>OY856415.1:512363799-513563799 GCA_963693085.1 Alisma plantago-aquatica
TCATCATCACACATGTATTATGATGATTCATGATGACAATGATGATAATAATGGTGATGGGGATGGTGATGATGATGATGATGGATTATGGATGATGGTGATTATGATGAGGTTTGATGACGATAACAATGATAATGATGATGATGATGATGATGATGATCATCATCATCATAATAGTCATCATCATCATCATCATCATCATCATCATCATCATCATCATCATCATCATCATCATCATCATCATCATCATCATCATCATCATCATCATCATCATCATCATCATCATCATCATCATCATCATCATCATCATCACCATCACCATCATCATCACTATCACCATCACCATCGTCATCACCACCACCACCATCATTATCATCACCACCATCATCATGTAGGATTGATGATTAAAGATGATAGTGATGATGATATTGATGTTGATGATGGTGATGATGATGATGATGATGGCGATGATGATGAAGATGGTGATGGTGATGGTGGCAATGATGATGATGATGATTGTGATGATGATGATGATGGATGATGGTGATGATAATGACGATGATTGATGATGATGATTAATGATGATGATCGATGATGATGATGGTGATTGATGATCATCATCATCACCATTATCATCACCACCACCACCATCATCACTATCACCATCACCACAACCACCATCATCAACATCATCATCATCATCACCATCATCATGTATGATTGGTGATGATGGATTATGGGGATGATCATGATGTTGGTGATGATGGTGATGATGATGATGATGATGATGATGATGATGATGATGATGATGGTGATGGTGGTGGTGATGGTCATGGTGATGATGATGGTGGTGGTGATGATGATGATGATGATGATGACGGATGATGGTGATGATTATGATGATGATTGATAATGATGATTGATGATGATGATTGAAGATCATCATCATCACCACAACCACCACCACCACCACCATCAACATCATCATCATTGATGCGATGATTTTGAGTTGCATTTATAGACTTGTTTTATTTGAGTTTTATGCATTTATTAGTCATTTTGGTGGTTAATATTGCATAATTCATTTACTTTGGTCTATGATCATTCTCTATGTCAAATCTCCCTTGTTTCAGTATTTTGAGCCAAAATTATCACAAGAATATGTTTTGTTTCGGCTTATGTGGTTTCATGTTGAAATTTCAAGAAAAACAAGTATCTGCTGCTGTCGATACCATCGACCGGTCCACAGGCAGCCAGCCACAAGGAGCAGCAAAATTCGATACTATCGATAGGAGAATAGATGGTATCGAGATACCTTCAGGTTGCTGGCGAAGAGTGAGTCGATACTATCGACACATCAGTCGATACCATCGACTAGTGGAGCTACAACGACGGTAAAAGGACAAAACCAATGCCTATGAATGTCGATACCATCGACCCGCATCGATGGTATCGAGGTGGCATCGGGTCGATGGTATCGAGGTGGCATCAGTTGCGACAAAGAAAAGAAAAGAAATCCAGCCGATACAGTGCTGGGTCGATACCATCAACTCGCGTCGATGGTATCGACGCCGTTATATACATGTTTGCTTCAGATTGATCTAAATCCGACGGCTGTGATATTTTGGCGACCTAACTCGGTGATTATACCTAATGACGACGACCAAGAGCAATCTATCACGTCATTGGCCACTGCACACGTCCCGAGAAGGTGTGGAGAGAAGAACGGAGCCTAGAAGGACGCCCCAGTCGATCCGGACGCCGAAGAAGACGATTTCCACCACCAAAAGGCGGGAGAACATGTATTCTACGCCAAGGAGCGATTGGATCTTCACCATTCAGGGGTTTCACCATCAATCACGTTTTTCTTCATGTTTCCCCTTTTCTCTACCATGTTTTGCTTTGAGATGAACATGCAGGGCTAATCCCCTTTATCTTTAGGATTGGGAGTAGCCCGGGAAATCATTGTATGATGATTTTATCATAGTAATTCATCATTTATCTCTTAAATCCGTGGTATAATTTCATTTTCTCCATTATATTGTTATGCTTGATCACCATAATAATAATCTAATGCCCTTAATTACTTTGAAAGAAGAATTAACGGTTGAAAAGAGACGAAATTCACATTAATTGACAAATTCCTTGAACAAGGTGGTGTAAGGTTAATGGTGGATACCGAGAGATCGATTTTAATGCACCTAGTTTAGGGTATAGGTTACTACGACGGTGGAACTGACCTAGACATAGGTAGTGAATTGTACCACGACAGTGGGCAATTCTGATTTCAAGCCACTACCCGGATAGAGAGATAAATTTGAATGACAGAATAGAATTTAATACAATGAAAACCCGCGGTGAAACCGCAATCCTAAAGATCTCATCTTGAATTGATTAAACCAAACATTTAATCGATTGCTTTGTTTTGTTTTATTTCATTTTCTTTTAATTTTAACAACAACTTCCAACTCTTTAAATTGATCTAGCTGATTGCGAGTAGTTAGTAGTAGTCTCCGACAATTCACGTATCCCTGAGTTCGACTCGGGCCTCACAAAGGCTTATATTACATTGACGCGTACACTTGCGTTTCCACACACGTAAAAAGCGTGTCAAGTTTTTGGCGCCGTTACTGGGGACACAGCAATTGTCGGCACTACGAGTGTTGCAAGCGGCCACTCTAGGCCACTTTTTATTTATTTTTATTAGTTTGAAATCATTTCAAAAATTCATAGTCTATTTTCTAAATTTTTATACTCGTCAAGCACTGTACTGAACTTAAATTTTTATTTTTGCATGTATTGTGCATGGTGCAGACGCGTAGCACAGACTACACGCGGCACGCACCAGAGGTTAAATTGTCGGGACCGGAAGACGAGGAGGAACACAATCAAGACCACTTAGAAGAAACAGATTCAGAATCCAAACAAGAAGAAATGGCAGAGCCACATACAATATGGGAGAAGATCAAGGCTTCTTCTTCATCCGCTTCCAAGGGATCGATCAAGAAGCAGGCGGTTAATATTCCAACATACAAGATTGATCCTGCATTAATCAACTTGGTGAAGTCGAATGCATTCCATGGGCTCAAGAATGAAGACCCAGTCGCGCATATAAGTCAATTTGTAGAGAATTGTGATATGATAAAAATAGACAGGTTTCCACAAGATGTTCTCTACTTGAAGCTCTTCCCGAGTTCTCTAGCGGGAAACACACGGGAGTGGTTGCACAACCTGGACGATGAATATGTGGAATCCTGGGACCACATGGTGGAGGTTTTCTTTGAAAGGTTCTTCCCGCCCTAGAAGACCAATGACATGATCAGGAAGATCCACAACTTCACCCAGAAAGTAGGAGAGACCTACTCTGAGACCTGGGAAAGGTTTCAGATCATGCTTAGGCGGTGCCCGCATCACAGGCTTGATAAAGAGACACAGGTCAAGATCTTCTATTTTGCTCTCTCCGAGCACGATAGAAGTAACCTCGATTCAGCAGGCTCAGGATTCTTTTTGAACAATACCGACACGAGGTGTTGGGAAATCCTTAAGAACATGGCCAAGAAGCAATCGTGGGGCGATAGAGACGCCGTGGAGCATGTTCAAGTAGCAGGGGAATCTAAAGCAATCAAGGAGCTGAATGAGAACATGGATCTTCTCGCGAAGAAACTGCTTCCAAAGGAGGATACTGAGTCTGAGGATGAGGCTCAAGTTAAATTCATGACGCAGCAGCAAGGCTACAGAAATAATGATTATTCATGGAGGAAGGACAAGAAGTTCTGCTGGAAGGATCCAAACAACTTCTTGCAGGATCCAGATGCAAAACCCCAACCAGTAGCAGAGGATAAGAGCATGGAGTTGCTCAATCAAGTGATAGAGCAAAATCAAGAATTAATGACTACTTTTGGCCAGCAGATAAAGCAACAAGGGGAGTTTATGAACCAGTTCGGGCAGATACTACAGAGCCATGGGGCTCAAATGAGGACAATAGAGACGTCCATGGTGCAAATGGCAGCAGAGATAGCCAATTTGAAGAAGCCGGCGCACCAAGGTTTTTCGGGTAACACTAATATTCCAGGAGGAAACCAGCAGGCGAAGGCCATCTTGCTAAGGAGTGGCAAGAAACTATTAAACCCCAGAGTCGATGAACCAAGCAAACCCCAACAGAAATTGAAGGTGAGGCCACTGAGGAGCTGCCTATACCGGTCACAGAACCAGTTGCAGATATATCAGTGGATGCTACTGAAGATCCTATTTCAGATGAGGAGGAGACGCAGAAAAGGACACCTTATGTGCCACCGCATCAAAGGGCACAGGCTGTTCCGGTCCCATATCCGAACAGTGCAAAGGCAAGGAAAGTGGATTCCCAATTTAAAAAGTTTCTAGACAGTTTCAGAAAGCTTTCAGTCAACATCCCATTATTGGAAGCAATTGAGCAAATCCCTTCTTACGGAAAATTTCTGAAAGACATCATTACCAAGAAGAGAAAAATCCCAGACACTAAGGTTGTTGTGGTTAAGGAGCAGGTGAGTACCTTCATCATGGGCACATTGCCACCAAAGAGGCAGGATCCGGGCTGTATCAACATCTCATGTTACATTGGGAAAGTTAAGTTTGGTGAAGCGCTATGTGACTCAGGGGCGAGCATTAACTTGATGCCCCTCTCTACATTCAAGAAGCTGGGATTAAAAGAGTCACGGCCGAGCAACATGACAATCCAGTTGGCAGACAATTCAGTGGTAAAGCCATACAATATTTATGAAGACGTGCTAGTGAAAGTAGATCGATTTGTATTTCCAGCATGAACAAGGCAATGAGCTACTACTCGGACGACCTTTCCAAGATACATCTGACATTCCTCCCTCTGTTGAAGATGAGGCTATAGCAAATTCGGTTTTTGACGCATATCCAGAATTACCACTTGAGGCTTGCTTAGTCAATATCACTCATGATTGGATGAGAAGCAAATCACTGCAGGAGTGTGCCAAGATGCTTCAGATGTTGCCGTGCTTCTATGCGAGGTACTATGAAGATTTAGGCGAACTCCCACCACCGCTTCAATCATCCTTAATCAGCCCGCCAGAATTGGAGTTGAAGCCGTTGCCACCGCACCTCAAGTATGCATTTCTAGCTGAGGAAGAAAAGTTTCCTGTGATTATATCTGCTTATCTGAGTTGTGAGGAGGAGGACCAGTTGCTGATAGTGCTAAAGAACCACCAGGGAGCATTTGGGTGGTCTATTGCAGATATCAAGGGGATCTCCCCTACTTTGTGCCAGCACAAGATTCGGCTCGAGGAGGGAGCCAAGCCGGTGATTCAACCGCAACGTCGACTAAATCTGAGCATGATGGAGGTTGTTAAGAAGGAGGTGATTAAGCTTCTTTCTGTAGGTATCATCTATGTTATTTCTGACTCGACATGGGTGAGTCCCACATAGGTAGTCCCTAAAAAGGGGGGAATCACTGTCACCCATAATCTTTTAAATGAACCTGTCACCACCCGCTTGGTAACCGGGTGGCGTGTTTGCATAGATTACCGATGATTGAATGCCGCTACACTAAAGGATCACTTTCCTCTTCTGTTTATTGATCAAATTTTAGAGCACTTAGCCGGCCGGTCACATTTTTGTTTTCTGGATGGTTATTCGGGGTACAATCAGATTTTGATTGATCCTAAGGACCAAGAGAAGTCCACCTTCACTTGTTCGTATGGAACGTTTGCGTACCGCCGTATGCCTTTTGGGTTATGTAATGCATCGGCGACCTTTCAGCGTTGTATGCTCGCCATTTTTTCTGATATGGTAGAACGCTGTCTAGAGGTTTTTATGGATGATTTCTCTGTTTATGGTGCATCTTTTGATGAGTGCCTTTACAATCTGGATAAGGTTTTACAACGTTGTGAGGACACACAATTGGTCCTCAATTGGGAAAAATGTCACATGATGGTGAGTGAAGGAATAGTGCTAGGACATAAAGTGTCTAGCAAAGGTTTGGAGGTAGACCCGGTAAAAATTGAAGTGATTTCCAAATTGCCCCCACCAAATTCAGTAAAAGGGGTGCGGAGTTTCTTAGGTCACGCCGGTTTCTATCGTCGTTTTATAAAAGATTTTTCTAAAATCGCCAAACCTTTATATGAGCTTTTAGAGAAGGATGTTGTTTATGACTTCAACAAAAAATGTCTACATGCGTTCAACGTGCTTAAGGAAAAATTGATTTCCGCACCGGTTGTGCAAACACCGGATTGGACCAAGCCGTTTGAACTAATGTGTGACGCATCTGATTTTGCAGTTGGGGCTGTGTTGGGACAGCGGGTGGACAATAAACCCGCTGTGATTTTTTATGCATATAAAACTTTGAACGACGCCCAACTCAATTACACAACTACCGATAAAGAATTGCTTGCCGTTGTTTTCGCTTTTGAAAAATTCCGGCAATATCTAGTTGGATCGAAAGTCATGGTTTGGACGGACCACACCACCATTAAGTATTTGATGGAGAAAAAAGATGCCAAATCTAGATTGATTAGGTGGATCTTGCTTTTACAGGAATTTGATATCGAAATCAAAGACAAGGCGGGGATTGAAAATGTGGTCGTGGACCATTTGTCTAGGTTAGAAAGGGTAGATGAGAAGGATTTACACATACCCATTACCGAGACATTTCCAAACGAATAGCTTTTGAAAGTGACATCTAAAGATCCGTGGTTTTCTTATATTGTGAACTATCTTTCCTGCAAAATCATCCTAGATGATTGGACGTATCAAGAGAAGAAGAAAAGTTTTCATTCTCTATGATATTATTTTTGGGATGACCCTATTCTCTTGAAGCAATGCAGGGATGGTGTCTTATGCAGGTGTGTACCTGAGGTGGAATACGAGAGTGTTCTTCATCATTGCCACACACTACCGATGGGCAGACACCATGCAATCTCTTGTACGGCAGCCAAAGTACTGGAAAGTGGCCTATACTGGCCTACCTTGTTTAAGGATGCTTATGAGTTTGTGAGGCAATGTGATTCCTGTCAAAGGGCAGGCAATATTTTGAAGAGACAAGAGATGCCCCTTAATGTATTCCAGGAGGTTGAGGTATTTGACTTATGGGGTATAGATTTTATGGGACCCTTTATGTCCTCAAATTCTAATTTGTATATCCTTTTGGCTGTTGATTATGTGTCGAAGTGGGTAGAGGCAATACCCACAAGGACTAATGATTCCACTGTAGTGTGCAAGTTTGTTAAGGAATATATTTTCTACAGGTTTGGTGTGCCCCGAATGATCATTAGTGATGGGGGTACACACTTCCAGAATCAAAAGTTCTCGGCACTATTGAGAAATACGGGGTCAAACACAACGTTGGTACCCCGTACCACCCGCAAACGCATGGACAAGTGGAGCTCTCCAATCAAAAGATTAAGAAGATCTTGGAGCGTACCGTGGCTTCCTCAAGGAAGAATTGGAGTACTCTACTACCGAATGCATTGTGGGCATACAGGACGACATACAAGACACCTATAGGCACCACACCTTTTAGGTTGGCTTATGGTCGGGCCTGTCACTTACCGGTGGAATTAGAGCATAAAGCACATTGGGCGCTGAGGAAGCTAAACCTGAGTTATGATGAAGCGGGAAAGAAGAGGTTACTTGAACTAAATGAACTTGATGAGCTGCGAATGAATGCATATGAAAACTATCAGATATACAAGGAGCGCACAAAGTTGATTCATGATCACCACATTCAGATGCGCGCTTTCAAGAAAGGAGATCGTGTCCTTTTGTTCAACTCCAGGCCGAAGATGCATCTCGGGAAGTTGAAATCCCGATGGAGTGGACCATTCACAGTAGAGGAGGTCAAACCACATGGTGTGATCCTGGTGCGTGATGGCGAGACCACATTCCTGGTCAATGGACAAAGATTGAAATTGTATTTTGGTGAAGATTTCACAAGGAAAGAGAATGAGGTCAAACTCATTGCACTTCCAGATGCATGACGAGCTTCAAGTCGTCTAGCCTAAGACGTTAAATAAGGGCGCTTGTTGGGAGGCAACCCAGCCATCAGTACTTTAGTTTAGTTTCTTTTACATTCGTAGTTTGATTTGTTTTGACTTTGTTTTTAGTGTAAAAAAGATACCGTGATCGTTTGCTCATTGTGCAGGACTGAGGCAGAGTCGATACCATCGACCCTCGTGTCGATGGTATCGACCGTGGTACAGGTTGGCGACTATAGAAATCGCACTGCGTCGATACTATCGATGACCTCGTCGATAGTATCGACGCACCAACAGGTTGATCGTAGAATCAAAGTCGATAGTATCGACATGCCAGTCGATACCATCGAGATCTCTGGAGATATTCAGAAGAAATCGTCTCAGTGAAGTCGATACCATCGACGGGCCTGCCGATGGTATCGACATAGTTACAGACAGAAGGCGGCGGTCGGGCCTCGTGAGGGAGTTGCCCTAATCAGAGAGTCGATACTATCAACTTGCGTCGATACTATCGACGTGCCACATCACCGATCCGCGAGAGGAGATCAACGGCGATCGCTACAACCAAAAAGTCGATCCTGGGGACGGGTCGATACCATCGACACCTGTCGATAGTATCGACATGTCAGCGATCCGGGCCCCGCAAATCCAGCCATCGACGGCCATCGATACCAGTGGCAGCACGGATTGTGCTACCCGTGTCGATACCATCGACCAGAGTCGATGGTATAGACGGGCACACAGCAGCACCGACATCAGCTATATATGAGAAGGATTGTCGTCATATGACGTCACAACCCCATAGCAATACTTCTTCACTTGCGTCGAGCATCCTCCAGAGCAATCCGAGCCCGACGACGAGCATCTAGGAGCAAGTTCTTCATCGAGTGGAGATTTCCTTCTCCGATCTTCACCGAGCTCTTTCTTTACTCCTCCTTCTTCCGCAACCATGGTGCATGTTGCTGATGCATCTTCTTCGCGCGCCAATCTGATGGACATTCCAGAGTTCATTCCTCCACCGACCTCATCGATTCCGCACCCACGGATTGTCCACCCATCCGCAGAGGTCAAGAAGATCTATGACGAGATCATGAAGAGGAAAATTGAGCCGACCCACTATGTTGAGCAGGAGACGATCCGCAACTTGGGGTTCGAGGCTAATCTCGCCTACGTATTGAAAGGGCAGGCGGGGCATACGAGCAGGACGCCTGACGAGATGGAATACCATGATGATGGCCAGCTGTTCTTCGGTGACTAGCCGACATACAAGGAGCTGGTGGTTGAATTCATGGCATCATTGGACGTTTGCGTCGTGCCCAATGACATTGTCGCTACGGATCGTGAGTGGATCAAGGGTCGCGTTTCTTTTCAGTTGTACAATAATGACTACACTCTCACCCTCTGCCAGTTCAACTCCATCTACAACTGGAACCATGGGCACAATGACTACCGGCGGCCAGACAACCAGACCGACTACGACGCCATCTTCTCCGAGCTTGTGATGGAGCCGTCGGGCAAAGCTGTGAGCTACCACAATGCGGCGGTGGCAGATTTTGAGCATCTATTTGTGCGGGTTCTATACCGCATGATCTGCACCACTTTATTCGGCCGTGGTGATCTAGCTCTCAGCAAGTTTCAGGAGACATACCTGTATTTCCTACACAAGCTACTAAAGCGCCAAGAATGCAACTGGGGTGCATTTTTCTTAACGCGTGTTTTGGCAGTAAAGAGGAGTACACAGAAAGCTCCAATTCACTTTGGAGGGTTTATCACAAAGCTGACCTCCTACCTTGGGTTGAATTTCCAGCAGCTTACTCCTATCTCCAGCAGAAGCAAGGTTAATTTGCAGCATCTTCACCGATCAAACCTTATCTTGCTTCAGGATGGTTTACCTTATGCTCACTGCCATGTAAACCATGCATACCAAGAATGCTCGCTTCCCGATCCGGTCTTCAATATCGAGGGTGCTCAACATTTCTGATGGCCTATCATAGCCATTGCTGACTCCGATGAAGACGACGACAATGACGACGACAACAATAATGACGACGAGGCTGAAGAGGAAGAGGAGACCTACACTCCTCTTCGGGCACGAGTGGCACGTAGGAAGCGTCCTCGCATGCATCCGGGTGCATCTTCATCTTCGCAGCCTCCGCCACCACCACTGCCCTCGTAGCCGAGCAAGGATGCCTATTCTATGCAGGGAATGTATGCTATGCTGTAGGACATACAACAGACGCAGCAGCATCACACTACAGTGTATTTCGATATTCAGGATACTACAGACCGGTTACTTGACAATCAGCGGGCGATCTTCGAGAATGAGCACCTCCTCCTTGGCAACCAACAACAGATTCATGACCTGTTGCATAGGATGGAGATGCAGCAACAACCCTTTTATGATCACTACTGGAGCCAAAACTACTTTGGGGGGTATCCACAACCTCCGCCTATGTCCCAGTTTGATCCGAGCTTTCAAGGAGAGTACCCATCCTGGGACCCTACAGCTCCGCAGTACCTGCCTCCGCCAGAAGAGTAAATCAGTATCTCTGTTCCAACCTTTAAGATTGTTTTTGACTATGAGGCCATAGTCGGATTCAAGCTTAGGGGGGTAGTTGGAACATCTCTATCTTTTATTTTCTCTATTTTTAGTTTTATTTTGTTCTTGTCATTTATTTCTTGCAATCTTAGTTTGTTTGTAGGATCCACATTCTATCTAGTGTAATTGTGGATGTCTTAAGTCTTGTGTCATCTCAATTGCTTGTGCATGGGAATTAAGGGAAAGTGTTCGCAAGATTGAGTGTTGGTCAACTTTGAGCACATAACTTAAGAAAATGATTGGTTTTTTCAACTTTAAAACATAAAATCACAAATGTACATTCCTAATGAGTCATGAAAAGTGGACGGAATTGGTTGTTTGAGCCTAAACTGACCAAATGATAATGAGACTCTAATTTGAAGTAAGAGAGAGAAACCTCTTAACTACTACACAGGTCAGTAAGGAGGGACACATAATACTTTTTAAAGGTTCAGTCAATTAGTCTTGTGATCTTTCCACCTCATTGTTTTTCACAATCCACCATAAGAATTGGAAGTACTTTACGGTTTTAACCTTTTTGATTGCATATCATGTAGATAGCTCTTGCATTGTAACCACTTTCATATGTTTTGCATCTTAAAAAAAATAGAATAGTGATACATGCACATTACCCTTAGGTGTGCGTCATTTAGCTGCATTCATAATTCTTATGCATAGAGTACATCATGTACCTCAATTCTTCTTTAATGGTGAATTAAAATTGTTCCATACCTTCTAAATAGTTCAAATATTTTAGTTATGCAGAAAAAGCAAGCCCAATAAATTATTCATTGTAATTTGTGGATATAAGGGCCTGGAAAAAAAAGAAAAAAAAAGAAAGTTGTTAAGAAGAAAGTAGAATAAGAGGGAGAAAGGAACATAATCTCACCTGTATCTTAAGATGAGTAAGGACATGATGTAGCTCAGTTAGATATCCATCTCATTTTGAGACGGGATGTTAGTGCATGCATCATTCCACCCAATCTTAGACATTAGGGCATGTTCATGTGCAAATGCATCATTTAGGGCATTTTTGTTTTATGCATGTTGAAACCGTATAATGCTTCCACTTCTTCCATGAGCCACCCATTTCATCCACTCCTTGCTCGAATTGGTAGGCCACTGTGATTTTCTCCTCACTTGTGAATATCATGATAGCAACTTCCATGTAGATGGTAGTTAGGGTGAGCAACGTAGTATAGGAGATCACAAGATGCACTGAGTCTGAACCGGCATATTTTATTATGTTAACTGCCTTATGAGATAATGTTCATCAATTTTGAGGTAGAAATCTTTTATGGATGATTACTGTCACCTTTAGGGTAATTATCATTCCGTGGTTAGTGAGGGTCAGAATGTGAATGTCTGGTGGGGATCATATGGGATGTCTGTTGTGATGATTTGTTCTTTAGTTGACTCTGGCAATTCTATTCTAAGGTTTTTTTGCTCGAGGGTGAGAAATGTTCAAGATTAGGGGAGTTTGATGCGATGATTTTGAGTCACATTTATAGACTTGTTTTATTTGAGTTTTATGCATTTATTAGTCATTTTGGTGGTTAATATTGCATAATTCATTTACTTTGGTCTATGATCATTCTCTATGTCAAATCTCCCTTATTTCAGTATTTTGAGCATAGATTATCACAAGAATATGTTTTGTTTCAGCTTATGTGGTTTCATGTTGAATTTTGAGGAAAAACAAGTATCTACTGCTGTCGATACCATCGACAGTGGTCGATACCATCGACTGGACCACAGGCAGCCAGCCGCAAAGAGCAGCAAAATCATGATACTATCGATAGGGGAATCGATGGTATCGAGATACCATCAAGTTGCTGGCGAAGAGTGAGTCGATACTATCGACACATCAGTCGATACCATCAACTAGTGGAGCTACATCGACGGTAAAAGGACAAAACCGACGCCTATGAATGTCGATACCATAGACCCGCGTCGATGGTATCGAGATGGCATCAGTTGCGACAAAGAAAAGAAAAGAAATCCAGCCGATACAGTGCCGGGTCGATACCATCGACTCGTGTCGATGGTATCGGCGTCGCTAGATAGATGTTTGCTTCAGATTGATCTAAATCCGATGGCTGTGATATTTTGGCGACCTAACTCGGTGATTATACTTAATGACGACGGCCAAGAGCAATCTATCACGTTATTAGCCACTGCACACATCCCGAGAAGGTGCGGAGAGAAGAACGGAGCCTAGAAGCACGCCCCAGTCGATTCAGACGCCGAAGAAGATGATTTCCACCACCGAAAGGTGGGAGAACGTGTATTCTACGCCAAGGAGCGATTGGATCTTCTCCGTTCAGGGGTTTCCCCTTTTCTCTACCATGTTTTGCTTTGAGATGAACATGCGGGGCTAATCCCCTTTATCTTTAGGACCGGGAGTAGTCTGGGAAATCATTGTATGACGATTTTATCATAGTAATTCATCATTTATCTCTTAAATCCATGGTATAATTTCGTTTTCTCCATTATATTGTTATGCTTGATCACCATAATAATAATCTAATGCCCTTAATTACTTTGAAAGAAGAATTAACGGTTGAAAAGAGACAAAATTCATGTTAATTGACAAATCCCTTGAACAAGGTGGTGTAAGGTTAATGGTGGATACCGAGAGATCGATTTTAATGCACCTAGTTTAGGGTATAGGTTACTACGACGGTGGAACCGACCTAGACAGAGGTAGTGAATTGTACCACGACAGTGGGCAATTCTAATTTCAGGCCACTACCCGGATAGAGAGATAAATTTCAATGATAGAATAGAATTTAATACAATGAAAACCCACGGTGAAACCGCAATCCTAAAGATCTCATCTTGAATTGATTAAACCAAACATTTAATCGATTGCTTTGTTTTGTTTTATTTCATTTTCTTTTAATTTTAACAACAACTTCCAACTCTTTAAATTGGTCTAGCTGATTGCGAGTAGTTAGTAGTAGTCTCTGACAATTCACGTATCCCTGAGTTTGACTCGGGCCTCACAAAGGCCTATATTACATTGACGCGTACACTTGCATTTCCACGCACGTAAAAAGTGTGTCAATCATCATCATCATCATCATCATCATCATCATCATCATCATCATCATCATCATCATCATCATCATCATCATCATCAGCATCATCATCATCATCACCATCACCACCATCATCATCACTATCACCATAACCATCATCATCACCACCACCACCATCATCATCAATCATCATCATCATCACCATCATCATGTATGATCGATGGTGATGGATGATGGTTATTATGATGATGGTGGTGGTGGTGGTGGTGATGATGATGGTGGTGATGATGGTGATGATTGATGATGATGGTGATGATGATGATGATGATGATGATGATGATGATGATGATGATGATGATGATGATGATGATGACAATGATGATGATGATTGGTAAGTATCATGAAGATTGATGATGATAATGATGATGATGATGATGGTGATGATGATGATGATTGGTAATTATCATGAAGATTGATGATGATGATTGCATAATGATCATATAGTGAAAATTGTGGTGCTGATTTTGATGGTAGCATTTTGATGGTGGTTGTGATGATGATGATGTTGATGATGATATCATAATCATCATCATCACCATCATCATCATCATCATCATTATCATCATCATCATCATCGCATCATCATCACCAAGATTACATATATTATTAGTTTGTGGAAATAATAGATTGAACCCTAAACCCTAACCATTCATTTATTAAGATTATGAAAACCATTTCAATAAAAAATGGAATCAATAAAAATGCATATAAGTGGTCCAAGGTGTCAAGCTATGAAAATAAAAGATTCTCAATAAAAAATGATCATGAAAACATTTCAAATATGAACAATAAATATAGGGCAGATGTGGAAGAGGAGGAGAGCAAACATGTGGAGGAGAGAAAACATACAACGACTAAGGAGGAAGAGGAGACCGCTAGGGCAAGGAGTAGTAGTGTGGGTGCAACAGTGGAGGAGGCAGCACAATGGAAGTAGTAGCTCGGTAGTGTAGTAGCCCGACGACAACAGTAGCTCAGAGGTGAGTAGCAGCAATAATGGAGACTAACCAGTAGAGTCGACGTCTTGGTGGATGAGAGACAACAACTATGGTAGCGGTAGAGGGGAAGAACTAGGAGGAGGCGCAGTGGTGGAGAGGAGGTAGCGCTAGAGAGATGCTGCAATGAGGAGTTGGAGGTAGAGAGGATGAGGAAGGATCAGTGGTGGAGAGGAGGAAGCGGTAGAGAGGAGGTAATGAGGAGGAGCTTGAGGCAGAGGAGCAGTCTATAAGGAGTGGGACCTAATAGGGGTCCACTCCCGACTAAAAAAAATTAAGAATAAAAAATCCATTCCAAACACACTCAAAGGTATGCTGGAATAGGTGTAAAACTTTCAATTTTTAGTAAGTGGTATTCAAAACAATCAAAGTGTAGTAGTAGAATTAAACAAATGGCTATATTTAATTTTCACAAAGAATAAAAAAGTATGTGATAATATCCCATATAGGTTTATATGTATGATACAACATAAGGATCTAAGTAGAGGGAAGTCTAAACTTCATCAAATCTATCTCCAAGAAACATCTACAAGAGATACATCCATGTCGGAAGCTACATTCTCCTTGATCAAGTTCAACACCTCGATCTAAACCTGGGTGGTTGGAAAATCACCCAACAAGAGAGAGAAAAACAAGGTATGTGTCAAATAATGAACAAGAACAAAAGATAAGGCATAACATGAAAGTAAAGGCTAAGATTTCATCATTAGACGAAGAAAACAAGAGTATCAGGCATAATTAGATAGATGCTTTCCATATCAAGAAAAATAGTACAAAGTTTTGCATGCATGATTATTATTGACTACATTAACTAAGTAGGGTTGAGGCTCCTACCAGACCTCAACCTATAGGTGAGGGGAGAATTAATACGTTCCCAGGCACCTACAAATATTTTTATGGGGGAGAATAAGACATTCCATAGGGAAAATTAATGCATGCCCTATCTATGGGTGGTCGTACATAAGTACTACTACTATAGCTAAATAGTCCATAAAATCAAAATGCTAGAAAAGAAATCATGGAAAGTAAAAACATCATATATTTGAAATATGGTAGTGGGGTACAAGACCCAAGAAAAAGAATATCATTACCAATTTTGAGGCAATTTAACAAAAGAATCATGAATAGAGGAAATAGGGTTCATTAAAGCCTAATTAGGGAAATATAGGGTTTGGTTGTAATTATCCCAACATAGGGTGTAAGGAATGCACACACCTCTCTTACTAATATCAATTACTAACTTTCACCACTTTAACTGAGTACAAGTTCCTCTTTGCTTCTTTTGAATGTATTAACATGTATTAGAGTAAATAATGCACATTATTGTATAGAAATCGTAATTTTAGAACTTTTTAGAAAAACTTAGATTTAGACTCTAAAAACCTGTCCAATGAAATTATTTGGTTCTCCTAATCAAGAAAATATATTTCTATGTTAACTTTGGAGTTATGATGATTAAGTTGCAATTTTTATGGATTTTATGCATTAAATTATTTTTACAAAAATCACCCTTCGCCAAACCTCAAAACCATACCTTAAAAATATATTTTTTAGACATAGATTAATTTTCCAATTCCAAAACATATTTATTTGTCAAATATGGATAAGCATATTAAAAGATATGAATTTTTTAATTTGAACCAAATAGGAAATGACAAGTCAGAAATCTTCAAGAGAGAGAGGAAGAGTGAGATTGAGAGAGAGAGAAAACACCATTTGAGTCAAGATCAGATTTAGGGTTGCATAGGTGACCAAAATAGAGCTTATAGATAAGGTAAAACAATAAGAAACTAAAACCTTAGAAAAACATGGTAAATAGAGATGGAGATCATCAATTTCAAACATAGAAGCATGAGTTTTAAGCATGTAGTAAGTAATATATGAGATGGGGGTTATAAACTCACCTCTAGGAAGGTGGAAAGGTTCAAGAAGCTAGGTTCCCGAGCTAGAGAGGCCGGTTTCTCCAAAAAAATCCCCTATCTCGAGCAAGAAGTACCTTCTCCACTTTAGAGGTGAAAAATCATAGCAAAAGAACATGGAGATGAGCTCTTTAAGGGCTCTAGGTGGGGTTTCACCATGGAAGGCCATGGTTCCGACCTGGAAGAAGATGGGAGGAAGAATAACAACATGAAAACATGGAAGGAAATGAGGAAACTTACTAGTTTTGGTCGAATTGAAATCACCAAGAAGAAGCTATAGAAACCATAAATAGAGAAAATTTGGAACCCTAGGAGCCTTCTTCACCAAGGTAAGCACTCTCTTTTACCTTGAGACAACACCTTCATGGACAAACAGAGTAGGAACAATGATCTAAGCTGGGGGAAAGAGAAGGAGAGCAAGAGTTTTTGAATTGGGAGGTAATAGGGTTAGATATGGCTTTACAAAGAAGGGGGCGAGGATGAGGTGTCTATGAGACTTTCCATGTGTCCTTAGCCTAGGCCTTCATAGCCATGCAAGAGGGAGCTCATAGAGACTTCTTGTATATCAAATGTCTATTTTGAAATCTCATGGAAACTTCTAGGCGATCCCCGCCATTCTCCAATCAAAGAAATAACCCCTTTGGTTGATAGCTTTTAAAGATAAGCTCATTTATAAAGAGGGTAATCCTTAAAATGCCCTTGGAGAGAAACCCCTTCAAACCAAAGGGCAACTAGGTTCCCAGTAGTTCAAAACCTTGAGTATGGTAAGAGAACATCTAAGAATTATAATGCATATGATAATTTGCAAAGAAAACCTCCAGATTGGGTAAATTGTAGAAAAGTCCAGAATGTTCCTAAAATTGCATAAGTTGCACAAACACCATTCAAATTGAACCAAATTCAGCTCATTTTATGATTTCAAAACACACAAAAAATTGATTAAGGTTTAGAACACCTAACTAAGGTCCTTAAATATACATTCATTGAGGTATTTGTGCATAAACCTTTTATTAGTACAAATAGTGAATAAATGTTAACCGAAGAACTATAAATTCCACTAATTAAACATGAATGAAATAAATGACAATAATGAAAGTGAAATTTGGTAAAAAGGGTTACATGGAGATTACATCTAAGATTTAGTATGTTATAGCAATCCACCTCTTAAAATGGATTTTGTCCCCGAAATCTCAAACAGAGTAGGGTTAGTATGCAACATCCTAATTCTAAACTCCCAGGTTGTTTCCATAAAACTTTAACTAACTCAAACTCCTTGTTTTTCATCTACTTAACTTTGGGAGTTTAGAATCTTCTCAAGCAACTCCACATAGGTCAGGTTCTCATGGATCACTAAGGGTTCCACTATTAAGATTTATTTTTATTAGATATAACATAGTTAACATTTAGGCCTATTAATATTATATTCATTATGATATTATATCATCATTATTAATCTTTTAATTGTATCATGTTATATTTACTTTGTTGTCAAAAGTTTTATATTTTATTATTATACACAAAGTCTTATATATTTCTTATTTATCTCATTAAGAGCTTTAGTACAATTAGGGTTTACTCATTTATCTCAACACACATGATTATTATCCTTAATAATTTGGATTTAGTCTCCATTATCAACATATTGTTTTGTAACATATTGTTTTGCATGAACTAAGACATTTTATCCAATTTGTTACAATTAATCCAAATAGTGTCACATTAATTACTTATATCTATATGAAACGTTTTCATTGTCACATTAACTTTCTAACTCACATTAATGTCATCATTAATCATTTTCTCCTATTTATTTAGTTTTTATGATTGATTATGGAATTTTATGTGAATAAATTACTTCTTATCCATATTGAAGTCATTATACGTATTTTAGTGATCAATGTGGGACATATTACATATTAATGATTTGATTCACATACCAAGTAATGATTAGGTGATTAATTAGGGGTGTATTAGAGAACAAGGTGATATGCATTTCATATTGATGATCTGATTAATCTATGATTAGGTGATTATGTATCATTTATGTGTATTAAAGTATGTTACCTGGTTTTGACACCTTATATCATTAATGTATCAAGAATGTCATTAAGGATGTATAGGTTAAGGTTAGATGATTACAACTTAGTGGTTTAGGTCAATATGATCATTATTCTTCATTTATACATTCTTAGTATGCATTAAATACAAGATTAGGTTACAATTATCTTGCTTATCATTTCATTAGGGTTTTTTGGTCCAAGAAAGGTTTAGTCTCATGTGTACCCACTATTAGTAGTATATGTGAGTTACTCATATTATGTGCATTAGATATTCATTAGGGTTCAAACATGTGAACTATTCATTAGATGACCATTGTATGTTTATTAGTATATAAACAAGCATGTCATGTAAAAACTATGACTTGTTTGGTCAAAAATAAGGATCCAAGAAAACTATCCTCTTAATCATGGAGTTAGGGTTTCTAGAGCCAGTGTAGCTAGATTTCGGTATGTTACATGACTCCATCCTCTTAAAAAGGATTTCTTCCTCAAAATCTAACTACCCAAAAATCATCAAACCAACTACTCTCCATCCATTAAAAGGTTTGACCTACCAAGACAAGATAATCTAGAGGTAAAAGGGTGAGTCTAACTAAGCCATGTACAACACTATAGCAAACATTGACATCAGCGGCCTTTCAGAAATGCCACTGAAAAAAAGCCAGTAAATAGGTTTAGCGACATTTGTTGACATTTAAAAAAATGCCTCTAGTGTCAATGCCACTAGGAAGATAGTGGATTAAGTTGTAAAAGCCACTAAATGTTTGTCTTTAGTGGCTTCGAATAAATGCCACATAAAGGCCACTAAACCATCATTTGGCATTTATAGAAAAGCCACTATCCATCATTTGGATTTTATACAAATGCCACTATTTTGTATAACGTTGTTGTATAAAATGGTTTTGATTGAATGTAGTGACTTATGAAAAAAGCCACTAATGACGTACTAGTTCTACATTACTAATTTTTTATGGATTTTAGTCAGTCAATTTGTAGTTCATGATCAAGTTTTCTAATTGAATGCAATTGAAGCCGAACACATTCCAGAAGTATTGAACTTTTTTATTTATAATCAAATGACAATTACATGGGGAGGACATTTTACCTTGCCCCTTGTATTGAATACAACAACATCACATATGACTATATATGGTACATATTGTAGACATGAACACTAACTGGATAACAACTCATTTTGCACTTGGAGACCCCCCAAAGGAATACAAACTCATTTTCTTACAAAAACATACAACTCCATTCTAGCATTCCAAGTAGTTGTGAGCTTCTATAGGAGTAGACCAGCTACACTGGAATGAAGGTTCATCCTCTTCTCAACTGCAGTGATAGCATGATGGCCATATGGTCATCAGATTCCTCAGCATGTTCTTCCTTCTTCTCTTCCACCTTGGAAGCAGAAGTAGCAGGTGCAGCTGCATAGCCTGAAGCACCAGCAGGGGCAGCAGCAACTGCACACTTGCTAGGATCCTGCAATGAAGTGAGCAAAATGTAGATCACTTGCATGCAAATGTAAGACAAAAACACTTACAACACTAGAATGTTGTTAAGATAGTATCAGGGAAGATAGCACCATTGCCAAATTTATCAATAAGGTCATCTCCAGTAAGGTGAAGGACCTCAGGGCTGAATACAGATCCACTGTCATAAACTGACAGCACAACCAGTCCATATAAGAAGGGCTTGATGCTGATCTTGGCAAGAAGGGCAGCCTCAGAAGAACCCACGTTCTCACCTTTCCTAAGTTCGACAATGGTGATAATTTCAACTGTACCATTCACATTATGTCAGCGGAATAGAGTTTGCCATGCAGCAACGCTGTAGACATTCAACTAAGCACACGATAGAAAGGGTGCAAAGCTGACAATCTTGACAATTATGTAAAAAGCAAAATATGGTTATCAAACTCAATGTCATCCAGGGTTCTCATAAAACTATAGTCTATACATAATAAGTTGAAAGGATTTTAGTAAGGTAAGAAAACATATAATGATTAATAAGAGCAGAACCTGGTGAAGACCTTCATGTTGTTATAGATAGATCTCCCTTCGCCAACTGCAATAACTATTGTACTGAAGTTATCATCAGTAAGAACCATGTCTGAAGCCTCCTTGGTAACCTGGACTGACACATAAAAAGAGAAGAAACAATCATTATCAATAATAATTACTAAAAGACAAGAAGATAGATATACAAATTGACATATAGCTAATATACTTACCTCAGTTCCAACAATTCCCATGGAAATACCAATGTCTGCCATTTTCAGAGCAGATGCATCATTGACACCATCACCAGCCATTGCAACCACCACATGTAATAAACAACTAACAACAAAACATGCAAGTTGACTATGTAGATCAGCAGGAGGCTTCAGGTCTTCAAATCTATACTAACATGGCCACCAAGAATAGATTCACTATCCCCTGATAAGCAAGAAGAGTTTCCAGAATAGATTCACTATCCCCTTCAACTGAAAAAAAAGCAAAGTGAAGTAGTGAAATATACCTTATCCAGGAATCCTTAAAACAACCCAAAGCAAAACTGGAAACCAATGTTGGCTAGGTTGTAATACATCAAGAACATGTAAGCATGCACCATTTTGTTGGATTGCATGTAAGACCAGTTCCAGGGTGAGGAATCCCGTCTTTGAATCCTAACAGTAGCTCTATTCTTGGAGATTAAAGGACAATCACAAGAGCTGAGCTGAAGCCTTTCACAAGAGATGAGATGACAACCTTAGCTCTCGAGAGTGGCCATTAATCTCCAAAAACATGCCTTTTTGTGTCCTAACAGCAGTTCTGTACTTGTATATTTAAGGTCATTCTCTGTACAAGATCTTAGCAGAGGATCCTTGCCATAGTTATTGGCTTTTAGGGCCTGCATCCCAACCACATGTTATAGAAAGGGTATTATTGTAGATGTTGTTTTAACAATTAAGGGAACATGGAGGAACAGATATTACTAAGAGCACCCATTATTTCTTGAGGCTTCTTCCTTGACTTTTTAACCAAAGAAGAGTATGGAAATGTTGAAAATGACTTGTTGTACCTCTGCAGAGAAATTAGGACGCATAGAAGCATGCGACTAAAATATCTCAGTTACATTTCAGACATCTTAATAGTCTAAATATTGAGCAATCATAGAAGCTCAACCACAAACCATCTTGAGGCGAATCACCACAGAAAAATATGTTGTGTAAATCTCACACACAAGATTCCAAAAACACTGCTCATAGCTAAAAACCACTTTGGCTAGGCTGTAATACTACCTTAGATACTACTTTTAGATACTACTTTGGCTAGGCTGCAATACATCAAGAACATGTAAGGATGTACCATTTTGTTGGATTTCCTATAAGACCAGTTCCAGGGTGAGGAATCCCATTTTTGAGTCCTAACAGCAGCTCTGTTCTTGGAGATTAAAGGCCATTCACAAGAGCTGAGCAGAAGCCTTTCACAAGAGATGAGCTAACAACCTTAGCTCCTGAGAATGGCCTCTGAACTCCAAAAACATGCCTTTTACGCAGTGACATGTTGTTTGTTGTGGAAGGAACAAAATGTACATTTCTTCAGAGAAATATTGACTTAGTAAGCTATCATGCAACATGTGATCAAGTTATGAAAGAAAAATTTACAGAGAACTATTGACTTAGGAAGCAAAAAAAGACATTCACATTCAGCATGTCAAAACAAAATATGTTGTGTAAATGTCACACACAAGAAGGTAAGACACTGCTCATAGCTAAAAGCAAAATAGGATTGTCATTTGGCAACATTGTCTATGAAAATGGACATGAAACAACAATATCTAGATCGTTATGTACTAATAAAAAATTAGACCAAAGAAACACAACTATAGCTTTCATCTCTCTACATAGTATCCAAGAATTTAGTTATCTATCTTTACACTTCATGACCTGCAACAAATGGAAACGACTTTAGATACTAGTTTTGTTTTCAATTATGTTATATTATAAGCAATACTATATGCTCACTTTGGCAGAAAATGTGATTTCGGCCATGCTATGACATTGCCAATAACTTCATCCATATATTGATATTGCTCAGAAGGTCTGACTAGAGGTTCATTGGCCATCACCACAACCTCTACATAAACACTAACACATGATGGGCCTAAAATTGCACCTCCCACCATTTGTAAGGGGTCAACCTCAGATACTTGACTGATTGCAACTTTATCATCTGCATCTGCGATACTCAGGACATACACTTCCTATAAACAAAATACAATTTAAATAAAAAAATTATATAAACGTAGAATGATGTGCAATTTACACAAATACAAACATACTTGTCCCTTATAAATTGTTGAATGTCTCATTCCGATCTGCAAAATTATTTTATCTTTGTCATAAGGCCATCAAAATTCAACATGGAAAATAATTGATACCACACCTCTCATATAAAATGTATTCATACCTAGCTAGTGCGTACATGTTGTTCTGATTGACTATTTCCTACTCTAGACAAGGCTAGTATCTGCTCTATTTTTGCATTTTGTTCTTGAACTTTAGCTTCAAATTCCATCCGTTGTTGTTCAAGCTGATCCTGGAAATGCTTCCTTTGCACTTCATCAGCTTCTCGGGATTTATGGTTCTTGCCCCAAATATCAGAAGGTGATGGTCCAAGTCCATAACCACGAACATATCCTGGTCTCTCTTCTCCCATAACCTGCCTATAAATTTCAGCTGAAGTAACATTAAGTTGGTTTCTTCGCAGCTCGTCACCTACCTCAAAAAAAATTTCCTACACACAACAAAACATAGGAGATGAATTTTATACCAAACATATAAATGTTTCCATGTAGTAAATGTAGCATAATACTATAGGATAGGAATCATTGTACCAAAATTTTGGCATATTCAATATCAATTATGCTCCCATCTTTTTTACGATGAGTTTTCTCAAAAAAATCAATGGGATTAACTTCCCCGCCTATTTCCTTCTCCAACTGTATCATTCAAACAAGGTTATTGCTACAACATTTAAATGGATGTCTCCAAATTGTCCAATTGGATCACAATATTGACTAACTTACATCATGTTTCAGACAAGCAAATGACTTGGTTCCTGTTGTGTGGCTAACCTTTTGAAATTTTTTGCTTGTCTTGTTAGTTATACACTTCCTCTGTGAAAAAAATTGCAGTATTGTCGATAGTAATTATTTGTGAGGTAAATTAAATATCAATTAATAGATACAAAAAATTACCTTTCCTTCATTGCTCCTCCAGTAATCCACAAGAAATTTCTATTGAGACGTTTCCACGCGGGGAACAACTTGTTCAAGTTGTTGTTCATATGGACTATCTTCTACGAAGTATAGTTTCTGTAACTCCCACTTGCGGTCCTTCCATTTCTTTCCCAGTCTCTTTATTGTCCACTCCTTTAATTCTATGGCCATCATGAATTTACTCTACCGAGAATAAGGATATCAATTAGAAGCTTCATTTAACCCTTCAAAAATAAATTTTAATATTGTACCTTCACAAAATTTCATATGGATTCTTTTTTATTTGCTGGAAATTGTCTCCACTCCTCGTAGTTTAATGGACAAAGATTGGGATCTCTTGCAATGGTTGTCAAAAAACTTGATAAGTGACATTGGTTTTTACCCACTGGTTGTCCAAATTGATTTATCTCAATGGGAATTTGATCGCCAGGCTTTCTTTTCCAGACTTGCAAACATTGTGTTCAGCCACGTGTGCGATGTCTTTAACCTAAGCATTCAATTATATATCATTAGATGCAACACTATAAATGCAATGATATGAATAAAATGAATACCTAGCCCATCAGTAGGTGTTGGCGTAGCATTCAACGACTCATCATGGTGATCAGAGACGTCATTTTGCTCCATGGTTTCTTGAAATGCATTGTTGTTCTGGCTATTTCCAGCTCTACTCTCTACTCTTCTTGATTGATTGGATACGGGAAGATTGATAGTAAGCATCGGGGGTCAATGTCTTTGACCTGAGCATTCATTCATAAAGGATACAACATAAATGGAAATTATATATCTTTAGATGCAACACTATGAATGCAATGATATGAATTAACCGATTACCTAGCCCATCATAAGGTGTTGTTGTAGCATTCAACGACTCTTGATGGTGATCAGAGAGGTCATTTTGGTCCATGTGGTCATGAAATGGATGGCTATTTTGGCTATTGGCAGCTCTACTGTCTACTCTTCTAGAATGATTGGACACCGAAGCATTGCCATTAGGCACCCGTGGTCGATGTCTTTGACCTAAGCATTCATTCATAAAGGATACAACATAAATGGAAATTATATATCACTAAAGGAAACACTATATATGCAATGAATTAAACGATTACCTAGCCCATCAGAAGGTGTTGTTGTAGCATTTAACAACTCATCATGGTGATCAGATAGGCCATTTTGCTCCATGTGATCATGAAATGCATGGCTATATTGACTATTGGCAGCTCTATTGTCTACTCTTCTTGAATGATTGGACACCGAAGCATTGCCATTAGGCCCCCGTTGTCAATGTCTTTGACCTGAGCATTCATTCATAAAGCATACAACATATATAGAAATTATATATCATTAAATGCCGCACTATAAATGCAATGATATGATTACCTTGTCCATCACAAGGTGTTCTTGTAACAGCAGAGCTAGAAATAGTGTTATTGAATTTCCTTGGTCTATCATTTTGAACATTAGGTGGAAGGGAAGCTAAAATTTTTTTGGAGCGATTACTGGATGACAGGTTCAAAGCTTTCCAACAACCTTGTGGAGTAATGCTAGGTAAATGAGTCCCCGTACAAGAGTCAATGATGTTGTTCTGATCATTCCTTATATCTGTCTTATTATGGAAGCTGTCACTTAACTATTCTCTCATCCTGAGTATATCAAGTCACACAAAAATGAAGACACTTAAAACAAAATTGAACAACATAAAAGGTTTTTACTACTCGTTCGGTCATCCTCTGCCATCCAACAATTATCCATTCTTAAAAATAGTAAAAAATATAACATTTATGAGTAAGTCTGTCATACAAACAACATAGTTATAATAAGGATAAAAGTAGAACATCACTTTGAGGCAATCCTCAAAGAAAAACATCACTCAAAACCACACCAGAGAAAAACATTTGCAAGCCATCATCAAGATCACATTGGGTACCTTAAATTCACAGTACTTGATTGATTACTAATGTTCATTAAGTAATACAACACAAATTACATTTTTTGATTATTTCCTAATTTAAAAGTTAAAAAAATTCATCAACAATTGTGACGGCCATTATGACTGTGACGTGTCCATTTTGTTGATGATGACGTGTCGAGGATGGAGTCGCTGGTAGACGAATCTGAACTGATGGTCATGGGGTACAAGGTGGTACCAATGGGCAAGGATTGCACCTCAGGCATGCTGAATTCATCGAATGATGTCTCCTCAGATACGGTACAGCCTGGCTCGTGCATATACCATCTCAGGTGAGAAGGAAAACTGTTGTTGTAGTTATGTATATAAGCCTGTATGGTATTGTCTCCAATCGAACGAAGTAAAACCTGGTCCGTACGACCGATTCCCATTCTCCCAATCCACCCACGCCAACTGGTTGTGGATACCAGATTTCCGTCACCATCATACTGAACCTCAATTACATTTGTCGAGTTCCCAAACTTTAAGGTCATTTGACCAGCCGTGTAGCGTCTTCTGTCCAGATGACACCAATGCCTGGGAATGGTGAGTTGTGCAAGTGTACGATCGTCTAGGGTGATGTCCAGCTTTTCTGCTTGAGGGAAAAGGAGCGGGGGGGGGGGGTAGACGCCCAGGCCATAGTGACTATTGTGGGTGAACAGAGACTGCAAAATATTAGTACTAACAATTGTAAGTATATATAACGATATTATAAATTTTCAAAAAAAGTAGTATAAATTTGCAAAATATAGAGCAATATATTTTTTAAAGTGAAGCAAGTAGTCCATAAACACATTCCCCATGGTTTCTATCAACATCGACAGGAATGAACCCATTAGAGAATGGACAACATCATTATCTAGTTTGATGAAACCTGGTCAGGGACCATACAAGTGTACAACTTGTATAAGATCTGAGTGTAGAAGACCCAGAACTTGGAGGAACTGGTGTGCCAGCCAGCTTATGGTTCCTGGCCCAAGGCGAGAGGTTGGAGTACATATATAGTAAAGATGTATAATTGGCTATAAACTTCTTGGGTAACATAACATGCCATCAAAAGACAAAAATTGATTTAGGATATGGAACTGAAGTAACCATAATGCAATGTGTTTACATTAAAGTAGTACCGAGATAAGACGTACACTCCAAAAAAAAACATGAATCAACCATTATGTAAACATTACTGCATAGAAGCCATGCAATTTGTTCAATATAGTAATCAAGAGGGCAAACCAGACTTCCTATGGCAGAGAAAAAAATATCTTTGTTCCACAATGGAACCCCTGCATTTTGTGCAATCATAACTTAGTGTTAATAGCAACTTGTCTGCATGCCCTTGGTATCTTGCTTCATTGTTTCTTAAAGACCCTAATTTTTAGGGATGGTGAAGGTTTTTGTCAATTGGTAGTGCAGAAGAATATAGACCATTCAAGTTTATGGTAATCAAAGGAAAATTGAAGAAATCACACCCAAAAAAACATGTATACTATAAGTAATCATACAAAGGTCTTATTCTTCCTTAGACATTTATGAATCCTAGAATATTACACAAGAAATGACCATCTCATAAACCTTGTTCTCTCCTTAGTCTCTTCCTACATACATAAATATGAGTATCTCTCCCCATCATTAGCCCAATGGTGGGAACCCCTATTCTCATCAGAGAGCGCCAACCCACCAAAGGTGGTGGACTAGGTAAGGATACATTACTTGCCTATTCGTCAATGATTTACAATCAAAGATACATGAGATGTGCAAACATCACATGAGCACCTACACAACCACTTTTTAAAAAGTGGATGCTTCATTTTCCTTACAATTTAATACAACAATACACACATTTTTATATGAATACATTAACATTTAGTAAACTTGTATACATAACCAAAACCAATGCGACACTGTAAAATAAAACAACAGAATCATCATATTTCAAGACTATAAAATAATCCAAGTTTAAATCTAACAAAGAAGGATGGTCGATGGATTGATATAAACGATTAAGGAAGTGATTGCTGGATATAAAACAATGGAATCATCATATTTCAAAACTATCTTCATAAACTGATTATCATATATACCTTGATAGAATGGAAACTGTGAGAATGGATGGGAAAGACCATGTGTGTTTATTGTTTTGTGGGGTGTACTTACCTACCGCGTGCCGAAGCAGCAGGGTGGCAAAC
The DNA here is from genome assembly GCA_963693085.1 of Alisma plantago-aquatica. Classification (NCBI taxonomy): domain Eukaryota; kingdom Viridiplantae; phylum Streptophyta; class Magnoliopsida; order Alismatales; family Alismataceae; genus Alisma; species Alisma plantago-aquatica. Next base: position 512,391,831 of record OY856415.1, read on the forward strand.
CGCCGCAGTCCTCGCCGACAAGTTGGGAGACTGATCTCTTCCTCAGCGTCCCCTCCAACCCTTGGCAACGTCACTGACACCTTGGAGAAGAGCTGAGAACATTCCAGCAGGTAGCGTCCACAATCTGACAGATTAGGGTGAAAAGGCTAGGTCGACTTCACGGGTTCTGTGAGCAGAGCAAATGTTGGGAGTAAATGTCTCTTCCCAACGCGTGGAGAAGAGGAACCGTTTTGCAGGCCGGGAAAGCCACGCGGGAATAGAAAATTTTTACTAATTGTGGCCCGCTCATTTGATTTGGCAATTTTGAAATGATACTAATTAATTATAAAAATGCCTTAATTGGTAAGTCTTTTCTATAAACTCCATAATATGTGGTTTAGAGGCATTTAAATTACAAATGCCACTGCATTACATAGATAGTGGCATTTTTTTAGAAAAGCCACTGGAATAAAAGCTACTAATGGGTATTTTTGCTATAGTGCAAGATCCATCACGCTTCCACTGTGCACTCTGATTTATTGCTAAACACCAACTTTAAAGTCTAGGTTCTTATGTATACAATATCTAAACATGTGGTTTTAAGGGATATAAGAGAACTATATTGGGTATACATCCTCAAACAAGTCACTACACCTGAAAGACAAGGTCAACATATTAGGTTCTTAGGATTATCCAACTTAGGTGCCTAAGGATACTACTATCTATAGGCATGCTATTTTAGATATTCAGTATTAGCTCAAGATAAGAAGGTATCATATGGATCCAGGAGTCCTTTTAAACCAATCTAATGGTGCAGAGGAAAATATTGCTAGCCCTTGAACCCTGATCCTTTCTAGACACCTTTGCTTTCAACTTATGCCCTAATAGCTACCTAAAAGTATCATCACATTATAGTTAACTAAACATGTTCGTAGTGGTGAAACTCTTATGATCCTAAATCAATCTTTCATCTTCTCAAGAGTAGCATAGAACAATTATAGAGAAAACATGTCACTTAAATAAGAACTATATGAAGCAATGTCTCTAATTAGGGATATTAAATTGAAATAGTCATATTCCGACTACCATGGGTTGTGATACCATGCTGAAAAGAGTGGGACTTGGTAGGGGGGTCCACTCCTGACTAAAAAAAATTGTAGAGTACAACATCCATTCCGAACACACTCAAAGCTATGCTGGAATAGGTGTAAAATTTTCAAATTTCAATAAGTGGCATTCAAAACAATAAAAGTGTAGCAGTAGAATTAAACAAATGACTATGTTCAATTTTCATAAAAGACTACAAAAGCAGATCATAATCTCCCATATAGGTTTACATGTATGATACAACATAAGGATCTAAGTTGAGGGAAGTCTAAACTAATTCAAATCTGTCTCCAAGAAATATCTCAAAGAGCTACGTCCATGTTGGAATCTATGTTCTACTTGATCATGTTCAACGCCTGAATCTAAACATGGGTGGTTGGAAAATCACCCAGCAAGAGAGAGAAAAACAAGATATGTGTCAAATAATGAACATGAACAAAATATAAGGAATAACATGAATGTAAAGTCTAAGATTTCATCATAAGATGAAGAAAACAAGAGTATGAGGCATAATTAGATAGATGCTTGCCATATCAAGAAAAACAATACAAAGTTTTGTATGCATGATTATTATTGACTACATTAACAAAGTAGGGTTGAGGCATCCACCGGACCTCAACCTATAGGTGAGGGGAGAATTAATACATTCCCATCCACCTACACATATTTTATGGGAGAGAATAAGACATTCCTCAGGGCAAATTAATACATGCCCTATCTATGGGTGGTTGTACATAAGTACCACTACGATAGCTAAATAGTCCATAAAATCAACATGCTAGAAAAGTAATCATGTCAAGTAAAAGAATCATATATTTGAAACATGGTATTGGGGTGCAAGACCCAAGAAAAAGAATATCATTACTGATTTTGAGGCAATTTAACAACAAGAATCATGAATAGAGGAAATAGGGTTCATTAAAGCCTCATTAGGGAAATATAGGGTTTGGTTGCAATTATCCAAACATAGGGTATAAGGAATGCACATACCTCTCTTACTAATATCAATTACTAACTTTCACCACTTTAATTGAGTTCAAGTTCCTCTTTGCCTATTTTCAATGTATTAACATGTATTAGAGTAAAAAATGCACATTAATGTATAAAAACCGTAATTTTAGACCTTTTAGAAAAACTCAGATTTTGACTCTAAAAACCTCGCCAATAAACTTATTAGGTTCTCTTGATCACGAAAATATATTTTATGTTAACATAGGAGTTATGATGATTAAGATGTAATTTTTATGGATTTTATGCATTAAATTCTTTTAAAAAAAATCATCCTTCCTCAAACCTTAAGATCAGACCTTGAAAATATTTTTATTAGACATAGATTAATTTTCTAATTCACAAACATATTTATTTGTCAAATTTGGATAAGCATATTAAAAGATATGAATCTTTTAATTTGAACCAATCAGGAAATGACAAGTCATAAATCTTCAAGAGAGAGGAAGAGTGAGTGAGTGAGAGAGAGAGAGAAAACACCATTTGAGCTAAGATCAGGTTTGAAATTTCATAGGGGACCATACTAGAGCTTCTAGATAAGATAAAATAGCAAGAAACCAAAACCTTAGAAGAACATGGTAAATATAGACGGAGATCATCGATTTTAAACAAAGAAGCATGAGTTTTAAGTATGTAGTAAGCAATCTATGAGAAGGGGGTTATAAACTTGCCTCTAGGAAGGTGGACAGGTTCAATCAGCAAGATTCCCGAGCTAGAGAGGCTAGTTTCTCCAATAAAGCCCCTATCTCGAGCCAGAAGTACCTTCTCCACTTTAGAGGTGAAAAACCCTAGCAAAAGAACATGGAGATGAGGTGTTTAAGGGACTCTAGGTGGGGTTTCACCATGGAAGGCTATGGTTCCAACCTAGAAGAAGGTGGGATGAAGTCTAATAGAATGAAAATATGGAAGAAAGGAGGAAAGTTACAAGTTTTGGTCAAAACCACCAAGAAGGAGCTTTAGAAATCCTAAAAGAGCAAATTTGGAACCCTAGGAGTCTTCTTCACCAAGGTAATCACTCTCTTTTACCTTAGGACATCACCTTTGTGGCCAAACAGAGTAGGAACGATTCTCTAAGATGGAGGAAAGAGAAGGAGAGCAAGAGTTTTTGAATTGAGAGGTGGGAAGGGGTAGATATGGATTTATTAAGAAGGGGGCAAGCATGAGGTGTCTATGGGACTTTCCATGTGTCCTTAGCCTAGGCCTTCATGGACATGCAAGAGGACAACTCATAGAGACTTCTTGTATATCAAATTTCAGTTCTAAAATCCCATGGAGACTTCTAGGCCATCCCCACCGTTGTCTAATCAAAGAAATAACCCCATTGGTTGATAGCTATTAATGATAAGATCATTAATAAAGAGGATAATCCCTAAAATGCCCTTAGAGAGAAACACCTTCAAACCAAAGTGCAAATAGGTGCCCAATGGTTCAAAATCTTGAGGATGGTAAGGGAATATATAAGGATTATAATGGATCTGATTATTTGCCAAAAAAACTCCCAATTTAGTAAATTGCATAAAAGTCCAAATTTTCCTAAAATTGCATAACTTGCACACACAACATCCAAATTGAACCAAATTTGAAATTTAGATTCATTTGATGATTTAAAAACACATAAAAAATAGATTAATGTTTAAAACACCTAACTAAGGTCCTTAAATAGACTTTCATTGAGGTATTTGTGCAGAAACCCTTTTATTGGTACAAATAGTGAATAAATGTTCACCAAACCTCTATAAATTCTACTATTTAAACATGAATGACATAAAGGATAGAAATGAAAGGGAAACCTGGGAAAAAGAGTCACATGGAGGTTGTATCTTAGATTCAGTATGTGACACAGTTTGTCATGTGAGGAGGAGATGGACGCAGAGCAGCATGAGAGGAATCATTGGAGCAAGTTTCCAAAGAAACATGGGGTAGGATAATGAGGAGGGCAAGGGTTTTGCGGGGTTAAGTAAGCTATACACCATCGATTTGTTATAGACAAACCTCCGAGAAGTATAATGTTGGGCTAGAGAAAATTTCACAGGTCACATTGCTTGAACATCTCCCTCATCGGTCATTTAGGAAAGCACCAATAGAAAAGGTCAATTGAATCCTGTGGGGAAGATGGACTGTTAATATCTTTCTCCTGGTGGTTGTAGTGAAAAAAATGATGATATAGGTTTTTTGGAGGCAAATGAAGTGCTCCAAAAAATTTTGTATGAAATTCTAATTTCACGAGTGATATATAGTTTTAGTTGCTTTGAGAACAAATCATAGGCAAAAAGAAAGAGCAGCGCACATTTTCTCAAGTGAGAAACCTATGGCGATTTCCGACCCAAAAATGGTGGGAAAAATAACATCATCGGTTGCATGCAAAAATATAACTGAAGCTGTATCCCCATCTGTAGTAGCAAAACCCAACCAACATGAAATAAAAGAATCATAGTGGGGTATTTGAGGATAGTGTGATACTCAACTAGTGATGTATGCAGTCCTTGCCCATCATTAGGAATAGAATAACACAATTGTGAGCATGATCAACTTTTACTCACCTAAATACTAACTTTTGGTGCAGAGGAATATTATACTTTACTTCCATGTCTTCAATAACCTTGCTAAAAGGGACGTTCACCAAAGAATTTTGGGCTTTATATTACCTTGGCATTTCATATTCTTCTCTTCAACAAAATCCTTATAGTTAATCTATCATGTTAAAATATTCTACATGTATAAAATCAAAGACTTTCTAAAGTTAAGACATAGACTAATTACATCAAGAATCTAGCATATCACATGAATTACAAAATTAAAATTCAATAATAGTTCCATAATAATGTTTATCAGATCTAAATCTAGAAAATAATAAAACTAAAGAGTTCAAAACTGATTAAGTAAGGGTATAACAAGGTATGTTGGTGGGTGTACCTCAAACCCATCCTCTTGTTTTTGAGAAATGAAATCCACTAGCTTAGAACTCCCTTGTATGGATGATGAATAGGTGTTTGGTTTTAGGGGAAGCGGAGAAGGCAGCCGAAACAAAAATTTTCTCCCCAAACCCAGAATGAAGGAATCGCGTCAACGTCTATATAGTAGGAAGGATGGTTTGTAGAGATATACCTTGTCCTGAGGCTTGCTCGGCGATGTTACCCCGTGGATTGTGTGGTCTTCACCTCCGGTCTTGGACGGTGTCTGTGCAACTCCTGGTCTCACCGGGACTGTTAGGATTGACAGCTATCCTCCGAGCGGCAGAAATCTCCCGCCACTGTAGTAGTCCACACAGACCACATGGAACTCCGACCACCTTGTAGCACAAGGCACCGGAAGGATTCGTACCATCCTATGAGCATACTAGTCATCGACGCACTCTCCTACCACCAGTCGTCTTTCTGCAGTTGTCTTTCCCTTGTTGTGCCTCCCTTATCGGGTAGCACTTGCTCAGGCTCTCCTAGTTACCACAACCAGAGAGAACGATAACTTTACAAAGCAACTTGTATTATGAGTTGTACTTGAGAATCCCCCAATACCCCTATATATATAGGAGGGTCATGGGATAGAGTTCTCTACCCCGGGCAATGCGGGATTAAAGTAGGAGTAGAAGGGTTCGAGATTTTCCACAAAAATAACCAACTGTGCAGCTGAACCTATCGTTTCATGCATGAACCAGACAGTTGGGGACCTGAGCCGATCGGTTCAGACCTGAACCGATCGGTTGGGACACCTGAGCTGATCGGTTCATGGTCCTGGTCCAACTCGAATTGACTTTCACGTTTGTTTCCATCTAATCAAATATTATTCCTTGTCCAAATCAAATTTGTACAAGTGAAACAAATATGTATTTGCAAAAAGAGTCTTCTGACTTTCCAAACGTTCTCGGTTGGTTACATGAATCGACCGATTCAATAATTGAGCCGATCGTTTCATTGATACATGAGCCGATCGGTTCAGCCCTATGAGCCGATCGATTAAGGCAGTAGACTGTGCAAATCAGTCAATTGCAGTTCCAATCAATCCGATACTCTTAATCATCTGGTCCAACACCTTGAACACTATGATTTTGAGCTATCAATCAAATGAGTGTTTAATTGAACTACTAAACTCCTTTAGTAATCAATCTAAACATCATTTGTGGATAAACTCCTCTTCTAGGTTAAATCCTATGTGTGTGACCCTGCAGGCCCATTTCAGTGCAAAGAGTGGTGCCTAGTCGCACATCAGTGCTACCCAAGTGAAATAGAAAGTTGGAGAACAAATTTCAATCCTACAATCCGTGAATGGTGTTACAACGAATGTATAATTCCTTTGTCTCTGATATCTCAAATGAACTCAAGGCATGGAACAGTCATCCTGTCAACGTTCATCCACTTTCTTGATCTTAGAGTAGATTGGAGGAGATATGTATGACATCAATATCACATACTGATTCACACATGCGTGCACACACCTATCTCAATCCTACTCATCAAGTGGCTATGGATATCAAACTCCCTCAGGAGGGACAAATCCCATATCTATCACTCACCCCTCAAAAGCCCCACGTGTCAAAGCCACCCAATCATCACCTTTATAACAACCCATGTTTCAAGACTGCATTTGATGATGTCAAAGTGTACCCAACAACATGTGTTGAGTGTAGTGATTTCAGGTCAAAGAATTACACTCACCACCATCACTGTGAGAACTGACTGCGACTACCATGTCGTGGTTCCATGTGTCAAACTCATGGTGGGTCTGTCTGGTACACTTGTTCTCTAAAAATTACCTATGTGTTTGGTTTGATATCTCCATATCATGACTAATGAGATTCTTTCATCAACCAAAACCACAATCTAGTCTTGTGTGTCATTGTTGTCTATCTACCTTCCACAATGACATCTAACTAGGGACATAATAAGAATATACAAACTCTTCAGTATTTGTATGATCTCATCATTCAGGTCCTGAACCTGAAAGCATACATCATTGAGTACTGTCATTCTCTAGACATTCAATCTATTCTATCATTATCCCATATGACTGAACCAGAAAGACACTACTACATAAATGGCTTATAAAGTCACTTTTCAAGGTGTCGGTTGTATACATAAACCGACACCTAAACTCTATAGTGTCGGTTGATAACATAAACCGTCATCCAATCTATGAAGGTCAACCAGACACTGGTACCGCTTTTATTAAGTGTCGGTTAATTAATAAAAAACCGACACCTAATCAACCGCCAAAACCAAAATTCCAGCGAAAAAATTACCTCCAAAATTTGACATATGACGTCGGTTCATAAATCAATAACCGATGACTAAAGGTTATTCGCGGGACAGGAATAGTTGTCGGTTGTCTTTTAGTTAAAAATTGACGACTATAATATAGTATAGGTGTCGGTTTTTGGAAAAGAACCGACACTGTTGGTTTAGTTGTCGGTTATTTTGAATAACCGACGCTTATTGTCAATTTAATAGCTCACGAGAACGAGCGACTCTTCCCCTTTCCCTGTTTCATTCCCGATTTTAGTTAGGTCCGGGGATTTCTTGCTCGCCCCCGCCGGTCGTTGCTCCGTGCTCGCGCCCGCCACTGTTCCATGCTCCGCCACCGCTGCCGTGCTCCTGCTCCTACCCACGCTGCTGCTCCATGCTCACCGACGGCCGTGCTCTTGCTACTGCTCCTGCTCCTGCCCTTTGTGCTCACTGGTGGTCGTGCTCCTGCTCCGTGCCCTCTCCGCCGCTCCTGCTGCTCTCCCTTCCGCCACCGCTCCTCGCCGGCACTTCTCCTCTCCTTGCTGCTGTGCTCCGGCCGCTGCTCTCCTCTGCCCTCAAGGTATGCCCGCCCTGCCTTCTTCCTCTGCTCCGGCGGCTGCTTGGGCGGTGCCATGGCACGTCCAAGCAGTTGTTGGGAATTTTTTAATTTTTTTTAAAGTTATTTACTTATTTGTGTTTAGGGTTTAGGTACTGATTTTGTGCTTCTACTGAGCTGAATCCTCTATTGTCCTTATCATGATTAAAAGTGTTTGTAAATGTAGATGAATGAATAGGAAGCAGGACTTGTAACCACATATGTTGATAGGAAATATGAAGTTATTTTATATTAATATACACCAGCTGTATCTCTGTCTGATAGGAACTGAAAACAATGAATCCAAACATACTAGTTCTAATCTACGAATCGCAGGATAGTTGTACACTCCACAACCTGCTTTTTCTTGAAAGCTGATTATAACTGCGTTGCAACATCCGGATACATATGTGCTATACCAATCTGATAGTCCATGATAGAACAAAGCATAATGATGTTGACTGCAACTTTGTGCATCATGCTATTCTGAATTAAGTGTATATTTACTTCATAATTGAATGTTTAAGTAAGTTATAGATATCTTCACCAAACCTCTTTCGGAAACTTGTTTCATTGTTGAGTATATTGAGAATCCTAATCACCCTTCTTGCTTAATGATGAACTGTAATGCACACATGTGACATTCTTGGAATGTAAATGATGAACTTTTCCCTAAATTGCCAATCATGCTTTTAAAGACATCAATAATCACCCTAACTTGAAGAACTAGGATTTTAGGTATAAGAATGACAACACATTATTTGTTGGCCTAGAAACCCATCCAAGATTTACTCATTGGGAGTAAATCTTGGATAGTCCCTGGTTTGGGACTATTCTTGAACACCTAATCTTTTTTAGGATGTAAGTGTATAATGTGTATTGGGTTTTCAAGAAAATTTCGGCAGCATTTCCCCATTTGTTCTCTAAGTACATATGTACTTGGAGAACAGCGGGGAAATGCTGCCGAAATTTTCTTGAAAACCCAATACATATTATACACTTACTAGTGAGATTAGGTGTTCAAGAATGGGATAGGTGGTACACATTTATTATATATAATAATGACATCACATGTATTTGTTAACCCTAGACCCTAATCTTGTTGTAATATATACTTGTTTTCTCTTTGATCATAGAATGGATAGATCATGGATGTCCATTCGCAATCGCTGCACCCCAGAGTTTATTTCTGGTCTTGACCAATTTATTAGATTTGCCAAGGAACATAGGAAACAACCTGGAGATAGGTTCTACTGTCCATGTAGGCATTGCGGTAACAACTTGAAAGTCAACACTAGTGACAAAATCAAAAGTCATGTCATGTGCAACGAGATTATACAAGGCTATACAGAATGGCACTGGCATGGAGAGATTTCAAACCCGAAACCATTGGATGTCGATAGCAATGTTTGTGTGGAAGAAGAAATTGCCTACGATGTCGTAGATGTGAATGAACCAGTTCCAGTAGACATCGTTGATGCGATGCTGGATAGTTGTGGGGTAGAGCACACCGATCCACCTCCCATTTTTAGAAACATTGTGCATGATGCTGAGATACCGTTATACACAGGTTGTACTAAGTTTACGAATCTTAGTGTTGTGTTGAGATTGTATAAGCTGAAAGCTAACAATAGATGGAGCGACAAAAGCTTCACGTCATTGTTGTCTTTGTTGAAAGAAATGCTTCCTGAAGGAAACGAGCTGCCAATCTCAACATACCAGGTAAAGAAATTATTGTGCCCAATGGGAATGGATGCCAAGAAGATACATGCATGCCCGAATGATTGTGTATTATTTCAAAAGGACTATGCGGATTTGAAAGATTGTCCAAAATGTGGTGCGTCACGGTATAAATTGACGACTTCAGGGGAGTCCAAAACTGGTTCTCCTGCCAAGGTGATGTGGTATCTACCTATAATATCACGGTTTCAACGCTTGTTTGCCAATCCGATAGATGTGAAGAATTTGAGGTGGCATGCAGATGTTAAGAAAAATAATGATGGGATCCTACGACATGCGTCTGATTCCCCACAGTGGAAGAAGATTGATCTATTGTACCCTGAATTTGGTGAAGAAGTCAAGAATATAAGACTTGGGCTTTGTACAGACGGGATGAATCCGTACAGGACATTGAGCAGCCAACATCGCACTTGGCCAGTCATGCTTGTTATATACAATCTTCCTCCCTAGCTGTGTATGAAAAATAAGTACGTAATGCTGTCGTTGTTGATATCGGGCCCTAAACAACCTGGAAATGACATCGATGTTTATCTTGAACCTCTTATTGATGACTTAAAGAAACTCTGGGGTGAAGGTGTGATGACCTATGATGCTTCATGAAGAGAGACATTTCATTTGCATGCTATGTTGTTTTGCACTATTAATGACTTTCCAGCATATGGGAATTTGTCTGGATATAGTGTCAAAGGAGCAAAAGCGTGTCCTATATGTGAAGAGAACACTGATTCAACAACACTAAAACATGGCGGTAAGACTGTATATCTCGGTCATCGAAGGTTTCTTCCAAAATTCCATCCGTATCATAGGAAGCGCAAAGCATTTAATGGATTGAATGAGGAACGGAGTGCACCTAAACCTATACCAGGGGAGGTTGTTTATGAAAGAGTAAAAGACTTTGTCAATGAATTTGGTAAGAGATCACAATGTACTATGGCCACACAGAGTGACAAATCTTTATTCAAGAAGAAGTCAATATTTTGGGATCTTCCTTATTGGAGTTCTTTGACAATCAGGCATTGTATCGATGTCATGCATGTTGAGAAAAATGTCTGTGATAGTGTCATTGGTACTTTGTTGAATATACCATGTAAGACTAAAGATGGGATAAAATCCAGACTGGACCTACGTGAAATGGGAATAAGGTCAGAATTAACAGAATTTTGTGAAATGGGAAATCGGAGAACATACTTAACTCCCGCTTGTTACACATTGTCTAGAAAGGAGAAGAAAGCTTTTTGTGAATGTTTGGTAAATGTTAAGGTGCCACAGGGTTACTCATCCAACATCCGTAGATTGGTATCAATGAAAGATCTGAAGTTGATAGGTCTTAAATCTCATGATTGTCACACTCTAATGCAACAAATATTGCCTATGGCAATTAGATCTATATTGTCGAAGCATGTAAGGTTTGCAATCACCAGACTTTGTTTCTTTTTCAACAGTCTGTGCAGCAAAGTTATTGACCCTGATACTCTCGATAAATTGCAAAGAGAAGTGGTTGTTACCCTATGCCAGCTTGAGATGTATTTTCCTCCGTCGTTCTTTGATATCATGGTACATCTTGTTGTCCAATTGATTAGGGAAGTGAAAATGTTGGGACCAATTTTCTTGCATTGGATGTATCCCTTTGAATGATACATGAGCGTTTTTAAAAGTGATGTTCGAAACCGTTATCGGCCTGAAGGGAGTATTATCGAGGGTTATGTGGCGAGAGAGGTTATGGATTTTTGCAATGACTTTCTCAGTGGTAATGACACTCCTGATAATGATAAGAATATTGACGAGCAATTTGGCAAAGGAATTTTGGGATCACGTGTGAAAGTAATCAGCCGTGAGCAGTTGGAACAAGGTCACTTGTATATTTTACACAACATGGATGAAGTGAAAGTTTATATCGAGGAACATACCAATTTCATCAAGAGACAATATCCTCGAGCCAATACAATGTGGCTTGCTAGAGAGCATAACAAGACATTTATTAAGTGGTTTGAAAATAAAGTCTTACATCAACTATCTCAAACACCAGATGATATTACTGAAACTATCAAATGCCTCGCCTTTAAACCAAAATTGACTGTTATGTCTTATGAAGGGTATGACATTAATGGATTCACATATTACACAAAGCGCCAAGATGATAAGAGTGTCGTCCAAAATAGTGGGGTCACCCTTCAAGCATCGACTATGTTTTTTGCAAGTGCAAAGGATAAGAGTCCACGTGAAGCTAAAATGTCATATTACGGTGTCATTGAAGACATATGGGAGTTTGACTACATAGATTTCAGAATTCCGTTCTTCAAATGTAATTGGGTTGATAACACCAAAGGAGTTATAGTGGATGAATTGGGTTTCACTTTAGTGAAATTTGAAAAGATTGGCGAGAAGGATGAACCATTCATATTGGCATCACATGCGAAACAAGTATTTTATATCGATGATCCTGCAAATGATAAATGGTCGGTTGTTCTTCATGGTAAAAGACAATTCATTGAAGATCCTATAGATGAAGAACAATACTATGATAAGTATGATGACTCCAGTCCATTCTCAGTTGGGTTGCCAAAACCAGCAAATATTGAAGCTAATGATGACTTGTATGTGCGCGGAGATCACAATGAAAGATTGTTAATTGATAAAAAATCGCAATATTAGAGGCATGTTTATACAATGTTTTTTTATATGTTTTATTTTTCTGAATGTGAACTTTACAATGTGAATGTGAACTTTACAATGTGAATTTTACAATGTGAATTACTTTACAATGTGAATGTGAACTTTACAATGTGAGCTTTACAATTTGAATTACTTTACAATGTGAACTTTACAATGTGAATGTGAATTTTCAGATGGCTGAGCATTCTCTTGATGATCGTGCTGATGATTACCGTGAGGGTGAGGACATCAATGCGCCTCCTCACAATGTAAGTTTAAAAAATATATCATATATTTATATCTATATGTCCATTTATAGTTATATCTTGTAAATTTGTTTATTTTGTCAAATTTTAGGTTGATGATGCACATGTACCATCTGAAGCACTTGAGGCACTTGATCAGCAACACCAAAAAGTTGACAGGAGAAGGGGCATCACTATGATGAGGAAGTTAATAGTGCAAAAGGGCAATGGACCAAAACTTATTGTGGATTTTGATGATGCAGGAAATGCATCTGGTGTTAATCACAATTCATTTGTTTCATATCTTGGGTATGTTACTCGTAGCCATTGCAGTTGTAAGATAGATTCTTGGCATAAAGTTTCTAAGGAGAAGAAAGACGTAATATGGAAGGATTTATGCGTGAGTTATTATTAATTTTGTAGATTACTAATTTGCAATTCTATTTTGTAGATTACTAATTTTGTGGATACTAGTTAATAGCAATTCTAATTTGCAGAGTATATTTGAATTGGATGAAAAGTTGCATCGTAAATGTGTGATGCAACGCTGTGGGAGAGTCCTAAGGAACTATCGGACAAATCTCACCCGAGAATATATAAAAGAAGCTAACAAGAGGAAGAAGACAACCACTGAATAGTGGAACTTCTTGGACAAAGAAGAATGGGATGCGTTTGTTGCTTCAAGAGAAATGGATGAATTCAAGGTATTAGGCATCAGTCCCAATCTCATTAATATATGTTGTATTCACCTATTCAAGATTAACATTTATTGTTACTAACCAAATCATTAATGTGCATACTAACTAGGCCCTCAGTGAGGCACAAAGATCAAGGCGTGCACTGAATGTGTATGACCACACAATGGGTCCAAAGGGGTATGCAGGCATTCGCCAAAGACTACAGTATGAGGCTACTGCTCAGTCTGCTCCTACTCAGGAGTCCTCCAATATAGGTAGCACACATCTGCCTCGCCATGATATCTGGATAGCTGGGAGAAAAAAATAAGAAGGGAGAAATAAGGAAGCACGCAACTGCTGAGGCGGCTGCAAAAATGGTAAAATACAACTCTTACATCAATCGTTCAAATATTGATTATTTGTGGTGTTTACTTAATTACAAATTTTTATTTTAGCGATTAGCGGGAGCTGCACGAGCTGAGGAAACAAGGAAAGTTCATCCCTGAGGGCACAAGGGATGAATTGACAGTTGCTCTGGGTAACCCAGAGCATCCTGGGCGTGTTAGGGCTGCAGGCGCTGGTGTGGGCATCAAATATTTTTTTGGGCCATCCCAGCACAAACATGTCCCAAGAGTGGGACTTTCACAAGAAGAGGTAACATATTCTTTCTTTATAATGTTATTGTAAAAAGAGAATTGAATAATTAGAAGCTAACATTTCTTTTATCCATGTATAGGTAGATAAGCTAGTTGATAGGAAACTGGAAGAAGCACTGAAAAAGTGGCAGGCATTTCAGACTACCACTTAGCAGACAGTACCTATCATAGCATCCCACTCTACTCCTACTGCAGAGGTTGGGAGTAATCTTATAGACCCACCACCTAGCACATCCACTGTAAGTATTTTTATGACATAGTAACTAGTTTTTTAATTCAAGATGATATGTTTTCAAGATGATATGTATATATGTATATAACATTCTTTACACAAAAATTTGTAGGGGTTGAAGCCATGCCGTCTAAAAGTTAATGAATATGTCATTGCAGAGGCGTCGCCTTACCCATCCCTACCTGGGAAAATGTTTCACGGGTCTCCATTACCAGCTGGTTGGATTCGTGTGAGCCCGATACATATATTTCCCAAGTGGATGGATCTTCCATTTCCATATGCCGACCTAGATTGTGAAAAACTTGGTGAGGCACTAGGCGGAGTGATATTGTGGCTAAAAGCGGATGTCATCTTTACTGAAATTGTATGGTAAATTTACATTACGTTAAATTGTTAGTGTGTGTATATGATGTCAGTTGATTTGAAAATATTATATATATATATATATACAGGTTAAAAAGAAGACACCCACAACATCTAGGCCTCCACTTCCACCTCCTACATTACCCAGTTGGGTTCCACATGACCTAACTGTCCTGTTAGGTCCTAACTGTAGGGGTATGGCAATATGGTTAGGCGAACATGATATAAACTGCCCTATAAATATTTCTATAGATTCAGATGTTGCAGGTCAATCATACGAAAGTATAGATTCAGATGTTGCAGGTCAATCATACGAAAGCAAACTATTTATGCAAGATATTTTGGAGTTGTTTCGATATGATTGGCTAAATAAATCTGTGATAGAGCTATGGATAAGGTGAGATCTTCTTTATACATCCATATACCTTGTGTAGGATCTGGTGATCTGGTTTCTTATTTATTAATGCATGCGTAATTAATACATATTTTGCAGCTACTTAGACAAGATATGTGCAAATTTTGGATTCGAACATGTAGGATTTTTGATTCCATCTTTGATTAGTCTAGTAGCTAAAGACCCTCCGTCAGTTCAACAATACTGTTGTGAGGCTTTTTCAATTTTTGCTCAAAATAAGAAGACGATGATAATGAATCCATTCAATGTAGAGTAAGTTTACTTTGCTTATTATAATTTGGACTTAAGAAAATTACATTTTTATTGTGGAGTTTGAGTTATTAATTTTTAACTTTTTTACCTCTAGTGGTATGCATTGGGAATTACTGGTTATTGTCCCTGAGACGTTCACTGTTTATTATCTAGATCCTAAGGGGAGTAAATTGAATACAAAATATGGACACATAATGAAAATGGCATTATTCCGGTGAGAAATATTTCATTTTCATATTCGTTAACATATGTTATTACATTACTATTTAATTATGCAATGTACTGTGTTACATTAACATCTAGGGGTTTTGATGAGTTCAAAAAGGCTGGAGGAAAGGTCCCCACGAAAAATAACCAGCCAATAATTTGGAAGAACGTGAAAGTAAGTTCCCGACTGCAATATATGTATATATTATTTATGTGAACAGTGCTTAATTAGTTGTATTTTTTAATATTTTGTATGTTTGAATTTATAGTGTGTCACACAAGACAACGGATGGGTATGTGCATACTATGTGATGTGATTTATGCACATGATTATCAAATATGCCGCAATGGACATCGATTGTATTGCTGATGTATTATAGAGTCTCATTAGATAATATGAAATATATCAATCTTATTTATAGCTCATTAATTATATATATACATCATTCTCTTTACAGGTGTTTACAACTGACCACACTACAGGAAATGCCTTACCAGATGTACATGCTCCCTATACGATGGGAGAATTAAATGAAGTAAGAGAAGAATGGGCAACAGCCATAAAAGTAGTGGGGGATGTAAGATATAATTGGGATGTTGATAGTGAATAATGACTAAAGAATGATATTTTGTAAATGAATTTCTGAATTATAATATATGTGTGAATGTTTCTACATGTCTGGATGTTTCTACATGTGTCTGAGTAAAAATGAATGAAACTGTTGGTTGCTATATGAATGTTTCTATATGTGAATGTGAAAATGAATGGAACTACAGATTGCTAGCTACATGAATGTTTCTAAATGTGTGAAAATCAAATGGAACTGCAAGTTGCATTGCTAAATGTGTGAATATCTTTGTTGTTAATTTTGCAGGTTTGTGGCATGTTGTTGGCTGATATCAATGGATGTCGTAAAGCATGCAGTTCATAACTGAACTGCAGGTTTCTCATCCTACGACCATCCATACAACAGGTCTGCAGACCTACAGCAAAAAAAAAAAAATAGGCGTCGGTTATTTGTATAAAACCGACGCCACATCGTTACAGTGTCGGTTTCTAATAGTAACCGACGTCTATTTCCTTAACACCACGGCCGTGTTGGTAATGCTATGACGTCGGTTTATTAGATACTACCAGACGCCTATAGTGCTCAAGAGGGCGCCCTTTCTGTGGCGCGAAGGTATATGGCGTCAGTTTTTATCTAATAACTGATGTCTATGTACTTAACACCACGACCGTGCTGGCCAGCATGGTTGTGGCAGTGGACCAGACACCACGACCGTGCTGGTCAGCACGGCCGTGGCAGCGGACCAGCACCACGGTCGTGCTGGCCAGCACGGCCATGTTGGGAGTGATATGACGTCGGTTTTTATCTACTAACCGACGCTAATAGTGCCCAAGATGGCGCCCTTTCTGTGGCATGAACGTATATGGCGTTAGTTTCTTATCTAATAACCGACGCCTATAGTGCCCTGCTGGCACATTTTCGGTGGTGCGCGAAGGGTTGTGGCATCGGTTTTTGAACCGACGCGTAACAGCTGGGCTTTTAGCGTCGCCCACATAGGTTTCACTTAGAAACTGACACTAAAGGCCTTAAATAACCGACACTAAAGGTCGTTTATGTACTAGTGAGAATTGGAAGCTTTCCTTTGATGTTTATCAAATCAATCTTAATGTATCCCACCTATCATCCCATGATTGGCTCTCAGGGCATACACACCAACAGACTCCCACTTGCACTGTGAGCCAATCACCCTTGAATAATATTCTTAGTGATCTTCAAACATGTCACACATGTTACTATGCTCTAGTGCTTACGCAATGAGTTATGTCAACACCTTGCCAAAGTAAGTATTAACTGCATGTCTCTCATCTCTTCGTTGTACGTCAAACGTATGAGATGGAGTTTCTATAATATGCGATCTAGTATTCCTTTGCTAACCTTTAGCCACATTTCATGACCCAGCACTCCTAACTTGTCATCAATGACCAACATATCTATAAGTTCATCTCTATGAACTTCCATATCCATATAGTATCCACTAATGTTCTCTAACACACATATACTCAGCTTTTCCTTTTAAACGATTTTATTGGAATGTTTCCATTTATCAACAAACATTCACTTTTATATATCCCATATATATTTTGCGATTAATTTTCTGTCCTTTTTATAAGTTCGCATCAATGTAACTCTTTATAGTGAACCCTTCCTTATTTCCATAGAACTAGTACTTCTCAAGTACTTATCAAGTTGTTATGGTATTCCAGTAACCCTTACGAGTTATCAGGATGAGCACATCATATTGTCATGTCCTACATACAAGATGATGAATGCATTTTATTCTTGCTATGTCCATACATGCAAGATAATGGGATAATTACATAAATGATAGATCCATATCTATTCTTAGTATTCCCATTATTCATAAGAATTGGACACTTAGTCTTGGGATACTAACTCCATGTAACATGGACAAGTTTTCTCCCACTGAATCTGTGCACACTAAACCCTTCAGTATAGATTGCCAATGTTTGCTATCTCTTTTCAGGTCAAGAGGTTTTCGAGAACTGTCTCTATAGATCTCTATTCCTATTACATAGGAAACATCTCTATCTTCCTTAAAGATAATTTCCACAAAGGATTCCATTCTAGAACATCTCATTCCTCATCGACATGTAGAATGCAAATACACTCCCACTAAATCACAGATCCCTTCTTTATCTTTGTCATATCAGTCAAACCCTTTGACTATGTCAAAGTAAAGATCCAGATCTAAGTCGCTTGTACTTAATCAATCACATTGATTAGTCCATTGTAACTTATAGACTTCATTTGCATTAATGGATTCATAAATCTTATAGGTTGTGTCACGTACACATCCTTGTTTTATTCCTCATAGGAATGCGGTGTTAGTATCCGTATGCCAAATCTCTTAGTCATTAAGTTACAATCAACAAGCATCATCCTTCTCAAAATGTCATCCATGTGTCTTAATGCTTAAGACTTATTTGCACTTATGGATTTCATCCCAATGGGTGCTACCATTAAGGTCATGCCTTATGGTTCACATGGAAGTCATTTAGGATGTAATGGTCATAAACCATAACTCAAAATCTGGTTCCTCAATATCATCTAGATTGTTGACTCATCATATGACCAACTCATCATATAGATATTTGAGGTGTATCTGTTAAGGAATTTGAGAACTCACAACACTTTGTTATTCTTAATATCTTTTATTAGTGTAGGGTATTCTTTATTTAAGAAGAAATTAGTTATTTGAGAATCATCCTCTAACTCCTTAGAGTATGACTCCTTTTGAGTTAGACATCACCATGACTTAAGCATGAGCTTACTATGATACACTATCACAATCACTCATAAGGATCTCAAACATTTGGTTCAAGTATTTCATTCATTGATCTCATCAAGAATTAACACTTTACCAAATTCGTGCTTCATCTATGATATTCTTGAACACTTTAAGATATTCATATTGGTATTTCTCTAAACACCGCTTGAAGTATTAGCATTAAGTTTAATAGGTATGTAAATACATCACATGTATTATACCTAATTGGATAATCATTCTCCCACTACCACTAGTGAAGATTGATTAATCATGTCTAAGAGATTCATGTCTCTTACTGGTTCTCTAACCAAAAGAGTCCAGATTTATCCATCATATGGATACTAGAGATGAATTTCTCATGATAATGCTTAATTCATTGTTTGAGTTATCAGTAACTTTTAGGTATCATATTATCTTATGCATACCAAGTACCACAAGATAAATAAGGCATTGCCACAAAGATCATATCTTTGAAACATCAACTATATTGATAGCCATCCTTGTCTCAACAAGATGCAACAATAAAGTGTTTCTATTGGCAAATTGAAACAACAGTTCTCAACCCTATTTCGTGCCCTTTAGGCTGAAATAAACTAAAGGATACTCCTATCTATGGCTGCAACACTTGCTCCAATAATGAGTATTCCTTTCTTGGTCCTTTCACAAACGCCATCACTTCTTTGTGAATCTTGTATATCATATATGACATATCCATATCTTGGTATCATATACCTTAGATAAAGAAGTGTTTATTTCATGATACCTACAGTGGAGATCTCTATCCCCTCCTTTCATCTTCATTTGTTCTTCTAGATATAGAGGGCATTTCCCTCGTTCACCCTCCCATGTGCCTTGAGGCTGAAGACGACTTGGGCTACTGGCTAGCATTAGAATCATTCTTAGCTTTTCCCTTGCCCTTGCCCTTAGACCTGCCTTTGTTTATGTTGATCAACATCACATACTTAGGCTTATCCTTCTTCATCTTTGCCTCTACTGTCCTCAACATGTCCAAGAACTTTGTCAACACTTGTCAAAGTTGTTGTAGTTCATCATGAACTGTATGATTCTCGCAACATTTACAGTATCATACCAATAGCCAACTCTTGGCTCAGATGGAATCCTTCTTAGTCAGGTTTTTCCACATACCCAATCACATTGAGTGTGTGAATACCTTACTGGATCTCCTTCTGTCATGACATACTAGGACAGTGTCTTGGAGACATCATATGTCTCATGTTGTCTCTACAACTCATAGTTCAGAGAACACAACATTAAGCACTCCACATCAATGTCATCCTTGGTATGCTTCCATAAACATTCTTTCAACCATTTGTGTGGTGGGATTGAGTTCATCTTGTTCTGGTATAACTAGGACTTAGAGCTTTCTCTCTTTGATTGATAACACTTGGCTCAGATGGAATCCTTCTTAGTCAGGTTTTTCCACATACCCAATCACATTGAGTGTGTTAATACCTTACTGGATCTCCTTCTGTCATGACATACTAGGATAGTGTCTTGGAGACATCATATGTCTCATGTTGTCTCTACAACTCATAGTTCAGAGAACACAACATTAAGCACTCCACATCAATGTCATCCTTGGTATGCTTCCATAAACATTCTTTCAACCATTTGTGTGGTGGGATTGAGTTCATCTTGTTCTGGTATAACTAGGACTTAGAGCTTTCTCTCTTTGATTGATAACACTTTTCAACGTCCTAACCAGTCGTGGAATTATTCCCATTTAATTTGTTGGTCTCAAAGACCGATCACAAATAAAGTGATTATTATTGATTAGCAATTTATTGTACAAAAGGAAATATATGAAATTTAGTCCAAAAACTCCTTTTTTGACTTGATTGATTTGAAAAGGTTTTACGATATAATTAGGACTTTAATTACACTCCCACTATTTTTGTTCAAATTGATAGCCCTCACCATCAATTTGGAAGATTGCAGCGTACAATCTTCTAGTGGGTCAAGATCCTAAAATCCTCTGAGTCATGGACTAGCTAGGGATGTCACCCACAACTTATATCTTCTAGGTAGGCAACTTTTTCCAATTGCATCATATGCAACTCTTGAAAGATGTCATATTCAACTCCTTTCCATGATCACCTCCATGCCTCAAGGTACTAGATCCTATCTAGGTCACCTTGTTAAGTCCGACCCAAAGCCAACACGATGAATATGCACCCTGCTAGGGCAGACCCACATATCCATCCTTCACGCTTCCATGAGATAGACAGTGCACCATGCTAGGGCATGCCCATACTTGGCCAATCAAGCTTTTCACGTGTGTCGCATTTGGAAGGCATCTAAAACTTTAATATTTAATGAGTGATTTGGTTTTATAGGTACATAGACATATCCAATCACCACAATACATAGTTTGTATCATATACATGCTATATCCCACAGAAAACATGCAAAATGATAAAAGCAATGATTATGGCCATCCTAATGTGATTCCTCAAGCCAAGAGGAATCACAGTCATCTAGGTCCACATCACATGCAACTTATATAAGATGAACTCTGTGCTTTGCCATTCCGGGTTTGATCAACTCATCTCCATGATTGATCGGCTCACCATCAGGTCGGTCGGTTGGGTGCCACCAGCCGATTGAGTGGCGCCTCCAGCCGATTAGTTCACTGGTAGTTGTGCATCTCCTCAGGTCGCCACCCGCTCATCTCGCTCCTCGAGTCGGTTGTTTGGATCGCCAACTGATCGGTTCACGCCTTGAACCGATCGTCTCAGTTGTCGTCAGATTGTCCTCTATTCTTTGACATAATAGGAAATATAAAAAGATCTATCCTATTTACATTTAAATTGGGAAACCCCGAGTTACATCTGAGGGGAGCAAAGGTAGGAATGAAATCTTGAGTTATCTCGAGTTACATCAGGAAAAGGAGGTAAGGAATCAATGTGCAGACTGAGATGCAAGCAACCACATTCCACCAAGCACACATACATAGGGTTTATTGGCCATAACCACGCTATACATCCACCACAAAACTCATTTAAGGGTGACACGTATCAAATGCATTTATATTACATATCATATATGTATATTGGGATTTGTGGATTTAGGATTGGACATGCATAAAGCCAATTTTATTCGCATCGTATGCAATAAATAAAGGCGACAAACCAAAATCGATCACATTGATAATCCTAAAGTATAAAGCAGTTAACGTGGCTCTGATACCACTGTTGGGTTTTAGGGGAGGCAGAGAAGGCAGCGAAAACAAAAATTTTCTCCCCAAAGCCAGAACGAAGGAATCACATCAACATCTATATAGTAGGAAGGATGGTTTTAGAGATATACCTTATCCCGAGGCTTTCTCGGTGATGTTACCTCGCGGCTTGTGCAGTCTTCACCTCCGGTCTTGGACGGTGTCTGTGCAGCTCCTAGTCTCACCAAGACTGTCGGGATTGACAACTGTCCTCCGAGCGGCAAAAATCTCCCGCCTCTGTAGTAGTCCACACGGACCACCTGGAACTCTGATCGCCTTATCCCGCAAGGCACCGAAACGAGTCGTACCCTCCTGTCAGCATACTAGTCACCGACACACTCTCCTGCCACTAGTCGCCTTTCTGCAGTTGTCTTTCCCTTGTTGTGCCTCCCTTATTGGGTAGCACTTGCTCGGGCTCTCCTGGTTACCACAACTAGAGAGAACGACAACTTTGCAGAGTAATTGGTGTTCTAAGTTATACTTGAGAAGACCCCAATACCCCTATATATATAGGAGGGTCATGGGATAGGGTTCTCTACCCCGGGCAATGCGAGATTAAACCAGGAGTAGAAGGGTTCAAGATTTTCCACAAAAACAACCAACTGCGCCAGCTGAACCGATCGTTTCATGCATGAACCGATTGGTTGGGGACCTGAGCCGATCGGTTCACACCTGAACCGATCGCTTGGGACACCTGAGCCGATCGGTTCAAGCATGAGTCGATCGGTTCATAGTCCTGGTCCAACTTGAATTGACTTTCATTTTTTTTTCCAACTAATCAAATATTAGTCCTTTGGACATATATGGATATGAAGTATGATTATAGTGAAAAGAGAGGCAAGTTCGATATTCACTACATTCTAAAATGAAATGGAAAAAGTACAACTTCCAACTATAACTAAATATAAAAATAAAAGAGCCTTCGATGATAGTAAAATGGAGCACACACCTACAATACATATGTTCCAACAGAAATGAATCCATCGCAAAAATAAAAATAGTCTAATAAAGTATTTTGAATGCAATCCTTGATTAAGTATTTCTTGAAAGGAAACAAATATGACATCCAAAGATAAAGAACACTACCTAAGTAAGTATAACTGCAAGCAATAATTGAAAAGATGAAATATATAACCTAGATCATAAGGAAAGAGGAAAACAAAATTTGTTGATAGAATATTGCTTATAGATAGAATAACTATCTAGGGGGAGGAAATTGTGCACCAACTAGAAAAGATTTTTAATGCCTTTTAACCATTTTTCTAATTACATAGCCAAAAAAACTCATGAGGAGTGCTTCTTAAATGTTAAAATAGTTGTGCACATGAATTGCATGTATTTATCACATTCTTTGTTAGCTAAGAAGACCCTACATCTTTTGGTAGAGAGTACTCATTTTTTGCTCTAAAATGTAACAACTCAATTGGCTAGAAAAAAATCTAAAAATTTGGAGAACCAACTCTTGAAATCAATAGCCTGCAAAAGAAAAATTTTAATATAGAGATATGAGGAAGGAATAAAATTGATAAAGTTATTGGTCATTAAAATTGCTACATCCTTGTCCTTTTTTATATAACAGGCATGCTCAATTGTAAACTTGTTTAATATAGAAACACATTTGACTAGAAAAATTCAAATAACTAAGAAATAACATTGCTTTTTATAAGATAAGAATTGTGTTTCTTTTCTAACTTTGCAACTGACAAATGCATATGGTATCATGTTCCATATGGTATTACATGCAACTATTATTTAAAAGCAAATCTCTTAAATGACATAGTGGGTGGGAGTAACAACATGTGAAAAAGATTAAATAATATATTATATTATATTTAAATGCAGACTACATGTAATTGATTTTTACTCATGTTATTTATGCTAGAATTGGGATGTCAAATTCTATTTATCAACATTTTTGTTACTTAACACATATTTTCCATGCATGCCTCTATTCCTTTGGTGTTTTTCTTTACTTGCATGTGTCCCAATATTGGTAGTCTTTTAAGTAGAAGTTATCACCTAAAATGGTTCTCTAAAAAGTTGTCACCTTCCTGGAATAGAAATATCCCTAATTAGAAACAAGTACATAGATGGGTGGAAAAGGTAATTAAAAGTAAATGAGAAGTAAAAGTTTTTATGAACATATAATGAAGGATGCTAATAATTGTGATCTATTTGGCAAGATCACTGGTGATAGACCCTCATTGCAGAGCTTTTTAATGTTGTTGTTGAGGTAGACTAGGAGAAAGTATTAATATCTTGAGGGTCACATTCCACCTCAAATATCAGGAAGAAAGAGGGGTATTTCTCTAGAGGGTTTTGCACTCCATCATTAGGTCACTTTGATGATAATAAACTAGAGAAGTTGATTTATTGTAGTGAGGTAGGAGAAAAGGGATTTTTCCTGAAGAGAAAAAGAAGAAGTAGAGAATAAGGTGGAAGGGGGAAAAGGTTATGATAGATCAAGATAGGAGGGGAAAAGTGGAAAGAGAGTCATCCAACTAGGATGTGAGGATGAGAAGGACTTCATCTATGAGAGAACAAATGACAACTATGATTTTTCTACAAGAAAATCTATTGGTGGTTGGTATGATAGACAAGCCTTAGATATTTTACTCTAGTTATTTTATATTAGTGGAAGTTCTTTCATGTGTTCTTCTACATGAAGCATTGGAAACTACATACTTACCCATCCATTTTTCTACAGGGTCAAATTTCGATATTTTTAACCGTACATAGAATTCCATTTTTTTAAAGAGTTAGATCTATAATTATGAGGCAACAAAGCATTTATGATGATGACTTTTTTAGTAGAAATGAAACCCATGGAAACTAGACAATAACATGATTACTTATCTTAACATATTGATGGTTGTTCAATATCAACACCTGAAGGTACAAGATGAAGAAAATCTTTCAAATAAAAAATTTTAAGAGACTGAGGAAACCAGTGGATCAAGGTCTAGTTAGAGTTGTTGGTTTCTAAAATCTACATTCAAGTGAATGAATTAGGAAAGAAACCCTATATTTAGGTTCTAGAAAGTTAGATTCTGTGTACATACTAATGATAATTCATTTTGGTTGTGGAACAAATGGTTGATGTGATAATAGGAAGTATACTACATGCTCCCTGGAGAGTTATTCTAAATGTTATTGACCTATAAAAAGGGAATGCAAATGTTCAACATACTACTACCTAGAATGGTGTGTAACTTTCTATTATAAGTGAATTGGATGGTCTTTAGATATTGTTGTCTATTAAGCCTCAGATAACATGCTTGACCCCCATGCATCTATCACATAGAAAGGTTTCACACTTCAAATAACCAAATCCAACACTATAAAAATTAGTTTTGAGGTCCAAATGATAATGAGGCAGGGATGACTGTCAAAGTGGATCTAAATACCAAAGAGCATCAATGAGGTGAGCCCACAAGAATTTTATGGAAACATAACTCAATCTAATTCTTCTAGATATAATAGTGGTGAAGTTTTGAAATTCATCTAACATGGTAACTAACCTAGGGTATATAATCTCCATGGGAGCAACGATCATGAAGCCCATATTTTGACCAAAACCAAGTGGTGAATATTGTTGCTCTTGAATTCTAAATACCTTACTCTTCTAGGGACTAGATAAATGAACAACATGAAGATAAGTTTGATAAGTGTTATGGGATCATACAAAGACAATATGATAAGAAAAATAAAACCTTAGTACGAAAACCAAAAGGATATGCTAATGTTTGTTGGATACACTATTATATCGATTTTAATAAGCATACATATATAGTTGGACGTGAAATCAATTTCTAAATTTGCATTTCTTACAAGTATGGAAAGTATGGATCAACAGAAAATGTAAAAGGAAAATTTATTAGCAAGAAGAACAAACACCATTTTTATATGTTACCAACAAAAAAAATATTCTATAATAGGGGAACGTCATACAAAGGGTCTACATAAAGCATTGAATTTTGGAGGGTGAAGTTACTTTTATCAATAGAAATTAAAAGTGGCTCACATGTAAAAAACCTATCATAGTTTTGTTGGGACTTAGTATGCTCCAAGCATTTAGAAAATAATGTACAAACCTTAAATCATCTCCTACTTGTGATGTAGACATCCTAAAATAATAGAGGAAAATTAGTTGAATGTTTAGATGTATGACATCTCTTGAAGCTCTAAAAGGTAAACTTAAAAGAAGAAGGGAGGGGAGTGCATGGAAAAACCATAGTTGATTTCACCCTTAGTTTTGTTTAGTGAGTGTTTCCATCAGGCTGTGGTAATATCAAGATATAGCTTCTAACAAATCGTCCTTGATAGTTGAGTAAGATTGTAATCTAGTCATTGTGGGGATGGTGGAACCATAGGTTAGCGATATTGATTCAAATGATATTCTTACAAGATATAGATATTGTGTTCTCATTTAAATGGACACAACAATAATGTCAGTGGTATCTAAATGGTTTGGAGATATGAAGTTTGGGTGATTGACATTCTCTTAAATTATTAGCATTTAATGCAGCCTGACATTAACTTTGGAACTTGTCAGTCATTTTATACTTTTGATCATGGTATACCTCAAACAACATTCTAGGTTTCCCTAATGAAAATACCACAAATAAAGGGCCCATTCAAGGTTTCTGGGAGGTTAAAGGTGATTTAAAGTTTTCTATTAACATGGGGGTAGAAACATTGATATTATTTACTTAATATATTTAATAAAAATAATGAATATGCTAGACTCTTGAATCATGAATTACATCAGGCATTAATACCCAAACTTTACATTGTATAAAATGATTTCAAATGTCAGGATAGATAGAGATATGAGTAATCATGATAAGAGCATTCTCATACGACAAACACATAACAAACATAAAATATGTCATCCCATATCACACTCCTATGGTTCTTAAACAAACAAAAAGTATTTAAACAAAAATTCACAAAAATTATCATGGATGTGTCTTCACCACAATGATTTCACTAAATTTGTTAAAAACATTTGTCGTATTGAGGCAAGTTTTAAGGAGATGATGAAACAATTACGTGTTAACTTGAATTACTTTAAAATTTTGAGAATTGGAGATACGTCTCACAAGAAATACATGTTTTGAATTTCATTTTTAATTCAAATATTGTTAGAAAATATGGAGACACAATTTGGCAACCATGTGGGTGGCTGTAGAAATTGAGTTTGACAAAATTTTGAATCAGGATGAGCTAAGTTGTTAATACAACTCATTTGATAATACATTTGGTTACCAACAGATATGAATGTTTTCTTTTATGGATAGATATTTTAATCTTTATAATCATGAGTTTCATAACTTTTCTTACATCACGTGTTTGGCTAAATAAAAATCTTAACATAGTAAATAGTAAACTCAAATCCATAAGTTCATTTAGGCTTTGGTTTTGTTTTTCTAGAGCCAATGGGATGTCATCTAGAAATTCATTTGAAGTAATGTGGTCTATATTTTTAGAAATATTAGATCATTATTTATATGAATAATTATTACATGGTTTTAGTTTTTAAGATTGAGAACCACTTGACTTGTGTCTTATGTTTCCTTGTGAATCTTTATAATGACCTACAAAACTTTTAGTAATCTAGTGGTAAGCAGATGTGAAAATTGTATTCCTAAGATAATATATGAGTTACAACTGCCTTGTCTGAAAAAGTGACTTATAACTAAGAATTATTTTTAAAAATATTTTTGAAATAATCAGAAAGAAGAAAAGGGAAAAATTCCTTATCATGATAAATTTGGAGTTGAAGATAGCTTACTGTTTGTTGTGTTGAACATTGAAGATACACTTATTTACATCAGTTTTTTCTAAAAAGATCATCAAGCTAATTGTGTCCCGCCACATATTAAATGATTCCAAAATCTCTATAGCAATTATTTTCTTAAGTTATCACCCCTTTACAAAGGATTTAGGCATACAAAGTGGATCAATTATTTATTTTAAAATTTTCTCAATTTAGGTTTGCATTAAAACAAATTTCACACTAAAGAACCACATGTAACTAATTGAAATTCATTCTTTATAGTTATAATAAGATACTAATAATACTGCCATAAGTTATGTAGACATAGTTCATAGTTTTATATCTAAAGTACAACCTTGTCTTATTATATTTTTATAAACTAAAAGATAAGATAAGAATTGATAAAATATTATCACTGAGATAAAAAAACATAACTGAGTGGATATTTGTCTTAACTATCCCTCCTCCTAGGCACCCATAGTAGTTTACTTGTTCTCTCTTAGCTTAATTCCATAATAACCTGAAGAATGTTGGCATCTCCAAATTATACAACATTGGAACTGTTATAGCATGTTGAGAGGAATAACAAGTCAATACCAATATTCCAAGCTTCATGTATTTGGAAACAATATTAACAAATTTGATTCCATGATAAATTGTGTTGAATCTTCAAATCTTGTTTCTCTTACGTGCTTAACGATTGTATCATTATATCAAAATTGTTTATTTAATAGCTTGCACTCATCTACATATATTCATATGGTGGGGATCCTATTGAATTTCCTCCCATACATTAATCATTCCATTATGAAACTAATAAATAAGTGTTATATTAGTGGCATATTATTTTGATGCAAATCCTAGAAATTAGTTCACAGATAACATAACATGAACGCTCACATCCTAAGGGACATTGTACGCTATGTCATGTTTGTATTAGATATATTTTGTACTTAAATATAATATTCTAAATTAGCATATGTTCATCCTGAAAATCACACGATGAATCTCATGTTTTCAATAATGAAGTAATAGAAGATCATAAGTTCTTAAAATTTGATACCTTACACATGGATTTTCTTGTTCAAATCTTGTCATTCCACATGAAGTTCATACTTGCTCATAATTTCCCCTATATTAACATATAGTATGATCCACTTGAACCTCATATTTAGTATCATTTGGTCATTACAATGACACTCTTGATTTCATATTGAAATCATTTCATAATCTTTAATTCACAATATTTATGGAGTCTGTCTAACATTTATTGTGATTACATTAGTAAAATCACCCTATTATCATCATTGTGAAATTATGACTAAATAATAACATGTATGATGTCATTATCAAGCTTATGCTACCCCTTATTATAATAAATATTATCCCAAGGATTTGGCATCACGCATGCCTGCATTGATCCTTGTACCATAACTTTAGTGGAGTTCCACTTCAGTAGTCTTCATCATGCTATATCAGTTTCATTTTGGTTATGCTTTGTTAATTTATTTAAACCTTTATCCCCTCTTTTGTTAGATATTTAGGGTTTCTCAGGGTTCCTCTAGTGTTTTTCATCCAATTTCTTTTATTATTACTTTTGTTTCTTAATCACTTTTTAATATACTATTAATTTCTAATTATATGATGTTATCTCATTTTTGTTCTTTAGTTACCACCTATATTAATTTCTACTTTTTCCTAATTTACCTTTAATCGTCTTGTAACCTCTTTTATGCATGTTTGATTTACATATAAATCCAAGATCTTCATTCAAGTTCGACTTCTTCAATTTGAATGTCAGATAGTAATTCTATGCAATTCTATTACATATATAAGGGAGTGATCTCATGCGAGGCAATGTTGTGTGAGAGCATGGGTGGTATAAATCCAATCTGTTCATATTACGAGCACACAAAGTAGTGGATGATATTCTGACAGAGTCTAACAACCCCACCTGTAGGAGAAAGAAAACATGTTTCCCTCCAGTCATGTGTGGTCCCATCCCCACAACATTCAGAATGATCCCATCAAGTGTCGTCTCTTCTCAATAGTGCACTTAGCAATTCACATCTAGATCATGCTAAACATAAAAAGATTTTTAATGAATAAAAAAGATCAAGGTCCTACTTATATGATTAATAGAGTCGATGAATTGTATACAAAATGTACTATTGTACCAACTCCTTGGCTACGCACTCGAGGAAACCAATTGCTATATGTGTGTCATTTCACACTAATTTGGGGTATAATCGTTGTGGTGTGGGTATGGCTATACCTATACTCATATATGTTTATTTTAGTGAATATGGGTACTTATCTAGATCTATATAAAAAAGTTATAGACTCGTACCATATACATACCCATAATACATGTAGTACTAGTAATGCATCCAGGTAAGCAGTGTGAGTATGTAGGTAAGTGGTTTCACCTATAAATAGCAACATGTGCTTTCTAAATTGGGGACCACTTTAATAGGTCATCGTAAGACAATCATTGATCTATGTTCTACCACTTCGGTTGCTTTCTTACTTCAGGGGTCCATGGACTTGTGCAATGACAAAGGCAAAAAAAATTGCTCAAGGGGGGCACCACCTAATTTGAGAGCATGGAGGTGATATCCAAATTGGGCATATAAATTTCACTAGTAAGCAACCCATCTTTTTACAAAATACTACATAGCTTTATAAATGGAGGAAGGACACTTGCCTACTCTGTTGTATATGTGCTTCACAACTGGAGGTGCATATTCCGGTATGGATGCTTTCAGAGCTTCCTTTTTTACATAGTCATCACTCATCAATGTATAGGCTCCAAAGAAACTCTCCTAAGATTTAACACATCTAATCATCAACACCTTGGTCTCTTCATTTAGTCCCCTCTCGCGGACATCTTTGAAGCCTCATGGTCGTTCACCCAGTAGCGGGAGTCTGTGAATATGGAACCTGCCATCTTAGTACACGCTAGTATGACCATTAAGGATGTCAAAGTCATTTCATGTTTTTCTAAGTAGTTGTGTTTGTCCCCAAAATTTGATAATGGAATGTAAAACAATATATTGATTTGATGTTTTTTGAAGGGATGATATATTTGTGAAAAGACGTTATCCAACTATATAATATTTACTATGTTAAGAATATATTTGTATAACTTATTTACCTATGAATAAGAGCAGCGCCTGGTCTGTGTCCTAACTTTTCCTGTTGTTCCAGATATATTAAGACCATAATTTTTTAAATTAAAAAAATTATATCCACACTATGAAATAGTCGTGGTTAACTTGATCCTACCACATCACTAAAATCTTGTAATTTGAGCACACATTATGGAAAAAAAATCACAATTCATTTTTTAGTTTAACAAGAAATTTATAAAGTACTAATATTACATATTGTTCAGAAAAAGTAACCAACACAAATATTCTTGAACACCTAAAACTTCACATGTGATTGTAATACCTTAGACATATATGGTCATTTAACTGAACTAGAAATATTATAACGTTGACTTTAATCATGACTTATCTAATAAAATCATAAGTGCAACTCTCAATGACAATGTCTAAAATTGTAAACCACATCCACACCATAGACACTTGGATGAACAATTGATGTTATTTCGCTAACATTTTTTTACACCATTATCATCCTTGGTAGTGGACATGATCGGTGGCCTCACCATGTTTATGAGTGTGAACACAAAATCATGCAAAAAAATTATGAAATTAGTAAAACAAGGGTGAGATACAAAACTAGGGAAGACTGACCAACCTATGTGTGTTGTCTGGGACCCAAAGACCGATGGCCAGAGTCGAGGAGAAACCTATTGTCTCATCAAGGATCAAAGATTGATGAGAAGAGGGGGGCGTGATGCCTACTTGTTGTCGGATGAGACAACCAACAAGATCCAATAACTTGCAATTGATGAAGATCCATGGTTTGGCAAACAATAAGAGAACTGATAATGTTGGTTGATGCGCTTGCACGGACAAAGGCTCTCGACGTATTTGCAGGTGAGACTCCTAGTAGCCGAGTGGATGTTTAGACCTTTACACATCCCGCAAGTATTTATATTTTTTTATTAGTACTTTTTCTCCTATCCTTCATTGTGCAAGAAACATTTGAATTTTTTCAATGTTTCAAAAGCAAACAAACTAGTTTAAAATAAGAAAGGTAATGCAACTAAAATTACCATAACAAGGGCTGCTCATAATTGTGCTCGCATGTAGTTGATATGCATTATTATAAAGTTGTAGTTTTGGAGATCAAAGAGTTAGAGCGTGTTGTTTTGTGGTGCTTAAAATATTATACTTTCTTGATGGTAAACACTAGTCCTGGGTTTGCGGGACGCCCAGAGACCCGAGAGTTTATGCCGTTTGGGGGGTCACGAATGTGGCACTTCTGTGGAGGTGGTTCTCTCGGAAATCTAAAAAAAAAATCTCACGGACAATGCTGAGTACGCCTGAAAGCTCAAATAGATCGCTGCTATGCTTTCCCAGAATCAACCTAACAGGAGGAGATGTAGCCCTCTAAACATGTTGAAATGGTTGCGGAATCCAACACCCAAATAGACACTGACAACCATTACGGCGATGTGCTGAGCCGGACCTGAGAGGCCGGAGTCTACAACCCGCAGAGGAAAGATGACATTAAGGGTAACATTGCCGACTAGTCTTTGGTGGGAGGTGGGGTATGCTATTTGGGGGGTCTGATTCAGTGCGACCGCATAAGGTTGTGAAGGAGACGGGAATATGATTTCTAGACTTGTCAAACACGTGGATGAGTTGGGTTGGTGGTATTATTGTGGATGCATGTCTGGCGGGTGTGGGTCAAAAATAAACACTTCTAAAGGAATGGAACAAAAATAAATCCAAACCCGACCCAACAAGCTGTTTACGAGTGTGTATATAAAATGTGTTCAATCAACAATAAGTAGCTAGTTACTTTTTTAACACTAAAAATAACATTTAAAACAGATTGTAACTATGTTCTTTATGTCAAATATGGTGTAAAAGAACCAACAATCTACTATGTTTGGCGTGAAACCATCGATTTCGTTGTCGACATATGTTTATACACACTTATAGAAAATAACAAGCAGTTGTTATATGACGATGTAAAATAGAAAAACCAACATTATTTTTGTAGATAAATGTCATAATTTTGTCATGTAACATTAGACATTCCTAAGATTACAAGTACTTATTGCCTATTGCAAACACAAAATAAAGAGAATTCAATTTTTGTTGAAAAAGGTAAAGAGTTAACTTGTGTAAAACAAGTAACATCTTTTTATAGGTGTATGCGTATGTCATGTATATAAATATATTTGCTTTAGTTAGCTGGGTCATCCTCGGTTCACTTGTGAAATCCGCTATATAAATATGTGGGTATGTGTTTGGGTGATTTTCAGTGGGTGGTAATTTTCTTCACCCAAGTTCAACTTAAACGAGTCGACCAATGGGCGTCCACAGATTTTGACCCAATTTGACAGATCTAATGATTTTGTGGGAGTCTGATTCAAAATGCAGCATGAGTGAAATCACATGAGGTTACCAAGGGGATGCATTTTCTCTCTCCAACTGGTTTTAGAGTATGCCAGATCGTCAAATTGTTGTCTTGATGTCCCAATTGTGTCCCAAAAAATCTTGGTCATCCATTTACCCAATTAATGCGGTGTGTGTAAGTCTAAGATTTAACAGAGACACGTCAAGACAACAAACTTGTGACAATAGATTTGAACCCCCAGAACATGAGTCGTTGGTTTGTGTGCTCATAAAATGAGTGGACTGAATTAATGCCTCACAAAGTCTCATACAACGTTGTCTTGAATGAGATCACTCCCCTATGTGTGTGTGTGTGTGTCTATATATATATATATATATATATATATATATATATATATATATATATATATATATATATATATATATATATATATATATATAGAGAGAGAGAGAGAGAGAGAGAGAGAGAGAGAGAGTCAGGCTAGTGTACACTCGAGTGTACCGGAGGCACCGTACACCTCATTCATTTTTGAAGATGCAATAATTTTTAAAAAAATCTAAATCGTTGATCTTTTTAATTATCATAAGAACATACTATATAATAAATTTTAGCTCATTTGGACACTTATAGGTCATGCATCTAAAGGAGGCAAAAATCATGTATTTCAAATTAGTTTTGTACGTCGATTTTGTTGTCCTTGGATGAGTGACTTACACTCATCCAAATGAGTTCAAATTTTGTATGTGACCTATTATTATTGTAACCATGAAGATCAATGGATTAGATATTGGAAAAACATGGTCTAGATAGGAAAACACCATTGGGGTGTACGGTGTAATATGTACACTGGAGTGTATTCTAGCCTGACTCTCTCTCTCTCTCTCTCTCTATATATATATATATATATATATATATATATATATATAGAGAGAGAGAGAGAGAGAGAGAGAGTCATGCTAGAATACACTCGAGTGTACGGATCGCACGAATACACTCAAGTGTGTTTGCATATCAAGACTATTTTTTGCAAAATGTAAACTGTTGATCTTCACCGTCATACTATAACTAGGCTACATACAAATTTTGAGCCCATTTGTATGAGTGTAAGTCACTCATCCAAGGGCAACAAAATCGACGCGTGAAACTAATTTGAAATGCATAATTTTTGCGGTCTTCATAACATGAGCTATACATATCCAAATGTGCTCAAATTTTGCGTATGAGATGTTCACGACATGTTTAAGAAGATCAATGGATTATATTTTCTAAAAAAATATTGCATCATGAAAAACTACTTGAGTGTATTCTGCTTCGGATACACTCGAGTGTATTCTAGCCTGACTCTCTCTCTCTCTCTCTATATATATATATATATATATATATATATATATATATATATATATATATATATATATATATATATATATATATATATATGGTACCTGAGTACATGTATCTTATTTGTACCCACCTTTATTTATGATGGTTGCACAACACCACACAACAATGTAACCTTATAGATGTGATTTGTACCCCTTAGATTACATGTGTATCAATTATCATCTCAAGCTAACATATGTAGATCATCTAATGAAAGAAAATATATAATTTCTAATCAATGGTAAGTTACACAAATTACACAAATCTTTGGATGATATATTTCTATATCTCATGATACTTGTAAGATATGGTTGACTTTTGAAACACATCCAATCAAACAATATTGATTCAATCCATATGGTTAGATTTATTTAGCGGATTCCACATATTTTAATATAATATGTAGCGCATATAAATTATATGTAGCAACAGATACACAATTCCTAACTATATATATATATATATATATATATATATATATATATATATATATATATATATATATATATATACACACACATATATGTACACACATACACATTCATACAAAATTCAAAATTGTATTCAGTATTAATTGAAATATATAAAAAGTATAGATTTCAGATTCAGTTTTGCGTTGCAAATTAAAAAACGAAGGTCCATTTTTTGGGCTAAGGTTTTGCTTGATATATTGGGGCGTGTTTGTACTAGATTGCTCTATTTTTGCAGAATTCCAAAAAAAATTTTCACCCCCAAGCTATTCGAGAACTTTGTCCATTGTCGTAGAGGACATGATGCATATAAAAATATAAAATGAAACCGTTATACAAACTAAATGTTTTATGATGCAGCGAAGATGTAAAAAAGGTTAACAACTGCCGAGTGATGATGAATTTTTCTCATAAATTCTCAAAGTTAGGTGGCCTTTGATTTTGAGGCTAATCGATCTTTGTTTAAGTAGAGTTTCTGAGAAGGTTAGATCAAGACAAACAGGTATAAAAGGTGTCAATACTGACACTCATTAGGAAATTCCGAATAAATGGAGAAAAATAAAAATGGAATAATAACCATGTCTTCTAGAGAAAAAAAATTATGCACCAAATGTGCAAGTTATATTAGCATTTTCAACACCTAGCCTCCAACACCATGTATATGTTACAACTAAATGCAACAAAAATATTATGTCTTTTAGATCATTATGCCACTACCGATCTCCCTATTGTGTTGTATAAGAATATAAATAAGCCATTCTACTATTTAATTTTCTGGCTTTGACTTTTTCTAGTGAACGAAACACGTAACCACAAACGAATTTGGATAAGTGTTGTCAACGATGATCTTATTGTAGCTGAAAGAGCACCAACGTAGTAAACTTTCTTATATATTATCTACACACAAAAGATATGCAAGTGGTAACTTGACCAGTGATTAGACGATGCTACAAATTATATTTCCATCAGACCAGCTAGATTGAAATTAGTACTCAAAACAATTTTGAAAACAATTTTTAGACTAAATTACTAAAAATGTAGAGGTCCAGTGATATATGAGAGTGATACATATTTTCCTATAAGACAGTTCAGAGGATCAAGTTCATCCGTCTACAAATTTTACACGTATCAAATGATCGTGATAGATATATTTTATTTAAAACAAAGTCGAAGAAGTCTTTAGTTGTAGGGCCGCCGCCGATTGGAATAAAAAAAAACATCTTTCTTTTGTATCTACCCCACGGACCCACCCAATCGCTCCATTCGGCTGCTACATATTTTCTTTAAGCAGAAAGAAGATGTCTACGTGAAAGAAACTTTTGCCATTTTGAAATACATAATTCTCTAGATAAATATCTTCATCCGAACTACAAATTAGTCTGTCAATCCTTTTTGTGTGACAAAATTCAATAATCTAAATACAAAATCTACAAATATAATACAGTAGAGTCGTAAATTGACTGAACTTAAAATGTATAGTGTTATATTCAATTTAAATTTTGAAAAAAAATTCAATCACATCATTGACAAAATCTGACGAAACATCAAATACTGGTATGGTATATATGAATAGTATGTTCATGTGACTGACATTTCGAAAGAGTGTGGACTCGTAGATGATTCAATTCCGAAAGATAATGTGAACAGTTTTTTATGAAACCATTCGAATGTTATATGGTAACATTTGGATTTGATCGAATCAAATATTGTCTGAATTTAGAGATAGTATCCACATTTTATATAAGATAAGACATACATTGTTACTAAATATCTTATATGTATACATGATGTTACATGAACTAGATCATGGACTGTATTTTTTCTTTATGTTCTTATATGCACATTATGTATTTTCAATAATGCATGTACGTAGTTAATTGAATTGAGCTATTTTTCAGTTTGAACGTAGCACTGTGTGAAATTCTCAACAAAATTAGATATCTGAAATTTGATTGGAATTAGATTCTTATCAATTTTCTTAAAATTTTGGATAGGAATGCGACGTTGACTCGGCTCCGATTGGTTTTGTCGTAACTGATTCGGAAAAACTCATGAACCGGAGTTCTTTAAGCAATATTTTATGATTGGTTTACAGTAAATGTTGGAACTTGAGTTCCGTAACTTCCGGAGAGTTATGGACTTACATACAAAACACAATTCCCGAGTTCCCTCTTAAAAAGAGCGGAAAACGAGTTCTAGGACAACTAACAACATTTCTTATACTATTATATTTTTCATTAATTCGTCATAAATGACACATTTAAGATATTTATGACTAGAAATATTAGTGGTGAGGTACAATTTATTGTTAAAACCAAAACATAATATGACAAAATATCATACATTATAATCACATTATGTAAAATATTTAACACTATAACCATATTATCAGTACAATCTAAAAAAAATACAAACATCATGAAAAAGAAAAATCGAACCATGTGAAAATAATGTGATTTAAGTAATATATTTTTATTCTTCATATTTAAACATATGATGTAAAAATGATAATTAATTGTAGCCATGCACAAATAATATAGTAAAAAAATCCCTAAAAAATAATGTAAAAATTAATATGCTACATTGTGTTAAACAATGATGAACCAAAACTTATATTTACAAGCACATGAAATGTGGACATTATTACAATATTTTGTATACACAAAGTGAAATAAAAATATTGTGATGTGATTTTAGTCATAATATTTTTATTAAGATTATAATTATATCATAATAAAATATTTTTAAAGGAGCAACATATGCACCATAACCACTTATTTTGGTTATTATGATTTTTTTCGGATATGATTCTTTTTTATACCTTTACCATCCTCATTTATTTATATTATATTATAAAAATTATCAATATTTTTAATGATTTCCATATTTACACTTATAACAAACCAATCACATTTTTTTTAATGAAAAAATTGGCCATTCTATTCATCCCGTGGCCTGGGCTCAATCCTGGGACCTCTCGCTAACAAACCAAATGTCTAACCATCTTGGTGTCTTCTGTTAGACAACAAACCAATCACATGGAGGTGACTGGAACTTAAGTTCCAAAAACTAAACTAGAGTTCCCAGAAAATGAGTTCCACGGAACTCATGACTTACATCAAACCAATGGGAGCCTTAACAAAAAGTGGGTGCCGACTAACAAAATGATCATATCTAGTGGCACCAAAACAGAAGTGATTGATGTGGCAACAACTCAATTATGAACAATGCATACTACTACGATCGAGGAAGAATGTAACTGGTTCAAGTAGTACATTGAATCTGTTTGTTAGTGATTGATTGAAGTTTCCATACCCTACTGGTTATAGTAACAACATGGTTGAAAACACAATTGATTGGATTGAACCAGCTAGACTAAACCAAATTAAACTAGTGGTTTAATTATAAGAAGAAAAAAAAGCAAATCATAAAATCAAATCCAGAACCAACTAACTAGTTACTCCAAATCTTATTATATCAAATAGAATACTCGCGCACCCAACAACCATTGTTGTTTTTTACGGCACAAAATAAATATGGCTCCAAAGGAAAACCAATATCATATTTAACTACTTTAAGTGTCTCTTCCCATAGAGAGTGACCACATTGTATTTGTTCACCCAATAAATAGAGAGATCAACTATCATTAGTGTAAAAGTGAGTGTGCGTTCATTAACTAAGTAAGAAAGGAGAAGAGGGTTTCACACTAATTTGTCTTTAACTTCTCACATTCAAACAACCATCAAAATTGGAATCATTTTCTATATTGTCACATAGGAAGATAATTCAACATATTCAATTTTCTAACAAAGGTTCCTTGGGGAAAACATATTGTGTTTCACAAACGTCTCCACATCACACATGCATCTCTACCTAGTAGTAAACTTCACGACCCTGATTAGATACGAACCTAAAGTTGAACATCGAGTAGTCCTCATGTAAGGGACACCCCTAAACCACTACCCGTTCCACGGTGCTATCCTCCACATAAGCATTATTCAGGTACAATGTCATCCTCATCGGTTCCACATCGATGATGTGGTCACCTTCGTGGAAAACTTATAGGTTCCCCATGTCAATAAGTCGAGCAATCAGCTGGCTAATACTACTGCTTGAGGTTTATAAGTAACAAGACCTTTCCAAATCTCAGCGGTGTGAGACTATTCCAACATCCCCCTCATGTGTAACTATTTTTGTTTGCTTGTATATTTATTTTGGATAGGATGAGGTCCTCACACTTGTCTACTAGGAGTTTTTCTGATACCATATTAGATTTTGTGATATTCAACCCAAAACAAATTGGTAATAGGTAAAAGGACCACACACCTTATAAGTCATCATGACTTCTACATAGCTCAATGGTGTGAGACTGTTCCAACACTATTAGATTGGCAGTAGACAACTATGGTGTTCTTAAGCATGAGTGTCCCATTGCTGTCGAGATTGAGCTGAACTTTGAACCCATTGTTGGTGTTTTTTAA
Organism: Alisma plantago-aquatica; assembly: GCA_963693085.1. NCBI lineage: Eukaryota > Viridiplantae > Streptophyta > Magnoliopsida > Alismatales > Alismataceae > Alisma > Alisma plantago-aquatica. Next base: position 512,431,388 of record OY856415.1, read on the forward strand.
GGATTCTACCAGAATGGGGTTTGGTGGTTGGTGACCCTAGGTACTTGTTCTTGTAATGTCTTGGGAGAATAAAATAAGACCTAATTAGATGGAGAGCAAGACCAATGATTGGTGGTGGTTATGGACATGTAAAGGGTGATAATGCTCTCTCCTTCTCCTACTGTTGTTGTATATGTTATGCAAATGGAGAAGCTTAGAAAATGGGGTGCCAATACAACGTCTGATTTTCTCATGGCCACCAATAACATGTTTGGAAGTCGATTGATGTTGTGGTTGACAATTCACTACATGGTGAGGATTGTTTCACGACAGTTATGAAGATGGTACTTTTTAAAACTTGCGACACAATTGGAGCAGAAAAAGAATAGGTGTGCATCTTGTTCAAGGTTACACTTTAAGGTGATTACAACAAAATAAGAATCACATACAAATGCATTGCACCATAAATAAGTTGAATGATTGTGAGATGTTTGATTGGTGAGATATTACCCAAAACCTTAATGACGGTCATTCCTTTGGATGCTTCAATGGATTTACATGCTCGGAGTGTAAACCAAAAGAGCCATAAAAAACTATTTTGACTCTAAAATGTCATGAAAAAGCTAGTGAGATGAAAAAAGATATGTGTCTCAGTTCTCAAATCTGTGGTCTGGAATCATTTTTACACCAACTGACCATGTCCTTTCTCACTCTTCCCTTTCTTCCCTTACTCACCTTTGTTAGATGATAAATTATAAAATAATACATAATTTTGTATTTCATACCCAATGTATTGCCCATAAATCTTATTGACCAAAATAACATTTTTTAGAGACAATGTACCTCTATTTAGATGAAGTTCCACCCTTCCTTGTTGTATCTGTGCAACCTAAAACAAGATGCATTGGCCAATGCAACCACCTAGAGATGCATCGCGCCAAAGGTGACACACTGATGCATGTGTTGGACCCAATACGACATGTTGTTGGACATGTTATAAAGTTTCATAATCAAGTTATATTGATCTCATTAAGATTTCATTCACAAATTCTAAACTTTTTATCATTGTTGACAAACATGCTATCGATGTTATTTTATTTTTCGATTACTTGTCTAATTTTCTCCATGTTTATAGGTTTATCTCTCAAAATGCTTTCTTTTCCTATATTTTGACCTTATTTTCCCATGAAATATATTTTATTCTATTTAAGATAGAATTGTCATATGTTTTGAGCGTAGTATGCTACTACTTAGTTCTCATAAGCAGCTTGGGGGGGGCAATGCAGTCGCTTTTGGAAATCTCAAAAGAGGTGTATTTCCTGGTAGAAGTACACTTTGGTAGATTAATTGTTTGTGATACTATTACTATGGGAAATAAGATTTCTAAGGTGCATTATTGAATACTTATTCCTTCTCTATTAGTTAGTTACATAAACATTATAAATGATAAGATTGAAATTTCATTTGTTAGTTTCATACCATTGATGTTCTCATCATAAAATATGTCTCTCACGATACAATTTTGTGGAAAATGATCGACATATTGACTATTATATCTTCTATGATATTTTCACTATTACATGATTTACCAATTTGGTAAAAAGTATAATAGAAGCAAATGAATAGGTACAATGACATTCATTAACTACCGAAATTCATAAATTGTCATAGTGGGATGGCTAACACTTTCAGATCCTTGCTTATTTGAAGAAGCAGATGTCTCAAAGGGGGCCCGCGAAGCAGAAAAACTTGGTTGTTTAGATTGTAGAAAGACAACATTATCACTCCCCATCATCAAAATAATAGAAAACATGGTCGGTCGATCCTCAGGTTGTTCTTTCACACATAATAGCCCGACAATGATACACTTGATGACCTCAATTGTAGAGAAAGTATCAACTATGGACTTATCAACAATCTCCATGGCCGCACCTTTTTTCCATAAGATCCAAACGTATAGTGGATGATCACCACACTTCATTCTAGGTTAAATGAAGATCCAAATGATGCCATAACTCAAAATGAAATAGTAACATACATATATGAGAAGGTTTTGTTGATGCTCAACATGGAAGGAACCTCAGTCCTTCAATCCACTTATGATTTCTAAGACCAACACACCAAAGTTGAATACATCTAATTTGATGGAGAAAATCCCGTCCATTGCATACTCAAGAGACATGTATCTACTACTTGTTGACACTACACTTGTTAGAGATACATCAACAAAAGTTATAAACTCATAATGTGATTGTATACCACTTACTAGGTGCCAATGACTCTGATTGTATTTGCCTCTGTCTCATCTCCTCCAAATATCTTGGCCATCCCAAAATCTGATATCTCTGGATTCATCTTCTCACCAAGAGGAATTTTGCTAGCCTTGAGGTCCCTGTGGATGATCCTAAACCTAGAATCTTGAAGCAGATAGAGAAGGCCTCTTGCAATGCCTATGTTAATATGGTATCGAGCATTCCAATCCAATGCCAAGCCTTTTTCTTTTCCTGCAAAATGAATTTTCAACTTCATTCAAATTAGATAATACATAAAAATATAATGAAAAATCATGATAGAAGGAAATATCTAATAAGCAAACCAAATAGTAGGACATCTAGACTCCCATTGGGCATGTACTCATAGATGAGCATCCTCTCTTCCCCGTGTATGCAATACCCAAGAAGCCTGACGAGGTTCCTATGCTAGAGCTTGGTGATTAATATGACCTCATTCTTGAACTTGCTACCACACTGTGTGGAGTTTTGTGAAAGCCTTTTGATCTCCACATCTTTCCCATCCTCCATCTTACCCTTATAAACTGGCCTGAACCCTCCCTCCCCAAGCTTGTTCACATTAGAGAAGTAGTCAATGGCAACAACGATGGATTTGAACTCCAAGCGTGGGAGGTCTATGTCCTCTAGGCCTTATTCACTCTCAACATTGTCGTTGTTTCTTTTACTATTGTGTATGGTGGCTCGCCGAATACCTTAGAAATTTTCATTTGAAAAAAGTGTGTAAGTTTCAATGTAAAATACAACTTTGATAGATGTTCAATTAACTCAAGACATGATCAATGTTACCGCGATTCGTAATCATCTTGTGCCTGAGACTTTCCCACATGGCCCAAGTAAGAAACATTATGCTCAAAATCACTACACACACTAGGATGACTATGACCCACACCCACACCCTCTTCTTATTGTTGTGTGTCAAGAAAGAATCTACAGGGATAATAAATAATTATCAAGGGAAGTTTCATCATTTAAAAATTCTTGGCAACTGGTTAGTATATGTTATGAACTTATGTTTTTTCTTCTTCTAGAAACTCTATAATACACTCGAAGTTTACATGATAAAAAACATTTTTAGTCATCAACAATAGTACTTTTATATCTTTACCATATCACACCATTTTGTGTTATTAGATAATTAGTGTAACATCCCTGACCTGGGTTATGCTTTAACCCTAGGTGTTTTGATTAAGAAAGATGATTATATGCTTAAATCTTATCTTTTGAAAAGTGATTAGGTCTCAAGAGGAACCTATGTTTCAATTTTGGTCCTGTTTGAACGATGTTGAAGCAATGTTTGCTTATTTCGGACTAAAGTGCAAATTACCCAAGTTGAGGGGTTAACTTGCAAATTGCACATGATAAGATGTTCCTCTGATGTTGTGACATCATAATAATGAATATAATGTAGTGGTATGGTTTTCCCAAGCCTGGACACCAAGATAGAGCTTGTTGGACAATGTTGTGCATTAAAACCTAGTTTTGGAGTAAAGTGCAATTTACCCAAAATATAGGGTTCAATATGCAAATTACCACTTCAACAAGGTCCCTAATGTTTCTTAGCATCATTTAGAGAAAAGAAAATGAGAGAGACTCCTCATTTGAATTAAGTTGTAGGAGAGAGAATCTTGACATTAAAATAATCAAGAATAATGCCTAATTGAAACCCTAATTTGATTTAGGGCAAAAATGAATAAAAATAATTGAAGGGCTTTCAACCAAAATGTTTTGGGTTGATTTTGAATAAGGATGGACGTTCCTTTAACAAGATAAGGAACGAAAATATCTTAAGTAGGTGAAATTCCACTCACCTTTTTATAAAGAAAAGTAATATCCACGCACATATGGGATATTATATTATAAGCATTAAGGTGCTTAATTTGCTTTTCTTTAAATTGAGGATAATGAAGGATAATTAAAGGCAAGGAAGGTGTCTCGTACCCAAGGTAGTTGAGGGGGAAGAGGAGGCCACTTTATTGGGATTAATTAGATTTTTATAAGGCATTTTCTCTCTCATCAATTTCCTTATAAAAGTGCCATTTCTAAGCCCAAACCAAGGCCTTTTTCGGATTTTCTTCTTCCCCTTGCTTGCAAAACCGACCAAGGAGCTAGGGAGGAGCAGGGATCACGTCCCCAACCTGTGGGTAATCCCTTGACCTTCGTTCTCCATGATTTCATGGTGGAAATCGAAAATAAATTATGGATTCCTTCTTATTTCGATCTCCTCTTCAACCCTAGCCAACTTTTACAATCAAAAGCTTGAGGACGAGCCTAGGGTGAGTTTCAAGAGATTCATCCACCATTAATGGCGTGAGCTTGGAGCTTTGGAGCTCAATTGGAGGCAGGTTTTATAACTCAAACCCTTAAACATTGCTATTGCATCAATTCTCTATGCTTTGTTGATTGATTTCTTCAATTTGATGCACTCTTGTTTCTTGCTGCAATTTCCATCAAGAACGGTTGCTGTTCTTGGTTGTTAGAAGGAAGGGGATGATGAAATCATCCTAGATGCTTATCCAAAGAAAATTACCAAGCAAAACCGTTTTGATAGCTACTCCAAATCGTTTTAATTTTTTTGGCTATGCGGTTTCAGCAAACCGTTTAAGGGAAAACGGTTTGAAACCGTTTGTGAGAAAATGGTTTCAAGAACGTTTGAGATGGTTGACCAAGCGTTGACCGTTTGGGAATTTTGTTCCTAATTATGTAGGCTGATAACCCTCCAAATTTGAGGGATTAATTCCAAAGGAATCGAGAATTGAAGGCCAATCAATTAGGCAATCGGATTGAATTATGTGCTGATTTTCAACCTGATTAACTTGACCTGGTTGAGAAAACAGTTTCAAGACCATTTGAGATGGTTGACCAAGCGTTTACCGTTTGGGATTCCTGTTAATAATTATGTTTATTAATAACCCTCCAAATTTGAGGGATTAACTCCAAAGGAATCGTGAGTTGAAGCCTAATAAATTAGGGAAACCTAATTGGATTAAGTGCTGATTTTCAATCTGATTTAATTGAACTTTTTGGGCAAACGGTCTCAAGACCGTTTGAGTGCGTTGACCGTTTGGGATTACTGTTCCTAATGATGTGGTCTAATGACTCACCGAATTTTAGGGATTAACTCCCAAGGAATCATGAGTTGAATGGTATTCAATTAGGCAAACCCTAATTGAAAACAGTGTTGAAATTCCAATGAGTTAAGTTGAGATTTTGGGTTGATTAGCTCAAACGGTCTCAAGACCGTTTGGGGATCACCCCAAGACCGTTTGGAGGTCTGGGGTCAAGTATAGTTGACCAATTAAAGGTCCAAAGGTACTAATCATATTGCAATGTAGTGCTGATCTGTTGATCAACTCGATAGACCAATCCATGATGATTTTTCACTAGAATCCAAAGGTTGGATGGGCCAAACGGTCTCAAGACCGTTTGGTGGTCACCCAAGACCGTTTGGAGGTCTAGGGTTGAGTATGGTTAGGTGTTTGAAGGTCTAAAGGTACCAAGCTGTTATACAATGCAATGCTGATTTGGTGATCAATCCAATGATCCAAACCTTAATTGGATGGCTTGGATTTGATTGATATGATGGGAAAACGGTTTCAAGACCGTTTGGAGGTCATCCAAACGACCTCAAGACCGTTTGGGGTCAGGTCATACCCAATTTGGATAATGGTTCAATAGTTTCAAAGTAACCAATCTTGCATTAATGAGTGTTGTTGGATCTTCGATTCCAAACCCTAATTCAATTGAATCAAGCCCTAATTGATGACCAATTGAGGGTCAAATTAGTTGAAGGTTGACCTATTAAACTCAATTGAAGTATGAGCATAGGTCCAATTGATGATTGGTTCCATGAATTCAATGGTTGAAGGTCCAATGCAATCAATTGAAACACAATTAGTAGCATGATTGATGATCAACTTCAAAGATCTAATTGGTGTTTATAAACCCTAATCCCATTGAGATCAGACCATAATTGAAGTCCCAATTGAGGGGTGAGCCATGATTCAAATGATGATTGAGTTGATGATCCAATTGGTTGAAGTTCCATTGATTAGAATTGAGTGTGGTTCAATTTGGTTAATTCAATTGGATACCTCATGTTATTGAAGGTCTAATTGATCAAACCTTTTTGAAAACCTAATGTGATTAGGTGGGAGATACCTTTAATGGTACTAGTCATTAATGCATAACAAATGCATGGACCCAATACATGATGTAAACCCTAATTGAGGTTGATTCAATGTATAACCTTAATTAGAGGTTGTCTACATGTAAAATCACTAATTAGGATGTTAATAAACCCTAGTTGAGGGTGTATCCTTGTGAAACCCTAGTTGAGGGTGTATCATTGCGATTGTTTATAGGAAACTTTATAATAAAGTTATGCCTTAAACTAAGATAAGTCCATATCATGTGAGATAGCTGGACAATTCTAATGTGTGGCCTATGCATTATATGCTAAGGGTGAGTATTCTGTGATGGAATGTATTAAGAGGGGAAATACCTTAATACAGGATAAAGTTGGTTAACTCAAGAGGGTCTGAATTAATGAGAAATGGGAAACCCTAACCCTGGTAAGGGAATAGTGGTGTTACCCTTGAATAATGATGTTATATATTGTTTTGCATGGTGCTGATATGAAATTGATGTATTATCATCTGTACTAACCATGCAGGTATGATGTGATGATGAACATAGCCAGGTATGAGCTATGACATTTTATGTATTGACATTGTTTATTGGGCCTTATGTGCCATGCTATACCCTATTGCCTAGTATGAGGTAATAAGAGAAGTAATGGGCCTTAAGTGCCATGAGAAGATGTTTATGTAATAAGCATCATATTTACCTTGGTTAGGTGACCTGAAGGTGATAATTACCTGAAAAAGTGGTAATAATGCTCAATGATGAGCTAAGGTTTTGAATACCCAGAACCATATGATTATGGCATTGAGTTGCAAAGGAATGAAAATTCCCAGTATTGAAATGAGGGACTGAGATCCCCATGTCTTATAAAGACTGAGAAGTGATTAATGGAAATAGTACATGTTTTCTTTATAGCATTTGTCTTATTAAGTTATGTTTGGAAACTTGGCTGATGCTAAAAGAATATGATAATGTACTTAATTAATCAAGTGATACCATATAATGTAGTTGCCCTGATCACAGATCCATCAGCGTCAGAATTAGCTGAATGGTGAAACGAGTTTACTCGGAACACATATTTTTGAATATGGGGGGGGGGGGGTAATTGGGAAATTATATCCTTATGCCCCATAGGCATTGCTACGGGCTATGTCCTATGAACGGGATTGGTTACGGACCATACCCCAATAAGAGCATGGCTACGGGACATGACTCCACAAAATAATACCGGGCATTGGCTACGGGCCATATCCTGAACAGAGTATATGCTATGGGCTATAACTCTAATAGAGATGTTGCCAGTATACCCTGGAAAGCTATCTAGCAGAAACACAAGATGTCCTCCATGATATCTCGTACTGACCGAGATAGTTGAGGTCATGGGAATCCGGCTCTTCCATTGACCTATGTGTGGTACTGATGCTTTACGTAACTGTGGTCGGTTGGAGTATGAGCGGTATACCTCATCTCCTCAGGGCATAAGTGTGATTGTAAAATGTAATCAGCCGTATAGCATGTTTGCTTAAGGATTGAATACAGAGATTCATTGGCTGATGTTGCATTTCTTTGTGCATTTCTTAGTAGATAAATGTTAATTATGTTTCTTTATATTCTCTGCAAAGTAGACAGATGAATTACTTATCTACCTTGGGTAGATGCAATAACCTCCTTGAGAATGGAGATTATCTTATTTTGTTCTATGATGAATAATTCTGCCTGATAATGTAAAAGTAACCCCTGCTCAGTTTTAATTTGATAAACTGCAATAACAATGTTTTTGGCAGAGAGTTATATCTCTCGCTGGGGCAATTTTCAATTGTCTCACCCCCGTGGGAAACATTTTTAGGTATGCATGGAAGGCAGAGCAGAAACCCTAGAACAGGGAAAGAGCAGCAGCAACAACAGGGACAACAATAAGATCTCAGGTGGAAATATTGTCTGTCTAGTCATATAGATAGTAGTCTTATGTGTCGTCTCTGTACTCTCAGGTCCTCGAAGTTTTAAATGTATCAATCTGAGTTTTGGCTTAGTGCCTCAAAGTTTTTATACTGCCTGTGTATATTTGTTAACATGGCAGTCAATGTTGTAATCCTTGAAAAGGAATGGTACAGGTTGTGTACTTGTGAAACATGATGAATTTGGAATACTTTGGTTCATGGTTAAAGAGTTTTCCTATGAATGGATCTCTTTGCAAAAAGTTTTAAATTTTCAGTGATTTTCAGTAATCCGTTGCAACTGATTTGCTTCCGCATGTTTTATTATTGCTGACGACGCTTGTTATCTTAAATGATGGCGGGTGTCGTCACAATTAGTTTCTTTTTCTAATGCTTTCTTGGTATAATTTGTTGATTGTTATATCATAGATGACAAATTAAGTATTAGTGAATTCAGGACAACTAACAAAGGAACACACTAGGATCCATATTTTCAAATGGATGTTCTGGGGTAGGACACATGTCCATATCCATATAGGGAAATGAAATAGGCTTGTACCCAAAATTTTATCTGAATCTATGAGCCTAGTTTTATGTTATGTAACCTAGAGTTGAACTAGTTTCCTAATATTTTTATATTTTCTAGATTTATATTAGTTACACATTAAAATGTGTGCATCAATATCATTAATATTCCAGTGTATTAACCTTAAAGAATATCTAATAACTCAAATGAATATCATGATACACCCTAACTAGTACCCAAACCGTACAAAAGTTCCACCCCATAGTTCCAATTCAGACATCTACTTTCAAACTCAATGATCTCTAAATTTAATATATTTTTTTTACCTTGAACCTATTCTTGTAGTAAACTTATGTGTACTCATGTCTCAGAATTGTTGTACATGTCAAACACCCATATCAAAGTAATATAACAAAGAACTTAGCATTAAAGGTTATCACTCGGGTCATATCATATTCAAGTTCATGAGATTCAGTTGGGAACTGAGATCCCTACTATCATGTCAAATTCATATACACTGATTATTTTCATAATATTACAACATTTGTGGATGGTTCCAAATCTAGTAGATTATCATTTGGGTCGAGATTTAGATGAGTAGAACTGAATCCACAAGTCTGACTAGATATAGATATTGTCAAAATTACATTTGGACATAGAAATATGACATTAAAAAATTCAACTATGAGTTTCTTCACTGAGGCAGTTTTGACACAAAAACATTTATGTCTAAATAAAAGACTTGGCTAAGAAAGTCATACAATTAATTTCAAGTGTGAGTGCATATTACTATATAATTTGAATTCTTTTTTACAAAAATCTAGAGCTCAGTTATTATTCATACTTCTCTCTATTGAAGGCAAAATAAATTATAGAATATATTTACATACATTGTTATCCAGTCCATCTAAATATTGGTATCGAAAGATGTAACGAACAAAAACTTAAGTAAATAGTACTATTTTTTTCTTACTAACATAATGGATAAATAAAAATGAATGGTATGATTTCGAGTAACAATTGGTATATAATGTACATAAATATTAATCATTCCTCACAATTTAAATAAACATGGAAATAATGGATATAAAATGTAAAATGTAGAATTTCATGCAAAATAATAATATATAGCTCTTTTAAATGTATTGAAGATAATAAGACTCAATTGAGTGGATGTTTTGTTTTGGTAAACATAATGATAATAATACTAAATTCTATTGGTGCGATAACTCATAAAAGGTAATTTCAAAAGTAAAATATAATGATAAAAACATGTTCCTTGGTCTCAAATTAGCTTGGTTGCCAAGTTTCACATTGGTTTCATAATGATAACTATTTTAATTCTATTTTGAAAAGGAAAATAGGTTAAGAGCCATAAGAAATAAATAAATTACTAAAAGTCTCCAAAAGTGGGTTTAAACCTCAAATTCTAAATCCATTTACTAAAAATAGCCTATGTGTGAATTTTCATCTTATTTGGACACACTATCCTACCCTAGCGTAGTTTAGGAGAAAATGCACATTTAAGCCAATAATATTAGATAACATGTTAAATAACCCCAAAAGGAAAAAAAAATTATAAAATTTTATTTTACATGTTTTAGTTTGCTTAGGTCCAAGTTCAAGGATGAGTTAGTGAGTTGGGAAGGTTTCTCACCCCAATGTGATCCTGATAATTAATTTCATAATTTACACTTTGCCTTTATGGACCAATGTTAAGATGAATAATAAATTTATGTAATAGTTGGACTATTATTTTCCACTATAGAAAACTAAGTTTCTATACTCATTTTTTTGAGAGAAAAAATTGCACCCTTTTATTTGGTCATATTTGAGTTCATGTGGTTTTATGCAAATTATTTTCTTGAATTAAGTAAGGAGTGGTCCCCTACTGATTCCCACTCTTTATAAGATGGTAATTAGGGCCAGGTTGTGCTCAACAATCTAACTATTTTAGGAATTCATCCTTGGAGCCCTTTCCCTTATACAATATGTCTATATTTCCGGAAGACCAACCTTTTAGGACAACTAATACCTTTGACCTGGAAAATATCTATTGGAACATAGTTTTTGTACCTCATGCTACCTATATAGAGTGAAGTTGGATTTTAGAATCTCCTTCACTAGGAAGGGTTTTGAAGCCTTAATCTTTAAGAATTAGAAAACTAGGTGAAGATGTTGGACTAAAAACACATTATCTGACTTTTGGGCAATTAATTAAAACTAAAATATCTAAAATATCTACATCCTAATTAGAATATTTAAGCATACCTTTCTAAGTGGACCACCTTGGGTAGACATATCTGACACCCATGAGAAAATGTTGCACCAATCAAAATAATAACATTATTCTCATAATATAGGAGTATCCTATGGACTCTTAATTTAGGATGTTTGGATTTTGGGGACAAAATCCTCTTTAAGGGGTGGAGTGTTGCAACGAAACAAAAATTAAATAAATAATACTATTTTTTCTTTACTCACATAATAGCTAAATAAAAATGAATAATATCCTTTGGAGTAACATTTGGAAAATAATGCTCATAATGTTAATAATGTCTCATAATGAAATTAAATATGGAAATAATGGATAGAAATGTAAAATGTAGAATTTGTGCAAAATAATAATATATAGCTCTTTTAAAGTGTATTGAAGATTACAAGGCTCAATTTAGTGGATGTTTTGTTTTAACAAACATAATGGTAATAAGCCTAACATTCTATTGGTGTCATAACTCATACAAGGGATTTCCAAAAGTAAAATATAATGGTAAAAGTGTGTTTCTTGGGTCCCAATTAGCTTGCTTACCAAGTTTCACATTGTTTGCATAATGATAACTATTTTAATTCTATTTGGAAAAGAAAATAGGATAAGAGACAAAAGAATTAAATAAATGACTAAAAGTCTCAAAAATGGAGTTAAGCCTTAAAATTTAAAATCCACATACTAAAATTAGCCTATGTGTGAATTTTCGTTTTATTTTGACAAACTGTCCTATCCTAGTGTGGTTTAGGAAATAGAATGTACATTTAAGCCCAAATATTAAATAGCATGTTAAATAACACCAAATGGGAAAACTAATTGTATAATCATATTTTACATGTTTTATTTTGTTTAGGACCAAGTGGAAGGATGACTTCTAATAATTAGATTCATATTTTAGACTTTGGCTTTAAGGCCTAATGTTAAGATGAACAATGAATTTATGTAATAGTTGGATTATTATTTTGCTGCAACAAACTATGTTTTTGTACTCATCTATTTGAGAAAAAATATTGCGCCCCACTAATCTGGTCATATTTGACTTCATGGGGTTATATGCAAATTATTTTCTTGAATTAAGTAAGGAGTGGTCCCCTACGGGGAACCACTCTTTACAAAAGATGAACAAAAGGAAGTCATACATTGTTTGCAAATGTAGTCTGAAACAATGTACACAATACATGGTATACTACCATAATATGATCCTACATCGTCTGGCCATAGTAGCCCGGGTGGTAAGAACTCGGTAAGTCCCAATGAAGGACCTGGGTTCGAACCTCACCGAAGGCACTTTGCGAACAACAATCTACGCTGATTAGGCGCGGGAGGGGGGTGACCGGACCACACCCTCTCATGCCTCGAGAGTTTACCATGTCAGGCTCGCCCGGGGTGGGTTCTCTCGGTCACCAAAAAACAATATGATCCTACATCTATGCTCTATGAAATTTCCTCTAACAAGGTTCAAGATTTGACACTGGATATGTATTTTGCCATACAAATTTGTTGTCATTGCCATTATCAAATAGAATCATGACATTGAACCACCCATGTTCTTTGCACATAGGGAAACATTCATGAAAACTTGCATTTCTTCCTAAGAGATGATTGGGTGAACAAGGGAAAGCCTTTCCCCGTGGATCAAACCCAAAAAAAAAATTCACAACATGAATGTTGAAACCTTCCCATTTGGAGTGTGTCTAATATGGTGCATCTATGAATATTAGAAGTCAACACCATTTGGCTTACTATAAATCTAGTAAGTGCAAGGTTGAGTTGTCTTGGCTTGGTGAGACAAGGATACAATGGACCTTGCTTTTTATTTTGATGAATGAGATATATGTTAACCAATGTATTAGGTCATTACAAGCTTGCCATTTATGTCACCATGGCATTGTATCTATGGTGATGGCCATATGTTCCCTAGTTGTAGAAGTAATGTATTGAATTCATTAATTTTCTAGACAAAGAATGAACTGCAAGAAATTAGGTATTAAGCCCTTTCCATATAGGTCTACTAATATGGTAGTCACATAAGAAATGGATAAGAGTGTATGGGGCATTGTTGTAAACTAGAAAACTTATGTCCACATTGATGTGTTGTTGTTGTTGTCTACATTAGCAAGTTGAGATCTATGTAGGAGTAGAGAAACAAATGTATGAATCCTATATGGAACTTTGAGGTTCTAGATATGGTTATTATTGCCTTCGGCATATATTTCTTTATCATTGTTCAACCAGTAGTGGACTTCTTTAGATGTAAAACTGTCGTGGGTGTCATGTGGCTACGACCAACTATCCTATCTGATAGATGTGTGTAGGAATGTGTTGTGTTGATATGATTCTAAGATATGTGGGGAGGTGGAATGGTATTAAGTCCCTATCTCATTTATCATTATCGAGTATCATGGTTTACACCATGAGGTTGTCTAGGTCATCTAGGACTTGGAGGAGCAGGTTGAAGTCAAAGATGAATCTTCCATTAATCCAATAGCCATGCTACACATTAGTGCTTTCCCTTGAGTGGACTACCTTGTGACTCATGGTCTTTACCATGTCCAAATTCCTCTTGATGAAAGCCTATGTTGAGAACCATGGTTTGTTGTTGATGTATCCTTATCACTCATATTCTATTATATTATTGATAACACCCAAATTCAGGCATTTACGCTAAGTATTTATTAATATTTATGTGTCATTATAGCCTTAAAATGCCCAAAATAACCCTAGGTCCTTATCTTTTAGTAATTTGTAGATAGAGTTTCTCAACTAGCCAATTTTGAAACCTGCAAGCATCGAACTCAAAAAGATTTCATTTCTCCATATCCTACCCCACAAAGATCGTGTTTTGTGCACCAACTTAGGAGATGGTGGTCCCGCTACCACCATTTTCCACCACCATTCACCCATATCCTACCAGTAATAGTCCCTCCCCCCCACTGGGGTGGGTTCGTTCCGTGAGGGTCACGACCGTGACCAAGGAGGATGCTGCAACCACGACCAAGAAGACAATGTCGTGACCGTGACACTTGGCATGATCAGGGCTAGCTCGACGCGGTCGAGATGAGGCCAAGGTGTAGCTACCACTGTAAGGGTCGCGACTGACACCCCAGTCTTGACTACGGCATCAGCCTCAACTGCGACATCTATCTCAACCGTAGAATCAATCTCGACCATGGCCCCTACGTTAACCGTGACCCTCGACATGACCGTGCCCAGCCTAGCACGGTCGGGCCGAGGCCAAGGTAGAAACTGAGGCAAGTGTCGTGACCATCTTCTTCCATTCTCCTATAAATACTCACCCCCCACGACCTGGAGAGGGGTTCAAAGATTCTTTTGGTTCCACGTTGTGGTTCCACACATTCTTGATTCCTAGTGTGAAAGGGCTAAACTGATCGTCCTATGTCTATTCCTCCAGTTTGCTTTCATATACCACTATTTTCCACCACCAATCACCCATATCATACTATTCTCAACCATCATCCACCTCCATACACCCACCAAGTTGTTGTTCAGAGTGGAATCAAAGAGAAAGGAGGCCAAGGAGTCTAGAAGACGAAGGAGGATGATCCAAAGATGAGATCCGGCCCATACGGAGGCTAAGGAGCGATATCCACCTCTCCTCTACGGGCTAAATCTCTTCTTCTCCTTTATTCTATTGTGTTCCTTTATTTTTGTAAAAATGATGTTCATTCATATTTGTTCGGTGCCAAATGTATTTTCCATGGCTAGTTGAGCTCCTTCTTGGTTATGTAGCCCATTTCAGGCATGTTTATGTACTTTTACCTTAAGCAAGTAGTGTTATTCTAAATCTAGTATATTTTTTATTCTATCTTTTCTTTCTGGTTATGATTGCTAGTGTGGTTGATCTCTTTCTTGCTTGAACTTTTATTTCTACCTATATCAAGAGATTCATTATAGAATTAGGTAAGAGAAGGTAGTTTGGATCAGAATTTGAAAGGAGGACGATTCCAAGTGATCTGTGCAGAACCGTAGACCTGGGCATGGCCGGGTCCATTGTAGCATGGTCTGGCCCACTATCAAGTTCTGCCCAGATCACACCTATTCCTAACATTTTAGAATATTCTAGACTTGAGAGAGTATCTAGAATATTCTAGAGTGTTGATTTTTCATCCTCAAGATAGGTTTCATATCATTGATGGGTTTTAGTCACGTTTCGTGAAAGCAAGTGGGATGACCCCACAGGAACATATACCATAATACGTACTATGTTTGGATATAGGTTGCTTGTTGGGGTGTTTGAGGGTTGTCTATGCCCGAGAACGGGTGCATAAACTACCCAACTCGTGGTTACATATCCAGGAACCCCTTCTCTTTGATTAGTAGAATCTGACAGACTATGTTTTGTTTTGTTTTCTTTGTTTTGTTTTACTTCGTGACAATCTGCTAGACTAGTTCTAGTTCCATACTTTTATTGACTATCATATTAGCTTATCTAAATTAATATTGGAATCTTAAGTGTCATAAACATCCCCATGTCCTTTGACCCTGTATATCTACTTTGACCCAATAATAAAGTTGTGGGGGTCATTGAAGGTTTCAGGTTATAAATTTAAAGTTCTATTTCTTTTGAGTTTGCCTCCTTTCATATGTGCAATTTTGACCGCATCAATTATGCACAGTCAGAGCAAGGTGGGGAAGCAGGAAAACTCCATACATTTTCAACATAAAGTGTTGCATTCTAGTCTATTGCATCCTAGTGTCAGGGTTGTTTCTTTCCTTTTGTGAACTTTTCTTCTAAAGAGATTCCCTTAATCTCTCCCTCATGATTGAATGGTATACATAATATGTTTGTTGATATTGTCACAAAGGGAAGGAGATATATGTACCATCTAAATTGCATAAACTAGACTATCCAGAAGGGTGGATTTTGCAATCATGATCCTATATGCCAAAAATAGCTAATGGGTTGGCCAACGACTCATATGATCCTTCATAGTGGTGAAAATACTCATGTGGGTGTTTTTATTTAGATGTTGATGGTGAATAGGGACTTCAAGGTAGTGTCTCACATCATCAATGCTAGAGATATTAATACATTTATAGAAGGAATTTCTCTCAGTGCATGTGGTATTGAATGAAAAGCATCCATGACATTTTTTCTTGGAAATAACTTGCCCAAAGACATTAGCAAACCTTTCCAAAACTAGGAGACTAGAGTCTACTTTCTTGTTGTTTAATTCTTCCATAAAGATGATATCATAAGAAAATAGAACACGTAAGAGTGTGCTCTATTCCTTTCCAAAATGATAGGCTTCCACAATCCAATTGCCACATACAAGGCAATGTCATGGCTTAATCACTCCATGCATAGCACAAAAACATAAGGGCTAATAGGGTCCCCATGCATGATTCCTTTAGTACATTTAAAGGGCTTCATGGGTGCACCCTCCAACAAGATGGATGTAATATTGCTGGAGATTACCTATATTTGAAGGGCAATAATATATCTTGTGAGTCCAATTTAAGAAATGCATCATGTATAAATTACCACCATATTTATTCAAAATCCTTCAATAAACCAAGCTTGATGCTACCCACTAATTTTTAGTGGATGTATTCTTTATGAATTGTATAACTTCTTGCATCATGAGTATATTTGTAACATTATAAATTTAATTTTGACCTATTATAAATAATTCTCTCATACTGAACATCTATTTTACTAAATTTCCATTCATATATTGTACTCCATTAAGTTATCTTGAAATTTTAGCACCTAAATGCAATGCCCCCATTTTGATAAATTTTCCCATTTAGGATCCTAAACTGAGAGATTGAACTCAATTAAACATTATTGGCTTTGGAATTGCATAAAAAGGTGCAATTAAATATTATATATGCATGTGAGTTTTCTCCCTCACACACCCAGGGCTTCCCTCACGCACCCACTATTACTACAATAGAAGATGAAATAGAAGATTCTCACCATCCATAACATCTTTCTTCCCCTCTCTAAACCTTTCCCTCATTAAGTTTAGCTTTTCTTAGGTTCGATTTTTCCCCAAAAGCCTCCAATCACTTGATCCAAGGTAGATCAAACCCAAACACCAGGGGTGTTACAGTTGATGATCAGAAAGAAAAACTACAAATATGTCGTTCCCTATGTGTCACGACATCCTACACCCAACCTCCTTGGGCACAAACCCTAGGCCTTTGGGCTACATATATTCTACAGATGCCCTATCAATGAGTCATCCCTACATATAGTCTCAGAGACACCCCTAACATCCCCTCTAGATCTTTGGAACTCCTCCTTTCTCCCCATTATCATGGTCAGTAGAGCACATCATGTCAGTCTCCTATGTGTTATACCTCCATCACTGCCATCGCTAATACCACAATATCTTGTACGATGAATCCTACAGATAAAAAACATAAACACCACTAAGAATCATTCACATTCGACCAAGAATCTCTTGACCCTCCTTGCCAGCAAGCTCAATGCCCCACATATATTCTCCTATATTCTAATCAGTCCAACAACCTGTCATCCTTCACAGACCACCTACAATGATGCAACAATAAGGAGTTGGCCACCTCCTTCATCACCAAGGCACTAGAGACTTGGACCCCTGACCCCAAGGAATCACGAGATATGCTACACAAATGCCCAGCCTCCACGACCTCCCTAACCTTATCAGGATCTTCAGATATGATCTTCTATTTTAGATATAGTTGTCATTACTTTACCTAATTTGTCATACCATGTCCAAGTAGGCACGATGTCTTCTTCAAATTTCCAAAAAGAGAACTGAAATGTTCAGATCATAGACTACATGAAGGAGATATCCATTTAGGAACAATGGCTTGCCATCTCCTCTACTATCATGAGGTATGGCACCTACATCCCAGGCAATCTGCTTCTCCTCAGTTGACCAACCAACATACCAGCCAAAGTTATAGGGTGCATTAAATAGGAATCAAGAGCTCAACTAGTAGGTCAAACATACCCAAAAATACAAAAATTCATGATATTAGTTATATCATATCGATACATACATGTGTATAATTACCTAACAATACCTTAGTAAATATGTAATGCATAAGCGATGATTATAAGAAATCCAATAGTAAAGTAATTCTAGACCAATATATTTAATATTAATCTCATCATATAGTCTCAATATTAACCTAGTCTAGCTAAACCATTATGTAAATGTTAGCCACATTATTGTATACATATATGTTAAACGTATGAGTAATAAGTTAGTTATCATGAATAATCTACCCTCTTTATTAGTACAACCGTAGAATGTGTACATGCTCGAGTATGAATAAATATAAGATTGACTTATGAACCCCCTTTTAACCTAGATCAACATATCTTAACAGAAACATAGAGAATCACAAAGGAGAACTAATTGATATTAGAGAATTTTCATATTAAAAAATGAAACATGTGATGATACTTAATTATTAGATTATACAATATATTTATCCATTCATATAATTGTAGATGTATAATTATGCCATTATGCTTATTGAGATCAAATTATTAACATACAAGTATATTGGTGTTTTCTTAGTTATAGATGAAACAACTAGTTATC
The DNA here is from genome assembly GCA_963693085.1 of Alisma plantago-aquatica. Lineage (NCBI taxonomy): Eukaryota > Viridiplantae > Streptophyta > Magnoliopsida > Alismatales > Alismataceae > Alisma > Alisma plantago-aquatica. The sequence goes on from OY856415.1 coordinate 512,450,095, forward strand.
TCAATATTAGGGTTTGATATGGAATTATATGGTACCTAGTATATTTCATTACTTTATAATATTGATGCATATAAACTTAATAGCAATCATGGGGTAATAATATGATAAAAAGGGGAATAAAAGAAATTGACATTCACAATGATAACTAATGAATGATTCCAAGAAAAGAATCATATAGTGACTCAAAATGTTTCTATTTCTAGATCTATTAACTTTGGGTCTGTATGAATCTTGACTATGATAAATGTTGGACTCTTGCATAAAAGAAACATGTACTAAATTCTCGATTGTATTATTAGCTTATTTATATCTTTCTTGCATTATATATATATATATTTTGAAAAAGTGGTGAATCAATTTTATTATTAGCCTTTCCCTCTTGTTGAAGGTCACCATGACTAAATTGAACGTTGATTATTGGTGAATAATCAAAATATTGGTGGATTTTTATATGGGCACAAAATTTCAAAATATTAGCTAAGATCTTTGGCTCACTACATTCAGCAGTTCATATCCTCCAACCCTTCACAGTGGATAATGAACAAATAGAGGTCCCCCCAGTACTAGTTACTCCCACAGGAAAAAAATGTTATTCTGTCATAGAGGGGAGAACACTAGGAACCTAGCCACTGGGAAGATAAAATATTAGATTGATTGTGCAAATAGATAAATTATTTCATTTTTGATAATTTAATATCTTGATATTACTTTTGAGAAAATTCATTTCATTTTGAAATCTTGATATTACTTTTGAGAATCTCTTTTTTATATAGTTTCCACAATGAATTATTGTACCTTTTTGAAACAAGAAAGGTAACTAGACTATCCTTCTACTATTTCCATAGTCCACTATGAAATGTTTCCCACATTTGATTTCATAAACTATTATTTTTAAAATATATTAATAATTGGATTTAGTACCAGGCTTGGTGACCTATATTTTTTCCCTTATTGGGGTCCTTGTGTGGTTTTCTTCCCTTTAGGAACTCATGGAAATATTATACAAAGGGAGAACTAGAAGAGACTTGAAGGAGCTATCCTATGTCAAAGGCTAGATAGGAATCAATCCATATTCCTAAATTGTGTAATCATACTTGCAAGCTTCTGCAACTCATATGTAAAGAATATTTGCAAAAATATTTGTTTATATTTATTGATATTATTTTGAAAATGTTTTTTCATAAAGATGGGTCTTTACAACCATCTATCAGATCCTATAAACAGCCAACACTCATGCATGTTTCCTAGAAGTTACGGTTAAATAACTAGTACACCTAGAACTTCGGCAAATATTTTATGACCAATCCTAGTTTTACTAGCCTCATCTACCTATGAAGGAAATAGAAACTTAGAAGAAAAAAAACTAGTTGTTTAATACCTAATTTACAATAAACATCTCCATCTAAGTGGAATAAGTTGAGGTTCTTAAGTAAGGATAGTCAATGGAAATTTAATGCCTAAGGAAGGTTCATACACAATTACTCCCAATTCACTTAGGTTTTGATGGGATTTCCTCACTATTCATGCTGACCTAGCCAAGGTGGTTTCTATTACTTGGGGAAAATAATAAATACTAGACATAATCGTTGACCCAAATTAGGATGTCAATATATATATATATATATATATATATATATATATATATATATATATATATATATATATATATATATATATATATATATATATATATATATATATATATATATATATGGGATGAAGGAATGGTAGGTGTCCAAGCCTGAACTTTTTACTAGGGAGGAAGTGAAGAATGATTTATTGAAGGAGTTCTATCTGATTGTCATGCTGACTCAAATGACGTGATACAAAACCTCCTTCATTCAAGAAAATGATCATTTTGATGAGACATGGGAAAGGTTTTAAAAGTTGGTGTGAGCTTATGTGCATCATGAGGTGACTATTTTCAACTTGTCTAGTTTTTCTACATGGGTCTTTCTGCATTGAGTCAAACTTTGGTTGATTCATCTTGTGGTGGAGCTTCTTGGCCAAGCCTCCAGAAGAGTCATGGCTCCTTTTTGATCACTTGGTTAAGAAATTCCGACACTGATCTTTTAGTGTCGATGTGTATTGTGATAGAAACATCAAAGTTGTCCCTCTTCAAGCCAAAGATGATGTGAATCGACCAGTGCTAAAAATATTAGCTGATATGATGAATCTCATGATGACTCACCTTGGAGGTTTTTCTAATCACTCCCCTAACTATGTGGAGGCTTGTTGTGAAGAAGTGCAATCTCTATAATCCTATGGAAACTAGAACAACCAAGGGTCAATGTCGAACTCCAACACTTTGGAAGAAGAAATCATCCCACATATCGGATAACATACATTAATACACATAGATGATATATCATCACCTAATCATAAATTAATAAGGTCATCGATATGAAATGCATATCACCTTCTTCTCTAATATACACCTAATTAATCACCTAATCATTACTTAGTATGTGAATGAAATCATTAATATGTAATATGTCCCACATTGATCACTAAAATACATATAATGAAATGCATAAATGTGCATAATCAATAATAGGAAGTGAATAAATACAAGAGAATGATTAATGATGACATTAATGTAAGAAAAGGTAATGTGACAATGTTTAATATAGATATAAGAGATTAATGTGACATTATTTGGATTAATTGTAACAAATTGGATAAAATGTCTTAGTTCATGCAAAACAATATGTTACAATACAATATGTTGATAATGGAGACTAAATCCAAATTATTAAGGATAATAATAAAGTATGTTGATATAAATCAGTAAAACCTAATTGTGCCAAACCTCGTAATGAGATAAATAGTAAATATATAGGACTTTGTGTATAATAATAAAATATAACTCTTTAGGCAACAAAGTAAATATAACATGAAAATATTAAAAGAATGTTAAGGATGACATAATATCATAATGAATATAATACTAATAGGCCTAAAATGTTAATTGTGTTATATCTAACAAAAAGAAATCTTAATAGTGGAACCCTTAGTGTTCCATTAGAACCTGATCTATGTGGAGTTTCTTAAGAATATTCTACACTCCCAAGTTAAGCAGTTGAAAAACAAGGAGTTTGAGTAGTGAAAGTTTTGGTGGAAGCTTTATGGAAACAACATGGGAGTTTAGTGTTGGATGTTGCATACTCATCCTACACTTTTTGTTTGATATTTCGGGGAGGAAATCTTTTTTAAAGGGTTTAGTGTTGTAACATAATGGATCTTAGATGTAATCTCCATATAATCCTTTTTCCCAAGTTTCCCTTTCATTTTTGTCCTTTGATGTCCTAGGTGTTTAATTAGTGGAATTTATAGTGGTTTGGTGAACATTTATTAACTATATGTACCAATAAAAGGGTTTATGCACAAATACCTCAGTGAAAGTCTATTTAACGACCTTAGTTAGGTGATTTAAACCTTAATCTAACTTTTTATGTGTTTGGAAATCATAAAATGAGTCTAAGTTTCAAATTTTGTTCAATTTGGGTGTTGTTTGTGCAAGTTATGCAGTTTTAGGTACATTCTGGACTTTTAGGCAATTTACCCAATAGGGAGGTATTCTTTGCAAATTATCACATGAATTATAATAGTTATATATTCCCTTACCGTTATAAAATTTTTGAACCATGGGGAACCTAGTTGCACCTTGATTTGAAGGTGTTTCTCTCCAAGGGCATTTTAGGGATTACCCTAATAAATGAGATTATCTTTAAAAGCTATCAACCAATGGGGTTATTTCTTTGATTAAAGGATGGTAGGGATGGCCTAGAAGTCTCCCTGGGCTTTAAAGACTGGAATTTGATATACAAGAAGTCTCTATGAGTTGTCCTCTTGCATGGCCATGAAGCCCTAGTCTAAGGACACATGGAAAGTCACATAGACACCTCATGCTTGCCCCCCCCTCATTATAAAGCCAGATCTACCCTTCCCACCTCCCAATCCAAAAAGCAATCCTCTCCTTATCTTTCCTCCAACTTAGATCATAATTCCTACTAAGTTTTTCCATGAATGTTCCGTCCCAAGGTAAAAGAGAGTGCTTACCTTGGTGAAGAAGGCTCCTAGGTTCTAATTTTGCTCTATTTAGGGTTTCTAAAGCTCCTTCTTGGTGATTTCGACCAAAAATAGTAAGTTTCGTCCTTTCCTTCCCTATTTTCATGTTGTTAGTCTTCCTCCCACCTTCTCACAGTTTGTAACCATGGCCATCCATGGTGAAACCCCACCTAGATACCTTAAACACCTCATCTCCATTTTCTTTTGCTAGGGTTTTTCACCTCTAAAGTGGAGAAGGTTCTTCTTGCTCAAGATAGGAGCTTTGTTGGAGAAATCAGCCTCTCTAGCTCAGGAATCTTTCTTCTTGAAGTTGTCCACCTTCCCTATAGGAAAGTTTTGTTAACCCTCTTCTCATATATTGCTTACTACATGCTTAAAACTCATACTTCTATGCTTAAAATCGATGATCTCCATCTCTATTTACCATGTTCTTCTAGGGTTTTGGTTTCTTTCTTTTTAACCTTCTCTAGCAGCTCGAGTTTGGTTACCTATGCAACTCCAACCCTGATCTTGGGTCAAATGGTGTTTTCTCCCTCTCTCTCACTCTTCCTCTCTCTTGAAGATTTCTAACTTGTCATTTCCTAATTGGTTCAAATTGAAAATTTCATATCTTTTAATCCGCTTATCCAAAGTTGACAAATAAATATGTTTTGAAATTTGAAAAATTAATCTCTATCTAATAAAAATATTTTCAAGGTATTATTTCATGATTTTATTAAAGGTGATTTTTGTAAAATGAATTTAATGCAGAAATCCATGAAAATTACATCTTAATCATCACAACTCCAAAATTAACATAAAAATATATTTTCTTGATTAGGAGAACCTAATAAGTTCATTGGTGAGATATTCAGAGTCTAAATCTAAGTTTTGTTGAAACTTTATTAAATTATGGGTTTTATACATTAATGTACATTATGTACTCTAATACATGTTAACACATTGAAAATAGGCGAAGAGGACCTTGAACTCAATTAAAGTGGTGAAATTTAGTAATCGATATCAGTAAGAGAGGTATGTGCATTCTTACACCCTAAGTTGGGATATTTTCAAACCAAACCCTATATTCCCTAATGAGGCACTATATGAACCATATTTCCTCTATTCATGATTGTTTTGTTAAATTGCCTCAAAATGAGTAATGATATTCTTTTTATTGGGTCTTGTACCCCACTACAATATTTCAAATATATGATGCTTTTACTTGCCATGATTTTTTATTTTGGCTTGTTGATTTTATGGACTATTTAGCTATAGTAGTGGTACTTATGTACAATCACCCATAGATAGGTCATGTATTAATTCGTCCTCGGGAATGTCTTATTCTCCCCCATAAAAATATGTATAGGTGATTGGAAATGTATTAATTCTCCCCTCATGTATAGGTTGACGTCTGATAGGTGCCTCAAACCTACTTAGTTAATGTAGTCAATATTAACCATGCATGCAACCCTTTTATTATATTTTGTTTATGTCAAGAATCTATATAAAAATAGCCTCATACTCTTGAAATATTCATCTTATGATGAACACTAGCCTTTATTTACATGTTTTCTTTTCGTGATATCCTATTCATATTTGTTGACACATACAATGTTTTCCTTTTCCTTTGGCTGGGTGTTTTCCCAACCACCAAAGTTTAGATCGAGCTATTGAACATGACCAATGAGAACATAGCTTCCAACATGGACCTTTCAATTGGAGATGTTGCTTGGAGATAGATTTGAAATAGTTTAGATTCCCTCTACTTAGATCCTTATGTTGTATCATACATAAACCCTTATGGGAGATTATGATGTACTTTGTAATCTTTTATGAAAACTAAATATAGTCTTTTGTTTGATTCTACTGCTACACTTTGGTTGTTTTGAATACCATTTATTGAAGTTTGAATATTTTTTACCTATTCCAACATTCCTTTAAGTGTGCTTGGAATGTATATTTTATTCTTCAAACTTTTTTAGTAGGGAGTGGATCCCCCCTCACGGGTCCCACTCCTTATAGGATTTGTGAGGCCACTTATTGTATTTCCATACCATGACAACATAGTATGATGTATGATGTGTTCTATGTGTCCAACCTGAAGCACTATGTGAAGGATTCTCCCATGTGCTGAACATTGAACCAATAGGCTCCAAGGAAGGTTGTCCTATCCTAAGTCACTTGTGAGGATTTTGGATTCAAACATGAAGGAGATCATACAAAAAATGATTGAGATGGTAAAGGTTTTTTGGAAACACCACTTAAAGGATGAAGCCACATGGGATCTAAAGACGGACATGAAAACATCACACTCCCACCTCTTTGATAGATAGGCTGAAATTTTAGGGCAAAATTCTGAATAAGGTGGGAAGGATGTTACAATCTAAATTTTTCTATATTTGATTTACTTATATGCAAATATAGTGTTAATTTAGTGATATTTGAAAACTTGGATTTCTAAGCATTGTCTAGAAATTTTTTATGAATGGAAATTCTCAAATGGAAGTAATTTCACATGTTTTGTTGCTTTCAATAATATAGTAATGGGTTTTCAGAAAAAATATGTAGGGAATCTCAATAATCTATAAGTTTCCAATAATAGAAAATAATTGGATAATTAACACTTGATAATACCCTAGTTAGATTGAATATCTTGTTGAGGAAAACAAATGAGCTTAGTTGGACCCCACCTTTAACTCAATGTGGGAAAATACCTAAATAGAGATAATTGCCAAGTTTAAAAAGTTAATGAGTAATTATGTATCCTAGGTAATTAATTTGAGTAATTACTTGGAAGATAACGAAAAGATAATTAACTTTCATATTATATCATAGAGTTTTTCACCATCTAGGATAAGCTAATATTGAGATTCCCTCAACATTTGGGAGCATCTAGAATTTATAGAAGCATATAGTATTTTCTAAAGAATTATATAAAATAGAGTAATCCTAGAAATAATTAAAGGTAAATCTTATGTAAATAATCATCGTCTGGTTTAAATTTTGCGTGATGTGGGACTTAGTCACGGGACAAGAGTTAGGTATCTAGGGGAGCCATTAGATTTAGATCTAATGACACATGATCATCGCCTACCTTTAGAATGGAGTCCTTTGCCACCCAGACTTCCCTCTCCAGTCTTAACTCCCTCATCCCTCCACTAGTTTCTCCCAAACAAGTCCTGATGGAACCGCAAGAGGATAATAAAGAAAAAGATCAGAGAGGCATCTATTATCTCATGTGAAACAAAAACACCCAAGCCACCTTCCATTCAGTGAGTTAGGGTTGGACTCGAATACCCCCTAGACTGTACCCCATACTATAAATAGAGTACCATTAGCACCCTTATCCCCTCTCACTCTTAGAGGCACTCTCAATTGGAACTCAACTACTCCTCTCACCCCTACTCAGGTCTCCCTTGCCTCTATAAAAAACCACCATAATGCTCCCAAGAAGCCTAGGTCAATTGGCTTGGCTGACATCACTATAGGAACTCCCTGAGGCTGTCTGTCACATTTGGAAGCCACAAGGAAGTTGTTGTCTCCCCTTCCCTGATTATGACACTTGAAGCTTGTAGAGCTTCATAGAGATCTCATCTTCAACCTTTGTAGAGCCTCACACGTGATATGAACTCATCAGCGGGCTCTCGAGAAGCATCCCAAAGTATTAGGTTGTTGTGAATTGAGGTAGCTACCCAATTTCTTCTTCATTGTTGTAATTGCTCTCTTAGACCCCTAGACTCTATTGTGGCCTATCCCCACCCCCTGCCTTATCCAGTTAGCTTTTTTAGGACTTGGCAAAGATTGTAAAACCCTTAGTTGTGGTTGCTAAGAGTCCAACAAAAGGTTTAACTAAGGGTTGACCCCATGGTCGAATGCCTTCTCGGGTAATTGTAACATCCTAAAATTTTGGACCTTATAAAATGACCCCAATTTGAAACCCTAATTTGTTTTATTTTGAAATTTATGATCAAAAAATATAATAATGTTATGTTGGTTTCCAAATATGTTTCGTAAAGCAAATTCGATAATTTTTGAACTTAATTGAAAATCAATATCATCAAGTTAGTCCTAATTATTATATAAGTGACATTTAGGGTTTAACATGAAATTTACCAAGTAAACGTTCTTGTTTTGGCTGAATAATTTTACCATAAGTTGGTGTTGATAATTTAATGATTTACCCAAATTTCTATCTTCAAATTCATTTTAAGTCATCCTATATGATTAATTAAACATTTATGCTAAAAAAGAGAAATATAATAAGAGATGATGGTCAAATTAGGAAAATAACTATATTTTTGGGTTCCTTGTGTCTCGTTTAGGTAACACATTAAATTTGAGAAGATTTGGACTTCCTGAACTAATCCATTTTAAACTAGGAAAGGACTAATGTAATCTAATAAATAATCCTAATTTATCTAATCCTACATCTGCTTGGACTTTGGTCCGGACGTTGACATACATGTCACACAACCCTTTTCTTTCTTCTCTCTACCGAGTCAGACTCGGATCCTAACCACTCTGCGAGACTTATCTCTCTCACTCGTGTCCCTGGGCCAGGCGGACACCACGGTTCCCCGACTCCTCGTCCCTCACGATCTTTCGCTCTCCTCGATGTCGCCCGAAATAAAGATCCCAAGTGGTGGTTTTCCAGTTTTACCCCCATTTCACGCCTATAATTGTAAAATAGGGTATGGGTATATCAGTCTTTTTGGTTTTGTATTATTCGATCTCCAGGTAATTTTGGGTGCTTTTATCTTGCTCCTGATTGGTTAGGCTCTAATAATTCATAACGTTTGATTGGATCGTCCTATAGAAACAAGTCTTATATGAAAGTTGATCAATTTTTTGAGATCTACAAGATGGAATAACTTTTAGAGTCTGTTTTGATGTTGTTTTCCCTATTTTCATCAAGAACCCCAAAATCGTAGAAATTAGGTTGAATATTAATTATTAATGGATGATAATTGCTTTAACAAGGTAATTAGGGTTTCTTAACCCCAAGAACATGTTTACGGTTTCATAAACCTAAGAAGAGCATCTAGGTATTCTCTAAGAGATAGGTAAGTGGTCCATGCACTTTGAACATAACTATTTGATTGATTGTATATATGTATGCATAAGAAATGTTGAATGTATTATTTACTATTTTAATTGTTAAAAGTCATTGAATTTATACTGAACTGAATGCCATGTTTAATTTCAAAAATATTGTATCATCTTCATGCACATTAAGAGTAAATTTAAAGTTATGTTTTAAGAAAAAGTTAAGAGTTTTAAGAGAAAGATAATGATTAAAACATAACTTATATAAGGTCCTCACCAAAAGGCTCCTCGGAGCAAAACTAAGAGGCACTTCAGTGCATAAGAGAAGAGGCACTCCGGTGCAACCCTAAAGGCACTTCGGTGCATAAGAGAAGAGGCACTTCTATGCAAACCCCGAGGATTCTTATATATGTCAAGATAAAAGGCATAATCTAAAAGTAATTGTCTCTTTTTCAATGTCTAATGTTTAAAGTTTATTTTTTAGTTTACATGTTTTCTTTAAATTATAATATGTTCAATTCCACTTACCAATTTGTTTGATGCATGGCTCGGGGCGTGATGCCCATAGGGAAGGAGCAACATCAAGGACAAAGCTAGTTGTGGACCAGTTGAAGAAGAGGCTCAAGGACATCTAGACCAAACATGGTGGGGTGCCAACTATCCATAGATTAGATTTCCTTTACGTTTATGAATCGTGTGTTTTAGTTTAGTGTGAGTTTTATGAGAAAGTGTAGAATGGTTAAGAGTAAACATGTTTAGTTTTATTCATGTATGGGTTATGTTGAGGACTTGAGTATGAGAACTGTTATTTTATCTTGTGTTGGTATATATGAACTTTATTTTTATGCAATGATAGTCATGTTTGTGACATCCCAATAAGATGTATGTTTCCTCTTATTTTGTGAAATTGGGGTGTTACAATATGGTATCAGAGCAAAAAATATAGTTGGCCACCATGCTTTTCTCAAAATCTCATATAATTTATGTTCCCTTTATAGATGGCTCACAAGAAGAGATCTGATAAGAGTAAGGAGCACGTAGATGGAGAAGGAACCTCTTCCAATGAAGAAAGTGATCATAGTGCTTCTGGAGGGGCTAACCCTAATGGTAACCCTAATGCACCTCTAGAAGTGCTAATCAAAGTTCTGACTGATGCTATCACTGGATAACAAGGAAGACCACATCAACCGAGGAACCAAGAGTTGACCTTAGTTGACTTCTTGAAGATCAAGCATGATTCTTTTGCTGGAGAGGAAGAGCTAGATGTGATGGGCAAAGCCGAAAGCTGGTTGCAGAACATGGAGCATTATTTTTGTGACCTAGATTTCCCTAACCCATCTAGGGTTCTTTTTGGGACTCACATGCTCAAAGGTGCTGCTAGGACTTGGTGGGAGAACCTGCTAGGATCCTGTGAAGCTGATGCTCCTCCACTCACATGGGAGGGATTCACAGAATCCTTTAAAGACCATTATATATCTGAGGCTATGATCGAGAAGAAATAAGAGGAGTTTCGCAACCTTCGTCAATGTGGTGATATGACTGTCACCCAATACGCCATGAAGTTCAGAATCTTACAGAAGTATGGATATGATTATGATGAACGACGCAAGGTGAAGAAGTTCATTAGGGGTCTCAAGGAGAATCTTAGCTTTGCTTTATCTAGATGGGGACACCGCACTGTGTAATGTGCCCTAGATGCTTCCCTTGAACTAGAAGACCACCCAGGAAGAGCATGGAAGAAGGACAACCACTCCAACAACAACCACCATAATGACAAGAAGAGCAAGGCTCCAGTTGAGGTTGTTGCAAATCAACCTGCCAAGACCCAATGTGCCAAGTGCTCCAAGTACCATCTAGGAGAATGCGAGTTTGGAACCGGAGTGTGTTATGCATGTGGTGAAGCAGGCCACATTAGACCCAACTACTCCATGTTTCAAAAGAAAGATCTCAAGTTCAATGAAGCACCTTAAGAGAAGCGACATGCAAGAATATTCACCATGGTTGTTGATGATGAAGATGATAAGAATGAACAAGGTATGGTTTAAGTTATTAAATATCTTTGAAGTTATAGTTGTAGTTAGACTTATCTTATGTATGAACATGTGTAAAATTATAAGTTGAACCTTTCATGTTAAGGATAAGGAAAACCCTAAGGTGGGTAGACCTCTTTTAATTTCGAGGATGAAATTTTTATAAGGTGGGTAGAATTGTAACATCCTAAAATTTCAGACCTTATAAAATGACCCCAATTTGAAACCCTAATTTGTTTTATTTTGAAATTTATGATCAAAACATATAATAATGTTATGATGGTTCCCAAATATGTTTCATAAAGCATATTTGATAATTTTTGAACTTAATTGAAAATCAATATCATCAAGATAGCCCTAATTATTAAATAAGTGACATTTAGGGTTTAACATGAAGTTTACCCAATAAATGTTCTTATTTTGGCCTAATAATTTTACTAAAATTTGGTGTTGATAATTTAATGATTTACTCAAATTTCTATCCTCAATTTCATTTTAAGTCATCCTATATGATTAATTAAACATTTATGATAAAAAAGAGAAATATAATAAGCTAAGATGGTCAAATCATGAAAATAACTATATTTTTGGGTTCCTTGTTTCTCATTTAGGTAACACATTAAATTTGAGAAGATTTGGACTTCCCTAACTAATCCATTTTGAACTAGGAATGAACTAATGTAATCTAATAAATAATCCTAAATTATCAAATCCTACATCTGCTTGGACTTTGGTCCGGACGCTGACATACATGTCACGCGGCCCTTTTTTATCTTCTCTCTACCGAGTTGGACTCAGATCCTGACTGCTCTGTGTGACTTACCTCTCTCGCCAGTGTCCCTGGACCAAGAAGACACCACAGTTCTCCAACTCCTCCTCCCTCATGATCTTTCACTCTCCTCGACGCTGCGCGAAACGAAGATCCTAGGTGGTGGTTTTCCAGTTTTACCCCCATGTCACGCCTATAATTGTAAAATAGGGTATGGGTATATCAGTCTTTTTGGTTTTGTATTATCTGATCTCCAGGTAATTTTAGGTGCTTTTATCTTGTTCCTGATTGGTCATGCTCTAATAATTCATAACATATGATTAGATCGTCCTATAGAAACAAGTCCTATATGCAAGTTGATCAATTTTTTGAGATCTAAAAGATAGAATAACTTTTAGAGTTTGTTTTGATGTTTTTTTTCCCTATTTTCATCAAGAACCCCAAAACCCTAGAAATTAGGTTGAATATTAATTATTAATGGATGATAATTGCTTTAACAAGGTAATTAGCGTTTCTCAACCCCAAGAACGTGTTTATGGTTTCATAAACCTAAGAAGAGCATATAAGTCTTCTCTAAGAGAGAGGTAACTGGTCCATGCACTTTGAACATAAATATTTGATTGATTGTATGTATGTATGCATAAGAAATGTTGAATGTACTATTTACTGTTTAAATTGTTAAAAGTCATTGAATTTTTTCAGAACTGAATGCCATGTTTAATGTCAATAATATTGTATCATCTTCATGCACATTAAGAGTAGATTTAAAGTTATGTTTTAAGAGAAAGTTTAAAGTTTTAAGAGAAAGATAATGATTAAAAGATAACTTATATAAGGTCCTCACCAAGAGGCTCCTCGGAGCAAAACTAAGAGGCACTTTGGTGCATCAGAGAAGAGGCACTCTAGTGCAACCCAAGAGGCACTTCGATGCATAAGAGAAGAGGCACTTCGGTGCAAAACCTGAGGATTCTTATATAGGTCAAGATAAAAGACATAATCTAAAAGTAACTATCTCTTTTTCAATGTCTAATGTTTAAAGTTTATTTTTCAGTTTACAAGTTTTCTTTAAATTATAATATGTTCAATTCCACTTACCAATTTGTTTGATGTATGGCTGGGGGCATGATGCCTGCAGGGAAGGAGCAACGTCAAGGACAAAGCTAGTTGTGGACCAGTTGAAGAAGAGGCTCAAGGACATCTAGACCAAACCTGGTGGGGTGCCAACTATCCATAGATTAGATTTCCTTTACGTTTATGAATCATGTGTTTTAGTTTAGTGTGAGTTTTATGAGAAAATGTAGAATGGTTAAGAGTAAACATGTTTAGTTTTATTCATGTATGGGTTATGTTGAGGACTTGAGTATGAGAACTGTTATTTTATCCTGTGTTGGTATATATGAACTTTATTTTTATGCAATGATAGTCATATTGGTGACATCCCAATAAGATGTATGCTTCTGCTTAGTTTGTGAAATTCGGGTGTTATAGTAGGCGTGGGACGGATCAGTCCTAGGGGTTCGGTCAAATTTTCCTTCATTCATTTGACATAAATGTCACACTATAATGGGAAGACTGGTCTTTGTCCTTATATTTAAATCAAGATATGCCACATGCCGATAAATGATTATCCAACTAACATTGTGATTCCTGATTGGTTGATCGCTAATTTGTTTGTAAAAATTCTAGAAAACAAATGGTAACTCAGATGATAGTGAATATCAATATGGAAATTATCAAAAATATATGTATAATTAATTAAAATAGGTTCAAAAGTCTGATTCCATCTTAAATTTCAAAAGTATATGGTATTACATAATTTGATGGTATTCAATGGATATGTACCTTGAATTCATAAAATTGATAATCATATGTTGCTTAGTTATTCTTAAGGTATAAAGTCTGACCTAATCAGATGAAAATGTGTAGTTAGATATAATCTAATATTTAGAGTTCATATGGTATCAACTTAGGGTTTCCTAATTCATGAAGCCTTCAAATGTGACATGTGAGAACCCATTACACTAAATGAGATTACTCAAAACATATAACATGATTACTCATTAATTAAACACAAACCCAAAAAATAGGGTAAATTAAAATTGATCTCAACATTTCCCAATTGCTCAGAAACATTTACATAAAATCCCATCACCTTGATTTATTTCATATAATGCTCAATTTCCTTTACAACTACTTTGTAGCCTCAGCTACATCACAAACTTTACAAAGAAAAACTATCCACATATTCCACATATACATGCATGAACATGCTATTGAAGGCTCGATTCATTCAAAACATTGTATACAAACTTTTCACCTGGACGTAAAATTATAGGAACGACTCTAGGACACACTAAACAACTATACAATCATCTATATCATTTGCCACCTCAAATTCTCCTTGCTATCACAGTATTGTTGCCACTGTTGTTGATCACCTAAAAAGATGTGGTCACCCATGAGGTGAGACCCATCCCCAGTGAGAGATATAACTCTCTTTAACAAATATTGATTACATCAAATTAAACAATAAATAATTGAGAAATTGAAGTATTTAATAGTCAATTGAGAAGATTGAATAGTTCAAGTATGCTAAATAGATTAAGACAACAAGCTTAGCAACAAGTATGATTATCAATGTATATACAAGTAACAAATTAATCAATTTCTTCTAATAGATTTCTACTCAGGTTACAACAGATTGTATCTAATAACAATCATCATCATTAGTCTAACTATCATGATATGATTTACTAACAACATAAGTAATCTAGTACATAAGCATTTCCAACATCATAAATATGTCTATTAGCATAACATGGCTATCAATATTGGCATGTCTAATAAAGGGAACAGATTTACATCATAAGTGGAGCTATCACCATAAGCACAACTAGCTGCTTAAGCATTATTAGCAGTTTAAGCATTTCTCATTACAGATCTTTTTTTTACTTACATGAGTCCTTCCTAAAGTTAGTTTCTTTTAGGCATGTCTAGTAGTATTAGACATAGCTAGCATCATAATTTTAACTATTAACTTTAGTATTTTTGATGACATAAATATGTTTACAACATGAGCACACATTATAAGCATAACTATCCTCTTATTGTACTATAAACCATCTCTATGTAAGAAGAGAAAACAAGGGTTATCATCCATTGTGAGGCATTGTGTAAAAACCTAAAAAGATATGCTACACGACTATATTACATCTTTTTTTAATCCCTAGGGAGTTTGAGTCATACTACCCAAAGTCCCAATGACAACCACTTGGTAGAAATCAGTTCCATACAAGATCTAGGAAGAGTCAGACTCCAAGATCTTCTTCCCCTCAATCAGTATGAGTAAAAAGGAAGTGACATGTCAGTCAATGCTGCCACTACAATGACATATAGTCAAGTTGCTAACACCTAGTCCACCCTTGGTACCGGTCATGAAACTAGTCACCAGGGTAAGAAAGCAAAACCCCACCACTGAGGTGCAACTACAGTTGTCCTCTAATCAAATCACATATGTAACAAATTCCAAGTCATGATATGAGGCTCACACATGGACACAATCACCAGCAATTACTTGATATTAGGGTACCAAGCTATCCCCTCATACTCAACATGATATGTATGCACTCTAAGTTTCCCTTAGAAAGACTCATTTCATCGTCCAGCAAAGTTCCTGACTCTGGAATGGATCTATGACACAAGGAACGACATCATTAAGATTTCACTTCATTAGTTATGCCAATTGGGTGAATTAAGGTTGCATCATACAAGTGGACATACAAACTCTAATTCAGTTCTAGAAAACATTGCTATATAGCAATTTCAGAAGATATAAAATGTATGAGACATAATGCTTGATGACAATTACTATGTAGTACTATTCATTGTCATACATGAGTTGATACTTGTCATCATCTCACCACAGTACACAAATCCTCATCACATGTTTCAGGGTTCTGACCCTTATCACATTATAAAGAGGATTATACCTCATTCAGGGCTCAAACATGCCCAAAGGTCATTAAGACCATCACACTATACCCTACAAGATCGTCATTATCCTTCCATGCCTTATATCAAGGCTCAACAATGTCACTTTACATGTGATTAACAAGATCAACACATTGCAGCACTCAAGAGCCAAGAGATATTCATAACATAACATTATAGGGTTATTTTAGCATTAAGAACATTTCTTTCAACGAATAAGAAATCTAGGTATGATTAACCACCATCATACTCATAATACACATGTTTAACATAAGAGAGTATCAATCATAAGTCTGTGATAATCACCACTTAACACATTAGGGTTATAATTACATTAAGAATATTATTCCACCATCATACCATCAATGCAAGGAAGTTAAATATGAATAGCCATCCTCATCTACTTGTGTTAAATTTAGGTTCAACAAGATGAATTATACTGATATTACTAATCATCACTAATACCCAAACCCTAACTCATGGTATCCCCATTGGATCTTGAATTTATGAGGTGAAGCATCAACATCACATTCCATACTATCCTCAAGTATGGATCCACACATAACTCAATGTGTAACCATCAAGTTATAGCATACTAGGGTTAGTTCAATAGTAAGAGATACATGATTGTTCTATTATTCCACTAAGGAAGCCTAATCATAGTTACCCTTCATCATTTTATTTCATTAGAATTAAATATAACAAACTATATCCCACTAGGGTTACATGTAAACATGACATGGTCATTATCCTATCTATTCATATGATGGAAAAGGTAAGACTACCTTATTAAGATCAAACCTCCATTGGTTCCATCATCAAACAACCCATATCACCATACCACAACATCACCAGGAACTATTGGATATTGAAAACATAAGACCATTGGTTATTTATGTAAGTAAACACCTTAAACAAACCATATGCAAAACCATTGAGTTGAGACCTAGAAAGAGTCACCATTAAAACTTAATCATACCTTATTTTATAACATAAAGGGGGACCATAAGTTGTTGGGTTAGAACCATCATTGGTTGTACATTTTAAGCAAGCCATCATATCAATCATGAAGCTCCTTAAATTGATCACATGAGGGAAACCATCAAATTCAGGTTATTAGACCTCACATGTATTACTATAGGTTTCAATCCAAACCATTGGAGGTTGTAGTATCCAATATCAACCATTGGATAAAGTCCATTATTCAAAGTTATTATATGAAGAAGTGTTAGATATTAACCATTGGATCGGGTTCATATTTCAAAACCATCAATTTGAGTATAGGTCTAACCCTTGAATCATTTGACACAAAAAACTATTGGGTTAGGGATTGATTAATTCAACAACTACATCCTTAACTCACCATAGGTCGTGGAGACCTGATACACCATCATTGTTTACTATTATTTCAGCATACATTGATAGGATCAACACTACTATCATCTCTTACCATCGGGTGTTGAATTGATATCACCACTGATTGATATCTTCATTAGGGTACTTAGTGGTTGATCATTAAGATTCTAATTGATCCATAACCTGATCTAAGTGGTGACCATCTATTGTCACCATTGTTTGACACCCTTGGTTACCACCATCAGTTGTCAAGATAGCAACACCATTTATTGTTGCAAGGAACTACCATCGATTAATGTATAACATGAAAATTAGCCTTAAAACCTAGGTATAAGCCATCAGTTGTTAGGTGATTAGTGCCATTGATTATCAAGAAAACCTATCCTTGATCATATAATATCTTAGTAAGGATGTAAAACTATTTATATGTTCATCTAGAACCGGAATAGAATAGGGAATACCATAAAAAATCAGAATTTCAAGCAAGCTTGGCTTCTTAAAGCTTAAATCACCATTTTAAGCAAGAACATGAGCTAACAAAGTTATAGTAAGAAATATAAGTAAAGAGGGTTATACAACGCACCTCTATAGAGATGAACATAGTTTTATTAGAAAGAACATTGAGCCAAGAAGGTTAAAAATCCCTAGATTTATATCTGAACTTAGCCATCTAGCACCTTTCTCCATATAAGAAGAAAACCCTAGATAGGAGAAGCAAGAAAGATAGGATCTTGAGCTCTAGAACAACTTTTACCATGGAACAATAGAGTTCAAACCTAGAGGAAGGTTTGAGGAAGAAGTAGAAGAAAAATAAAAATGGAGAAGGAAGGAAGAAAACAACTTCCATTGGTACAAAACCCTAGGAGATAACCTTGGAAACCCTAGGTAGGGCTAGATGGAGCTCTAGGAGACCTTTTTTTTAAAAAATGGGGTCATCTTCTACCTTGGACCACCTGGTTCTACAGACAAATAGATTGGAATCAGTGCTCCAAGCTAGAGGAAATATAGAGAAAGAAAAGGTTTCGTACTTGGTTAAGGAAGAGGTAGATATATCCCATTGATAAGGATGGAAGCAAGCATGCGATGTACAAGCAACTCTCCATCTGTCCATGGCTTAAAGCTTCCATGGATGAGCAAGCAGTAGGTCCACCAGCTGTTGGGGAGTTCTGGGCCATTGGCTGATGGTCTCCTAGAATAGACACAACGTGTTGGTTGAAGGTACCCATCGTTCGTTCATGGTTTAACTCAATAGATGGTTGAACCATCGGTTGATCATGTTTATAAGTGAATTGTTCATTCAAGTGAACCAAACCAGCATGAACCATCAACCTAGAGCCTATAGGATGGCATGCCATTGTTCTCCATTGGTCCCTTTGGCTTATTTCCATCATTTGTTTCCCAAACCAATGGTACCATCAGCTTTAGCCAAGAAGGTGGCTCATGCATGAAGGGTAAAACCCTAGATCACCCTTCAAGCAAATCACCACCAAACTAATGTACAATTAAGCACCCCATGGCTCAAAATATCAAGAACGATGTGATAAAATCCAAGGAACATGATTGATGTGACAAATTGCAAAGAAAACCTCACAATTGGGTAAATTTCAGAAAAGTCCAAAATGTACATACAATTGCATAACTTGCTTAAAAACTGTCCATATTTGAGCAAACCTAAAATTAAATTTAAGCTTGTATTATGATTACAAAGAATATCATAAGGTTATATTAGGGTTATAAACATTCTATTATGGTAATTAAGCATGTTAAACCATTTAAGCAAGGTTAGGGTCTCACATGACAATTATGGTTTGTGAGGTCTAACCCTAACGTAAACCTAATTCAATTGAAAACCCTAACCTAGGACCCAAGTCTGACCTAGGTATGATTTTGGGAACATAAAAGTAATACTTGAATTTTAAACATTAATTATAGGTTGACTGATTGGTTGTTTGATAAACTCCATATGTTTGCTTGGACCTAAGTCATCTCTGAAGAAAGGTACATGGTTACTTATGAATAACCACTCTTATCAAATTCAAATATTTTCCAACATTTCATGATGCATTGCAATGAAACTTTTGGATGTTTATAAATTTCATGAAAACTATAATGCCCCTATGAGCATCATCTATAATAAGAATAACTTTCCTAAACCCATTGATGCAATCTCTAAAAGGGTAGTTGCAAGAGGTAATATTCCAAGAAAACTAAGAATAAGCCACCAAGGAAGTGATTGTCATTGTAGATGTACATGTGACCAAGTTCAATGATGTATAGTCACCACGAGTCCGATGTTGGACCAAACATTGGAATCCAGTGATGGAGCAAGGGATTAACGTACCCACTAAGATAAGGCACTATGTGTTAGAAGTTATACAGAAAATGCAAGTTTGATTATTGAATGATAATTTTTGATATGCTTGATTATGTTGTTATGTCTACTTGTGCACATTTTAATTACACCACGTATACAATGTAATTATATATTGATTGACATTCTGAATTTTTGATGTTTTAGGCTAAACTTGCATTATCTAAAGATATGGACATCCAAAAGTTGGCACAAAAAAGTAAAGATGGCTAAAGACTACTAGAGGATAAGGTAGATACTTCTTTACATGTTCTAGGTTAGTTTCCATTCTAATGATCATGTAATTCATTTGATGAGATACATCTTTATATTGTAATCAAACTCTTTTCCATTCAATGAAATATCAAAATTATTATTTGCAATTTGCTAAACCTAGATTCTAGAAATATGATATTGGCCCTTTCCCTCTAGGTCCATCTTTATAGGGGATAACAAGGGGAGGGGTCGTTACAAGTGTGTCTACATCACCTTGGATATGTCACGGAACCAGAATCCTAGTCCCATGAAACAAACGTATACCAAAAGCAAAATGCAGAAGCGTAAAGCTTAGCACACATGAATAGATAACAAGATACATGCAACAACATAATCTCAACAATCAACAAGATATATTAAGCAACATTATTATATTACATGATTTGAATTACATATTCAAGAGTCACTTTGTACAAGTCTTCTCATGTATACTATATATGGATCTTACAACAAGTACACCTAGCATAGCTCATCAAGCCCATCAACCTTCTAGCCATCTCTGAACCTAAAAACAACATATGAGAAATGGGTCAACACACGAGGTGTTGAGTATGGGCTGAAAGATACACATATATATAAGCTTTGCATAATTTTGAAAAGATTTCAAGATTAAATGAAAAACAAATGAACATGTTAATTGTTTAACAAATGCAAAACCATATTTTATGTTATTTCACTCCATTATACCAACAATATCAAGCATATTTAAGGCCTTTGACCATCTTCTCATTGGAAGGGTCTGTAAGGGTGCTCAAGCTTAGCTAACCCTTTTATACGAGAGGGACCTCAAGGCCGTAGCCAAGAGCTAACCCTTTATCAATCAATATTATAATGGAGTTCTATCTATATATGTGTTCAAGTTATAAAATTGACGAGGCAAACATCGAGTAAGACATAGCAATACTACATGGCAATATTTGAGAAAATAGACAAACAATCATACAATATATGTCTTCTCAAGCAAGAAATTAGTAGTGATATAACTAGATAAGGCCCATACCTGATTTAGAGATTCTTAACTTAACACGTCCATTACCATCTAGATCATAAGCCAAACCTGATTAAGAACAAGATTACATATATGCATTAGATTCTCATCATTAACCCTAATTAGATGCATTTTAGGGTTTTGTCCAAGATGGGTTCCAAGTTGCTTATTGTTTCATTATATGATATTGTACTGATCTAGAGGTCATCATGATGGTGTGGTTCAAGTTTCATGCCATTATGACGTTCCATGCTCTTTCTATAATCATAACAAGGTTTAAGGCATTAACATGCATTCTAGGGTCAAAAGACTCACAATAGAGCAACTAAGGTCTCAGATCATAAAGACATGAGATTCTGACAAGATGTAAGATTAGATTAGCAAGACATAGATACAGGAATCGTATTCAAGAAATATAGCAACTTTGATCAAGATCATACATTAAAGTCCAAGGACAGGTCACATAGTGAAAAAGGGAGTAATTCTTAAGCAATAGGGGTGATAAGGAGCCTCATATAGATCAAAGATGTACTAAAGATTCTGATTTGATAATTAGGTAGATAGATGATCATCAAAGGTTCAATTTTTATCACCTAGATGCATTGAAAGTACTCAACATGGATAAAGTTATCATTTTCCAGAAATCAAGGGAGTAAACATTAGAATTAGGACCTGGAACCATGCCCAATTGGTAGGTCTCGTCGAGCTGATCAATTTGGTATATAATTTCGTATATTTTTAACCATCATAGCATTGTTAAGGAGGTCTTAGAAACAATCATGACACTAACACCATATTAGAGCAAAAGAAATCACCTTGACAGGCCGCTGGGCTCTCTTGCTCGACCCAAATGCATTGGTTGGGGTCGGCCCACATGGGAGGGATCTCCGTCTCCCTGACCCGCTTGGGCGTGCCCCTATTCCTGTAGAATAATAGAGCCGGAATAGAGGTTGCTGTCCGGCCTCCCAACCATCGCCAACCAACAGTTGAAGGGGGGTGGCATGACGGAGATGGATTGGGCGTCTCGGAGTCTAGCTTTGGAATCCATACCTCCCATCCTCACTACAGGGACGTGTGAAGGAGATCGAACAATCCTGATCCAGCGCCGCCAGCCCTTGCTTCTTCAGCAGATACTGTGATGCCAAGGGATGTATGGCTGCCTAGATCGGCTTCAAAGGCTCGACAACCTTCGCAGGAGTCCTACGGAGGCAAAGTAAGGAGGGCAAGCCAGAGGAGAGCAAGGCTCAAAGCCCTAAGATGTCGGTGGCACCCAGCAAAAGAAAACGGCAGACTGCTTTCAGTAGGTTGGAGGTCGGCCCTACAAGAAGACAGGAAGGGAGGAGCGATGGTGGGGAAGAGGGCAAGAGTAGAAAGCAAAGCCTTAAATAGTGTAAGGGGTTTAGGGTTTGCGTTCTCTTCAACCATCTTGGGGTTTGATTTCTTTCCTGATCCGGCTGGAGGAAGGGGAGGGATCCTCCAGTCAAGCGTTGCTTTCCGTTTTGGGAAGAAGGAAGACAACTAGTTAAATGGGCCGCACGCTTGATATTGGACCCAATAAGGGTTGCAACTCAACAAGGATAAATAAAACATGTACAAAATGAGTCAAATTTCAAATACCCATATCTTGGGCTAGGATGGTCCAAATGAGGTAATTTTTGTACCGTGTGGAAGATAAAAGAACACTCAATATTTTGAAACATGTTGTAGAGCAAGGTGATCATACTAATAAGGTTCAAGATATTTTACAAAGTAGTGAATCATTAAATAGTGAAATTTAGATCAAGAGAGCAAATCAAATGTACGCATTGTGAACTTGATCATTATAGTGGCCAAATTAGAAATGCTCAACCCTCCAATTATGAAATTGACATCAAATTCAGTAATGGGCCACTTTATGAGAGAGGAACCTATCATTTGAGGAGAGAGAAAAGGCCAGGTTATCACATCCTTCCCTCCTTAAAAGAAATTTCATCCTCGAAATTCTCCCAAGATCATAGACAAGAGTCAGAGATGATGTATTACTTGTGCTTAGGTAAACAAACTAAGGCATCAAGGCATCTCCTTAATGGGGTGCAGGCATGGGTTTCCATCATTAAGGTTGTACCCACCGATGTATATACATATCACTTAGTGTTCCTTCATAATGTGACATCATCATGGCATTAGGGTTTACCCATCCCTTCGTATCTCAGGATTAGTTTTTTTTGTATGAGATTAGGAATGATACCATTGATTATTCAAGCTAATATTTCTAGGCATCCTCGATCAAGTCCATGATTTAAAAGTTACATATTTTATGTATAGTATGATTTCATGTTAGGTCTATCTTATGTGAGTGACTCATCTAGCATATATATCAGTTTTTAAACGTAAGTGAGATATTTCATGTATCAAGCATCATTCGAGGAACAACATTATCATCAATACTGAGGTTTTGAAGCTTTATCACTTATATCTAAAAAGACATCCACATGCTCAAGCCACTCAAGCTAAGACATATATGTGTCTGACAAGACATGTTAACCACAACTTCTACCCATAACAAAAATTCTACTCATCTTTAGAGGAATAAGGGTAACCACTAGACTCCTTTATATACAACTACTAACCCGAGTATGAGGATCATCATAGATATCACACATTGTATACATCATCTAAGGGTCTTGGGACATCTCCCTCACCTATATATATCAAGCATCAAACTTTCAATTGCCTCTTTCTCTAGGGTTAGATTTTTCAATAGGAAAATCTAGGGTTCAACATTTTCAAGGAAACCACACATTAGGTCACTCAACTCATATACTTAGAAGTATTCTAGCTAGGGACTCATAATCAATTATTCTATAATTCATATTTTTCAATATTTCAAATATCTTGGAGTTTAGGCACTCTAACCTTTTCCCGATACGGGTCAAATCATATCAACATGTCACCCTATTCATATGTCCCATGCTAGAGGTCTTCCTTTGTAAAGATATTGAGGCTCGTGTTGGTCTCAAACTATATATATCACATATCATATCTCAGTACGTACAAAACCAGGTACCAGTAAGCATGCCAACCCACTAGCTATGTTTAGCACATCAACCAAACCATATTTATCATACAAGGTGCTAGGTTTAGATAGGGTTGCATGGTCCAAATCATTCCATATCATCAACCTATGTGGATTCGTCAAGGAAAAATTTGGGTCTTACTAACATCAACATCATTAACAACATCATCATCAACATCGAGATTGACATTAACATCATTAGCATTATCATCACTATCTTAGGTTATCTATGCTACTCACTAGCTTAACCTATATCATGGCTCTAGACATTTCTAGAGACTATCATTATCATCTAAACTCTCTCATCTAGACTTGATGTTACATCTCTTTCTCCTAGGTTGCATGGAAACTCACTACCTTTCTGTGTGTGGTAACATTTTTCATATGTACATATGATAATACTTGAAATATGTTTTCTCCAACGTTTAAATAGACGATGAAAACCACCATACTCCATCCGAATAAAACCAAAACCAAATACCACACTCATTATGCAGTCTAGTATCATGACACCTAGAGAACTAGCAAGAACATGGAGCACACTTGTGTAGACATCCTAAGCACATGTTGCGGATCGTGTCAAGGGAGGTAATTTACACAAATCTACACCTAGTTTTAGAACATCTAGGTTCTAACCTAGAGGCTAAGTCATCCTAATACACAAGGATATGTCATTAAGTATCTGGGGTTGAGATGTAAGGTGAGTTTAGTTTGTGTTTCATGTGAGAAATGTTTGGTGTAGTTATTGTTCATGCTCTGATACCATCTGTCACGGAACCGGAATCCCAGTCCCATGAAACAAATGTATACCAAAGGCAAAATGCAGAAGTGTAAAGCTTAGAACACATGAACATATAACAAGATACATGCACCAACATAATCCCAGTAATCAACAAGATATATTAAGCAACATTATTATATTACATGATTTGAATTACATATGCAAGAGTCACTTTGTACAAGTCTGCTCATTTATACTATATCTGGATCTTACAACAAGTACACCTAGCATAAATCACCAAGCCGATAAACCTTCTAGCCATCTCTGAACCTAAAAACAACATACGAGAAATGGGTCAACACACGAGGTGTTGAGTATGGGCTGAAAGATACACATATATATAAGCTTTGCATAATTTTGAAAAGATTTCAAGATTAAATGAGCAAGAATGTTTAACAAATGTGAAACCATATTTTATGTCATTTCACTCCATTATACCAGCAATATCAAGCATATTTAAGACCTTTGACCATCTTCCCGTCAGAAGGGTCTGTAACGGTGCTCAAGCTTAGCTAACCCTTTTATACGAGAGGGACCTCAAGGCCGTAGCCAAGAGATAACCCTTTATAAATCAATATTATAATGGAGTTATATCTATATATGTGTTCAAGTTATAAAATTGACGAGGCAAACATCGAGTAAGACATAGCAATACTACATGGCAATATTTGAGAAAATAGACAAACAAGCATACAATATATGTCTTCTCAAGAAAGAAATCGGTAGTCATATAACTAGATAAGGCCCATACCTGATTCAGAGATTCTTAACTTAACACGTCCATTACTATCTAGATCATAAGCCAAACTTGATTAAGAACAATATTACATATATGCATTAGATTCTCATCATTAACCCTAATTAGATGCATTTTAGGCTTTTGGCCAAGATGGGTTCCAAGTTGCTTATTGTTTCATTCTTTGATATTGTACTGATCTAGAGGTCATCATGATGGTGTGTTTCAAGTTTCATGCCATTATGACGTTCCATGCTCTTTCTATAATCATAACAAGGTTTAAGGCATTTACATGCATTCTAGGGTCAAAAGACTCACAATAGAGCAACTAAGGTCTCAGATCATAAAGACATGAGATTCAGACAAGATGTAAGATTAGATTAGCAAGACATAGATACACGAATCGTATTCAAGAAATATAGCAACTTTGATCAAGATCATACATTAAAGTCCAAGGACAGGTCACATAGTGCAAAAGGGAGTAATTCTTAAGCAATAGGGGTGATAAGGAGCCTCATATAGATCAAAGATGTACTATAGATTTTGATTTTATGATTAGGCAGATAGATGATCATTAAAGGTTCAAGTTTTATCACCTAGATGCATTGAAAGTACTCAACATGGATAAAGTTATCATTTTCCAGAAATCAAGGGAGTAAACATTAGAATTAGGACCTGAAACCAAGCCCAATTGGTAGGTCTAGTCGAGCTGATCAATTTGGTATATAATTTCATATATTTTTAACCATCATAGCATTGTTAAGGAGGTCTTAGAAACAGTCATGACACTAACACCATATTAGAGCAAAAGAAATCACCTTGGCAGGCCGTTGGGCTCTCTTGCTCGGCCCAAATGCATTGGCTGGGGTCGGCCCACATGGGAGGGATCTCCGTCTCCCTGACCCGCTCGGGCGTGCCCTGTTCCTGCGGCAAAACAGAGCCGGAACAGAGGTTTCTATCCGGCCTCCCAACCGTCGCCAGCCAACAGGTGAAGGGGGGTGGCACGACGAAGATGGATTGGGCGTCTCGGAGTCTAGCTTGGGAATCCATACCTCCCATCCTCACTATAGGGACGTGTGAAGGAGATCGGACAAGCCTGATCCAACGCCTCCATCCCTTGCTTCTTCAGTGGCTACTGTGATGCCAAGGGATGTATGGCCGCCTAGCTCAGCTTCAAAGGCTCGACAACCTTCGCAGGAGTCCTACGGAGGCAAAGTAAGGAGGGCAATCCGGAGGAGAGCAAGGCTCAAAGCCCTAAGATTTTGGCGGCACCCATCAAAAGAAAACGACAGGCTTCTTTCAACAGGTTGGCGGCCGGCCCTAGAAGAAGACAGGAAGGGAGGAGCGATGGTGGGGAAGTGGGCAAGAGTAGAAAGCAGAGCCTTAAATAGTGTAAGGGGTTTAGGGTTTGCGTTCTCTTCAACCATCTTGGGGTTTGATTTCTTTCCCGATCCGGCTGGAGGAAGGGGAGGGATCCTCCAGTCAAGCATTGCTTTCCGTTTCGGGAAGAAGGAAGAAAACTAGTTAAATGGGACGCACGCTTGATATTGGGCCCAATAAGGGTTGCAACTCAACAAGGATAAATAAAACATGTACAAAATGAGTCAAATTTCAAATACCCATATCTTGGGCTAGGATGGTCCAAATGAGGTAATTTTTGTACTGTTGGGAAGATAAAAGAACACTCGATATTTTGAAACATGTTGTAGAGCAAAGTGATCATACTAATAAGGTTCAAGATATTTTACAAAGTTGTGAATCATTAAATAGTGAAATATAGATCAAGAGAGCAAATCAAATGTACACATTGTGAACTTGATCATTATAGTGGCCAAATTAGAAATGCTCAACCCTCCAATTATGAAATTGACATCAAATTCAGTAATGGGCCACTTTATGAGAGAGGAACCTATCATTTGAGGAGAGAGAAAAGGTCAGGTTATCACATCTTGGATACCATTTCCAACATGCCAAGACCACACCACTTCGAGACTGGAATGCTACATGTCCATGAGGGATCCATCTACTATAAGGGTTTTGCCGATACCATTTCTGATGCTCAGGCTCACTTCCCAATGATCTGGTAGAGTTTCATGAATGACGATTGGACCCACAAACCACCAATATACTAGAGTATATGTTTTGTCCTTACTCACACACAATTTGGGATCAATATCCTGGTTGGTTATTCATCCTAGTACTACTTTAGGATGAGAACACCTAACCATATAGTTCTTAGTGATAGTCTCATGAAAAGAAGGTGAACCTTGGTGATATGGGTAGTCCAATCATTCCTTTTAAGATTATTTTATCTAGTGCCTCAAGACCTGGGATGCTACATGTTGATTGGGTTTGAAGTACATAAATCAACAATGATCATTGTAAGGACTTCAGGTCTAAGGAACACAATTGACGTAGTCACACAGAGATGATTCCTACTACCATTTATGGATTCAATGTATCATACTCAAGTTGTTTCTTACTAGGACACTTGTTCATAACTAATATCTATGTGTTTTACATAATATGAATTATCATGATTAATGAGACGTAGTCATATGTCAAAACAAATATTAGTCTTTGTGTATTATTGTTGTCTTAATTTCCTCAATAGTATCTGACTAGGGGCCTATACAAGAATGGATACTCTTATCATACACATGGTCTCATGTTTAGGCCCTCACTAAAAAATTGCATGTCAATGATTCATTCATTATTCATACATTGTTATATTAACTCATTATCTCATGTTGAAGAAAACACAATAATTAGAATTTCTTTTATTAATCATAAAATTAATGAAAATTATGCCATTTCAATCATCATATGACTAGCCCTTGGGGAATACTATCAACTGTTGTATTTTATTGCAATCTACTCTTTTGGTCCCTAGGCAGAATCTTCTTCTCTGAACCCCAATAGGCGACCCATCGAATTAACAATTAGGTAAAGTGCTTGAGTTGTAATTTGTGTGAAGGTTCCTATGTTCAGGTGTAGGTCTAGTTTGTGTAATTTTAATGCAAGATGTATATAGAAACGTGTTGCATCATTAAATCTAGGTATACCACTTATATATATATTTTTGGGAATTTTGTAAAAATTAGTATGTGTAGTTATTCCATCTCTTGAATTTGTGAATGTTGGTTTTAGTTTCCTATAAATGATTTATTTTGCATTGTCCTTAATTTTGACATTTTGTAATGTTGGGAAGTAGTTGGGTTAGGTAATTATCACCTCATGGATGCCCCTAACAATAATGACCAGGTTGATTAGTGGAACAGGCATCCAACATTATTGTATTGTTTCTTAAGTTTATACATGTACATGAATATAGGATAAGTCATTTCTTATTTTTATACCACAAACCTTGATATCTGTATTTTGTAAACAAATGGATCATGAAAAAGACTACCAAACTGAGAAGTGGTACCAAACTTCAGGAGATCCATTAGCTCCTAAAGGACGAGATGAACACTAAAATATACTACCTCCTTCACCCCCACAAGAAGGGTTGAATATGTAATATAAGATTAATATGTAGCAATGATGATGAAGAAGTAGAAGTACCTTCATCTCAACCGTAAGTGGTCAGTGCTCCAATTAAATCTCTAACATTGAAGTTGTATCCCTAAGCATGATGTATTTTGTTACCTAAATGGTAGTTTCTTGGGATAATCAATACTTTTCTCTGATCTAGTGAGGGATCTAAATAGATCATACAAGAAGATGAGGAATATTACAACTTTTAATTTCACAAGGTGGACACATCTCTATTTGAGAATTATAATAGATTTATGCACATATACCTAAAGAAATTTTAGTATAGCATGTAGTTTATCTTATAAAATTAAGTGTCATTCATTGGCCAGGACTAAAACATACATATTTCATTTACCCCCTTGGGTAGAGTTCAAAAGAAGGTTCAAATCATAGTATGATCCTGACTCTTATGTATGTGACAAAGTGTGAAACTAAAGATAGTAAAGGAAGGCATAATTTGAATATGAAGTCTTATCCCAAATCTCATGAGATTCTATCTATATATTTATGTGACAAAATTTTAATTAGCTTGTATGGTTAAATTAGGGGTTGAATTTTTTGGTGTATTTAAAGGTGAATAACTAAAAAGTTTACAACATTTCATGATTTTTTGAAGACTACACATGGTGGAATGAGACAAATTTCTAGGACAGATTATGAATCTCATAGCATACTAGGAAGTGAATTGCAATGACCCCCACTGTTATCCCCTATTCAAGAGGACCGAGACGGAAATGGACATTAACATAAATACATGATCGAGGTTTATCGAATTTCTAGAAATAATTAATAAATTTTCACTAGATTGAAAAGTGGTTGTAAAAGTTTAATTTTCCATGCATAGATCTATGATATGATTGTCTAAAGTCTGCAACATGAAAAAAATATAACTAAATAAATCCTTTAGATTTATATTAGTTTCTTTTCTTTTGGTTCCTTCTTTTTGGATGCCCACTTTCCATCATATTTGTTGAAAAGATAACAGATTATTCTAAAATGCTGAGTAAACAAAACTTGATCACTAGTATGTGTGGGGAAACAAATGTTCACATTATTTGTAAAAACATAACCACATCAATTATTTTTTACAAAAACAAGATTAACATTTTAATGATAACTACTCAACCCTGATCAATCCATTCTTTGTCAAACCCCTTAGGTTATAGTCAATGTAGTGGACATAGGCCACCTTCTCCCCATGGGTGCTTGGTTCCATATGAGTCTTTCCTTATTCAGGCGGATGACTTTGGATGATCCTATACCCCAAGGTCTTAATCATCAATTTTGATATATATCATTGATCTATAGGTGGCTTAGAATTCAATCTTGTTACGTCCATATAATGTGATATCCATAGTGACTTTATAGTTTGCAGGAAATAAATAAACATGCAACTTTTTAATTCATTATCCATCCAAAAAACCACAGAAAACATCAGGAAACTAAACTGAATAGTCATAGGCATAACCACATACCATATTTAGATTAACTTGAAGATATCCAAGAAAAGAGAACAAGTGAAAGCAAGAAACTACCGTAAAACAAAAGCATAATGCCCATGTGTTATTATTTTATCCAAAGCCTATAATTAATAACTAACTTGGGTTCCAATTAAGGATTTTGGGTCAACTTAGGGTTTTGTTAGGGTTTTGTTTTTCTAAACCCCAATTATCACTTTTCATGTTCCTTTAGGTTACAGACCCTAATCTTAACATTAATTGAACTTTTAATCTAAAGGAAACCCTAATTCAACATTTAATGAGTTATTAACCTCAAATTCAGTCCAAGATATCCTTTTTAGCCATAAAGGTGAAACTTTGATTATTAAGAACAATTGAACGCATTAAAAACACTAAGAACTAGAAATTAGGGTTTTCCCTTCATTTAATACATTAAAGGTAGAAACTTTAAATAACTTTTGAGTTACAAGTACATACATGTAAAGATTATAATTTATTGAATAGCTTGCAATTTTGTGAATATAATTCATATAGTATATCTTACTTTTGGACAATCCTGCAATTTACTATCATTTTTTCAAGATTAAGACCTATGGGCCAATAGCAGGTCACCAACTAGGAAATTATTCTATTTTTTGGAGGTGCCAGTGGGGCCAGGCCCAGCCAATGGGCTCATGCCATGGTAGTGCTTGCTTCTGCGTGGTTGGTTCTACTAAGCCGGGCGAAAAGAGGGTTAAAAGGAAAAAAAATGTCCTAATATGTGAAGAGAGGAGTCGGGGGCAAGGTGGTCTTTTTGTGGGTGATCGTCTTCTACCTCTCGCAGCGTACTACTGCTCCCAGCTGAGTCAACCAAGGTGTTGACTTCATATCTTAGCCTTCTAGAGAAACTAGCGATGATGCCAAATCCTCTGCCAATCCACGACGAACTCACCGAGGGTCGCAATTCCCTCGAGGGTAGTCGAAGTTGGTGAGACGGAGAGGAGGATCTCTGATGGGATGGAGGGGAGATATCAGGGTGAAGGATAGGGTTTTGAGGGAACTTGAGGGCGAAGGAAGAAGCGCGAATTCAAGCAGAGTCTCGAGAATGATTTGGTGTTCTCACAAAGAGTTCCTACACCCCTTTATATAGTCATCCATGACAGCAGGTTCGTCTGTGGGATCAGAATTGGGCAAATTTTTAATTACCTTCCACAGTGGTTAAAACCTAGGATGTTTAGGTACAGTTTCTTGCTACGAATCTATTGGGAAATGTTCTAAACTTGATCCTCAATTGTGTAGAGAGATATTCATATTGGAAGGTTTCAGTGTTTAGTTATTGGTTTCCTCTTCCTATTTGAGTTAGGTGGTAACACCACACCATTGGATCTTAGATCAAATGGTTGTCGCTTCACATGCAAAAAATAAAAAGGCCAAAATAAGATTATCGATTTTGGAAAAATCGTGACATTTAATGTGAATCATTCCACTTTATGGATTCTAGAAAAATTCATATCTCTTAATCCTTTAATCCTTTTGCTCCCAAAATTTAAGGAAAGGTCATACAGACATTATCTAACTGTGGATACAATTTGAGACCAAAATTCTAAAAGAAAAGGGGTTTTTCTTCACATGAAAATCTCCCTCTTATTTCATGCATTCAAAGCATCAAAACCAATCCTTTCTCATTCTTTCTTTTTTATTTTCTTTATTTTTATTACCCTTATTAAATAAAAACCATGTGAAACCAAAATTCAATTAGTAGTGGCCACTTTCTACATAATTTTAAATCCTTTTGATAAAGGTCTCAATTAAATGCTATTATTCTTTTACCTTTTCCTCATTTTTGGATTTTCTTCTATTGTTTTTCCCATATTTCATAAATTGATTATCAAAACAATGAAAACCACAAATTTCACCACAAAAGAGAATTTGCAAAAGAAATCCACACTTATAAAGCAAAGCATATTATATTACTAATATGTTCTTTTTGTAAAAATTTGCATTTCAATTTTACCAATAAATAGGAAAAACTAGGTTATAACATCCTTCCCTTGTTAGCAAAATTTTGTCCTAAAAATTGTCTCATCATACAAACAATTCAGGGTGAGACTTTTCCATGTCCGTCTTCAGCTCCCATGTGGCTTCATCCTCTCCATGATGCTTCCAGCGAACCTTTATTGTCTTGATCTTTTTGTTCCTGAGCTCCTTCACCTTGGTACTATATCCTCACAAGTGACTCAGGGTATGTTAGCCTCCCATGGAGTTCAATAAGTTCAATGCTCAACACATGGCTCAGATCCTTAACATAGCTCTTTAGATTGGACACACGGAATACATCGTGCATCATACTATATTTGTTGGGTTTTAGAGGAGACAGAGAAGGCAGCGGAAACAAAAATTTTCTCCCCAACCTATACCGAGGAAACGCGTCAACGTCTATATAATAGGAAAGGATGGTTTGTGGAATCATACCTTGTCCCGAGGCTTGCTCAGCGACAATACCTCACGCAATGCGCGGTCTTCAACTCCAGACTTCGACGGTGTCTGTGCAGCTCCTGGTCGCACCGGGACTGACAACTCCTACTCGAACCGGACTGTCGGATGACAGTTGTCCTCCTAAGCGGCAGTGTCCTCCCGCCTCTGTAGTAGTCCACACGGACCACCTGTAACTCCACACTCCTTGTCCCACAAGGAAGTGGAAGGAGTCGCACCCTCCTGTTGACTAACTATTCGCCAACACGCTCTCCTGCCTCCTGTTGCAACTGCAATTGTCCTTCCCTTGCTGCACCTCCCTTTTGCGGGAAGCACTTGCTCGGGCTCTCTCACGGTTACCAAAAACAGAGAGAACGACAACTTGCAGAGCAACTGGTTGCACTGAGCTGTACTGTGAGAAGCCCCCAATACCCCCTATATATATAGGAGAGTCATGGGACAGGGTTCTCCATCCCGGGAAATGCGGGACTAAAGCAGGAGTAGAAGGGTTCGAGAATTTTCCACCAAAAGCAACCATCTCGCAACCTGAGCTGATCGGTTCACTGTTGGACCGATCGGTTCGGCCATTGAGCCGATCGGTTGTACCTGAGCCGACCGTTTGGGGCACTCCAACCGATCGGTTGGTGCCCTGAACCGATCAGTTCATGGTCCTAATCCGGCTCAAAAAGACTTTCCTTGTTTCTTTCCCAATTGGTATCAAATACCAATATTATTCCCAATCGAATTGGGAAATTTGAAACCAAAGGAAAATTCTTGCCGACATGACTTTTCCCAACAGGTCGGTTGCACCAGTTGAGCCGATCGGTTCAACCCTTGAACCGGTCGTTTCAACATGGGCATGAGCCGATCGGCCTGGACACTCCAACTGACCAGATCAGCAACCTCAGCCGACCGGTTCATCACATGAACCGATCGGTTGGGAGCACAGGTTGGGAAAAATCAGTCAATTGCGATTTCAATCAATCCGATACTCCAATCAATGCGTCCAACACCTTGAACCATACGATATTGAGCTATCGACTGATTGAGTGTTTAATTGAACTACCAAACTCTTTTAGTAATCAATCTAAACATTGCTTTGTGGACAAAACTCCTCTTCCAGGTTAAATCCTATGTGTGTGACCCTGCATGTCCATTATACGTTGGCAATGAAAGTTCATAACACTTATGACTTCACAAGCAAAGAGCGGTGCCTAGTCACACATCAGTGCTACCCAAGTGAAAGTAGAAAGCTGGAGAACAACTTTCATCCTACAATTCGTGAATGGTGTTACAACGAATGTATAATTCCTTTGTCACTGATATCCCGAATGAACACGAGGCATGGAACAGTCATCCTGTCAACATTCATTCACTTCCTTGATCTCAGAGTAGACTGGAAGAGATATGTATGACATCAGTATCATATACTGATTCACACATGCGTGCACTCCTTTCTCAATCCTACTCATCAAGTGGCCATGGATATCAAAACTCCCTCAGGAGGGACAAATCCCATATCTATCACTCACCCCTCAAAAACCCCATGTGTCAAAGCCACCCAATCATCACCTTTATAACAACCCATGTTTCAGGACTGCGTTTGATGATGTCAAAGTGTGCCCAACGACATGTGTTGAGTGCAGTGATTTCAGGTCTAAGAATCACACTCACCACCATCACTGTGAGTACTGACTGTGACTACCATCTCATGGTTCCATGTGTCAAACTCACGGTGGGTCTGTCCGGTACACTTGTTCTCTAACAAGTACCTATGTGTTTGGTTTGATATCTCTATATCATGACTAATGAGATTCTGTCATCAACCAACACCACAATCTAGTCTTTTGTGTCATTGTTGTCTATCTACCTTCCATAATGACATCCGACTAGGGACATAACAAGAATGTACAAACTCTTAGCATCCGTATGATCTCATCGTTCAGGTCATGAACCTGAAGGCATACATCATTGAGTACTGTCATTCTCTAGACATTCAATCTGTTCTATCACTATCTCATATGACTGAACCAGAAAGAATTGGAAGCTCGCCTTTTATGTTTATCAAATCAATCTTAATGTATCCCACCAATCATCACATGATTGGCTCTCAGGGCATACATACCAACATACTCCCACTTGCATGCGAGCCAATCACCCATGAATCATATTCATAGTGATCTTCAAACATGTCCCACATGTTACTGTGCTCTTAGTGCAAACATAGTGAGTAATGGCAACACCTTGCCAAAGTCTGTACAAATTGCATGTCTCTCATCTCTTCGTTGTACGTCACACGTATGAGATGGAGTTGCCGTAATATGCGATCTAGTATTCCATTGCTAACCTTTAGCCACATTGCATGATCAGGGATTCCAGACTTATCATCAATGAGTGGAATATAAGCTCATCCTATGAACTTTCAGATCCATATAGTATCCACTGTTGTTTACTAATACATAGATACTCGACATTTCCCTTTTTCAAATGGCTTTATTGGAACATTTCCAATTATCAACAAACTTTCACTTTTATACATCTTATGTATATATATTGCGATTAATTTTCTGTCCTTTCGGAAGTTCGCATCAATGTAACTCTTTACATCAAACTCTTCCTTATCTCCATAGAACTAGTACTTCACAAGCACTTATCAAGTTCTCATGGTATTCCAGTAACCCTTACTAGAAATAGACAGACATGCACTCGTCATGTCACACATACGAGTTATCAGGATGAGCACATCATATTGCCATGTCCCACATACAAGATGATGAATGCATTTTATTTTTGCCATGTCATACATGCAAGATAATGGGATGATTACATACATGATAGATCCATATCTATTCTTAGCATTCACGTTCTTCATAAGAATTGAACACTTGGCCTTGGGATACTAACTCCATGTAACATGGACAAGTTTTCTCCCACTGAATCTGTGCATACTGAACACTTCAGTACAGATTGCCAATGTATGCTTTCTCTTTCCAGGTCAAGAGATTTTCGAGAAATATCTCTATAGATCTCTATTCCTATCACATAGGAAACATCTCTATCTTCCTTAAAGATAATTTCCACATTCTGATTTCCAATCTAGAACATTTCCATTTCACATCAATATGTGGAATGTGAACACGCTCCCACTAAATCATAGATCCCTTCTTTATCTTTGACATATCAGTCAAACCCTTTGACTATATCATCAAAATAAAGATCCAATTTTGAGTTGCTTGAACTCAATCAATCACATTGATTAGTCCATTGTAACTTATAGACTTCATTTGCATTAGTGGATTCATAAACCTTATAGGCTGTGTCACGTACACATCCTGGTTTTATTCCTCATAGGAATGCGGTTTTAGTATCCATATGCCAAATGTCTTAGCCATTAAGTTGCAATCAACAAGCATCATCCTTCTCAAAATGTTATCCATGTGTCTTAACACTTAAGATTCATCTGCACTTATGGATATGATCCAATGAGTGCTACCATCAAGGTCATACCTTATGGTTCACATGGAAGTCATTTAGGATGTAATGGTTTTAAACCATAACTCAAGATTCGGTTCCTCATATTCATCTTGATAGTTGACTCATCACATGAACAACTCATCACATAGATAATTGAGGTGTATCTGTTAAAGATATAAGAACTCACAACCCTTGTGATTCTTAATTTCTTTTATTAGTGTGGGCTATTCTTTTATTAAGAAGAATTTAGTTATTTGATAATCATTCTCTAACTCCTTAGAATATGATTCCTTCTTGATTCAGAGATCACCATGCCTTAATCATGAGTTCACTATGATACACTATCATAATCACTCATAAGAATCTCAAACATTTGGTCCAAGTATTTCATTCATTGATCTCATCAAGAATTAATACTTTACCAAATTTGTACTTCATTTATGATAATCTTGAACACTTCAAGATATTCATATTGGTATTTCTCTAAACACCATTTGAAGTATTAGCATTTATTCCAATAGGTATGTAAATACATCACATGTATTATACCTAATAGGATAATCACTCTCCCACTACATTAGTGAAGATTGATTAATCATGTCCAAGATATTCATGTCTCTTACTGGTTCTATAACCAAAAGAGTCTAGATTTATCCATCACATGGAAACTAGAAATGAATTTCTCATGATTAATGCTAATTAAATTGTTTGAATTATCTATAACTTTTAGGTATCGTCTTATCTTATGCATATCAAATATCACAAGATAAATAAGGCATTGCCACAAAGATCACATCTTTATAAATTGAAACATCTCTTTATTAATTGCCATCATTGTCATACAATATGCAAAAATAAAGTGTTTCTATCTATTGGCAAGTATGAAATAGCAGTTCATAACTGTATTACATGCCTTATTGGCTGAAAATAAACTAAAGTATTCCTATCTATAAAGGCAACACTTGCCCCAAGTAAGAATGTTTTACACTTTACATCTTGATATTATATATCTCAAAAAGTGTTACAAGTTTATTTACATGACACCTTCAAGTAGAGGCTTCAGTCGCCTCCTTCTTCTTTTGTTCTTCCAGATAGAGAGGACAATTCCTTTTCCAATGTCCTGGATTTTGACAATGGTGAAAATTTCCTTTCTTTGTCACGCCTCCCTTGGCCTTGAGAGCTGAAGATGGCTTGGACTCCTGGCTAGCTTCAGAACCTTTCTTAGCTTTGCCCTTGCCCTTGCGCTTGGACTTGCCTTTCTTGCTCGTGATCACCATCACAGACTTAGGCTTGTCCTTCTTCATCTGTAACTCGGCTGTCCTCAACATGCCCAACAACTCTGACAGTGGCCTATCAAAGTTGTTCATGTTGTAGTTCATCACAAACTGACTGTAAGATTCTGGCAACGATTGCAGTATCACGTCAGTAGCCAACTCTTGGCTCAGTGGAAATCCCAGTCTCTGTAGGTTCTCCACATACCCAATCATCTTGAGTGTGTGAGGACCAACTGGATCTCCTTCTGTCATGACGCACTTGAACAGTGCCCTAGAAACATTGTACCTCTCTTGCCGTGCCTAATCTTCATACATGTTCCTGAGATGCAGAATCATCTCTATGACACCCATGTTCTCATGTTGCCTCTGCAACTCATGGTTCATTGAACATAGCATCAAGCACTTTGCATCAATGGCATCATCAGAATGCTTCTTGTAAGCATCCCTTTCTGTCTTTGGTGCATTAGGAGTGGGTTCCTCTAGAATTGGAGTATCCAGGACATAGAGCTTACGCTCTTGAGTGAGAACAATTCTCAATGTCCGATACCAGTCGTGGAAGTTTGTCCCATTTAGATTGTCCTTGTCAAGGACCGATCGCAAAGAAAAGTTATTGTTGTTTGTTGCCATTTGAACTACAAAAGGAAAATATGCAATTTTAGTCCAAAACTCATTTTTGACTTATTTGATTGATTTGAAAGTTTGACGATATAATTAGGCCTTTAATTAATTATCGCTCCCACTATTTTACTTCAAATTGATAGCCCTCACCATCAATTCGGAAAATTTCAGCATACAACCTTCTAGTGGGCAAGATCCTGAAATCCTCTAAGCCATGGACCAGCTAGGGCTGTCACCCACAACATAGATCTCTCAGGTAGGCAACTTTTGCCATTTGCATCATATGCAACTCTTGATAAGATGTCATCTACAACTCCTTGCAATGATCATATCCATGCCTCAAGGTAATAGATCATATCTAGATCACCTTGTTAAGTCCGACCCAAAGCAAACACGATGAATATGCACCCTGCTAGGGCAGACCCACACATTCATCCTTCACGCTTCCACGAGATAGACGGTGCACCACGCTAGGGCGTGCCCACACTTGGTCGATCAAGCTTTTCACGTGTGTCGCATTTGGAAGGCATCTAAAACTTAATATTTTAATGAGGGATTTGGTTTTATATACATATACATATCCAATCACCACAATACATAGTATGTATCATATACATGCTATATCCCATAGAAAACATGCACAAATGATAAAAAAATGATGATTATGGCCATCCTAATGTGATTCCTCGAGCCAAGAGGAATCACAGTCATCTAGGTCAACATCAAATGCAACCTGTACAAGATGAACTATGTGCCTTGCCATCCGAGTAGATCAACTCATCACATGAATGATCTGTACTCTCCAGCCGGTCGTCTGGGTGCCACCAGCCGATCGGTTGGCTCCTCCAACCGATCGGTTCGCCTGGTCGTCGTGCATCTCGTCATGTCCGCCACCCGCTCGTCTCGCTTCTCGAACCGGTCATCAACCGATCAGTTCACTCCTTGAACCGACTGTCTGGAACGTCAATCGATCAGTTCACTCCTTGAGCCGATCGTCTGAGAAGTCGTCTTGATGTCCGCCGGTCTTTGACATAACAGGAAATAAAAATCTATCCTATTTATTACATTGCTTTAAAAAAGGGAAACCCCGAGTTACATTCGGGGGGAGCAAAGGTAGGAAAGAATCTCGAATTATTTCGAGTTACATCAGGAATAAGAGAGGGAAGATCGGTGCTCAGACCGAGATGCAAGCAACTACAGACAACCAATCACAGATAGGGGTTTATAGGCCATAATCACGCTACACACATCCACCACAAAACTCGTTTAAGGGTGACGCGTATCGAGTGCATTAATAATACATATCATATATGTAATTAGGGATTTGTGGATTTAGGATTGGACATGCATAAAGCCGATATTATTCACATCGTATGCAATAAATAAAGGCGACAAACCAAAATCGATCATATTGATATTCCTAAAATATATAGCAGTTGACGTGGCTCTGATACCACTGTTGGGTTTTAGAGGAGACAGAGAAGGTAGCGGAAACAAAAAATTTCTCCCCAACCCATACCGAGGAAATGCGTCAACGTCTATATAATAGGAAAGGATGGTTTGTGGAATCATACCTTGTCCCGAGGCTTGCTCGGCGACAATACCTCGCGCAATGCGCGGTCTTCAACTCCGGACTTTGACGGTGTCTGTGCAGCTCCTGGTCGCACCGGGACTGAC
This sequence comes from Alisma plantago-aquatica, assembly GCA_963693085.1. NCBI lineage: Eukaryota > Viridiplantae > Streptophyta > Magnoliopsida > Alismatales > Alismataceae > Alisma > Alisma plantago-aquatica. Next base: position 512,490,019 of record OY856415.1, read on the forward strand.
AACTCCTACTCGAACCGGACTGTCGGATGACAGTTGTCCTCCTAAGCGGCAGTGTCCTCCCGCCTCTGTAGTAGTCCACACGGACCACCTGTAACTCCACACTCCTTGTCCCACAAGGAAGTGGAAGGAGTCGCACCCTCATGTTGACGTACTAGTCGCCAACACGCTCTCCTACCTCCTGTTGCAACTACAGTTGTCCTTCCCTTGCTGCACCTCCCTTTTGCGGGAAGCACTTGCTCGGGCTCTCTCACGGTTACCAAAACCAGAGAGAACGACAACTTGCAGAGCAACTGGTTGCACTGAGCTGTACTGTGAGAAGCCCCCAATACCCCCTATATATAGGAGAGTCATGGGACAGGGTTCTCCATCCCGGGCAATGCGGGACTAAAGCAGGAGTAGAAGGGTTCGAGAATTTTCCACCAAAAGCAACCATCTCGCAACCTGAACTGATCGGTTCACTGCTGAACCGATCAGTTCGGCCATTGAGCCGATCGGTTGGACCTGAGCCGACCATTTGGGGCACTCCAACCGATCGGTTGGTGCCCTGAACCGATCGGTTCATGGTCCTAATCCAGCTCAAAAAGACTTTCCTTGTTTCTTTCCCAATTGGTATCGAATACCAATATTATTCCCAATCGAATTGGGAAATTTGAAACCAAAGGAAAATTCTTGCCGACATGACTTTTCCCAACAGGTCGGTTGCACCAGTTGAGCCGATCGGTTCAACCGTTGAACCGGTCGTTTCAACCTGGGCTTGAGCCGATCGGCCTGGACACTCCAGCCGACCGGTTCAGCAACCTCAGCCGACCGGTTCAACAACCTCAGCCGACCGGTTCATCACATGAACCGATCGGTTGGGAGCACAGGTTGGGCAAAATCAGTCAATTGCGATTTCAATCAATCTGATACTCCAATCAATGCGTCCAACACCTTGAACCATACGATATTGAGCTATCGACTGATTGAGTGTTTAATTGAACTACCAAACTCTTTTAGTAATCAATCTAAACATTGCTTTGTGGACAAAACTCCTCTTCCAGGTTAAATCCTATGTGTGTGACCCTGCAGGTCCATTTCATGTTGGCAGTGAAAGTTCATAACACTTATGACTTCACAAGAAAAGAGCGGTGCCTAGTCACACATCAGTGCTACCCAAGTGAAAGTAGAAAGTTGGAGAACAACTTTCATCCTACAATATGTGAATGGTGTTACAGCGAATGTATAATTCCTTTGTCACTGATATCCCGAATGAACTCGAGGCATGGAACAGTCATCCTGTCAACGTTCATTCACTTCCTTGATGTCAGAGTAGATTGGAAGAGATATGTATGACATCAGTATCATATACTGATTCACACATGCGTGCACGCCTTTCTCAATCCTACTCATCAAGTGGCCATGGATATCAAAACTCCCTCAGGAGGGACAAATCCCATATCTATCACTCACCCCTCAAAAGCCCCATGTGTCAAAGCCACCCAATCATCACCTTTATAACAACCCATGTTTCAGGACTGCGTTTGATGATGTCAAAGTGTGCCCAACGACATGTGTTGAGTGCAGTGATTTCAGGTCTAAGAATCACACTCACCACCATCACTGTGAGTACTGACTGTGACTACCATCTCATGGTTCCATGTGTCAAACTCACGGTGGGTCTGTCCGGTAGACTTGTTCTCTAACAAGTACCTATGTGTTTGGTTTGATATCTCTATATCATGACTAATGAGATTTTGTCATCAACCAATACCACAATCTAGTCTTGTGTGTCATTTTTGTCTATCTACCTTCCACAATGACATCCAACTAGGGACATAACAAGAATGTACAAACTCTTAGCATCCGTATGATCTCATCGTTCAGGTCATGAACCTGAAGGCATACATCATTGAGTACTGTCATTCTCTAGACATTCAATCTGTTCTATCACTATCTCATATGACTGAACCAGAAAGAATTGGAAGCTCGCCCTTTATGTTTATCAAATCAATCTTAATGTATCCCACCAATCATCACATGATTGGCTCTCAGGGCATACATACGAACAATATTGTGGGGGTAGGTCTAGATGATTATTGCCTTTACCAATCCTATCTAGGATCTCAAATGAACCCATGTATTGGGGAATTAGTTTTCCTTTGTTCTTAGCTATAGCTCGGAGGGTTTGGATCTTTAGAAACACATAATCATCTACAACAAAGTGTAAATTTGTTTTCTTTGCAACATCATATGACTTCTATTGATCATGGGCTATATTTAGCCTCTGCTTGATCAAAGAAACTTTATAAATGTATAGTTGCAGTTCCTCTGACCTCCGCAAGGTCCTCTCACAAACATCATCCCAGTGAATCAGTGATCGACATGGCCTCCCATCACGACCTTCATACGGAGGCATCCTGATATTTGCTTGGAAGTTGTTATTATTAGCAAACTCAGCTAAGGGAAAGTACTACTCCCATGATCCACCCCAATCGAGAAGACATGCTCTCAACAGGTCTTCTAAAGTATGGATTGTTCTTTCTGACTATCCATCAATATGGGATGATAGGATGTGCTAAATTTTAATCTTGTATCGAGTTATTTGTGTACTTGTTTCCACAACTTAGAGGTGAACTTAGGATCACAATCTGAGATAATTGCACTCGAGACACCATGCAAGCAAACTATTTCTCTAACATACAATTCGGGTAGGTCTAACAGCTTAGCAGTGATCTTTAGGGCGAGGAAGTGTGTTGACTTGGTTAAGCGGTCCACGACATTCCATATAGAATCATGACCTTTCTAGGTCATAGGGAGACCCACCACAAAGTCCATAGTGATCTAGTCCCATTTCCACTCAAGAATCTCAATTGATTGCAATAATCCACTGGGTCATTCATTTTCAACTTTCACTATTTGGAACATGAGATAGTTGGCCACATATGTTGCCATGTCTCTTTTCATTCCAGGCCACCTAAAATATTGTTGCAAGTTGTTAAACATCTTTGTAGTTCCATGGTGTATGGTATACTTGGATCCATGAGATTCTTGCAGTATATGGGTTTTAAAAGGAAAATCATCAAGTACCCAAATGCAACTCTTATAGAGGATTCCACCATCTACTCCCGCTAAGAGATGTGTTTTAGGTTTCTCTAACAAACCCTTCATCTTGTCAAGCTTTGGGCTGGCTAACAAGGCATCTACCAACTCTGTCAACCGGTCATGTTTTATTTGAAAGTTAGCCAAATGGATTCAGTCTTCTAGTGTTTGTAGAGTCCACCTAGCAAACTCTTCCAGATCTCACCACTGGGTGGATAAGACAATTGCACACCTGAGTTATTTCTGGCTAAGAGCATCTACCACTACATTAGCTTTTCCTAGATGATAGGTGATGGTAAAATCATAGTCCTTCATATACTACATCCATCATCTTTGTCTTAAATTCAGGTCCTTCTAAGTCACGAGGTACTTCAAGCTTTTGTGGTCGATAAAGATTTCAAAAGTGTCTCCATAAAGATAGTGTCACCATATCTTAAGGGCATGAATAATCGCAGCTAGTTCCATATCATGGGTCAGATAGTTTACTTTATTTAGCTTGAGCTATCTGGAGGCATAAGAAACCACATGTCTATTTTTCTTAGGCACGCATCCAAGACCCATCTTTGACGTGTTGGTGAAGATCATAAAACCTTCACTGATTCAACACAAATGTTGTGGTCAACTTTTCCTTCAACTCCTAGAATCGAACTTCACACAAGTCGAACCACACAAACTTATCATCTTTCAAGAGAGCTTGGTGAGGGGAAAAGCAGTCTTTGAGAAGTCTTTGATGAATTTTTGATAATACCCGACCAATCCAAAGAATCTTCGAATCTTGGAAGGGTTCTTCAGTGCTGGCTGATCGCGTACTGTACACAATTTGGTAGGATCCACAGAGACAGTCCCTTCGCATATGATGTGTCCAAGGAACATGACACAGTCTATCCAAAATTTGCATTTTGAGAACTTCTCATAAAACTTCTTCTTTCTTAGGATATCAAGGACTCTAATCAGGTGATCAAAGTGTTGCTCTAGTTCATCAGAGTAAACCAGGATGTCATCTATGATCACTAAGACAAAGGAGTTGAGGAACTATTAAAACACATTGTTCATGAGGTTCATAGACACACTTGGAACATTGGACAAACAAAAAGGCATGACCACAAACTCATAATGGCCATAGAGGGTTCGAAAAGTAGTCTTTGGGATGTCCTCACTCCTGACCCGCAACTGATGATAACCGTATCTCAAGTCAATATTTGAAAAGACTCAGGCAGACTTGATATGGGGCAGAGGATACTTGTTCTTAATGTTAGCTTGGTTTATCATTTTATAGTGTATGAACATTCACAGCGATCCATCCTTCTTCTTGACGAAGCGGACTAGTGCACCAAAGGAGAAGTGCTAGATCAGATGAAACCTTTATCCAGGAATTCATACAGCTACTTTTTTAGCTGAAGTAACTTAGTGGGAGGCCATTTGGTAAGGTATCATCGAAATAGGGTTCATCCTAGGATAACTCTATGGAAAGTTCCACCTCTCTCTATGGAGGTATACCAAGAAAATCATATGGGAACACATATGCATACTCCCTGACAACTGCTATTTCCTCAAAGGTTGCACCTTAGTCTATGGCTCAGTGACTACTTCTAGGAATGCCTGACAACCCTTGGCTATCAAACGTTCTTTCTTCAAGGCTGACACATATAGACTAGTGGTAACATCCTTCCTAACTCTAATGCTAAAAGGTGGGTGACCATGTCTCTCTGTTCTTATTTTGTTTTCCCTACACTCTATTTGTGCTCTATAAGTATAAATCCATTCCATCCCAATGTTCACATCAAAGTCATTCATGTTGAGTAGGATAAAGTCCATAGGGAGTTCATAATTCAAATATTTAACAAATATAACAAGGGGTTTTCAAGAGATACGTAAAGATTCGACCACTCAGGATAACAACATCTAAAGCATAGCCAAAATCCTTGATATTCAAACAAATTATAGTTCCAAGATTTCTCAAAAGCAACATATTGGTAGAACTAGAGTCAAAAAGAGATTTTACATTTTTTCCCATGATCTCAAGAATGCCTATATTTTTTTTTTCATAGTCAAACAACTAAAGTCTTTGCATATTTAAAGATAGGAAAAAGAACTCTATGGGCGGTTATCATCTATCAAAAGATTGGCATTAGCTTGTGCCATTTCATTTTTTATGGTCAAAACTCAAGCATGTTGATGGTCACTGACAGGTGGAGCTACGACTACTGATTGTGTTGCTTCCACTAGTTGGGCTACTATCAGGCTTGGAGGAAGGGGGCAGTTGGCTTGGAAGTGTCCCTCTTATAGACATCTAGTAGCACACCCTATTCTCGAAGAAGCACTTACCACCATGAAACCTCCTGTAGTTTAGACATTAATGGAGAAGCTCCATTACAATGATTCTTGTGGTGCGGTTTTCCCTTCCTCCATTTCTTCCTATGTTGTTGTGATGACCTTGGGATTTCCTATTATCATTCTTGGGGCCAGATCTTCCTTCACTGAAGTCAAGATAACCTTTGGGTTGGTTTTGTGGTGACATCATTCTCCTCTCCATATCCAAGGTGATTGACGTCTTCTGTGAAGTCTTTGGGTTTGCTTGACATCACATGGGGCCTTATTTGATGATGTAGGAACTCTACAAAGTGTTCCACCCGACGCTCTTCTATCAATATGTAGCCAAAGTGCTCTAACAGGTGGAACTTTTAGACATAATTTGAAATTTTTAGATTCCCTTGATCAAGGAGCATGAACTAGTTCTCCTTCTCTTTGATGGCATGTCGGGGAATGAACTGTGTGGTGAAGGTGGTGTGGAAGTCCTACCAAGCAAGGGGTTTTGCAGTCAAATCTCATCCCGTGACATGGTTTTCCCACCATATCTTTGTGACTCCTTCAAGAATGTGGGTGGCGAACAAAACCTTCTTGTCAGCTTGTACCTCCAGTGCATGGAAGTTGTTCTTGTAACATACTGAAACTTGGACATGTTCTCTTTTTTGGCCCTTTTCCAAGCTTTTCCTTTCCTTTGTATTCTTTTTTGCCTTTGATGTTTAATTAGTGAAATTTATTATGGTTTAGTGAACATTTATTCATTGATTGTACCAATATAAGGGTTTATGTACAAATGCCTCAATGAAAGCTTATTTAAGGATCTAAAATGCAAAATCACCACTTTAGTAGAACAATGGTATATTAATTTGTGCTAGAAGTGCAAGGTCCTAAACCTTGATTAAATGTATTAAACAAGATTAATTACCATAATTCAGTGCTCTAAACCTCAATATAACTTTTTGACGTGATTTGAAAACATAAAATGAGCCTAAGTTTCAAATTTGGTTCGATTTGGATGTTTTTTATGCAAGTTATGCAACTTTAGGTACATTCTGGACTTTTATGCAATTTACGTAATTGAGAGGTTTTTTTGCAAATTATCATCTAATTTTTAATCCTTAGATATTCCCATACCATTCTCGAGATTTTAAACCATGGGGCACCTAGTTGCACCTTGTTTTGAAGGTGTTTCTCTCCAAGGGTATTATAGGGATTACCCTCTTTATAATGAGCTTATATTTAAAAGCTATCAACCAATGAGGTCATTTCTTTGATTGGAGGACAGTGGGGAAGTCTCCATGGGCTTTTAGGAATGACCTTTAATATACAACAAGCCTCTATGAGCTATCCTCTTGAATGGCCATGAAGCCCTATGCTAAAGACACATGGAAAGTCCCATAGACCCCTCATGCTTGACCTCTTTCTTTATATAGCCATATCTACCCCTTCCCCAACTCCTAATTCGAACACTCTTGCTCTCCTTCTCTTTCCCCCAGCTTAGATGCCCGTTCCTACTCTGATTAGCCACGAAGGTGTTGTCACAAGGTAAAAGAGAGTGCTTACATTGGTGAAGAAGGCTCCTAGCCCCTGTTTGGTTCGAACCAAACAGGGGCCTAGGGTTCCAAATTTGTTCTATTTAGGGTTTCTAAAGCTCCTTCTTGGTGATTTTGACCAAAAATAGTAAGTTTCCTCCTTTACTTCCCTATTTTTATTCTATTAGTATTCCTACCACCTTCTTCCAGGTCATATCCATGACCTTCCATGGTAAAACTCCACCTAGAGCCCTAAAACATCTCATCTCCATGCTCTTTTGCTAGGGTTTGCCCCTCTAAAGTGGAGAAGGTGATCTTTGCTCAAGAAAGGAGATTGGCATGGAGCAACCAGACCTTCTAATCTCAGGATCCTTTTTGTTTGGACCTTCTTACCTTCCTATAGGTGAGTTATGTTAACCCCCTTCTCATATATTGCTTACTACATGCTTAAAACTCATGCAACTATGTTTAAAATCGATGATCTCCATCTCTTTTTACCATGTTCTTCTAGAGTTTTGGTTTCTTGCTATTTTACCTTCTCTAGAAGGTCTAGTTTTGTTACCTATGAAACTTCAAACCTTATCATGGGTCAAATGATTTTTTCTCCCTCTCCCTTTCTCTTCAATTATCTCAATCAGTTTGATGATGTGGCAATTTCCTATTGGTCAGTATTGAAAAATTCATATCTTCTAATCAATTTATCCAAATTTGACAAATAAAATATGTTTTGGAATTGGAATATTAATCTCTATCTAATAAAAATATTTTGAAGGTCTGATTTCATGGTTTGATGAAAGGTGATTTTTGTAAAATGAATTTAATGCATAAAATCCATAAAAAGTACATCTTAATCATCATAACTCCAAAATTAACATAAAATGTTTTCTTGATCAGGAGAACCTAATAAGTTCATTGGTGATATTTTCAAAATCTAAATCCGAGTTTTGATAAAAAAAGTTCTAAAATTAGGGTTTCTATACATTAATGTGCACTATGTACTCTAATACATGTTAATACATTGAAAATAGGCAAAGTGGAACTTGGACTCAATTAAAGTGGTGAAAGTTAGTAATTGATATTAGTAAGAGAGGTATGTGCATTCCTTACACCCTATGTTGGGATAATTGTAGCCAAACCCTATATTTCCCTAATGAGGCTTAAATGAACCCTAAATCTTCTATTCTTGAATCCTAATGTTGTTTATGCCTCAAATTAGATTATAATTTCTTCTTATTTGGGTCTTAATTATACCCACTACCATGCTTATTGAATAGTATGACTACTCTTGCAATGACTACATTTCTAGCATGTATATTTATGTTCTATTTAATTTAAAGTAGCGATACTTATGTACAATCACCATAGAGGGCATGTATTTAATCGCCCTGGGGAATGTTTTTATTCCCCCCTATATAATTATGTAGGTGACTGGGAATGTCTTATTCTTCCCTCACCTATAGGTTAAAGGTCTAGTAAATGCCTCAACCCTACTTAGTTAGGTAGACATAATTATCTTACATGCAAATCATTTTTGAAATAATTGTTAATGGCAAGTTTCTTTTGAATATAACCTCATACTCTTGTTATCTTCATCTTATAATGAACCCTAGCATGTTCTTATTTACTTTACTTATGTTATTATCCTAGACTAGTTTTATGACATATACCTTGTTTTGTTTCCCCTTTTGCTGGGTGCTTTCCCAACCACCCAGGTGCTGGTGCTGAGCAAGGAGAAGGACAGGTTTGAAGGAAGTCATCTCAGGAGTAGATCTCAAGCTATCTAAAAGGATGTCTAGGTTGATATATCTAGTTCTTTTTCTCTTATCTTTTTCTTTTGGGAACAATCATGTAATGAACAATGGAAGCCATGTAATAGGCTTGGTACTTTTATTTCTACTTCTATTGACATTTTATAATGTATCTAGTGCATGCTCATTTACTTGGAATATTATACATGTATCCCTCAATATCTTTTGTTTTTCTAAAGAGATGAGCGTTTTGTACTACCTTTAAATTTTAGTAAGGAGGTGATCTCACCTCTTTACAGTTCTCCACTTGTAAGGTTCAGGCATCGGCTTTATCGACCACCTCGGTTTTGTCTTTGCCCCAGAACTTTTCTATATTGAGATTTAGAAAGTCAGTAATGGTCACTCTGAGGTGAGGGAGGACGACCAGAGGTTCACCATTCAGGCATTTTCTCTAAGGGCCAGGGTACTAATGGCCTTAGTCAGTTTATTCTATTGTTGCATCCACATTACATCTCGGGTGTGGACAACTACGTGTTCTGATGGTCCGGAGTCAGTTGCACCCTTGGGCTCATCTTTTATCATAGCATCATCTTCAGGGTTAGGGATGTCGAAGCGGATGGCCTTAGGTTCAGTGCTTTTCAATTTAGAGGCTTCTTCCTACCTCTTCCTCTTCTTCTCTGAGGAGATTCTCTTCTTGTGGGAGGGCCTTGGTCCAGCGTGCACACCATGGGCCATGTTGTGTCATATAAACTATCCTCAATTTTTCTTATGATTAGGGTATTAAAACATCATAAAATTTATGTCCATGATTTCTTATTTACATGCATTTTATTGTTTGACGAAGGATACCTTAATCCCTAATAATAATAACCCTAATATTTAGAAATGGATAAAGAAAATACTTGTAGGTACCTAAGGTTTTGGGAGTGAAAGGGGCTAGAAAAGTGATGGAACTAGATGAGAAGGGATCTGAGAGGTATTTTATTTTGAGTAAAGTCCTCCAAGTTTGGCCATGTAAGAAGTACATGTTCAGAGTCCTGGTAAGTTGATTAGCGGTGCGGAGGAAAACTATTTCCACCGCCTGATTTGTGGACCTTTCTGGACATCATCGTCTTTGGAAAACACTCTAATAATTTCCTTTAAGCTTTACAAAATTTTAAATTTTGAATAGGTATTAGATGTTAAATGGTATACCCACTCTAATACCAAAATGTAATGACCCCCTCCCCCTGTTATCCCATATTCAGGCAGACTGAGAGGGCAATATCCATTAACATAAATACATGATTGTAGTTTATTGAATAACCATAAATAATTAATAAATTTTCACTAGATTGAAAAGTGGCTGCACAAGATAAACTTTCCATATATGGATTACATGATATGATTGTCTAGAGTTTGCAACATGAAATAAAGCTAACTAGCTAAATCCTCCATATTTACATTAATTTCTTTTCTTTTGGAGCCTTCTTTCTGGATATCGAGAAAACAAAACTTGATCAGTATGTGGGGGAAACAAAATGTTCGTATTTATATATAATAACATAATCACAACATGAACGACGGGTCAGCAGGTAGGCGAAGGTGTGAACAATGAAATTCTAGAAAAAATCAGGAATTGAATCCTTCACCAGTACGGAACTGGAAAACGCACATGCCGTCCATGCTGGAGGGTGGAGACTAGGTATTCGTCGTGTTCCATATAAATCTGGATAGGTGGTGTTGTGTGCGTCAGGAAATAAGTCCAACTTGGTTAGTGTGCCGGTCGGATAAAATTTGCTTCTTTTATTCCCAATTTCCAAGTAACCCAACTTCTCTATCAGCTGATATCTACGGTGATGTTGACTGCTCGATCAAAACGATGCCGGTAAGTGGTCGGATGCAGTTTCTCCTTGTTCATACACAGCTGTATGTCTCTGTTGTACTAACAGCCTGTTAAAACGAGAAAAATTTAGGATTAAAATTTGATTACGCTCACTCCCTCACGCGCTGTCACACGCACTTAAAATCACCTACCCCTGCCTACCTCACCGGCATATCTGCATTCTACTGACGTCTACCCCACCTGTCCACCACATTCCCCTTTGTTGTATTTTTTTTTCTTTTTTAAGAGAGAAGAAAAGAAAAAAGAAGAAAGTGAGGAGAGAGAGGAGGGAAGTTAGGGAGAAAGGAGAGAGCAAAGATTGGGCATCAAAATGACAACAGTGGGCTTCACATGAAAAAAAACAATCGCCAAAACACCAACAATGGGCGCATAGGCGCCATTAATTTATTTTTGTGTGTCAATTAGTCATCTTTGGGCTCTCTTACTCATACGAGGAGGGACGTGTGAGAAAAGAAGAGGGAAGTATGAGAAAAGAGAAGACAAGTATGAGGAGATATGAGGGGAGTAATGTGTAGCATATTTAATCAGTTTTTGGGTGTGTATTCAATATTTTTGGACGTTTTAAGTTGCTTTTTGGGCGCTTTTATCAATTTCATGTCTAGTGAATGCGTATGTATACCTAAAATATGTAATTGACACCCAAAGTGTAATGAGGTCCAAAAGAAAAATAGGTAATTGACACTTCAAGTTACATAATGACGTCTAAAAATAGATAAAATAGATAGTTGACACCTAAAAATAACTTAATGAAGTCTAAAAATATGGTGAACTAATCAACCATGGTAACACATAAAATGACATTAGTCTTGTTGATTTATATGCATCATTAAGTAACTCCGAGTGTCAATAGCCCAATTTTAGATGAGAGAGAAAATTTAACTCATTGATTAACACATAAATGACGTCCAATGAATGAGTAAGGGCATCCAAAATGGGTAAATGACACCCAAAATAAGATTATAGCGTCCAGAACTTTATAACCTTAAGCAATGTCCAGTAGCACTTGAAGTGACGCCAGTGATGGGTACGTGCACCCAAAAATGAGGAACTTAATCAATAGCAAATGAAATGACACCCGATGAGTAAGTGCGCCCTAAAATAGACAATTGACACTCAAATATGAGTAATTGACATCCAAAAATAAGTTAACGATGCTAAAAACTTAAGGAACTCAATCAACACCAAGTAGCAAATGAAATGACATCAAGTGAGTAGGTAAGTGTGCCCAAAAATAGACAATTGACGCTGAAATATGGGCAATTAAGAACCAAAAATAAATTAATGATACCCAAAACTTAATGGACTTAATCAACACCCAATAGCACATGAAATGAAACCAAGTGAATGGATAAGTGTGTCCAAAATAGGTAATTGACACCCAAACATGGCTAATTGACACCCAAATATGAATGATCTAAAAAATGTGTTAACATTGCCAAAAACTTAATGAACTTAATCAACGCCTAGCAGCACATGAAATGACACCCAAAGAATGAATAAGTGAGCTAAAAAATAGACAATTGACACCTAATTATGGGTAATTGACACCCAAAAATGCATACACAACATTCTAAACTTAATGAACTTAGTCAAGGCCCAATAACACATGACATGACACCAAGTGAATGGGTAAGTGCGTCCAAAAATGGACAGTTGACACCCAAACATGAATAATTGACACCCAAAGATAAATGATACCCAAAACTTAAGGAACTTAATCAATGACCACTAACAAATAAAATGACGCCAAGTGCATGGATAAATGTGCTAAAAAATAAACAATTGGCACACAAACATGGGTACCTGACACCTAAAAATAAGACAACAACGCCCCAAGCTTAATACACTTAATCAACGCCTAGTAGTACATAAAATGACTCCAAGTGAATGGATAAGTGTGCCTAAAATGGACACCCAAACATCAATAATTGACGCCCAAAAATGAGTTAAACCCAGTAACACATGAAATGGAGCCCATTGAATGGGTAATTGTGCCCAACCCGCATCTCTTCTTTTTACTTTCCTCATCTCTTTCTTTTTATGTACTTATTTTTGAGTTAGTCTATTAGTAAGAAAATAAACATTTCACCCAAAATAAACAATATCTCATCTCTTTATTTTTATTTACTTATTTTAAAATAAACATTATACCCAAAATAAACAATACTCATTTTTACATTTTGTAATTTTTTCTCAAAAGTATATCAATACTAGTCTCGTTAAAATATAGTTTTTGTAAAGAATCTAACCATTTTTATTTCGACAAAAAAATTAACACGGAATAAAAGTTATAAATAAAATAAATTTATCTCCTACTACCTAATAATACTTATTTTTCCATTTGTATTATTTTTGTCTAAAATGTAACAATATTGGTCATGTTGGAAAGTATTTTTTACAAGGAGTCCAATGGTTTTTATTTTGTCAAAAATTCATCACAGACAAAAAATTATATACGAAATAAATTTATCTCTCATCAATAAATGTCTATCTATGTCATCCTAAAATTACCCTACTAAGCCACTGACACCTCTCAACCCTCAACCCCGCACCTCCGTCCTCCCTACGCACCCACTACTCACACAAAATTCGTGGTGTCCGGTGGGAAGTGGATTACTCTCCATCGCAACAGTTTTTAAAAAATAATCACTCTGCGTATAGCAGCAAGCCAATTATACACGGACGCATATGACTTATACCAAACAAATGGAATTCAACTCCTTGAGTTTAGAAGACATCTTACCAAATAACATCTATGTTGTCCTAAATTCATACACCTTCATACTTTTAAAACCACCCGATTCACTCTTATTGTACCCTACCAAACAGGATTAGATGATGTTGGTGGTTCGTATGGAAAGAAAGTGATTCATGCGCAAGCAAAAGGAAATCCAGACAATTAACTAAAAGTTAGTATATTTTTTGTAATAGTTTTGCGGTACGAGGAAGTCCAGTTAACTAAATGTTAATACCTGGAGGATCTCCTTTAAGTTTGTACCGAAGTTGAACGTCATGGGTGATTAATAGAAAAATAATTTAGCGTAGACTCACAAACATATCGCATCTTCCGAGAATGATTTTAAAGACATTTCACCCCTAGAAAAGTACCATCAGCGATAAACCCACAAACACACAAAAATAGAATTCTTAGATACTCAATAAGAAGCGATCACTTATCTTAACACTTTTACTTAATAACGTTCAGGGTTATTGTAAACAATGAGACATGTGAACTTACTGGTTGATCCGTATAAAGGGGGATTGCCAAGGCTAGTTTATGCCTTGATTTTTGTATGCGGTGTAAGAAAGTATATGTGCATCTATCAACGGTGTCCTTACTTGTGGACTTAGAATGTGATGTCCTCAAAGCTGTCTCAACTAATGTGGCGAAGTGTGAGATAGTTTGATCTGCAATGAGCGCAATAATACACTTTGCAAATTTGATACTTTTAGATTCTTAGTAAAAAATATTTAAGAGATTTACAAAGGATGAGAAAAAATGCATAATGGTATATGATCTAAATCTATAAAAGTTCTACTATGAAGTATTGGGTATTCTAACCTATTAAGTTCTTATATTTATATTAATATATATATATATATATATATATATATATATATATATATATATATATATATATATATATATATATATATATATGAGTAATTGTAACGAATAACTAATCAATAAAAAATAAGATATACCTCTACATGGCTCTGATAAAACACGCACTTCAACTTCAAGGGACTGTTTATGTACAATATAGATGAAATTGCCATTTAAGTTAGAGGTATCACTTTTGTAATGATGTCATTTTGATATAAATTTTGTTAACCTTCGATCATCGCCAAGAGATCTAAACAATTTTCCTACATATCCATTAATAAATATTAAGGAATTACATTGATATATCTATATTTATCTTAATGCAAAAAATTTATACAAGTAAAATACTCATCAACATATTTAGCTGTGAGGAAACCATATTTATCCAGTCCATAAATGCCAAACATATCAAGGACCATCGGCTAATTTTTTGAGATGATGGCCTATCAAACAATTCTAACAGACATTAGTTGTTGTGATAGCCTGAATTTTTTTTCTCTCTATTATCCTCTCTCTCTCTCACATAAAGTGGCCTTCTTATTCAATTTGATGTAAATTTTATAGTTAGAATGTTGTGATGCTCCAATTTAGCCACATCAATGATGAATTTTTCCATGTGTGGCTTTAATTTGCACTCTTGGCCTAAGTTATATTTTTAAGTAATTATCTTTTTGCAACTTAAATTAAACCTCATCAATAATATCTTTTTATTCTTTAACATGCATCATGAGGTAAAGGATTCAATTATAAATCTTATAGTGCATAAACTTCCTCAATTAGAGCTATAAGTCACAAGGTATGGCTATTTGAATATCTCCTTTTAATGTGTGATTTTAATCTGATTGAGTCTAATTGTGCCAAAATTTGAACGCGGCCCAGCCTAGTTCAAGCGCTCATGATGCCAACAATCCTCTATTTTTCACCCCATCCAATAGACTCCTGCTTTGTTGGATCATTTCCAGCCCTTGGATCTTGAGCATATGACCGACCTCTCAATCTAACGACCACCACATGTTCTTCAAACTTCTTACTAGGGCCAATTCAAACGGTGTTGGAGCCACCTACTCTCCATTTGACTCCACCAATCTCCCTTGTCCTTTCCACTTCTTGCCAGATTGATACTTCCTTTCTCTTTGTCTCGACTCCCTCTCTCATCTCCCCCTTTTCTCCTCACTTGTATGCTTCATAACCTCCTGTTTACCTTCTTCTTAAATCTCCCATTCCTAGATACTCCATGGCATCACCCCCACCTCTAACAAGTTCCTACTCCACCACTAAACCCCCTCATGATCAACCAAGCTTATTTGTGAGTCTGTAGAGCCTATATGAGCACTAACGGCCAGTCAGATGTACGCCTCCATCACCCCCAAGCCCAACACTCCTTTCCTTTGGTTGTACCCGCTGTTGTGAGCAATAGTCATAGACGAGGCCTAGATAGGAAGTTGTTGTAGATTCAAGAGAGATAAGGCCAAGTCTATGTCCCTCTCTGTCGGTCAGTCAATATGTGGATTGATTGTGTCCTAGTTGCTGGCAGCAAAGGGAAAACTGTTGGGCTAGCATATCTTGTATCAAAGGATACGATCACACCTTGAAGAAATGTAACACCTTTGACATCATATCTTTATAGTTTTCATTTAATTTTTTTTCAAAAAATCATATCTTCTTGATGGTAGATTTTCAAATATAGGCATATTATATACCATTTTGATACTCTCAAAAGGAATCTACAACATGGACTAGATTTCAGACCCTAGTTCCATCATTTATTTCTTTGTTTTCCCTAAAGTTTCTATCTTTTATCATTTGAATATAGTAAATGCATTTTGATGTTAAAATTAGAATATGTGATTCTGATAACACCAATTTTTGTGATGTTTTAGACTGTTTTTCTGTTATCAAAACTGCCCTTTTCTGCTATTTTCCTCTCTTTTATTAGCATTTTCGCAATAATTGGCCAAGCAATGCTCTTAATCTAATTTTTCCATCCTTTGCAGAGTTTTTCCTCATTTTGGTGCAATAAGGCCGTCCCGGCCTACAAAATAAGTCCAAGTCTATTTCTGCCTTCCTGACGCCTGATACCACCTCTGCCCGACAGGGTGGAGCGACACAATGACGTACGACAAAAGGATGCCGCGCAAGAAGGAGCAGATGGACGACACGCCTTCTACCCGATAGGGAGCCCAGCTCGCCCCGACAACCCAGCTTGTCGGGCGACACAGCCACCTGCCGGCAGGCGCGTCGTCCATCTTGTGACCGATAGCCGACACTCCTGCGCCGAGCAATACCTGTATCGGCCGTCCAACGACCCATGCATAAGGGAGCTACATGGCACTTCGAGCACCATAGCTTCTCCCAACCAGCTGCCTATAAATAGCAGCTACAGGAAGCCGAAAAGACAGTTCAGATACTTCAGAATTCGTACAGTTGGGAGCTTTGAGTGATCTTCGGAGGAAACTGCGAGAGCAGGAGTATCATGCCCCAGTGCTCGTGCTGGGCGACACTAGGTGAGCTCTTCCTCGTCCTGAGAGGGAGGGGATAGTTCACTTAGAACCGTCCTGGGCGACACTATGGGCCAATATCGGCCAACGATGACGAGCGACACAAGTGCCCGACAGTAGGACGCGTCGCTCCATGCCCGACATGATATCAAACTCGATACGCTTCGCCCGTCATGTGTGCTGCCCGAGAGGGTGTGTCTCCCGACTTGAGCATATCGACCAGGTCCTTGAACGATACAGTCGGCCGTCGCGGTGTGCCGCTCGAGAGAGTGTGTCGCCTGACACCGCTGTATCGGGCTAGGCCCATGTCCGGTATCGGACGGGAGAGCCGTTGTAGTATGTCGCCCTTCTACATCAAGAAGGTGACATCTATCTTTAATTCCGTTATTTAATTCCTTTCTTACGCGATGTATTAAGACCCTTAATGTGTATGGAAATGGAAAAGCTTAATTACTTACTGCCCTATGCTTGGTGTGATATATTGGATGACTGCTATGTTTGATATCTGAACTCTAGCTTGCATGTTTGGATCGCGTTTCACTTAGCTACCGAATCGTGTTTTCCCGTCGCAACAACTTCGAGAGTCGTGTTGCAACTCTAGTGTTTGGTCCGATTCTGGAGTACAAGAGTGCCCGGAACGGAGTTGTTTACGTAACATTCCACTCTAACTTAAGTCCGACAACCTCGAGAGGGGTGTTGACGCTTGGTTAGAAGTACCCACTCTGAGAGGAGGGGTGCAGGGTGTTACTGCTGCCGCTTGTTTTGCTGTAGTCTTATCCTTCACATCTTGCCCTAGCTCTAGTATTATCTTTCTGCTTCTGTTGCATGAAAATCCCTAAAAACTGCTAAATGACTAAAACCTTAAATCTCTCTTGTAGCTCCAGTTGGAGATAGTTTCCTTTGTTTTAGTTGTGACATCTTACTGATTCCCTTTTGGGAATTTATATCTCTTTATACCCACCGGAGTGTAGCGTGTCGATTCTGGGTTCTCAACACTACCCCCCTTGTCCCTGTGTTCGACCCCGTAAACAAAGTTGCGGGGGCCTAGAAGGATTCGGGTTTATAAATATAAAAGCTCGACTACATCAAATCCGCCTCCACTTTTAGACGCGCGATTTAGGCCGGTCAACTTTTTGGGGCCGTTGTCGGGGACAAGGCAAAAATGGTACTGTAGATGAATCTGAATCCACTAACTACACTCCTGTGCCTCAAGCTTAGAAATGAGTTTGACAACACTCTTTTTCTTTTTCTTTTTCCTTACTATTATTCTTTGCTTAAAATTAATAATTCAACTTTCTAAACTTGATTTTTCATTCTCTTTCAGGAACCCTGAAAGCTGTGACATGTTCCACCGAGCTTTGATACCATGTCTCGTTTGGAGCAGTCTCTTTTTGAGGGTGAATGTCAGGGCCGAGGCGAGAGGGCAAGCCAGCCTAAATTAGTTGGCCAGCTTTCCGCCTACCTAAAAAGACATGACACCATCATCAACAAACTGGTGCAGAGCACGCTTCCTAGCCCTGGAACTCTGAACTTCATGCAACGCCAGATGGCAAACTTGCAGATGCACCAGCGTGAGGTCGATCAGCGGCTGACCCAGATGTCTGCAATAAAAGCATTCCCCTACCCGGAAACTGCCAGAATGATAGTGCTGAGGTCTGGAAGAACGATGGAGCGCCCTGATGAAGTCAGGTCTGAGCCCGAGCCGGTGCACGCACCGAGCGCACCGACCCCTCTGTTTTATGGGCCACCACTGTCATACTTTCTGAGGTCGGGGACTTAACCCTAAACCGATGATGTTTTTCTTCCTTCTCCTAGCTTTGGTTTTCGGCCACCTATTTTAAGCCATGTCGGATAGCAGCTCAGCTGGCGCACAATCACGCTTGTATCAGGCCGTAGTTTCTGGGGCACCACAAGAACAGGGCGGATGGTATTCCCGAGCAACCACCGTATCGTGCATGGAAATAAATGCTCTTGATTTAACTGACGTGACCTTGGTCTCGGGAATTGCCTGACTCGTCGGCCGACGCACGCCCCAAAAATGCCTGTTTTACCCCCAGCTGAGCTTGCTATATATAGCAATGTGGGCTCAACGTGTCGGGCTGCCCCACTTATCTTTACAACCACCTGTAACACATGTAGTGATCCACCTTTGCTCGCGTGTCGGCCAGCTTGCCTTCACCCTTATATCGGGCGATGGCTCCTATGAGCAAAGGTATCGCCCGACATGCTTATCGCCCGACATGCTTATCACCCGACACAAGTTTTCATATCGCGCTGCTTATCGGGTTTTACGAGCCTAATCGATTTTGTATCGCCCAACGCAGTTAAGAACGAAAATAATGCCTGATAGTGTTTGCCCGATACGCCTTATCGGGTGACACATTTTTTTTGTGACAACCGACCGGGCAGTTGATCTTTGGTGACCTTATCGCCCGATACATCCATGTCGGGCGGAGTATTGAGCCGCACATCCCTCCTCGTATCGTCCAACCTTGTATCGTCTCGAGCTTTCTTTTGATGGACGATACCCGGATTTTAAAATAAGTCTTATCGTGATTCCTATCTTTGCCGACCTAACATTTAGATGATCGTTGGACTTGATAATAGGGACGGGTCACACAGGGCAAACCTCCAGCTGAGTGGAAGCAACAACTGTCAGGCAGAAATGTAAAAATCCCAAGGCAGCTAGCCGTCGACTACCGCAGATAGAAAGCGGGAGAATTTTTCTTGATTTGGTAGCTTCAGAGGAAGATCACTTTCTAATAATAGTCTGTCTTCTGCGATGGTTTAGGACCATCTACAGAGACAGCACAAGTCTTTTGCGGGTGGCCTCTGGATGGAATCTGGGCATTCCGGTTCCATCTTCTTAAGGAGGAAGCATCCAAAAGTGTTTTCAAAAGCTCTCGAGCTTCCATATTGAGAGCTTTGCACTTGTTCTGGCTGCTTCCAGCTGAGGAACGAAGGAGGCTGCAACAAAGAAGCATATTGCAGCTTCTCCAAGGCACAAGCGTACCCGCTAGATAACCTTCACTGGGCTAACATGAACTCACCTTGTTTTCTTCGCTACTCTGGGACAGAGTGCGGAGTAAGTTTGGGGGGGGGGGGTACCCATGTGCCAGTGAAGGAGGTATAAAAATTCTCTTGTGCCATTTTGTTCTCCTCCTATACCCTTGCTCATATAATTTTTTTTGAAAAATTTTGCTTCTGTTCCCATGCATATGTACAAAGTCTATAATAGTAAAAACCTGATGCAACTGCTTGCAAAGTTAGTTTTCTTTGTGCTTAACGAGAAACAAGTTCCGTTATATCTTTCTGATAATGCTGCTTCAAACAAACAGAAGATTACGTTTTGCCATGCCAAAAAAAAATCGAAAAATATAATAATCTCACAAACAGCTAAGAGACGAGTATGGAGAAGGAAAAAGCTACCCAAACAGCAGAAATCTCTTTGTTTTACTTTACCCAACGAAAATCCCCCCCCCCAAAAAAAAGAGAGAAGCCTTATGAGTGTGAATAAAAGCATGAGAGTTGTGCCCAATAAAAGAAAAGAAAAAAATATATATACACACTTGTTTTCCAAAAGTACCCATCTTTAGGCATGGTAGATCCGGGGCAGTGGTACGTAGGATGTGAAATCACTGCTCTAAAGCCAGCTGGCTTGGACTGCAGGGACCGCTTGCCCGTTAACGGACCCTTACCTGGATGGACTGATGGAAAACAAGATGAAAAACCCAAAAATTCTTAGCCTACCCTTTACACAACTTTCTGCCCAGAAAATAAAGTTGTTTGGTGTGGAAGCTAACTTTAGAATCATACACTAAAGTCTCGCTGAAGCTGTAGAGAAAATTTTTACTGAAATAATAAGGAAGGAAACGCAAGGTCTTTTATTCGTAATGAGACATCATTACCTCTAAAGGCATTACTATACTTGCTTTACCTCTTGGCCTGAAAGCATAGCAAGGAAGAAGAAGCATCACAAAATAAAGTTTAAATATTGATTGAGGACAATCAAAATGCTAAGTTTGGGGGAGTTGATAACACCAATTTTTGTGATGTTTTAGACTGTTTTTCTATTATCAAAACTGCCCTTTTCTGCTATTTTCCTCTCTTTTATTAGAATTTTCACAATAATTGGCCAAGCAATGCTCTTAATCTAATTTTTCCATCCTTTGTAAAGTTTTCCTCATTTTGGTGCAATAAGGCCGTTCCGACCTACAAAATAAGTCCAAGTCTGTTTCTGCCTTCCTGACGCCCGATACCACCTCTGCCCGACAGGGTGGAGCGACACAATGACGCACGACAAAAGGATGCCGCGCAAGAAGGAGCAGATGGACGACACACCTTCTACCCAACAGGGAGCCCAACTCGCCCCGACAACCCAGCTTGTCGGGCGACACAGCCACCCACCGGTAGGCGCGCCGTCCATCACGTGACCGATAGCCGACACTCCTACGCCGAGCAATACCTGTATCGGCCGTCCAACGACCCGCGCATAAGGGAGCCACATGTCGCTTCGAGCACCATAGCTTCTCCCAACCAGCTGCCTATAAATAACAGCTACAGCAAGCCGAAAAGACAGTTCAGATACTTCGGAATTCGGACAGTTGGGAGCTTTGAGTGATCTTCGGAGGAAATTGCGAGAGTAGGAGTATCGTGCCCCAGTGCTCGTGCCGTGCGACACTAGGTGAGCTATTCCTCGTCCCGAGAGGGAGGAAATAGTTCACTTAGAACCGTCCCGGGCGACACTATGGGCCGATATCGGCCAACGATGACGAGCGACACAAGTGCCCGACAGTAGGACGCGTCGTTCCATGCCCGACACGATATCGAACCCGATACGCTTCGCCCGTCATGCGTGCCGCCTGAGAGGGCGTGTCGCTCGACTTGAGCGTATCGGCCAGGTCCTTGAACGATACAGTCGGTCGTCGCGGTGTGCCGCTCGAGAGAGTGTGTCGCCTGACACCGCTGTATCGGGCTAGGCCCCTGTCCGGTATCGGGCGGGAGAGCCACTGTAGTCTGTCGCCCTTCTGCATCAAGAAGGTGACATCTATCTTTAATTCTGTTATTTAATTCCTTTCTTACGCGATGTATTAAGACCCTTAATGTGTATGGAAATGGAAAAGCTTAATTACTTGTTGCCCTATGCTTGGTGTGATATATTGGATGACTGCTATGTTTGATATCTAAACTCTAGCTTGCATGTTTGGATCGCGTTTCGCTTAGCTACCGAATCATGTTTTTTCGTCGCAACAACTTCGAGAGTCGTGTTGCGGCTCTAGTGTTTGGTCTGATTCTAGTGTACGAGAGTGCCTGGAACGGAGTTGTTTCCATAACATTCCACTCTAACTTAAGTCTGACAACCTCGAGAGGGGTGTTGACGCTTGGTTAGAAGTACCCACTCTGAGAGGAGGGGTGCAGGGTGTTACTGCTGCCGCTTGTTTTGCTGTAGTCTTATCCTTCGCAGCTTGCCCTAGCTCTAGTATTATCTTTCTACTTCTGTTGCATGAAAACCCCTAAAAACTGCTAAATGACTAAAACGTTAAATCTCTCTTGTAGCTCTAGTTGGAGATAGTTTCCTTTGTTTTATTTGTGACATCTTGCTGATTCCCTTTTGGGAATTTATATCTCTTTATACCCACTGGAGTGTAGCGTGTCGATTCTTGGTTCTCAACACTACCCCCTTGTCCCTGTGTTCAACCCCGTATATCTACCTCGACCCCGTAAACAAAGTTGCGGGGGCCTATAAGGATTTAGGTTTATAAATATAAAATCTCGACTACCTCAAATCCGCCTCCACTTTTGGACGCGCGATTTAGGCCAGTCAGATTCTCAACCAACTTCTTACACCTCAAGTTAGTGATGTTAATGGTCCTTGTGCGCTATGGGGACCATAATCACCCTTCTTGCACTTTTGGTAACCTAAATACCATGTGTCTTGTGTTGAATAATAATGATGGATGTTACCCTAATATGCAAATATGCCTCTTAATGATATCTGATGTTGGAACAACCTCTAAATCAGTTTCATGTTCCTTTCTGTGATACAATATCACCCAATGGATAAATTTTTACCGTGTTTGTTCAATATGGAACTCAATTGCATGAATATGACCCTAGCTGAGCTGACATGTTATACCTTAACCAAATGATGTGTTTGACCTAATTTATGAACCCAACTCCTTTAGATCTCAAAAATCAGTAATCACTTTATGTATTATGATCTAGATGGCTAAGGCCAAATCCTTTTGTGGTATGAGGATGTAGGTGTCTTTGACCACCCATGTTAACCTGTAATGCGACATATATGACTTGAGCTATGTTCTTGTGCCTTAAACATGATAATGGATTATTTTATCATACTCACACCTCTCAAATTAGAGTTTATTTTAATGTTCTTTCCTCTTTTATGTGACCATATAAATCACATGTTGATGATGTATGAACTATGTTGAGGGACATCCACTTAACTTTGAAAATGATGCTTATATCATGATATTGTTGATCTAAATCAATAACTTATCCAAATCTAATGTCTTGAAGATCATTAGCCTTATTTCTCTATTATGAGTCGTTTGACCCTAAAACATACGTAAGTGACTAAAATCTAGTATTGACCATATAAAATGAATGGAACCTCAAAATGAATTGAACTTGAACTACCTTCACGATGGCATGTAAAACAATAAAAAATCATCAAATATACTAATAACCATTTTGGAACCAAACTTTGCCAAAACCCTTCAAATGAAGCTAGTTAGGGTTAACGATGACAAACCAATACATGTATGCAATCTTTCTCTTATTAGGTGTATATTATATCAAGATGATCAAGGATAAGTTTGCTTATGAATCTCTAAATCAGGTATGACCTTTTATAAATATATGATTATGAATTTTTGTGTGACATTTGATATGTATATATGCTTGTTTACTTTCACATATTTGTGTATAGTATTTTAGTATTGTACTCGATGCTTTGTCTCATTGATTTTATAACATGAATACATAATATTAAATCCATTATACAAATCTTTTGCCACCATTCTATATTCTTAAAGTAATGACACAAGTCTAGATGTCCTACTTGAGTTGTCAAGATGAGATAGACTATTTCAACAAGCAAAGTTATCTAAGGACATTGAGGCTTAAGCACCCTCATAGACCCTTCCAATTCGAAGTTGGTCAAAGATATATGATGTGGTTGGTATAATTGGAGTAAAGTGAGATAAAGTATGAGTTATTATTATACTAATTACGTATTTTTATTGGTGTTCATTTACTTTGGTAACTCTTTTCAAGTTATGCACAATTTATATATATGTATCTTTCTACCATGTACTCAAAACACAAGACCCAATTGCTTCATTGTATGTTTTAGGTTCAAAGATAACTTGGGAGTTGATGGCTTGTGAAAATTTGTTTAGGAGTGTTGTAAGATTCTAGTTAGTGTACGTAAGAAGATTGTATAATTGTCTCTTAAACTTGTAATTAAAATTTTGTAATAAGATGTTGTATAATACACTTGTTGAATATTAAGATTATGTTGGTGTCTTTATCTTATTTCTTGGTCATGTATGCTCTGCGTTCGGTCTTTGATAATACCATTCACACGATGGAGCCTGCTTCCTATTCTCAATTATTTGGAGTTAGGATCTATGTAAAAATGATTTTGTGATAACTACAAGAGTGATTCCTCAACCACTTGGTCATGGCGACCCAAACGATAATGCCCCACTTTTTCAAACATATCAATTATCGAGCATAATTCCCAGGAGATATATAACAAACATGATAACTGTTGCATAAAAATATAATATATTAAACCAACATGATAACTATTGCATAAAAATATAATATATTAAACCAACACAAGATATAATTTCAATTTCTTAGATCTTATAAAAAAAATTAGGCTTGGATCTCAGCTCCTTCAATTAGGCTCGGGGATGTGGACTACCTGCACCTGGACAAAAATACCCTATGATCACTGTTCCATTGGATTGCTTTGGGCCTTTCCTATGCAGCTTAGGTGGAAGGCAAAGAAGGCCTCCAGGCTTGAGCCATCAGTGTGAATTTGAAACTTGTTTGATTTTCACACTTAAAAACTCATGTGTGTTTCTCATTACTTGAAAAGATAGTTCCATTATATTTGGCACTCCATCGGATCCTTTCTTCTGAAGATCCTCCAACTAGGCCTTGCACTTTAGATATCTCCATTTCTCTAAGCTTGCTCCTCACCCGCAGGCATCATGCCCTCATTCATGCATCAAACAATTTGAAACTGGAATTGAACATATTATATCTTCAAGAGAACATGTAAACTGAAAAAAGACTTTAAGCATTGAACACTGAGAAAAGGACATAGTTACTTTTAGATCATTTATTTATCTTTATCTATATAAGAATCCTTGAGTTTGCACATAAGTGTCTCTTTTCATATGCATCGAAGTGCCCCTTCAGTTGAATCGAAGAGCCTCTTTTCTTATGAACAGAAGTACCTCTTAGATTTTCTCTGAGGAGCCTCTTGATGAAGATCTTACATAACTTATCTTTTATCATTATATTCTCTTAAAAAATCTTAATTTTCTATTAGATATTATTTTTGACTTTACATTTAATGTGCATGAAATATGATACAATAACTATTGAAAATAAACATGACATTGATCCACTAACTCTTATCTTCATAAGCAACTTGAAAAAATATATAATTCATTCATAACATTCACCGTACATACATATTTTGAAATCAACCAATAATAATTTTCAAAGTGAATCGACCACGTACTCTCTTTTAGATAAGATATTGGTTTCTCTTCTTAAGATGATGAAACCTTAATCACATTCTTGGGTTGATGAACTCAAAATACCTTTTTAAATCCATTCACATTCATTAATAACTAATATTCAACTAGGAAAAATTTGAGTCAAACAAGATATAAAATCACATTAGTATTATTCCTTGATTCATTGTCTTCCAATGAGTATTTATGGGTAATTTTCTTACCATTGATGAATTAAATACAAAACTTTGAAGACACTATCCAATCACATTAATCCCATAAATAATGAAATAAAATTAAAATCAAAACATGGTGAAAGGACCGCTCACCCTCATATCATGCACAAAAGATTGGTTGTGTCGTAGGGAAAAGAAGTAACTTTTATGATCAAAATTCTCGTGATTGAAGTCAAAATAAGAACTTTAATCTTAAAATACTCATGACGGTGTGCGAAAATTATACAATTGATAGAGGCTAACTCAATATTTGATTACCCAACATCTTTGTTCTTGGCTAGGAATGAAGAACTAAGGTAATCGGTAAAGCCTGGATTTTTGTAGTAATATTGTGCATGGACTCTAGTTAGGATGACTTCTAGAGCTAAGGTTAGGGACCATTGGTGACATGTGTTGACAATTGAGCCTCCTCCATAACTAAATGGAGGAAAACATCAATCCAGAATGTCAGATAAAGAAAATGGAGATGAATGTTTACCCTACATATGGGTATAGATCCACATATCTCAACAACTTCTTCACATCCCGAGGAACATATGATGACTTCCCTCTAGTACCAGACATTCAACATTGCCTCAACGATAAACTAGAATTATAGAGGCAAGGGGGTGCTCAAGGTTTGGAGACACATGCCTTTTTTGGGAAAAAAATACTTTCTTCATGATTCACATGCATCCCTAGACGTTAATGGGTGGAGGATTATATACTTGATGGGATAGAGAAGTTTAGGAGAGTGATGAGTTCCCGAAAGGATGGAGCATGGAAGGTCTAGTTGGTCAAGGATTCTAGAGCATGGAAACCCATCATGTTAGGGATTAATAGGCTCAGGAAGATGAAAATGATAAGGGAGACATTAGTTTGGGAATCGATAGGTAGAGGGGAGAGATCAGGGAGTGGATAGAGTCACTGCTAGTAGAGTCCTATAGACTGTATAGAATGGGCGAGGCAAAAAATACTTGTGAGATTAGAAAGTCTTACTCAGACCTAAGTTTTTTCAAAGTTCTGTGTGATAGGGAAATATATTTGAGACTTTGGTTATGTATGTCTCGTTAATTATTTGACTAATGCTATAGGTTTTAACTATATTAATTATTTCCTAATTTATTATTGGGGTAGACAAGGTATGATTGACTTCAAGCTTGGAACATTAGTTAATTAGAGGGTCTAGAACTGTAACGACCCTGCCTCTCGGTAACCCCCAATTAAGGAAGAACAAGAAGTCAGAGCCGCTATCCAAAAATAGAATCAATGGTTTCACAAATAATAAAAAATAATTAATAAATTCTACCAAAGACTAAGCTTAAAATAGGATAAAATTTTACTTTTCACATACCTTTCAAAATAGGAATCTGGAACTTCTACCCACTATAGAGTTCTATCTAACTAAATCCTCCTTTATGATTTAACTTTATTCTTCACAAATTCCACTTTACTATTTGCCCAATTTCAGATATTCCTAAAATGCCGACAAACAAAACATCGGCCAGTATAATAAATTATACTGGTATGTGGGGGAACTAAAATCTTGCATCTATTTGTAACAACATAATGCAACCAAATTATCTCGTAACATATCAAACTTTACACATTAAACATAACTACTCAATCCCTACATATCCTTGCCTCTGTGTTGTCCCTAAAGTGGACATGGATACTACCTCTCTCATAAGGTAGATCTCAAATAGCCCCTATGATCCTACCTTATAGGTAGACCACGACCTAGGGTTGTGTAGTCGTATGGTATGCAAGGGTAGACCACCACATTGACTCATGATAACCTGATGATCCTATCCCAAGGGTAGACCATGTACTAGGTCATCCATCTCATCATTATTAAAGATACAGAGGAGTACTAGGATCTGAGCTAGTCATGCACATATATTTAAGGTGATAGTCATAGTCACTTTATAGTTTCATGAAATAAAAGGAAACCTAGCATTTATTTCTAAAAAACCAATAAAACCTCAGAAATATCCATGAAACTAGAAAAATTAATCATAAGCGTACCCACATACCTAATTATGAGTCAAAAGAAGCAAGCTTTCCAAATCCAACTAGATCTCCAATCAAGCAAGGTAAGCAACCAAATGAAGCAACCCATGATCCTGAAAACATGTATAACACCTAGTTGTTACCATCACATCCCAAAAAAATATTTATTGACTTGGGATACATTTATAAGGTTTCTAAGTCTCATTAGGATTCATTAGGGCTTCTTAGATCAATTTGTCAAACTATATCCTTTTCGGGTCAACAAACCCTAAAACAACTTTTCTACTCATGAAAGCCTCAATTGCATAAATTATCCATATTAAGAGTCTTTTAATCTCAAATTAACTTAATATCATCATATATCTCTCTTATTCATGCTTTTTCACAATTAAAATTATTAAAGTCATAATTACCAAAATTTGGGGTTTTTGGCCCATTAATGCACTTTATACACATGAGACCCTAAATTGAGCCAATTAAGCACAAAGATAATCTTTTTAGATCTAAATATTCCTTTTATTAACAAAAGGCTAATGTTGTCTTCAAAGTATCCAAAAATCTTTACCAAAACTCATTAATATCCAAATTAGGGTTTTCCATTCATAAATGCATTAAAGGTGCCAACTTTAATTACTTTTTGAACTATGATCAAATTCATACTCTAAATCTATTTTTATTGAATTCCTTGCATTTTTATGATCAAATTTAATATATAACATCCCTCAAATTGAGTTAGCAATAATTAACTATGATTTTCACAAGATAACTTACCTCTCAACCAATAGCCGGCCGCCACACGTACCTTTCTTTTCTTTTCTTCCCTTTTCTCCTTCTAGCTCACAGATCTCCACACGCTCCATTTACCCAAGAGTCCAGACCAACTACTTGACTCATCTCCTTCGTAGGTCTTGCGATGTGAGGCCCCTGTTTCTGCATAGAAATAGGGCACCTCCACGGTGTCTAACTCCGGCGAGCCCTCACCAGTGTTTGGGTCCCTTGAATCTTCCTCCAACCACCTCCACACATTTGTGGAGTAATGGGATATTGGAGTGGAAACCTAGTTCGAGATGGGAAGCTCTAAAAGACCGAAACCCCCTTGCACCTCCGACTCAAACCTAGGAGGACAGGTAGCAGGCTCTACCTCGAGTGTCCGAACGTGAGGGAGGATCGGGTGTCCCCTTCTATGCATTTTGGTCTCAAGGTATCGTAGGCTATCTTATATAGGCAAGACGGTAAGGGTATCTACCTCTCATGATTTCTGGCCTCCTAAATAAACTAGGATTTAGGGAAATCACAATCCCGTAGGGAAGCAGGGGGAAACCATGGGTCGAAGGGTTGGGTTTCCTCTCCCGAATCTAATTGAGTGATTCTCAGGTTTGCACGTTAATTGTATGGGGAACAAATCGACCGAGAAAACTTTGCACACTATTTTTCTTTCCTAATATTAATCGCAAAGTAGCCACCTTAGGATTCTAGATCCAACGGCTAACAACCACGTGCAAGACCATATATATATGTATATATATGTATATATATATATATATATATATATATATATATATATATATATATATATATATATATATACTTAAATGTGAAAAAACGTGACATTTAAATAATTCCTCTTCACTTTAGGAAATATTACAAAACTATTATCTCCTAAACCGTTTATCCATTTGATCCCAAATTTTAGAAGAAAATCCATAATAACTTAGATTACTTGTTTGACAAGTTTATGACTCAAACTCGAAAGTATAAGAGACTTTTCTTCATAAGCAAGTTATCACTTATTAAGGCATATTTTGTGCATATTTTCTCTCTCACTCATTTATTCTATTTATTTGGATTCCTTTTACCATTAGAAAACTTGTGGATTAGAAATTGCATCCATGATGACTCAATCATACACCTTTCCACATATTTCTCATATTTTCATCATTATCTCAATTTCCTTCTTAATAATGCATTATTTGATTTCTTCTTTTTCTTTCTCTTTTTATCATCTTGGACTCACTAACTTAATAGGGTCAACGAAATCATATATTTAAAGGAAATATTATCAAAGAAATCCATTCATTGCACATAAATCATACAATTTGAAAATCATTTATTGAAGAAATTGCATTTCAAACCATTCAAGCCCAAAAACTGGGGTTGTAACATCCTTTCCATCTTGCATGAATTTCATCCTCAAAATTCCACCAAACATACAAACATTCAGGATAAAACTTTCCCATGTCCATCATTGGCTCCCATGTGGTTTCATCCTTTCCATGGTGCTTCCAAAGAACCTTCATCATCTTATATTATTACATCTGAGTTCTTTCACCTTCGTATCTAGAATTCTCACAGGTGATGACTCATGATATGTCAGCCTCCCTTGGAGTTCAATAGGTTCAATGCTCAATGCATGGATTGAGTACATCACATAGTGCTCTAGATCATACACTAGGAACATATCATACATCATTTTATCCTGAGGGGTAAGGCTAAACATAAGTAACTCCACCAATCCATCTCAAATGGACCCATGTATTGGGGACTCAACTTTCTTAGCTACAGTTCAGAGGGATCGGGTTTCATAACACATATCCACTCGCAGTGAACTGCATGTCAGTCTTCTTTGTATCAACACGCGACTCCTATCAATCATGGGCTTCCTCAGCCATTGCTCGATTAAAGATACATCATCTGCATACCCTATGGTTTCTCTGACCTTCTCAAGGTCCTCTCACCGACATCATCCTAATGAAGTGATGACCAACATGACCTCCCTTACACAACTTCTTACTTATCGATACTAGCTATGGTGGCTATCATCATGAGAAAACTCTTCTAGGGGCAGGAACTGCTCCCATGTATCACCCTAAATGAGCACACATGCTCTCATTAGACCCTCTAAAGTCTGGATCATACTCTCTCGACTATCCATCAGTTAGGATAAGTTGTACTAAACTTTAATCTAGTGTCAATCTCTTCATGTACCTACTTCCACAACATGGAAGTGAACTTGAGGTCATACTCAAGTCCATTTGAACTCAAATCACTATGTAATCAAACCATCTCTCTCTTAAATATATGGTTCAACTAGATCTTGTCATAAAAGAATGTGTCGTCTTGGTAAGGTGATGTACCATAACCCATATTTCATCATGACCTCTCTTAGTCCAGGGGAGACCCACCACAATGTCCATGGTGATCTGCTCCCATTCCCTCTAGGGGACTCCTCATTATTTGTAGCAACTCACTGGGTTACTGGTGGTCATCATCCACCCTATGTCATGTATGGTAACTGGCCACATGAAACACTATATCCGTCTTCATCCTAGTTCTTGGTACTGTTGCAAACCTTAACTATCTTGGTAGTACCACGAAATATGGTGTACTTAAAATCATGAGCTTCTTGCATGACATGATTCCTCAAGGGTGACTCCTCAGAAACCCTACAATTCTCTAGTCGTGGGTCTCACCACCTTCTTTTCCTTGGAGGTGTATCTGAGGTTCTTATAACAATCCTTTTATCTCATCAAGCTCTGGGTTGGCTAACTGGGCAACCACAAACTTGACCAACAGGTCTGGTTGTATCTGGATGTTAGCCACATAGGTCTAATCCTCAAATGGTTGCAGGGTCCACCTAGCAACCTCTTTCAGCTCTCCCCACTGGCTAGATAAGACAATTGTACACTTGAGTTGTTTTCAACTAAGAGAATCTCGTTAGTGCATTAGCTTCCTTACATTATAGGAGATGATGAAGACATAAACCTTCCTATACTCCACTCATCATCCTCATCTCGGGTTTAGGTCTAACTGAGTCAAGAAAACTTTGATCTCATCATCTCGATTATCAAACCCAAACTTATAAATCATAGATTCCAAATTCCTCTGGATAATTCTTCTTATGCCCTCAAATAACCTATGCCATATATTCTCTAAAGGGTGTGGAACTTCAATCCTCAAATACCATAGAAGGATTTCAACTCATAGCACCTCTATCTTTAGTATATGGCATGCATTTTGTCCTGTTTCTCACACCCATAATAAGATGAAATAAGTATTTGGATGCAGTCCAAATATAGAGTTTATCCCGTTCCAATAGTAGATATGGTGCATCACACATCGCCATAACTCTTTCCAATCTAAGTTGAAACATACTTCACATGACTCCTCACCATGAACATCTCCATTATGGGTCTACACCCATGGGAAGACTTTTCCCGTCACCTATGGATCTTAACATCTCTCTTATGTACAATTCTTAGTCATTTCCCAAGGTCTCTAGGGTACCAATACTTTTGGGGTGATCTGATCCTTATGCATCTAGGGAGTGCCTATCACATTTACCCCTTAGTCCCCATGAACTCATGAAGGTGGCCAACCTCATAACCCATGGTCCTCTGGAAAAGGTAGCTATTACCTCCTGACCCTATGGTCTCGTGCATCAAGGGAACATACAACCCATACTTCCGTCAGTATTATCCCTTCCTGACCTTAGTATTGACTTAGGATTCCATCATAGCATATCTCAAACCTAAATCCTCACCCAGATCTCCATCATCTCTCTAGGCACTCATGGTAAAACTTATATACTTTTATAGGGATCAGGCGACCTACCTACCTCGATCTGGCCACATACATGTTACCTCCATGGCAACTTATCCTCCTTCCCTTAGAAATGGTCACACATGGGTCTATAAATTCATGATCATACTATGTTCTCTTTACTCAGCTCCTCAAGCTCCTATGGGAGACCTCTTTAGGTTTCCACAAACCTAAACAAAATTCAGTACTCATCCTACATGAAGGGTCCCTTCCCAGGATGGAAGAAAACTATCTATTGATAGTAAAAAAGGTCACAAACGTACTTACCTCCAAGGTTTACATCATCATGTGCATGCTTAGCCCTACCATGCTACTTATACATGTAGCCACCCAGAAGACAACCTACTAAGACATTCAGCGTTCCTTGGTATGCCATACTTAATCCTTATTTCTCAAAGTTGGATCACTATCATACATGTGTATGTCACCAACCTATGCGAGTGGTTCCTCAAACATATATCTCATTTCTAGTGGGGTTTCCTTTTCTCTAAAACATGGGGGGTGCCATGCTCGATTTCCATGAACTCATATAGCCTTGTGAGCATTATTTGTACCGGGTACCACTACATCCCCTCATAGGTCTAGGAACCCTAGGTTCACAACTTGTTACCTTACCTCTTCAAGGTCTAAGGATCTCTCCTTTCTACACCTAAAAGGTAGGCATGTATAACATCTGTACATCAGTTCGAGAAGCCACTTTCTCATTCTAGGGTTTGGTTCCTCTTTAGGAAACCAAGGTACAACAAGCCTCTAAGGATCATGCATGAGGCAACCACATCTATCTACTCAGGGTCATCTAAACCACACTACAGGAAAAATACTCATTAGTGGCATTTTATTTATTGGCTTTTGGTTTATATGCCACTATACATTCACATTTACAAGATTTTTTTATTATAATGCCACTAAATAGCCGATTGTAAGTCTTAGAGAGGGAACATACAACATCAAACATCTATAGATTTAAATAGTGGCATTTTATTTGTGCCAATTAAAAATTATTACATTTCACCTGCTCTAATAAACTGCTCCTACACCGACCCTTTCCCCCTCTTATTTCACTTTCTTTATTTATTTTCATTTGTTATTCAAACTTCAAATCGATGGCAGGGGATAGTTTTTACTTTTTTTTTTCACTCTCCTAATATCACCACTTCTCACCTAGGCATGGAACAAATTGCTGCCGCCACATCCCCTGACCCCCAAATTTCCAGTTAGGGGTAGTAGTTGCGGCTACCTTCATCTCAGTTCGGGGATCAATCAAGGGATGGATTATTATATGGATAGTATTCAACCACCACGCCTTCAAACCTACCAAATGATCTATCATCAAGGTATACGACCGTAATATGGGCACACCAATATTATATCTTGATGATGGTTTTCTTTTTGCAGGGCATTTTACTTGTACTAACAAAAAGATTCTCGCTGAAGTAAAGGTGTCTGATTTCTTTTCTGTAAAGAAAATCAACACTGGAGGTCAACAGTTGGTAGAAAGACAATGGATCTGGGTATCATCACACATGGTTTGAACCTTAGTTTCCATTCTTGTGCTCGTGGCATGGACAAGACTGGCGGAAGATTGAACACCACAATGACTGTGATTGCAGTTGGTGTTTTTGAGATACAACAAATCTTTGTAAGAATCTCTTAAAGCAACATCCTCCACCTAGCATTATTTACCGCCAACATTGGAAGTAAGAAATCTTCAGATCACACAAAATAAGGTAAATTCTGATGGCTTTTCTGATTTTTTGAATTAAAACCCCCATTGGAGATCTCTTTGTTATACTGATTTTGAGTGAAATATACAAGAAAGGGCCACACATATGAAGTAATTAAGAAGACAATCGATGCAATTTGATAACATGTTACAAAAAATTATGTTGATGGAGAACGTAACCAATGCCGCCTCACATAAGAAATTGTGTAGAATCAGTGGCAATGCAACACCTAACATTTATTGATCTACAACTTAGTCTAAATCCTTGTTTCTTGTTTTATTCCATTCATTTAAGATTATTATTATTATTAATGTATTGGAGCTTGCAATGGGTGAAGCACAACTCTATCAAACAAGGGAAAGATGCTAAATTTATAAAATCTAAGTGGTGTTGTGATAAGTCAGGAAACATAATACTTAAACTCATATTACAATCTAACTAATTGACATTGTATCTAACAATTATCTGGTGTAAGATCTGAAGTGATAGACATAAATCGGTCTCTGGAAAGAATGAGAATGACTAGACTCCTCATTAATCCACTCTTCATTTCAATTTCTACTCATGGCATTTTATAAATATGATAAAAAGTCTATTCAGTTTTGGTTACATTTCAAGTACGAATAAGATATACCAAAGTACTATTTTACAAAATGAAATCCTGAGGATGCAGCTTCTTAAACTACATCATGCTTTAAATGATCCTAACATATAAATATATGCCCTATTTCTGGAATTTAATTCATTGGAAAGAAAATGCAATCAATTTTCATGTGTTCTTCAGACCATCTACATGAAGCCATGATTGTATGTTCTATTGTGGCCTAGAAAGGCTGCATACTTAGATTCCCATATACTATAGTTAACATTGTTGGCCACACAAGCTACATCACATGTATCTACATCAATATAGATCATGTGGTGCTCAAACGGTTGAAAACAAAATTTCAATCTGTAAGCAAGTATTTTGTCCTAGGTAATCAATAATAGATCTGCATATATCAGTTTTTGTACACATGCTATTTCCAACAACTAAATTCAGTCCTACATTCGGTCACAACCGTTTCTCCTGACAAGTAATTGTGACTGATGGGCTACTTTCACTTCACAAAAAGTGGTGCTTAATTATGATAAAAACACGCATTGCTTCCTGAAACAAATGCATATGACCAGTGACAATATTTGAACCTTCTATGATTAAATTTTGTATAGATTTATGGATCTTTTACTTACTTTGAAATATGGTTTTTGGGATAGTTTTATCTTGTTCAATTCTGATTGTGATTGTTCATGGACTATAATTTTTAAAACTTTTGAGCATCTCTTGCTGGTGTATGAGACATAAAGAAGGATAACTAAAGTGCTTTGAATATAACAACCTAGATAGTTAGATACACCAATGTAGGTGATACTATGATTCATATTTGTATTTGCTTCCTTTATACTAGGTACTTTGAACATCATAGGACACTCTTGAAATTGGAACCATATACCTTACACATATAAGGTAGGTGATACTATAGTTCATATTTCTATATACTTATACCTCCATTAAGATGACTAAATACCTTTTGAATGAAAACACGCATCCTTTTGTTGGCTCTTTGTTAACACTTTCATACACTTGAGAAAAGAATTTTGTATAAATGTCAATATTGATCATCTTAATTGTTTTTGTTTTAAGTTAGAGTCTAAATCTAGAAAAAAACTTACTCTGAAGCATACCTTTGTGTGTGGAATTCACATTTTGACATGTAGATTGTTTCCTTATGGTCATCATGGACATTTGGTTTTGTCATACATTAACAATTTACATATTTCAAACCATTGTTCACATTTCAGATGTCATGAGTGATAATTTAGAAAAAAGTGTTGATTGTTGTCTCAAACACCCCAATATTGAGATGTTATAATATATATAAAACTAAACCTTGGATCTAGATATGATCCACCTTAATATAACAACTTTTTCCTTATTTTCATGGTATGACTTGAATGTGATGTTCTACCTCATTTTTCTACATTATTCAACAGAATGATACATAGTATTCAATGAATAATGTTATATGTGGAGTATCAGACAAGTCCAAAGTTATCATGTTATTGATAGTGTCTCTAGCATGAAATCTAACAAAAAGTATACAACTCTCTAATATCAAACCATATACAATAATGATTTTATTTAGGCTTTTTGTTGTACAAATTGATTGAAATTTTAGAATATGAATGGAATTATACAATATAAAATTAACAATCTAGTCTGGTCTACTACTATTTTTTGGTAGGGATGAGCATCAAAATAGACAAGCCTAATCCTACCCATTTACTGACATGCATAACTTGACTTGTACTTGATTTATATAATTTAGTATCATCTGACTTGGATGTATACTAGTATATAATAAAAACTTATAGATTTGATGTATACCGCTTGTATTTTATATCTATTTTAAAATCATTTAAAGCCATATTGAACCTTACATTGAAATATAATATGCTTTTAAATCACTACAAGTTGTAGAATATCTAAAATGTATTGATGGTCTTTATATAAATCAAATAGATGCACAAGATATAAATTATCATATTTAAACATGTCCAATATTGTCAATTTTACTATAATATTATGGACTTCGGTTATGTGTGGGAATTGCAAATATTATATGGCCCTAGATCTGGCCTAAAACCCATCTCAAAATATGTGTTTGGATGGAATACAAACCTGGTTGTTCAATAAGTGTTCAGTGTAGGGGAGCAGTTGATAAATGTTATAAGAGTCCAATTTATTAGATTCCCAATTGAAGAAAGAGTCACTATGAAGTTGGTTGGTCAATATTATAAAGAGACCTATGAGTTTGTCAAGCAACATAAAACTTGGATACATTTCAACTTTGGCAATCAACAGAGGCTAAACTATCTACCAATTCAAGTGTGTGAGACAATTTTCTCCATTTCCATATAATGTTTTGATCTAATGGATTCTAATGTGCATGTTCTCCTTACATTGGGTATGACATTTTGGTCCCTCGACTCTCTTTTTTAAGGTTTGATGCTCCTATTAGATTTCTTGATTTGCTATTAATTTTTGATCTTCTATGAAGTGACGGGAATCAACCTTGGCACAATCCACTTATATCATGAGTCTATTCATGTAATTAACATGATTGTCCACAATTAATTTTTCAAGTGGTGTAAAGAAGACATGTTACATTTATATGAGCATATCTCTTTGGCTCCAACCACCATGATGTGGTGAAGGGGAATAGGCCATCATAGACCCTCAACCCCCTCCTGCACAGTTGCATTTGATTAAGTGACCATGAGGTAGGTATATGAACCTCTATTGAATTGTTTGACATATCTTGACCTTTAGCTAACCATATGTCTTGTTGACATAAAGGTGGGAGTTGCTTAATAATAACCAAGAAATAAGAGTGGATGAACCTAGTGGTCTTGCTACCTCTATTTGATGCTCAAGAGGTACCTACTACTTCAGTCCATGATATGGACCTCTTGTTTGTCTTACACAAGGGGTTACAATCTTTATTTACTCTCATGATGCTCTCCATATCAATATCTTAACTTGATTATTTTAGTGAGCTGGATGTCTTGCTAGTGTAGGGAAATTCACTTATGGTATGGCTTACCTGATGAAATATCAAGTTCACTTCTCTTGAATCAATATCTAGATGTTCTCGTTTGACTGAATATGATGAACTTGACATCTTCTTGTTTTTTCATCTTCCATCATAGAAGCTTCCATCCACCCACTGGGTAGAACTGGCATCAAAATGGCATGTCAACCTGGTGAGTAGAGCATTAACCTCCTATCACTTGGAAGATAGGGTGATGAGGGAGCAAGTGTGGGAGTTTGTATGCAATTAGTAGCTAATATAGTCTTACTTTTCTTAAGTTTGACTATTGACCTATTGTTCTTTGCACCTCACTAATTGCTAGGTTTCAGAGATGATAACCAACTATCATCCTCTAAAAGTAGATGTTGCCTTGAAAAATGAAGCTCCTACAAATTTTTGCGTCCTTGTTACTAAAGCTTAAGTATACTCTACTCCCTGCTTCAATATTAAAATAGATCATGCATAGTTTTCCATAATATATTTGATCTATTCCATTGTACTTACCATATATCCTAGTAACTTCTTATAAATAGTTTCTTGGTTGATTTTCATATTTTTTTGTTAATTCACTACAACAAAATTGCCCATTAGTGACATTTATTCAAGTGGCTTTTATAAAAAAAGCCACTATCTATCTAATATATAGCCATTTTTAATTAAAATGCCTCTAAACCACCTATTATAGAGTTTCTAAAAAGGACTTAACATTAAAGGCATTTTTATTTTTAATTAGTGGCAATCTAAAATTGCCAAACCAAATAAGGAAGTAATTGCTAATGCAATTTTCACTTCCTGCTCCAACAGTTTCCCTTTCCACTCCAACAGATCATATCTCGACTATTCAGAGATTGATCTCTCTGCTCTCTCCCTGATTCCTCGCTCATGAGCTAGACCAGCGCATGGAGGAGATATAGCGTCCTGGCCGATTGTCACCCTAGGTGTTGGTTGATTACATCTAACTGGGAGACTGGTGGCGGTGCGCAGAGTGCCAGTTGCCAGCGACGGAGTGCCAAGTTGTCAGTCGCTAGTCCTAAGTTGTCGGTGCCAGAGTGACACATTGCTGGTAAGTCCCAACCATCTGTATCTCTGATCCTCTTCCCCCACCATTTTCATAAATAGATTCATTGGTTCGCCCCATTGTCGCCATGTGAAACCAGGAGTGCAGTGGCTAGGAGAGGAGCACCATTGGCTGTCGGCTGGGAGAGGAACACCATCGGCTGAGAGAGGAGCACAATGACTCTATCCTCCACCACAATCTGTGCAAGGTATGTACCTTCACATGAGAACATTTGAGAAATATGATGTTCTTCCATGTAGCAACTTGGCATAGTGAAAACCATGGATTTACAAGAGTGTGTTTTAGTAGTTATGTGGGTTGATCACATTGGTCTATTCAATGATTGTACTTGTGCGTTAGTTGAGGAGTTAGTTAGTATCTATGAATCAATAGAACATCATGATTACTCCCTTTCTTGGGTGACATTGTCTTATGTTGGAAAATCAAAGGATGATCATTCTACTCATATGGACAAATAGATACAAATATCTACTGAGTCGGGCTATAACTTGCATCACCTCTTAGAGAAAACATAGTTGATGACATTACTAGAGAAGATTGTTGCAATGATGCCTTCAACTATTTATCATGCATAGGGAATGTTGTTGGTATCATTTATGGTGTCTTTGAAGTGTAGTGGGCCAATGGTATCACTTCTAAGGTTAGAGTTGACATTTCACTTGCATACAATCAACTAAATTATAATATTAACTAATACAAACCTGTAATTCAATATATATAGAACGCATGTTAGTTTCCTGTGAACTTAAAATATGAAAAAGGTTCCTTTTTTAGTGCTGAAATATAATGCATGATCATTTCATAAGAACCACAAAAACTAGTATAACATGTATATAATAAAAAGGGTGAAGCAATTTCATTAAAAAACTATTCTGAAACACGAAAAACTATTTTACAGACCTACAACTTTGCTATGACCATCTTCAGTTATAGGTTAATCATCAGTTTGAATCCATCAATCAAAATATGATAAAGACTATAATTACAGAAACTATGTAAGCTTTAGTAAATTATGCTTCGTAAGTATATCTGGATCATCCATGTTCCTTGTTAGTGTTAGCATCCCTCTTTAGAACAACATCTACAAAAGTATTGTTCACTCTCTTAATAAGAACCTTTGGGCATGAAATAAACCTTTTCAAGGTTGTCCTTGTACGTCTCAAGTCATTAGCCATATAGAGATGCCAATTATAACATACAATCCGTTGAGCTACTTTGATTTGTGATATACTACATGCTCAAATATAGAAACAAAGAAAAACTTGCTATTGCTAGGTCCTAAAAGTAATATATTATCCGTATTTTGTAGATATTATAAATGAATACACCCATTGAATATCCATGAACATACAAAGTCTTTTCACGTTGCTTTCTTCACTTTTTTGGGAACTATGAGGAACAATGATGGATCCTAGGGTGGGAGATCTTAAAAGTAACCAGAGAAATGATGAACTAGATGAACTGATTTGAGGCTAGAATCAGTAATAAATTATGTAACACATGAGTGAAACATACATAGGTGAATTTAAAATGAGTTTTCTTAATAGTTACCAATGCAAATGTTGTAGAGTTTATCTTTAGTTTTAGTCTAACGAATTTTGAAAATTCCTTTTCCAAAAACTTATTAAGGAAGGGAAAGTTTGAAAACTCTAGGTAATTATTCTTGTCAATATCCCCTGCACTTTTTATGCAAGGAAGTCCTATCTTCTCATACACACCCTTTTTTGCATCAATGGCTAGAGTATCTGCAACAAGATGCAACATTTTAAAAAGTTATCATTCTGACATGCACTTCATGCCTATATGTTGGATTCAACTCATATTAATAAGATTGTAAGATTAGAGGAAAAGAAAAGGTTAAAGGAATAGCTCAAAATTGCATTATAGATGCATATTTATAGTTAAACATAGTAGCACGAAAATAGATGAAATTTGCTGATTAACCATACTTTTAGGTCCAATAAGTAGTTAGAATAGAATACCTTTTCATCCTAGGATAGAGCTAGTACTTTAGAAAGGAGAGAGTAGCCTACAAAAACTCCAATGTTGATTGTGCTCTTGGCATTTGTTGAGTTAAGTATGCAGATCGCGAATGACCCTTCAATATGAGTTAAGCACATCATGGCCCTGCATTTAGATTCTAGATAAAAGCATTGTGTTAGATTCAATAGACATTAAATTGACATACTAAGCTATAGACTTGCACTAAGTTGTACTTCCAATGACATCATGAATGGTGGGTATCAATTAAGTACAATAACCATTCCTCTAAAGTTGATTACATCTCACCCCTATAATTATAAATGCTAGAACATCATCAAAATCATCTGAATAAGTTCTTATATTGAAAGGCTACATGATC
The DNA here is from genome assembly GCA_963693085.1 of Alisma plantago-aquatica. NCBI lineage: Eukaryota > Viridiplantae > Streptophyta > Magnoliopsida > Alismatales > Alismataceae > Alisma > Alisma plantago-aquatica. The sequence goes on from OY856415.1 coordinate 512,531,080, forward strand.
TTTATAAAAGAGAACTATCCTACTACTAATCTATTAATATGGACTACTTGGTCGAGACTCAATCATTCATTTGTAACCAAATAGCTTTATAAATGGCTGCCTCATGGACATTATGGCCCTACAATGAAAAACTTGTGTCTTTGCATGTACATGGCCATTGGAGGCTTCCTAAATATAATCACACCTTACCATTATAGTTCCTCAAACGTGAACATGAACCTACAAAACAATCATGATCCCCCCAATTAATGAAGCCCCATTATCAAGTATAATTGCAAGCAATAGAGAAACAATAAACACTAAAACATTTATATAAATGCATGCCTACTGCATAAAGTTAGAAAACATTAACAATATATATATCAATCTCACATGACACTCTATCTTTACCTCTAATATCTACAACTATGAATCCTCTAGCTCCATACCTTTTACATTTCCTTAGTTGCCACCATGACAAACCATCAGAAGAAGCTCACGTGATGGTAACTGCAATGAGCTAAAATTTTGTATCATTCAGATATGCAAAGATTATATAATTTTTAAATAATAGAGATGTTTCATCAATCATCATTGTTTGATGGATGGGGTACCTCCTCATCTGGTTGTTCCAACACAATGTGAATATATAGTTCTTTTGTCACTGCCAAACAGTAGAAATAGAAGGAAAAAAAACACGTAAGAACTCTACACTTGTAAATCTACATTGAATGATCCTAACTATATACTTTCCCCAATTGTAAATCTAAACTTACATGGTAAATGGTCTTTTATCACACAAGTACCAATAGTGTTTGACACCATACTAGATCTCTAATGCGGTAGTTGGCAATTGTTGCTTAATAATATGTGAAGGTGTTTAATCTGCTTGTGATCCTTTCAAAATGCTTGCCTAAATCCGTTGAAGTGTGTTGAAATTGCACCTTACTTATCTTGAGTTGGAATAGGATGCAGATAGAAATGCTTCCAATGTGAACCCATCTTCATTTCAATGTATTTGTCTGAATAGAGTGTCGCATAAGTATCATTGGTTTGATTACGAGTCTTATTTCAAAACATAATGTGCCAAATAAAAGCCTCACAATTCCTTTAATTGTACTAGCAACCTGCGATGAAGTTTAATCGACATGTGATCTTGTCAGGAGCCTGCTAACACTAGCAAACCTCATAAAAATTTGTTCCTAAATTTGTTGGAGTGTTCTGAAATTGCATCTTACTTATCTTGAGTTGGAATAGGATGCAAATGGAGATGTTCTCAGTGTAGAACCATCTTCATTTCAATGTATTTGTGTGAATAGAATTCCGCATCAGTATCATTCATTTGATTATGTGTCTTAATTCAAGACACAATTTATCAAATAAAAGATAAACCGTTCCTTCAATTTCACTGTATCTCTGAAGATTATGAAAAGTTGTATGTTGTGCTTATCATTTTATTGAGTTTTACATGTTTGACTAGCGTATCTATGATGGAGGAAACCTCATAAAATTGCTCTTGAATTCATTGGCGTGTGCTGAAATTGCAGCATACTTATATTGAGTTGGAATAGGATGCAGTTGGAGATGCTTCCAATATAGGACTATCTTCATTTCAATGTATTTGTGTGAATAGAGTTCTGCATCAGTACCATGGGTTTGGCGATGGGTACCCAATCACCACTGTCTTTAGTGGTCTAACTCTTACTAACAGGTTGTCCATCAATGTAGATTTTAATGGCAAATTATTGGGTTTAGATGTTGAAAACTTGGTTATGATAACTGACAATATGGAATCCCATCAATTTGGGTGGGACTAAATAAGAGGAGTGGTTCGAAATAGATCTTCATTACCAATTGGTAATCACACAACAATGAGGGATTAGTGAACATTGGACCAATTGCAAAGATATAGGACATGATCTCCTCTCTTAGATTTCTTTTCAAGCTATCATGTCCACCATAATAAAGTTGATTATGACAAGCAAAAAAAGGTTAACTGATGTTATACTACTTTTTCTAAAAATATATAACATCATTATATATACTTACAATTGTTAATACTTATATTTTTCAGTCTTTGTCCACCCACAACAGTCACTATGAACTCGGCCTCTATGCCAATGTTAATCTTCCCTGATGAAGAAAAATTGAACATCATCCTAGATGATCGTTCCTTAAACCAACTAACCATACCTGAACATTGGCATTTTCTAAACGGAAGACACTATAGGCCTGGTGAAGTGACCCTAAATTTTGGAAATTCTTCACATGCTATCGAGGTTGAGTATGATTTGGCGGGAAATCTTGTATCAAAATTCAGTTGGCGCGATTGGATTAGAAAGATGCTAGTAGGCCGTAGTGACAAGCTTTTTCTCCATCCAGTTGGCCATAATACCATCAAGGTTTGGATAACCAACATCAACAATGAGACCCCTAATAAAATATGGCAGTATGAGTACTTGATGGAGGATAGGGAATATTCAGACGAATCTGATGATGAGATCCCTGTTAGTTCAGATTTGTCTAAATACAGTGAGGAGCTCCATGACACATCATCAAAAAGACCACGGTAGGTCCAATTAACAAATATAATTGTCCTGTCTTGTTTTGTGTTTACACTTTTTGTCTTAAAGTAATCAATCCTCATAGATACTTTCTTTTCTAAACTTCAGGAGAAGATCGCCACAATGAAAAGGCCTCGAAGTTACTAATGCGGGACCATAATGGTGTAGTATTTAGTTGTCTATCTATCTAGACTTGTTTGTATTAATAGTTATTTTAATTATGCGCATGTTTAGGGGTACACCAACCCCTTTGTTTAGTTACTATTTAGGGGTACACCGCTATGTGTGGATGTAAAAAGAGATTAATGAATGGAACTGTCCCAAAGAAATAAATGAAGTGTGTGTTCCCATGAATGTTCCAAATTCACAAAACCATCCTATCTAATGACACATTTGAAACCCAACAACAAAATAGAAATATGCATATCCTATTATGTTACAAATTAGTGATAAATATCATTATAAATGTTCTTTTATCCTTATTATAACTATGCTCTTTTATCCTTATTATAAGAATTTAAAAAAATGCTTGGGCGCCCGCCTAGTCAGATAGGCTCACGTGAACTTCATTTGCATGATTACACTAGTATTTTCTCATATTGTATAGTCTTTTTTGATATGACATACTTACTCATATATGTTATATGTTTTACTATTTATATAGAATGGATACGTCTTGGATAGCAGAGGACGACCGGACGAGCAGTAAATACTTATTTGGAGATCAAAATTTTTGGATTTTGCTTTTGAACATTCATCGATTGGAGACAAGATTGTATGCCCTTGTAGAAAGTGTGCTAATGTATACCAGGTCACCAAAAAGACTGCATTGAGCCTTCTATTGTGTCATGGTTTCTTACCAAGCTATATTTCTTGGGCGTTTCATGGTGAAGATGCCGATGTTCAAATTGATGCTCCTACTGATCAGGGAGATTTCCTAAATGCTGAAAATTTACAAGATATGTTGCATGATACTTTTCTGAGTTTCAGTGAAGATGGAAATATGGAAGGAGTGGAGCCATCTAGTGATCAACATTTCAATGCTGACAAATTTTATATCTTGTTAAAGGATTCTGAGACAAAATTATATCCAAGGTGTAATAAATATAGCAAACTTGCTTGCATCCTAGAATTCTATCACCTGATTTGTCTTAATGGCTTGAGTAAGAAAACATCATCTATGTTTCTTACATTCTTTAAGAAAATTCTACCAGAAGGAGAACAATTACCTAATTCATTTTATGAGATAAAAAAGCTGATTACGGGGTTGGCGTTAGACTATGTGAAGATTCATGTTTGTCCAAATGGTTGCATGTTGTTTTGGAAGGATTTTGTTGATAAAGATGTCTATGATACATGTGCAACATCAAGATGGAAAATGATTACAATCCCAAATGATGATGACGAGCTTGCAAAAAAATGCAAGAGAGTACCTGTCAAAGTGCTCAGACACTTTCCACTTATACCATGCCTAATGCGGTTGTTCATGTCATCAAAAACCTATTCGTTAATGAGGTGGCATGCAGAAGAATATGAAAAAGATGACAAGTTAAGATACGCGATAGATTCACCTGCATGGAAAACATTTGATGTGATGCATTTAGAATTTGTTGCAGATGCTAGAAACATTCGATTGGGACTTGCAACTGACGAATTTAATTACCTATAGGAGAACCGTTTGTAGTGGCATCTCAAGTTGGACAAGTATTTTATGTAGAAGATGTCACTGCAAAAGGGTGGCATTTTGCTGTAAAGATTGCCCCACGAGATATGTTCAACATGGAAGAACAATCTTGTATTGAGAATGTCGAAGCTTATGTGCAAGGTGAAACTAGAGATGGGCCATCAATGACATCATAGGATGAAGATACTTATTGTGACATAGTTAGATTGGATATGGAAGGAATCACTATTGATAGTTCAACAATTGAAAAAGACCAATCCCAAATTTAGCAGGATGATGAAAGTGTATCTCAAAGTGATGATGATGACACTTTTGAATGAGAAGATTACAAAATAGCAACCAATGTTTCTTTTAGTTTGTCATTATTATTTGACTTGTGATGCGATGATTTTGAGTCGCATTTATAGACCTATTTCATATGTGTTTTGTGCTCTAATTACTCATTTTCATGGATAATATTGCATAATTCATTTAATTTGGTCTTTGCCATCATATTATATCAAATCCCCTTTGTTTTACTATTGTGAGCATCATTTATCATCTTATTATAAATTGTGTGGATTTACTTGGTCTTGTTGTGAAATTTCAGGAAAAACAAGTATCTGCTTCCGTCGATACCATCGACGGAAGTCGATACCATCGACCAAGCCACAGGTTGTCAGCCGAGAAGAGCAATACATAGTCGATACCATCGACACCTAAGTCGATGGCATCGAGATCACTTTAGGTTGCTGGCAAGGATGCAGTCGATACCATCGACGAAAGTCGATGCCATCGACACAAGGAGAGCTACAGCTTCGCTAGAAGACAAAACCGACGCTACAGGAGTCGATACCATCGACGACCAAGTTGATGGTATCGAGATCACCACAGGCGCTCAGAATAAAAGAAAGGAAAGCTGCCGCTAATCCACTGGGTCGATACCATCGACCCACGTCGATGGTATCGACGCCGGCGGATATGCGTTGGATCTATTTTGATCTCGATTGGATGACTGTTGTTATTTGACGACCTAATTAGGGACTTATACCTAATGACGGCCGCCCACACGAGTGGAGGATCTCATTTTTGATTGCACGAGTGCCGAGGAGGAGAGAAAGGAGAACGGAGGCCGAGAAGCTCATCCTGGGTGATTCGGACGCTGCCGAAGTCGATTTCCACCACCGACAGGTGGGGAAGCTCGTGTTTTACGCCAAGGATCCACCGGTTCTTCTCCGTTCAGGGGTTTTCCCATTTATTTCCCGTTTTTCTTATGAATTCCCCAATTTCTACCATGTATTCGTGTGAGATGAACATGAGAGGCTAAAACCCTCAATCTTTAGGACCGGGAGTAGCCCGGGAATGCATTGTATGACATTTTTATATCAATAATTCATATTTTTCTCTCAAATCCGTGGTATAGATTCGTTTTCTCCATTTCTATTGTTATGCTTGATCACCATAATAATAATTTAACACCCTTAATCACTTCGACAGAAGGATTAACGGTTGAAAAGAGACGAATTCTACATTAATTAATAAAACCCTTGACAAAGGAGTTGTAAAATTAATGGTGGGAACTGAGAGACCGTTTTTAATGCGCTTAGTTTAGGGGAATGATTACTACGACGGTGGAATCAACCTAAACCTAAGTAGTGAATTACACCACGACAGTGGGTAATTCTCATTTCAGGCCACTACCCGGATAGAGAGAGAAGTGTGAGGAATTATATGAAACCTAATACAATGTTGACCCGTGGTGAAACCGCCATCCTAAAGATATCCCTTTGAATTGATTAAATTAACCTTTAATCGATTGTTTTCTTTGTTTGATTTTTATTTTCTTTTAATTTCAACAACAAAACCCTACTTTGTTAATCGGTCTAGCTGATTGCGATTAGTTAGTAGAAGTCTCCAGTAATTCATGTATCCCTGAGTTCGACTCAGGCCTCACAAGGCCTATATTACTCGACACGTATACTTGCGTTTAAGCGCGTAGTAAAATACACGTCAAGTTTTTGGCGCCGTTGCCGACACGTATACTTGCGTTTAAGCGCGTAGTAAAATACACGTCAAGTTTTTGGCGCCGTTGTCGGGGATACGGCGAATTATTGGCACTTTGAGTGCTAAGAGCGGCCACTCTAGGCCACATTTTTTTTTATTTTAATACAATTTCAAAAATTCCCTTATTTCTCTATAATTGTGTTGACTCGTTCAATGCATTGTACTGAACCCCTATTTCCATACTTCAGGTACTTTGCATGGTGCACACACGTAGTCGAGACTACATGAATCGCACACCTGAGGTTCCATCTGTGGGACCAGAGGACGAGGACTACTACGAGGAGGAACACCAAAGTGATATAAATTCTGAATCTGAGCAAGAACAAGAAGAAGAAATGGTTGAAGCACAGACAATATGGGAGAAGATCAAGGCGTCTTCTTCCTCAGCATCAAAGGGGCCTATAAAGAAACAGGGGCTAAACATTCCAACCTACAAGATCGATCCAGCATTGATTAACCTGGTTAAATCAAACGCATTTCACGGACTGAAAAATGAAGATCCAGTGGCACACATTAGTCAGTTTGTTGAAAATTGCGATGTGGTGAAGATCGACAGGTTCCCGCAGGATGTGCTCTACCTCAAGTTGTTCCCAAGTTCATTGGCAGGAATAGCGAGAGAGTGGCTTCAAAACCTCGACGACGAGTTTGTTGAATCATGGGATCACATGGTGGAGGTTTTCTTCGAGAGGTTCTTCCCTCCTGAGAAGACCAACGACATGATTAGGAAGATTCACAATTTCACCCAACAGGCGGGTGAAACTTATTCCGAGACTTGGGAGCGATTCCAGGTCATGTTGAGGAGATGTCCACATCATGGATTGGACAAGGAAACACAAGTGAAAATCTTCTATTTTGCTCTCTCCGAGCACGATAGAAGTAATCTTGATTCAGCCGGATCTGGATTTTTTCTGAATAATACGGATACCAGATGTTGGGAGATACTGAAAAACATGGCTAGGAAACAGTCATGGGGTGATAGAGGGGCTGTGGAGCATGTCAAGGCTGCTGGTGAATCCAGAATAGTGAGGGAGCTGAATGATAAGTTGGATCTTCTAGCCAAGAAGGTGCTAACTAAGGAGGATGCATCTGATGATGGGGAGTCCCAAGTGAAATTCATGCAACAACAGGGTTATAGAAACAATGACTATGCATGGAGGAAAGATAAAAAGTTTTCATGGAAGGATCTGAACAATTTTCTACAGGATCCGGATGCCAAGCCACAGCAGAAAGCCGAGGATAAGAACACTGAATTACTAACTCAAATGGTCCAGCAAAACCAAGAGATGATGGCCATGTTTGGAAAACAATTGCAATCTCAAGGTGATATTCTAACCAAGTTTGGGAAGACGCTGCAAAGCCATGGAGCACAAATGCGGGCATTAGAGACCACCGTGGCACAGATTTCGAGTGAAGTGGCGGCCATTAAGCACGCCAACCAACAAAAACCAGCCGAGAATGCAAATGTGGCCCAAGCACACCATCAGGTCAAGTACATGTATGTGGTAAGCACTGAGGAGGAATCTCAGGTGCTAGAAGTTGTAGAAGAAAGAAGAATGACGTTTAATACGCATGCGACACCGGAGATACCGTATCCACGCACTTACTACGGATTGCCGGGCGGAAACCCTTTCTTCAGGAAATCACAGCGAGTTGTGAGTATGGTATCTCCATCTAAGCAAGAGGAACAAGTGCAGGTTGTTTGTGCACATGCAGAGACATCTAAGGCGAGAGAGGAACCACAACAAGCTGCTACTATTGAGAATGTCTCGCCAAAGCCCATGTCGGAGGGAGTGATTGAAGCAAGCTTAGGGGAGGTACCCCCGAAAAGCTCTTATGTGCCACCTCATAGGCGTGTTGAGGCAGCAGATGTTTCAAATGTGGTTAATCCTAAGTTAAAGAAAGAGCATCGTCACTTTAAAAAATTCCTGGAGATATTCTGAAAACTCCACATCAATATTCCATTAGTAGAGATGATTGAAAAAGTACCTGCCTATGGGAGGTTCATCAAGGAAATCATCAATAAGAAGAGGCAGATAAAAGACGATGAAATTTATTGGATGAATGAGACGGTGAGCTCTATGATTCACGGGAGTTCACCGAAGAAGAGAAAAGATCCAGGAGGTTTTTACATTCCGTGTTCAATAGGTGGTCAACAATTTCTGAAAGCGCAATGTGATTCTGGCGCTAGCATAAATCTCATGCCTTTGGCGACATTTCAAAAGCTGGGGTTAAAAGAGATAAAGAAGTTGGCTGCAACAATTGAATTGGCAGATGGGTCTACCGTGAGACCCTATGGAGTATGTGAAGATGTTCTCATCAAAGTGGATAGATTCATATTTGCTGTGGACTTTGTCGTCATGGATATGCCACCACTCCAAAGTTGTGAAATTCTTCTAGGAAGACCGTTTCAAGCAACGGCGGATGTTGTGACTGCCTTAGGGAGAGGTACTTTGTCTTTGGGAATTGGAGGAGATCGAGTTGAATTCAAATTACCGCATGATTCTCTAAGCGCAGTCCCCAATGTGAAAAGATGATGACTGTCATACGTCTAGCCTAAGACGTTAAAGAAGGGCGCTTGTTGGGAGGCAACCCAACCTTTGGTACATTAGGATAGTGTAATTTGAGTCATAGATTGCTTTTATTTTGTTTAGATTTTGGTTTAAAAAAGATACCTTGATCCGTTTGTTGAATGTGCAGGAATAGGCAGGGTTGATACCATCGACACACTGGTCGATGGTATCGACATGGGTTCAGGTTGACACCAGCAAAAATCGCACTGCGTCGATACTATCGACATCCTCGTCGATGGTATCGACATGGTCACAGGCAGGTCGCAATAAAAGTGTCGATGGTATCGACACCCCAGTCGATACCATCGAGATCTTAGGAGATATTCAGACGAATTTTGCTCAGTCAACTCGATACCATCGACGGCCTCGTCGATGGTATCGACATCATCACAGGTTGAATGCAACAAAACGGCGGTGTCGCAATAAAAGCAAGTTGATACCATCGACCCAAGTCGATGGTATCGACGGACATGTCACCGATCCACACACAGACATCAACGACGATCGCAACAGCCACATCAGCGATCCGGGTGTTGCGTCGATACCATCGACTTCCGTCGATGGTATCGACCCGTCAGCAATCCGGGTTTCTCGATCCAGCAAACGTCAGCCGTAGATACTCGCGAGGGAGGCAGATACCCGCGAGATGTGTCGATACCATCGACCCATGTCGATGGTATCGACGGGTCAACAGGGGCGCCGACCCAGTCTATTTAAGGGGACTTGCAACGTCATATGACGTCACACCTTCAGAGCAAGTATCCTCCGTTGCACCGAGCACTCCCCCGAGCCCTCCAAGACTGAAGAGAAGCGTCATCGAGCGGAGATCTTCATCGAGCGGAGAATTTCTTCTCCATCTTCACCGATCTCTTTTCTTCTAATCTCATCTTTTCTCGCAACCATGGTGCATGCCGCCGGAGCGTCGTCCTCAAGCTCACACCCTATGGAGATCGAGGAGTTCGTTCCTCCCCCAACTGCTTCCATCCCTCGTCCACGCCTAATTCATGCCAACATGGATGTGAGGAAGGTCTACGAGGAGATAATGAAGCGAAAGTTCGAGCCAACCCGATATGTGGACCGGGGCATGATCTAGGAGTTGGGATTCGAGGCCAACTTGGTCTATGTGCTTCATGGACAAGCACGCAACACCAGCAGAAGCCTACGCCCTGACGAGCTGCAGTACCATGCGGATGGGTAGCCGTTTTTTGGCGAATGGCCCACCTACAAGGAACTGGTGGCGGAGTTCATGGCGTCTCTCGACGTCTGCGTCGTACCAAACGACGTGGTAGCATCAGACCGGGAATGGATCAAGGGAAGGGTGTCCTTCCGACTCTTCAACAACAACTACAATCTCACACTGGTCCAGTTCAATCAAATCTTCAACTGGATCCACTCTCCACATGATCACCGAAGGCCGGACTCCCACACCGACTATGCAAAGATCTTCTCCGAGCTATTTACAGTGCCGGCGGGGAAGACCGTGAGCTACCACAATGCAGCGGTAGCAGATTTTGAGCACCCGTTCGTCCGGGTCTTGCATAGGATGTTGAGCTTGACATTCTTCACTCGAAGTGATCTTGCTTTGAGCAAGTTTCAGGAGAGTGACTTGTTCTTCCTTTACGCACTCCTGAAGCGTCAACCATGCAACTGGGGGGCGTTCTGGCTACAGCGCGTCCTGGCGGTGAAGAGGAGCACAAGGAAGGCTCCAATCCATTTTGGTGGTCTTGTCACCAAGTTGGCGCTTTACTTGGGGCTGAGCCTTCAGTCCATGACTCCGATCTCTACGAGGAGCAAGGTGAACGTGCAACACTTGCACCGTTCAAACCTCATTCTTCTCCGGGACGGGTTGGCGTACGCTCATTGCCATGTCAACCAAGCTTATCAGGAGAGCTCCCTACCGGACGACGTCTTCAACATAGAGGGCAAGCAGCACTTCCGGTGGCCAATCATAGCCATCGAGTCCTCCGAGGAAGAAGGCGGAGGTGACGAGCAAGAAGGCGAGGCTGCAGAGGAAGAGGAGGCTTTCACACCTCTTCGAGCACATGTGGCACCACGGAAGCGTCCTAGGATGCATCCGGGTGCATCTTCATCATCTCAGCCCCCGCCACCATCACCACAGCAAGAGCAGCCAGCTGCGGATCCCTATTCCATGCAGGGGATGTACACCATGCTGCAGGACATCCAGCAGACTCAGCAGCAACACATGGTTATGTATACCGGTATTCATGATACTACGAGCCGGGTACTTGATAATCAACGGGCTATGTTCGAGAACGAGCGACTCATCCTCGCCAACCAAGAGCAAATGCACAACCGGTTGCAGCGGATAGAGACGCAGCAGTAGCCCTTTTATGACCATTACTGGAGTCAGGACTACTTTGGAGGCTATCCACAGCCTCCGCCGAGGACCCAATATGATCCAAGCTTCCAGGGGGAGTATCTGTCTTGGGATCCTACGGCCCCGCAGTACCCACCACCGCCTCCGCAGGATTGATCAGGGTATCACTGTTCCACCCTTAAGTTGGTTTTTGACTATGAGGCCATAGTCGAATTCAAGCTTAGGGGGGTGGCTGGAACAGCTCTATCTTTTATCTTTTCTTTAGTTGTTTTTAGTTTTTGCTTTGTTATTTGTTCTTGAAATTTTAGTTTGTTTAGGATCCACATCTATCTAGTGTAATCGTGGATGTCTTTAAAATTGTCATCTCGCTGTTTTCATGGGAAATTTAAGGGAATTTAAAAATTTCTGTGTCTTTTGGATAGCTTAACTTGGTTGTCCTTGGGGAACTTGTCCTATGAAAATGATTGATTATGTCAACTTTGAAGCAATATGTCACACCCACACCCCCATTGACTCATGAAAAGTGGATAGTAATGGTTGTTTGAGCCTAACCCAATCAAATGGTAATGAGACTTTAATCGGATGTAAGAGAAAGAACCCTTTGAACTACTACACATGTCAGTAAGGAGGGACACAGAATATTCTTCTAAGGTTCAGTCACTTAATCTTGTGATCATTCCACCTCATTTTTCCATAATCCACCCAAGAATTGGAAGTAAAGTACAGTTTTAACTTCTTTTGCGTGCATAGCATTTAGATAGGATTTGCATTGTTATTTTCAATACTTTTGCATAAAACGAAAAAAAATATATAGTGATTCATGCACATTACCTTTAGGTGGATGTCATGTAGTTGCACTCATAACTTTCATGATTTTCACGCATAAGTACACCATGTACCTCAGGTTGTCTTAAAAAGTGATCTAAATTGTTCCATACCCTCGAAATAGTACAAAGATTTCCAATCATGAAGAAAATGGTGTAACACATGTATCTCTAAGCAATTATGGATATGTGGGTTAAAAAAAAATTCTTGAAAATCTGAAAAAATTGAGAAAAGAAAAAAAAAGAGAGAATTTAGAAGGAAATGGAATAAGAGGGAGAAAGGAACATGATATCACTTGCATAACAAGGAAATTGAGTACATGATGTGGCTTAATTAGATTTCTATCTCTTTTTGAGGTGGAAGGTTAGTGCATGCATCATTCCACCCAATTTTAAGCATTAGGGCATTTTCAATGTGCATTTGCATCATTTAAGACATTTTGTTATGTGCATTTTGAAACTATGTAATACTTCCAAATTCTTCCATGAACCACCTATTCCATCCACCCGTTGCTCGGATTGGTAGGCCACCGTGATTTTCTCCTCACTCATGTTTATCAGGAGAACTGCTTCCATGTAGATGGTAGTTAGGGCGAGCAACGCAGTGTAGGCGATCACAAGATGCATCAGTGCTGCATCGGCGAATTTTATTATGTTAACTGCCTTATGTGATAGTGTTCATCGGTTTGAAGGATAATTTCTCTTATTGATGATTATTGTCGCCTGTAGGGTAATTACTATTCTGTGATTAGGAAAGGCCGGTTTGAGAACGTCCAGTGGGAGTCATGTGGGATGTGGGGTGATGTGTTGATTTTTAGTTGACATCTGCAATCCTATTCTAAGGATTAGTTGCTCGAGGGCGAGCAATGTTTAAGCTTAGGGGAGTTTGATGCGATGATTTTGAGTCGCATTTATAGACCTATTTCATATGTGTTTTGTGCTCTAATTACTCATTTTCATGGATAATATTGCATAATTCACTTAATTTGGTCTTTGCCATCATATTATATCAAATCCCCTTTGTTTTACTATTGTGAGCATCATTTATCATCTTATTATAAATTGTGTGGATTTACTTGGTCTTGTTGTGAAATTTCGGGAAAAACAAGTATCTGCTTCCGTCGATACCATCGACGGAAGTCGATACCATCGACCAAGCCACAGGTTGTCAGCCGAGAAGAGCAATACAGAGTCGATACCATCGACACCTAAGTCGATGGCATCGAGATCACTTTAGGTTGCTGGCAAGGATGCAGTTGATACCATCGACGAAAGTCGATTCCATCGACACAAGGAGAGCTACAGCGTCGCTAGAAGACAAAACCGACGCTACAGGAGTCGATACCATCGACGCCCAAGTCGATGGTATCGAGATCACCACAGGCGCTCAGAATAAAAGAAAGGAAAGCTGCCGCTAATCCGCTGGGTCGATACCATCGACCCGCGTCGATGGTATCAACGCCGGCGGATATGCGTTGGATCTGTTTTGATCTCGATCGGACGGCTGTTGTTATTTGACGACCTAATTAGGGACTTATACCTAATGACGGCCGCCCACATGAGAGGAGGATCTCATTTTTGATTGCACGAGTGCCGAGGAGGAGAGAAAGGAGAACAGAGGCCGAGAAGCTCATCCCGGGTGATTCGGACGTTGTCGAAGACGATTTCCACCACCGACACGTGGGGAAGCTCGTGTTTTACGCCAAGGATCCACCGGTTCTTCTCCGTTCAGGGGTTTTCCCATTTATTTCCCGTTTTTCTTATGAATTCCCCAATTTCTACCATGTATTCGTGTGAGATGAACATGAGAGGCTAAAACCCTCAATCTTTAGGACCGGGAGTAGCCCGAGAATGCATTGTATGACATTTTTATATCAATAATTCATATTTTTCTCTCAAATCCGTGGTATAGATTCGTTTTCTCCATTTCTATTGTTATGGTTGATCACCATAATAATAATTTAACACCCTTAATCACTTCGACAGAAGGATTAACGGTTGAAAAGAGACGAATTCTACATTAATTAATAAAACCCTTGACAAAGGAGTTGTAAAATTAATGGTGGGAACTGAGAGACCGTTTTTAATGCGCTTAGTTTAGGGGAATGATTACTACGGCGGTGGAATCAACCTAAACCTAAGTAGTGAATTACACCACGACAGAGGGTAATTCTCATTTGAGGCCACTACCCGGATAGAGAGAGAAGTGTGAGGAATTATATGAAACCTAATACAATGTTGACCCGTGGTGAAACCGCCATCCTAAAGATATCCCTTTGAATTTATTAAATTAACCTTTAATCGATTGTTTTCTTTGTTTGATTTTTATTTTCTTTTAATTTCAACAACAAAACCCTACTTTGTTAATCGGTCTAGCTGATTGCGATTAGTTAGTAGAAGTCTCCAGTAGTTCACGTATCCCTGAGTTCGACTCGGGCCTCACAAGGCCTATATTACTCGACGCGTATACTTGCGTTTAAGCGCGTAGTAAAATACAGATCAACTTGTATAAGCCTTTTTTGGCTCGATGTATCACTTTAATTTCCTGTCTCACATTGTGCTCTAGCTAGGTGTATGCATTTTGCATGTCTGACATTCTTCTTAATCAAATTTATCCTTGTCTCTACTATTGTTTATAATTATATTTGATTAAATATTTGTGTCTTACATTTTTAAATATTAATTATAAAATTGTTATTATGTTGTTCAATATTTTTTTAAATGTCTTCATTTATATGTGACTTGATATACTCAAGATGAGAGAATAGTACAGTGACAACTTCCATAACAAGACAGCCACAAGGAATGATAAAAACAACAACAATGACTCTTGTACAATGACTCATTTACCTAACATTACTCAACATGGTTGTTGGCAATCTTTGAACATGTCATCCTCAAATTGCTGCAAAAAATTTTTAGCTTCCCTTCCTGCTGAAATTCAAAATGATAGAGCAAAAAAATTCAATAAAACTGCTGCTAGCTATGCAAAAAATACCCAATCAGCCACGTCTCCCCAAGACTCTAATATGGTTGGTGGTTCGAAATCCTCTCAAACATGCACAACTGAAAAGGAGATGGGAACAAGGTTCCAAAATCAGCACAACAAAGAAAGTGGTGATAAAATTACAAGATCAAGAAATTCACAGCTATCACTTGTGCCTAATGTCAATGCTTCCGTGTCTATTCATTCAAGAAGTGTAGAGAATAGAGTTGCCAGTAACCAAAATAGCAATGCATTTCCTGATAACATGGACCAAAATGACATCTCTGATCACCATGTTGAGTCATTGAATGTTATAATAATACCTTTTGATGGGATAGGTAATCATTTTATTCATATCATTGCAATTATAGTGCCACATTTAATGATATATAATTTTCCATATATATATTATCCTTTATGAATGAATTCTTAGGTTAAAAACATCGAGCACGTGGCCAGACACAATGTTTGAATGTTTGGAAAAGAAAGCCCGATGATCCAATTCCCATTGAGAAAAATCAATTTGGACAACCAGTAGATGAAAACCAATGTCACTTATTGTGGTTCCCTGAATCTGGGTGATTAGTGGATATGAGCAATATTTTAAACATGTACATGGAGTTTTTATCTTGGAAGTCACTTCTTTTTAAGCTTCCACTTGTTTCGGTCAATTTTTTGTTTAGTCATGCAACTTTTGTTCTTCTGGTAGATGGTCAAATTGGAGTTCTAATCCCAGGGAACAATATCTCATTTTTATCTATTTACTCAGATTTAACCTTGGTTCTTTTTTCTTGGAGAGCTTCTTGTTTTTTTTCATATTGGATTCTGAACTGATGTCCAAGCTTGATGGATTATCTCATATCTCTCTGAAGTATCTTGTGCAGATAGGAGATCTTGGTGGGATTGATTCTCTCAAGGTTGACATGATGGTCCTATTGGTGACCTTTATTTTCTTCCTGCTCCTCTGATAGATGGTCAATGTGGAGTTCTTATCCTAGGGAACTATATTTGAAGTGCTTTTTCCTTGGGTCTATCTTTCATTCTATCTTTTGGATGGATTCTTGTTATGTTCTAGTATTATGAAATTATCTTTCTCGCTGAAACTCTTCTGAAGCTTTGGATACATTTTGAGTTCTGAACTGATGCTAAAAGAATATCTATAATTTTAGGATGATATTGAACAATCTAATTTTTAGTATATGTAACATATCATCATTGTTTATTCCTTTAACATTACAACATAGTAATTATAAATCAAGGGTTTGTGATATATAACCTTAGTAAAGTTTCTCCAAGTCCATAATATCTTGGAATTCACTTCTTTTTAAGCTTCCACTTGTTGATGTAGCCCCAGGAATTCACTTCTTTTTTATTGTGGTTCCCTGGCTTCTGGGTGTTTAGTGGATATATTACCTTAGTGGATATGAGAAATATTTTAACAGTAGGTGTGGAAGTTGGGGGCAAGTAGCTGCTAGTATAGAAGATTAGAATGTAAGCTGCATGTTGCCAATCATGATCATGCAGGATGTAGTACACTTTGTATGATCGTCTGTGTCTATTCCTTCATACATTGCATACATAAGAATATGTTGATTAACCTCAGGCATTGTTTGGCAATGGCCTTGCTTGATTGTTGTTGCTGGTTGTTCAAACAATTGCTCCTCATCTTCTTGGTCCAACTGATGGTTGTGTGGCTCTTTTGTCTATTGCTAGTGTCTACATGTCCATGATTGTTGCTAGAACAGGAGGTGCTCTTACTCTCCTCATCTTATTGGTCTTGTATAGATTCATCCTATCTAATGGTATTGTTTTACTTCCCTCAGAATTGTATATTTCTTGTTAAATTAGATAATACTCACATATTAGCTTATCTATTCCTACTTCAATGATCTACAAACGAGATATCTACCTTCTTCTATACTTTGCATTTGTGTGAACAACCCAGTTCCCTAATGGTGAATATGAGGATCCTAGGTCTCCCGTTTCACCTCTAAATGATGACTTGGGACAAATACACACTTTCTTGTTGTTATTCCTTGAGGGACATATACACATTTTTAGAGGCATTCCATGAGGGATAGATACACATTTTTGGAATGTTCTCTATTTGTTCATGTTTGGTGTAGGAGGATATCATGTTCAGATCCTATTCAATAGTAGATTTTTTTATCTGCTCACTCGCAAGAATGAGGATAGATCTGAAACAAATTAAGTATGGTGTCCAAAAGCCAGCCTCTCAAGTATAATTACAATTTTGTGAAGCATTCATACATAATTGACTTGTGATGTGCAATAAGAACATCTTCTCCTCCTTTATTTTGGACATCAACCACCTAATTAGGAACATTAGATGTGAAATATCCAAGAGGAATACCTAGAAAATTCTTTTGTGTTTCCTTATTTCTTTCCATTAAATTATATTATTACTAGTCTGAAATGATTAGAAAATTCTTTTGTGTTTCCTTATTTCTTCCTAAGCAAATAACAAGTTATATATCCCTTTATGGAGGCATGTAACTCCAATTGTAAACGGACCAAATTAATTAAGCATTGAATATTTTTTAATCATCATTAAGAAGTTTTTATCATCAGTGAGTTCTCCATTGAGTTTTTCCAGGTTCAGGGAAGAATTCATTCTCATCATCTTTAGGCAGGCATTAACTCCTTCAATGCATCAACCAATCACCCACATTTTAGCAGTTCATCCTTCACGATCCATCATATGTTTTCATTTTCATCATCCAGTTCATCATTCTCATTGACATTTCTGCTCACAAACCTTTTGTTCATCCCAGTCCATCATTCACATTGACAATTGTATTAATAAACCTGCATCATTGCCTTCCTCCTTCCCACCCTGTACTTACTCATGCTTACTCTCAGCTACAAGAAAATACCAAACAAAGAAATGCCAAAGTACCCACTCATAATGCATCAACATTAGGTTATTGTATTCCCATGTGAATCTAGTTTTTGTACCAAAATCTTACAAAGCATGTCTGAAAGAACAATAAGGATTAAGGACTAAATTTTCTTTGAAAAAAATTGCTAAACAATATGGTTAACATTAACAGTTCCAGGAAAGCAGTTCACCTAAAAAATAGGTTAAAAAGAGAAAGATACAAGCATAAAGTTCATATATGCATGGAAAATTGTAGTTATATTCAAACTCATGATTCAAGTTTTGATGATGGATATGAGCAATGTTTATGCTACTTGTTTGTCAGATTTAGATACGAACAATGACTAAATGGACTGTATGTGAATTTAATGGTGTTTATTGTTGAATTTAACTAATTATTTTTAGCTATATTCAATTGCTTTACCTAAGTTGGACTGAACATGTGCCTGTGGTTGGATTGAACCTATGTGTCATCCATGGATGGTCTAATACAAGCAAAGTTTTCATGTTTGTTGAAATGAGGTTTTCATCGTTTTCAAATCTGCTAAGGTATGTTTTGATAATGTTAACCATTATGGCTTTGCAAGATTCTTACTAATGTACTATATATGAACATAATATGTGAACAAATAGTTTCTTTAAATTCTTCCCAAGTTTAGGATCACTCATGGAAGGTTGTCCTCCTTGGTCTTTTGGTGAATCATGATTCATAAATTATTCTACAAACTACATAAAATACTTACCCTAGATTCCTCCTCAACTTGTGACCTAACCAACTGGTACACCACCAAATTGTTTACTTGATGTTTGTTTTTATTCCCTACCAATAATGCTTATGGGTTGCATATTATGGGTAATTGAGTTCCCCTTGTGCTATCTTCTAATGTAATATTGCCTTATACTCTATCTACTTTCATACAAGTTCATGTGCCACCATCTTGCATGGTTGATGGTGTTCATTCTCAACATTTTTTTAGAACTGATGTTATTGTATACCATCCTGAAGCTATGGGTTTGGTGGCTGTTGATAGGAATATTGTTGCCGTATTTGTATCCGATGTTATGCTTTCATTTGCTGCCTTTTCTATTGAAATTCCTGGAGAGGTAATAAGTGCTCATTGTGCATTTTGATTGTAGCGTATATTGATTATTATGTCTTCGCAATTCATTAGGTTGTATTCCTCCATCATGTTCACAATTATGCTCTTGTGGCTTATGATCCTTCTGCCCTAGGCCCTTTAGGTGCTTCTTATGTCTGTGCAGATGAACTTATTCCAGGTTAGCCTATTTGATATCGATTTATTTATAAAAAAATAATCAATAGAACCTTGCATTTTCTCAAATTGTTGAAAACTTCATGATTTAAATATATAATTTAAAACTGATTTACATTCAGTTATATTTTTTAAATTGTAGCAAGCGTTAATATATTGCAAGGTAACACTACAAGATGTGTTCTAATAATAATTACAGGGTAGAATTAGGCATGACTAAACTCTACTCTTTTCTAAGGACATGCGATCTAAAATAGTTGGACCACGGAAACTCCATAGTGCACTTTAAAAAAGGACTCAATTGAGTTATCTTTATATGCAAACGCTTCCTAGTGCATCTCAATGTGCTTACATAACTACCCCATTACTCCAAAACATCAGTTGGATTCTAAGTTTTAAAGATGCGCTGTAAGTTATTAAAAATATTTGTTGTCACTTACAACAAAGCTATGGGCTAAATCAGTACTCATAGGCTTCCATGGAGTTTCAATATGATTTCAATTCTATGTTACACATTGTGATAAACATTATGTGCATGTTCGCAACCCCCATCATAGACGTCACCCTTGGGTCATTGTAATTTCTTTTTGCCTGGAAACAGGCTCATTGAAAAATAATATATCCTATTCAACATTCATGTGCTTTGGAATTTCTGTCTTTTAAATCATCTATATATATCGGAAAAATCTTTTTACATGCCCAACAAAATGCAATTGGGTTTGCATTAGTATACATTCTATGTTGCTTCTTTTTTTTACAAGTTTCATCTGTATATAAAGTGAAATGGTGACACAAGTTCAATTACACTATCCGAAAATCTACAATATGCTTGTTTTCTACATTAAATATGGAAATCTATGGTTAAGTCTTGAATATTCCATATATCAGAAGGCATCAAAATTAGTAATCTTGTACGTTACATGATACATTCTTTCTTTGATGATAGATCCATACCTGCACCGATGTGATTATGTGTATCTTTTTGGCTTAAGCAGGAGTTTGCAAGCAACATCTAGGAAGTTAATTATTACAAATCCTTGTTCTACTTTGAACATTGGATCAACAGATTGTCCACGATACCGAGCTATGAACATGGAGGTTATTGAGATTGATACTGGTAAAAGTTTTTTTTAATTTCTATATTTACATCGAAGTCTAGTTCTATGATGTCACTTGATATTTATCTACTGCGATTTTGGAAATACCTTCTCTGGAGTACTAACTGATGAGAATGAAAGAGTACGCGCATTGCAGGCTAGCTTCTCGATACAGGTTTGATGCATGCATTATTGAATGGCACATGATTTCTAAAAATGTTTTGTAGTCCTGACAGTTGTTACATGCACTTGAAGTATGGTTCTAGCTCAGTTTAAGACCATCAATTTGTTAGGGGTTTTCCAATCTATACAATTAGTTATGTCCTCAGAAAGATAGATGAAGGTACAGAGGGTCTGCCATTACTAATAAACAGGGTGAAACGACCTATGCCCCTAATTAGAAGTATGGAGGAAGAGCTTTATCCAACATTTCTCTCTAAAGCAAAGAGTTTTGGGTTGATCAATGAGTGGGTAAATGTAATTAGCCTACCACTCTTTCATTGTTCTTCTAAACATGTTAGTTTACCACATTAGCTGCTGACTTGCTTTTAATTCTTTGTAAGATTCTCCATCGCAGTCAGAATTTCTTATTTTTCTATTTTTGAGGAATGTGTTTACTTGTCTAGTACAGTGGGATATATTTGGTTAGAAGGGGCTCTTATTTATATATTTTTTCTTCTTGAATCATAGACTATATATTTGTAAACTATATAGTGCCCAGGCTGCTATATTATACTTCCACTGTATCTTATCATTACCCAGAGGTATAAGTACTGTATCACTACCCTTCTTGAATCATAGACTATATATTTGAACTGGACTTCTCAGACTCCACAAATTTTAAATATAAAGTTTGATAATCTATGAAGTTATACCTTATTTTATCAAGTGTTGTTGAGTTTTGTAAGTAGTCTACATTGTTTGCAGGTGTTAAGACAATCAAACCTATATTGGCCTCTTCAGATTCTCAAGTGAAGGATCTTCATATTCTCAAGCGAAGAATCTGAGTAGGTACCAAATGGATGACCTTTTAGGCTCTACTTTCAGATGTGTGAGGGTGAGTAATCTTACATTATGGTTAATCTATAACTAAAATTGTTTGTTTGTACTGGTTGCTTTTGTAACTTCCTACTCATATGAACTTATGCATCTGTTAGCATCCATTACCTCTTCTACTTGTCTATGCCATGACATTTACCTTTAATGTGGTAATCTATAATCTTTCTCACCAATAGCTGACACACTATATATGAGGAGTATCCCCATCCCTCCATATTCCATCCCATGTTGATAGTATCAATGAAGCCCTCATGATGGACCCCAACCTTTATGAAGGAGGAGGAGGAGGGTGGTTCACAAACCCAAACTGATGAAGGTGTATATGAAACAAGAGTGGTGTGTGATCCGAAACCTTGGTATAGAGAAGAAGTTTGATATTACACAAGAGTTTGGAAGGCCACGAGCTTATAGTGAAGCACATTTTAGGCATGCCTATTTTTTGGGTTTTCATCTTGTTTGTCGACCCAAGTCAAGGGGGAGCTTAAGAAGGGAACTTCAAATACACTTGCTAAATTTATCCAGAAGTTTAATTCCTCCATGGACAAGGGGTTGGATTTTCCTCCTCCTACTTTGTCTTGAGAAGACCTAATAGCATTGAAACCTCCTCCCCCACAAGCCATTCAATCCCTAATGATGTTAACCCTACATCCTTCAAAGTGGACCACAAAGTTCTTTTCTTGATCCTATCATAAGAGGCATAAACCAAAGAAAATCAAAGGCAACAACCTCTTCCTTTGCTTGACAACAAGAATTAATAATGGGCTATCTGATGAGTTGGAAAATACCCAAATATGAGATCATGGCGGTGCATTTGAGTGTCCTAGTTGAACCCCAACATATCTAGAGTGAAGTCCATCTGATCTTCCATCTGGAAAATTTTGAGGATTGCCACTCCATCTGGACTCATTCTCATCCGTCTGCAAAGTATTTTTCTAGTTCTTTAGTTGTGAACGCCCCTGGAATTCCATACTAAAAGCTTTGAATTCATGGTAAACAACTACCTTTTATGCTTCACTCTGCTTAGGTTTCCTATCCACTTTTGCTATTTGTGTCATCCTAACATCAATGTCGGGTGGGATTGGTTATTTTGTTTGGTCATAGTCCTTTAGGATCTTTGGAAATGAATAGTGCAACCTATTATACCGAATGTTGACATTTTTGGTGATTTTTTATTTTCTTTTTATCATCTATAGAAAAATAATTTTAGTTATTCTGATCTGAGATGTCTATATTAAAGCTCATACCCATTAAATGAATTGGGATGTGTATAGGGTTCTCCTTTGCAAATCTATAAATTATAGTATACACTAATTTCTATAAAACATTTTGGGATTTTATGAATCAATTTGAAACCATATCCTTTATATTTGACAGACATACATCTTCCAGGACATAATTACTAAAATTTATACTATTCTGTTGCATATTTTTATAGTTGATATTATACATGCTATCTGATCCATGTGTCATCTATTTGCACTCCTGTTGATGGTTGTTTAATTTGATTTGAGATATTTATCTGATAATCAACCACCACTTCTTTTGATTGTGTCTCTTCAGTAGGGTGTTACAGATAATGCAAGCTTGTCCACTGTGTACACACCCATGTATATTTTTAACAATCTGTCTGGTTGGAATGAAGACTGAAAGAGATAATACCATTTACTCTTCACTATCGTCCAACTCAATGTTTATTGTTGGAATCTAGTATAGTTGTTTGTAGCATCCATAGAAAAATCTCTTAAAATGACATTTAATTGAACTGAGTTGAATTAGTTGTGGTCATTCCAACCACACCGCACTAAGTAGGCACTTAGTCGAATTGCCTCCATTCTACAGAGAAAAAAGTCACTTCTTGATTTTTTTTGATAAAAATATACTACATTGAAGTTTGTGTCATATGTGAAGTGAATCTGATGGCTGAATTACATTTTACACCTTCACTTTGATCATATAGTTAGCTTGTCAGTTGTCACTCATGACTTTGAATTTTCCTAGAAAGTTTTTTGACTAATAAGTAACCTTCAATGTTAGTCCTGTTGATTTTCTTTACAAAAAATCGTGACACTTGATAGTGATCGCTGCATTTATTTTTTAGTATGACTTCCTAGAATTTTATTTGTTTTGAATTAATTGAGCTATTCATTTACTTAAAATATTCCTCTTAGTTTCTTAGATATTCACCACTTCACAATGTAAGATGGCCGTGGGAACAAAAAGCTGGTGAATCATGCCAATATCCATCTACCATGATTTTGATCGCTGATCATGATGATCGTGTCGTGCCATTACATTCATTAAAACTACTGGTAGTAAGGCTATTTTCTCCTTCTAGTTTTTGGATGACAACATACAATGAAGTTGTGGTTGTTATGGAAGACGTCTCATATATGTGTAATGTTTCACAAACTATGCAATACATACTTTGCACAAGTTTAGAGAATAGCCCTTAGACCAATCCGGTCATTGGTCACATTGACCAGAAATCTGAACATGGAGATGGACGGTGTACTCAGAATATGGTACATCTATTTTTTTATTCAACATAATACGATTGTGATACACTGGTCTAACACCGACTGTGTGTATTTCTTACTGTTAGATCGATGAGGCTGCTGATAGATATTCATTTATGGCTAAAATGTTGGATACTAATTGATCGAGTCCTATCCCTTTACAACATCCTTAGGTCTGATAGCATCCCAAACTCCAATGGTGGCTCACAAATAGAACCAAATCCAAGGAAGTTGCTTGAACCAGATCATATCTCCAAGTTGAAGCAAAGGTTGGTGTTTTAATGACTACATTAAAAACACTCCAAATCATATATACAATTTGACAATTTCTTCATATCTGACTCTTTAGGGTTCCAATGGTGTTTACTATATCTTTTATGTATGTATAGGTAAGTGAATATGCTTCAACTTTTAAAATCATATTGATGCACTCCAGGGAAGATCAGCAACATATTGATCAATTGGTTAATGACATTGAGAAATTAAGAATGGAATTTCAGTCTTTGGAGAGACCAGTATTGGACGTGGAGATTTCACCAGAATGTAAAGTTATTTCCTGAATGAGCTCTGAAGTCGGCATGCAAAAAAGTAGATAGTCATAATAGGGAAGAGACAGATCCAATGATGTAGAAGTTATTGAACTGAATAGAAAGATGTTGTATGAAATTATATCATTGGTGATGTATTCAATATAAGGGGCAAGGTAAAATTTCCTCCCCATGTAATTTTCAATTGATTATAAATAAAAAATATTCATACTTTCAGAAAGTGAGTTCGTCTACAATTGGCATTCATTTAGAAATCCTGATAATGAATTGAAAACTGAATGACTAAAAGCCATGAAAATGTAGTAATACTAACTAGTAGTCATTAGTGGCGTTTTTTATATGCCACTAAACTCAATAAGAATATTTTCATACAACAACATAATACAAAACAGTGGCATTTTTATAAAAGGCAATTGATGGATAGTGGCATTTTTATAAATGCCAAATGATATTTTAGGGGCATTTATTTGGCCTTTATTGGAAGCCACTAAAGCCAAACGTTTAGTGGCATTTACAAATTACACTACTAACTTTCCAGTGGCATTGGTACTAGAGGCATTTTTTAAATGTCAAAAAATGTCACTAAACATGTTTAGTGGATTTTATTTTTTTTAGTGGCATTTCTAAAAGGCCACCGATATGAATGTTTGCTGTAGTGATTGTATCTTAATATACAAATGCATTTATGAAAGTGTGTGCATCTCTAAGACATGATTCCCCCTCCATGATAGGACCTAGAGTTGCTTAGGCTGAATTTTCTTGAAGTCGTACTTAGATAATTATTAAGAAAATATCATGTAAGATTAAACCGAATATTGATTAGTTTCTCATAGTGTATAATTAATCATATGACTTTTTATGCTACCCACATATTAACTAAATAGTTCATTTTGTTTCTTTGCAGACTAGAATATGTGAAACCTCTTAAGTATCATTCAACTGATGAGTAGTTCGATGCTCTAAAGAAATAGAGCATGGTTTTGTCTTTATCCAATTTTCTTGAGGAACCCAAGTTCTTGAAAAGCAGTGATGTAGGATTTATGGAGATCATTTTGCCAAGAACAAGTTATGTTCTTGCTGTCAAGTCAACGATGCACAATAAGAAAATCCAAGAACATTTGGTTCACATGTGTATGCCTTTTAACTATATCAAGGAAGAGATGGTCAAATGATGTAAAAACTATTATATTAATTGGAGATTGGTGTATGAAAGAATGTATCATAGGTGTTTTATTTTATAAATAAGATAAGGTGAAATGTCCTCCCCATGTAAATTTCATTTTATAATAAATAAAAGAAATAGGCATTCATATTCTATACTTTTGAAAATGTGAGATAACATTTCAATGGCACTCATTTAGAAATCTTAGTAATGAATTGAAAAATGAATGGTTAAAATCCTTAAAAATGGCATTATACACAAGAAGTATGCCATCAATGGCATTTTTTATAAGCCATTATACTCAATAAGAACACTTTCCTGCAACATCCTTATGCACAATATTGGCATTTGTATAAAAGTCAAGTGATGTAATAGTGGCATTTTTATAAAAGCCAAATGATGTTTTAGTGGCATTTATGTGGCATTTACCGAAGGACATTAAAACTAATGCTTTAGTGGCATTTACAACTTGTGCTACTATATCTCTAGTGGCATTGGTACTAGAGGCATTTATTTAAGTGTCAAAAAATGCCACTAAACACCTTTAGTGGCATGTATTTTCTTTTAGCGGCATTTGTGAAATGCCACTAATGAGTATGTTTATTGTAGTGCCATGTCATATCATACCCAACTTCTCATGATTCCTCATGTCTCAGAGTCCAGGTCTCCAACCTTCTTCATCATGTCTTGCCCTCTCTCGAGAGCTAACCCTACAACTGGTCCTACCACTAGAGGTTCTCTTAGAAGATGGGTCAAGCTCTTAAGGATACATGTCTATCTGTATAGGGGTGAAACATACTATCAGGACCAATGTCTGACCAAGATCATCCAAAGATCTACATGCTCATTTCATAAACATCAGGCATAACCCTTCTAGCCTAGGTCTAAAACCTGTTGCCAGCCTTACAACCACTTTCTTCTTTGCAGATTTGTGCCTCTTTCCTACTCATATATATACATATATATATATACATATACATATATATATATATATATATATATATATATATATATATATATAGAGAGAGAGAGAGAGAGAGAGAGAGAGAGAGAGTCAGGCTAGAATACACTCGAGTGTACGGATCACACGAATACACTCAAGTGTGTTTGCATATCAAGACTATTTTTTACAAAATGTAAACCATTGATCTTCACCATCATACTATTACTAGGCTACATACAAATTTTGAGCCCATTTGGATGAGTGTAAGTCACTCATCCAAGGGAAACAAAATCGACACACAAAACTAATTTGAAATGCATAATTTTTGTGGTCTTCATAACATGAGCTATACATATCCAAATGTACTCAAATTATGCATATGAGTTGTTCAAAAGATGTTTAAGAAGATCAATGGATTAGATTTTCAAAAAAAAATATTGTATCATGAAAACTACTTGAGTGTATTCTAGCCTGACTCTCTCTCTCTCTCTCTCTCTCTCTCTCTCTCTATATATATATATATATATATATATATATATATATATATATATATATATATATATATATATATATATGTTAGGGTTCCTATATGGTCACCACTAACCTCCTCAATGAGAGAGCTATCTGTAATGACCCTGCTTCCCAATAACCCCCAATCACGGGAGACCAAGAGGTCGGAGGCATTATCCCAAAATCCAAGATCAATGGTTTAACAATTTAATCAACAATAATTATCAAATTCTATTAAGTAAATGGGAAAATTGGTATAAAATAAAACTTTTGCATATTGACGTGTATTTTACTACGCGCTAAAAACGCAAGTATACGCGTCGAGTAGTACAGGCCTTTGTGAGGCCCGAGTCGAACACAGGGATACTCGGAATTGTTGGAGACTCCTACTAACTATTTGCGATCAGCTAAGCCGAATAACAAATTGGGGTCTTTGATCAAAATTAAAAGAAAATAAAAATAAAACAAAGTGAACAATCGATTAAATGTTAATTTAATCAATTCAAAAGGGTATCTTTAGGATTGCTGTTTCACTGTGGGTTTTCATTGTATTAGATTTTATATAATGCCTCAATTTTGTCTCTCTATCCGGTTAGTGGCCTGAAAACAGAATTGCCCACTGTCGTGGTGCAATTCACTACCTAAGATTAGGTCGTTCCCACCGTCGTAGTAACCTATACCCTAAACTAGGTGCATTATGAATGATCTCTCAGTTTCCACCATTAATTTTACACCGCCTTGGTCAAGGGATTTATCGATTAATGTAGGTTTCGTCTCTTTTCAACCGTTAATCCTTCTTTCAAAGTGATTAAGGGCATTAGGTTATTATTATGGTGATCAAGCATAACAATATATTGAGAACACGAAACTATACCACGGATTTAAGAGATAAAATATGAATTACTATAATAAAACTATCATACAATGAATTCCCGGGCTACTCCCGGTCCTAAAGATGAAGGGGATTAGCCCCGCATGTTCATCTCAAACAAGTACAAGGTAGAGATAGGGGAAATCATGTGAAACCCCTGAACGGAGAAGAACCGATTGATCCTTTGCGTAGAACAGGTGCTCTCCCGCCTTTCGGTGGTGAAATCCGTCTTCTGCGGCGTCCGGATCAACTGGTATGAGCTTCTGGCCTCCGTTCTCCTCTCTACTGCCCCTCGGTACTCGTGCAATGGCTAATGAGATGATCCTCCCCACGTCTGGGTGGCCGTCATTAGGTATAACTCCCTCATTAGGTCGCTAATTAACCACGTCCGTCCGATTGGGATCAATCTGAATCGAACGCATATCTGCCGGTGTCGATACCATCGACGCGGGTCGATGGTATCGACCCACTGTAGTGGCGTCGGTTTTTTTGCAAGCTTCCGACACTGTAGCCTTCGAGTTTCGATGGTATCGACTTGGTGTCGATACTATCGACTGGTTTCTCGCCAGCAAGCTGATGGTATCTCGATACCATCGACGTCAAAGTCGATAGTATCGACTTTTTCCTGCATCTTTCGGCTGGCAAACTGCGACAAGGTCGATGGTATCGACTTCCGTCGATGGTATCGACGGAAGAAAATACTCATTTTTCCTAGAATTCAATCATGAAACCACATCAATTCACACAAATAATAATAATTTGACAATTAATGTTCAAAACGATAAACTAAAGGGGATTTGACATAAAATAGTAGCAAAGACCAGAGTGGATGAATTATGCGATATTAACCATAGAAATGACTAATTAAAGCATAAAACACATATGAAACAGGTCTATAAATGCGACTCAAAATCATCACATCAAACTCCCCTAAGGTTGAACATTGCTCGCCCTCGAGCAAATAATCCTGAGAATAGAATTGCCAATGTCAACTAAAAAACAACACAACACAACCAACTTCCCATATGACTCCCACCAGACATTCACATACCAGCCCTCTCTAACCACGGAACGATAATTAACCTGAAGGTGACAGTAATCATCAATAACAGAAATTGACCTCAAAACCGATGAACACTATCACATAAGGCAGTTAACATAATAAAACTCAGCGGTTCAGACTTGGTGCATCTTGTGATCGCCTGTACTATGTTTCTCGCCCTAACTACCATCTACATTGAAGCAGTTCTCCTGATATTCATTAGTGAGGAGAAATTCACGGTGGCCTACCAATCCGAGAAATGGGTGGATGAAATGGGTGGCTCATGGAAGAAAATGGAAGTATGATACAATTTCAACATGCATAAAACAAAAATGCTCTTAATGATGCAAGTGCACATGAGAAATGCCCTAATGTCTAAGATTAAGTGGAATGATGCATGCACTAACCATCTGTCTCAAAATGAGATGGATATCTAATAAAGCTACATCATGTACCCAATTATCTTGAATTGCAGGTGAAATTATGTTCCTTTCTCCTTATTCTACTTTCTTCTAAATAACTCTTTTTTTCATTGTGCAGATTTTTTAGATTTTTTTTTCTTTTTCTTTCTTCTTTTTAAGCCCTTATATCCATGATTGCTTAAAGATAACTACATTGGGCTAAATTTCTTCATGTTCAAAAATTTGCACTATTTAGAAGGTATGGAACACTTCCATTCACCATTAGAGAAAAATTGAGACACATGAT
The DNA here is from genome assembly GCA_963693085.1 of Alisma plantago-aquatica. Taxonomy (NCBI): domain Eukaryota; kingdom Viridiplantae; phylum Streptophyta; class Magnoliopsida; order Alismatales; family Alismataceae; genus Alisma; species Alisma plantago-aquatica. The sequence goes on from OY856415.1 coordinate 512,560,700, forward strand.
GTACATTATGCATGACAAATTATGAATGCAACTACATGGCATGCACCTAAGGGTAATGTGCATGTATCACTATTCTAATTTTTTTTTCTTTAATGTAGATCATAAAGACAATTTCGATGCAAGTCCTATCTAGATGCTATGCAATCAAAAAGAGTTAAAACTGTACTTTCCTTCCAATTCTTGGGTGGATTATGGAAACAATGAGGTGGAACGATCACAAGACTAGATGATTGAACCTTAGAAAGATATTATGTGTCCCTCCTCACTGACCTGTGTAGTAGTTTAAAGGTTTCTCTCTCTTTTATCCGATTAGAGTCTCATTATCATTTGGTCAAATTAGGCTCAAACAACCATTTCCATCCACTTTCATGAATCATTAGGGGTCTAGTTGTGAAATTTTGTTTTAAAGATGACATAACCAATCATTTTCATAGGATACGTGCCCAAGGTTAAACAAGACAAGCATTCCAAATACACAAAAATTTTAAATTTTCCCTTGATTTTCCCATGCACAAAATGAGATGACACAACTTTATGACATCCACGATTATACTAGATAGCATGTGGATCCTACAAAAACTAAAATTGCAAGAAACAAATAACAAGAACAAAAGAAATAAAGCTAAAAACTAAAAACAATAAAAGATAAAGTTGTTCCAACTACCCCCCTAAGCTTGAATTCGACTATGGCCTCATAGTCAAAAACAAACTTAAAGATTGGAACAGTGATACCGGATCACTCCTATGGCGGTGGAGGCGGGTACTGTGGAGCCGTCGGGTCCCAAGAAGGATACTCCCCCTGGAAGCTTGGATCAAACTGGGCCCTGGGTGGAGGTTGTGGATAGCCTCCAAAATAATTTTGGCTCCAATAGTGGTCATAGAAGGGCTCCTGCTGCATCTCCATCCGATACAACCGATCATGTATCTGTTGTTGGTTGTCGAGGAGAAGACGTTCATTCTTGAACATCACCCTTTGGTTGTCAAGTATCCGGTTCGTAGTGTCTTGAATGCCGTCATACATTCCCATATGCTGCTGCTGAGTTTGGTGGATATCCTGCAACATAGTGTACATGCCCTGCATGGAATAGACATCCTCACTTGGCTGCGAGGGTGGTGGTGGAGGCAGATGCGGAGAAGATGAAGATGCACCCGAATGCATCCTAGGGCGCTTCCGGGGTGCTACTCGTGCTCGAAGAGGTGTGTATGCCTCTTCTTCCTCCTTAGCCTCGTCATCATTTCCGTCGTTGTCGTCTTCTTCATCGGAGTCTGCAATGGCTATGATTGGCCATCTGAAGTGTTGTGCACCCTCGATGTTGAAGACAGGATCGGGAGGAGAACATTCTTGATATGCTTGATTTACATGGCAATGTGCAAATGCCACACCATCTCGGAGAAGCAACAGATTGGACCTGTGTAAATGTTGCAAGTTTACCTTGCTTCTTGTAGAGAGAGGAGTGAGGGTCTGGAAATTCAAGCCGAGGTATGAAGCCAGCTTGGTGATTAGCCCGCCAAAGTGAATCGGCGCTTTCCTCGTACTCCGCTTCACCGCTAAAACTCGTTGCAGAAAGAAGGCGCCCCAGTTGCACTCTTGTTGCGTCAGGAGCTTGTATAGAAAGAAAAGATCCGACCCCTGAAATTTGCTAAGGGCCAGATCACCCCGAGAAAAAACTGTGGAACTCAGCATTCGGTGCAAGACCCGGACGAAGGGGTGCTCAAAGTCGGCTACCACTGCATTGTGGTAGCTCACCGACTTCTCCGACGGCACCGTCACCAGCTTGGAGAAGATTGCGTCATAATAGGTGCAGTGGTCCGGCCGCTGGTGGTCGTACTGTGAATGGTTCCAGTTGAAAATCATGTTGAACTGCTTCAGTGTGAGGACGTAGTCGTGGTTGTACAGCCGGAAAGACACCCGACCCTGGATCCACTCGCGGTCGGTAGCATTGATGTCGTTGGGAACGACGCAGACGTCCAGTGACGCCATGAATTCTGCTGCCAGCTCTTTATACGTCGGCCAGTCACCAATGAACGGCTGGCCATCTTGGTGAAATTCCAGTTCACCAGGCCTTATTGGTGTGTGACGGGCCTGCCCGTTAAGAACATAGGCCAAGTTGGCCTCGAATCCGAGATCTCGGATCATCTCCCAGTCCACATACCGGGTAGGCTCGATCTTCCTCCGCATTATCTCTTCGTAGATCTTTCGGACCTCCGAGGAAGTATGGACGAGTCGGGGACGTGCGACCGATCCTGGTGGTGGTGGCACGAATTCATGGATGTCAATCATGTGCACGCGTGAGGAAGAGGATCCAGATGTATGCACCATTGTTGGGACGAGAAAAGAGATTAGAAGAAGATCTCGGTGAAGATGGAGAATTTAATCTCCAGTCGATGATGATCGTCGCTCGGTGCTGCTATTCTTCAGGCTTGGATGGCTCGAGGGAGTACTCGATGCAAAGGAAGAAGAGAGTTCTGAAGGTGTGATGTTAAATGACGTCATGAATCTCCTTATATAGACTTGGCCGGTGCCACTGTTGGTCTGTCGAAACCATCGACGCGAGTCGATGGTATCGACACCTGTCGATGCTATCCGCCTCCCTCACGAGTATCGACGGTCGTCGATGGCTGGATCTTGAAACCCAGATCGCTGACGTGTCGATACCATCGACATGGGTCAATGGTATCGACGCTGCACCTGGATCGATGATGTGGAAGCCGCGATTGCTGTTGATTTGTTTGCGCGGATCGGTGACGTGGATGGTCGATACCATCGACGAGGGTCGATGGTATTGACTTGCCTTTGTTGCAACACCTCCGCTTTGTGCCTCAACCTGTAACCGTGTCGATACCATCGACGAGGCCGTCGATGGTATCGACTTTCCTGAGTCAATTTTGTCTGTAAATCTCCAGAGATCTCGATGGTATCGACTAGCATGTCGATACCATCGACCTTGATTTTTCGATATGCCTGTAGGTCCGTCGATACCATCGACGAGGCCGTCAATGGTATCGACGCAGTGCGAAATCTGCAGTCGTCTACCTATTCCATGGTCGATACCATCGACCAGTGTGTCGATGGTATCGACTCTGCCTCCACCTGCACAATTAACAAAATGGTCACGATATCTTTTTTACATGAAAAACTAAGTAAAAAAAAATTAAACTACGAATGTAAATGAGCTAAACTAAAATACTAATGGTTGGGTTGCCTCCCAACAAGCGCCCTTATTTAACGTCTTAGGCTAGACAACTTTTGGGCACATCATGCATCCAGAACGGAAATGAGTTTGACCTCATTCACCTTTCTCTTGTAGTTATCACCAAAATAGAGCTTCAACCTTTGTCCATTTACCAAGAACGTGGTATCACCATCACGCACTAAAATAGCACCGTGTGATTTGACGTCCTCTACCACGAACGGTCCACTCCACCGGGATTTTAGCTTCCCAGGATGCAAATTGAGTCGTGAGTTGAACAACAAAACACTATCTCCTTTCTTGAACGTGCGCAACTGGATGTGGCAGTCGTGGATCAGCTTTGTGTGCTCCTTGTATATCTGTTGGTTCTCATATGCCGTCATCTGTAGCTCGTCCAACTCGTTCAATTCTAGCAGTCTCTTCCTCCCCGTTTCATTGTAACTCAGATTTAGCCTTCTTAGCGCCCAATGCGCCTTGTGCTCTTACTCTACCGGTAGGTGACAAGCCCGGCCATACGCCAACCTAAAAGGCGTGGTGCCTATAGGTGTTTTGTAGGCCGTCCTATATGCCCATAAAGCATCCGACAGTAGGGCACTCCAGTTCTTCCTTGTGGACGCCACCGTACGTTCTAAAATCTTCTTAATTTCACGGTCGGAGACTTCCACCTGGCCTTGCGTTTTTGGATGATATGGGGTACCTATGTTGTGCTTGACCCCATATTTCTTCAATAATGTCGAGAACTTTTGATTCCTAAAATGCGTACCCCCATCATTGATTATCATTCTGGGTACTCCAAACCTGTAGAAAATATTTTCTTTCACGAAACTGCACACCATAGTGGAATCATTAGTCCTTGTGGGGATTGCTTCCACCCACTTCGACACATAATCAACTACTAATAAAATATATAAATTTGAGTTTGAGGACACAAAGGGTCCCATGAAATCTATGCCCCACAAATCAAATACCTCCACTTCCTGAAACACATTCAGGGGCATCTCTTGTCGCTTTGAGATATTACCTGCTCGTTGGCAAGAATCATATTGCCTCACAAACTCGTAGGCATCTCGAAACAAAGTTGGCCAATATAGGCCTCTTTCCAAAACCTTAGCTGCCGTGCGCGAGCTGGCGTGGTGTCCTCCCGTAGGTGATGCGTGGCAATGACGAAGAACGCTCTCGTACTCCACCTCAGTCATACACTTGCGCAAGATACCGTCCCTGCATTGCTTAAGAAGAATTGGATCATCCCAAAAATAATATCTCAAAGAATGGAAAAATCGTTTCTTCTCCTGATATGACCAATCTTCCGGGTTGATCCCACAAGCCAAATAGTTTACAATCTCTGCAAACCAAGGAACCTTAGAAGTAATTTTCAAAATCTGTTCATCCGGAAACGTCTCAGTTATGGATATATGTAAATCTTTTTCATCCACCCCTTCTAACCTAGACAAATGATCAGCCACTACATTTTCAATCCCAGATTTATCCTTAATTTCAATGTCAAATTCCTGTAAGAGCAAAATCCACCTAATGAGTCTAGGCTTTGCGTCTTTTTTCTCCATTAAGTATTTTATTGCGGCATGGTCGGTCCATACAACTACTTTAGAACCAACTAAATACTGCCGGGATTTTTCAAAAGAGAACACAAGGGCGAGTAATTCTTTTTCAGTAGTTGTATAATTCAATTGGGCATCATTCAAAGTCTTTGAAGCGTAAAAAATCACGGCGGGCTTATTGTCCACCCGCTGCCCCAATACGGCTCCTACCGCAAAGTCCGATGCGTCACACATTAGTTCGAACGGTTTTGTCCAGTCCGGCGTTTGAACAACCCGTGCAAAAATCAGTTTTTTTTTCAAAATGTCGAATGCATGTAGACACTTATCATTGAAATAGAAAACAACGTCTTTCTCCAAAAGCTCGGATAGAGGTTTTGCAATCTTAGAAAAATCTTTCATAAATTGACGATAGAACCCGGCATGTCCCAAGAAACTTCTTACCCCTTTAACAAAATTTGGTGGGGGCAACTTGGAAATGACCTCAATTTTGACCGGATCCACCTCTAAATGTTTGCTAGACACCTTGTGTCCTAGCACTATCCCCTCAGTCACCATCATGTGACATTTCTCCCAATTGAGGACCAAATGTGTGTCCTCACAACATTGTAAAACTTTGTCCAGATTATAAAGACATTCATCAAACGATGCACCATACACCGAAAAGTCATCCATAAAAACCTTGAGACAGCGTTCTACCATGTCAGAAAATATGGCGAGCATACAACGCTGAAACGTCGTCGGTGCATTGCATAAACCAAACGGCATTCGGCGGTAAGAAAAACTCCCATAGGGACAAGTGAACGTAGATTTCTCTTGATCCAAAGGATCAATCGAGATCTGGTTGTACCCCGAGTAACGGTCTAGAAAACAAAAGTGCGATCGACCGGCAAGACGCTCTAAGATTTGATCAATGAAAGGTAAAGGAAAGTGATCCTTAAGTGTGGCGGCATTCAAACGGCGGTAATCAATACAAACTCGCCACCCGGTTACCAATCGGGTGGTGACAGGTTCATTTAACATATTTTGGGTGACAGTAATTCCCCCCTTCTTAGGGACTACCTGTGTGGGACTCACCCATGTTGAGTCTGATATGGCGTAGATAATACTTGCAGCAAGAAGCTTAATGACCTCCTTCTTCACAACCTCCATCATGCTTGGATTGAGGCGTCGTTGAGGTTGAATCACGGGCTTGGCTCCCTCCTCGAGCCGAATCTTGTGCTGACATAGAGTAGGGGAAATCCCCTTGATATATGCAACAGACCACCCAAAAGCTCCCCGGTGGTTCTTCAGCACTATCAACAATTATTCCTCCTCATCCGCACTCAAATAAGCAGAGATGATCACTGGTAACTTATCTTCCTCAGCTAGAAAGACATATTTAAGATGCGGGGGCAGCAGCTTTAATTCCAGATCTGGCGGGCTTATAAGAGATGATTGAAGCGATGGTGGCAGTTCACCTAAATCTTCATAATGCCTCGTATAGAAGCATGGAAGAATTTGAAGCATTTTAGCGCACTCCTTGAGTGATTTGCTCCGCATCCAATCGTGTGTAATATTTAACAAGCAAGCCTCCAACGGTAATTCCGGGTATGCATCAGAAATAGAAATAGTAATCACATCATCCTCCAGAGGAAGTGGAATGTCCTCATTCTCATCATTAGGGAATCCCACAGCTTTGCACAAAGAAACTACTTTGGTCTGGTCCATGATATCCACAGCCAAAGTTCCATTGTCCACTTTGCTTATCACATGAGCCATGTCCAGAAATGGCTTTCCAAGGCAGAGTGAAATATTACAATCCAGATGCTTCACCATATTACATTGTTCCTTTGCTTTAGATGACGTAGTACTAGAGGGCATGACCATCTCAAAGAGGTCATCGGCTATGCCCAAGGTCAAACGACCTATCCCCATCTCTAAGATCATGTCGGCTGTAGCTTGGAAAGGGTGTCCAAGTAACAGCTTGTTTCCATGTTCATTCTGCATCTCCATAACCACAAAATCAGCCGGAAAGACAAACCTATCCACCTTTACTAACACATCTTCACATATTCCATAAGGCTTCACCACAGAGTTATCCACCAATTGAATCGTCATATTGCTTGGCCGTGACTCCTTCAATCCCAGCTTTTTGAATGTCGAAAGGGGCATCAAGTTGATGCTTGCCCCTGAGTCACATAGCGCTTCACCGAATTTAACCTTCCCAATATAGCAAGAAATGTTAAAGCACCCTGGATCTTGTCTCTTTGGTGGCAAAGTGCCCATGATGAAGGCACTCACTTGCTCTTTTAGCACGACGACCTCTGTATCTGGAATTTTCCTCTTCTTAGTAATGACATCCTTTAGAAACTTCCTGTATGAAGGAATTTGCTCAATGGCTTCCAGTAAAGGGATATTGACTGAAAGCCTCCTAAAACTGTCCAAGAACTTCTTGAACTGTGCATCTGCCTTCCTTGCCTTAGCACTATTTGGGTACGGGACCGGAACAGCTTGTGTCCTTTGATGAGGTGGCACATAAGGCGTCTTTTTCTGAGGTTCCTCCTCTACAACCTGTTCTTCAGTATCATCCACGGATGTGTCCGCAACCTGCTCTATGACTGGTGCGGGCTGCTCCTCATTGGTTTCAACTTCTACTTCAGCTTGTGGCGTGCTTGTTTCCTCATCTCTTGGATTCAACACTTTCTTGCCGCTTCTAAGCAGAATAGCCTTTGCCTGCTGATTTCCCCCAGGAACATTGGTGTTCCCCGGAAAACCTAGATGTGCCGGTTTCTTCAAACTGGCGATCTCGGCTGCCATCTGTGCCATGGATGTCTCAATGGTCCTCATTTGAGCCCCATGGCTCTGTAGTGTTTTCCCATACTGATTCATGAACTCTCCTTGTTGCTTTATTTGCTGGCCAAAAGTAGCCATGAGTTCTTGGTTTTGTTTTATGACTTGATTAAGCAGCTCTGTGCTCTTGTCCTCTATAGCAGGTTGGGGTTTAGCATCCGGATCCTGCAGAAAGTTGTTAGGATCTTTCTAGGAAAACTTCTTATCTTTTCTCCATGAATAGTCATTGTTCCTATAACCGGGCTGCTGCCTCATAAATTTTACTTGAGCATCATCCTCTGACTCATTGTCCTCCTTTGCAAGCAATTTCTTTGCGAGAAGATCCATCTTCTCATTCAGTTCTTTTATTGCCTTGGACTCTCCTACTGCTCGGACCTGCTCCATAGCACCTCTTTCACCCCATGACTGTTTCCTAGCCATGTTCTTTAATATTTCCCAACACCTAGTGTCCGTGTTATTCAAAAAGAATCCTGACCCGGCTGAATCAAGGTTGCTCCTATCGTGCTCGGAGAGAGCAAAATAGAAGATCTTTACCTGTGTTTCTTTATCCAGCCCGTGATGCGGGCACTGTCTCAGCATGACTTGAAACCTCTCCCAGGTCTCCGAATATGTCTCACCTGCCTGTTGGGTGAAGTTATGGATCTTCCTGATCATGTCGTTGGTCTTCTTCGGAGGAAAGAACCTCTCAAAGAAAACCTCCACCATATGGTCCCAGGACTCCACAAACTCATCATCTAAATTGTGTAGCCATTCTCGCGCGGCCCCCGCCAATGAACTTGGGAAAAGCTTCAGATAAAGTGCATCCTGTGGAAACATGTCGATTTTCACCATATCACAGTTCTCAACGAACTGACTTATGTGCGCGACGGGGTCCTCATTCTTGAGCCCATGAAAAGCATTGGACTTAACCAGATTTATCAACGCTGGATCAATCTTATAGGTAGGTATGTTGAGTTCTTGGTTCTTTATAGGCCCTTTTGATGCGGATGTGGAAGAAGCCTTTATCTTCTCCCATATAGTCTGTGGCTCGTCCTCCATTTCTTCTTGTTCCTCGGGTTCAGAATCTATATCTTCTAGATAATATTGATTGTACCCGTCCTCGTCCTCAGGTCCTGTAAGTAGCGGGACCTCTGGTTCACGATTTGCGTAGTCAGTACTCCGCGGTTGCATCATGCACAGTACCTGAAAATAGAAAGATTCAATTTAGTACGGTGCTTAATGATTGCAAATACTTAGAAGATAGACTAAAATTTTTTCTAAAATTATAAAAAGAAATAAAAAGGTGGCCTAGAGTGGCCGCTCACAGCACTCGAAGTGCCAACAAATTGCCGTGTCCCCGGCAACGGCGCCAAAAACTTGACGCAATTTTACTGTGCGTGTAAACGCAAGTATACGCGTCGACTAGTACAAGCCTTTGTGAGGCCCAAGTCGAACACAGGGATACTCGGAATTGTTGGAGACTCCTACTAACTATTTGTGATCAGCTAAGCCGAATAACAAATTGGGGTCTTTGATCAAAATTAAAAGAAAAACAAAGCGAACAATCGATTAAATGTTAATTTAATCAATTCAAAAGGGTATCTTTAGGATTGCGGTTTCACCGCGGGTTTTCATTGTATTAGATTTTATATAATGCCTCAATTTTGTCTCTCTATCCGGGTAGTGGCCTGAAAACAGAATTGCCCACTTTCGTGGTGCAATTCACTACCTAAGCTTAGGTCGGTCCCACCGTCGTAGTAACCTATACCCTAAACTAGGTGCATTATGAACGATCTCTCAGTTTCCACCATTAGTTTTACACCGCCTTGGTCAAGGGATTTATCGATTAATGTAGGTTTCGTCTCTTTTCAACCATTAATCCTTCTTTCAAAGTGATTAAGGGCATTAGGTTATTATTATGGTGATCAAGCATAACAATATATTGAGAACACAAAAATATACCATAGATTTAAGAGATAAAATATGAATTACTATAATAAAACTGTCATACAATGAATTCCCGGGCTACTCCCGATCCTAAAGATGAAGGGGATTAGCCCCGCATGTTCATCTCAAACAAGTACAAGGTAGAGATAGGGGAAATCATGTGAAAAACGTGAATTGTGATGTGAAACCCCTGAACAGAGAAGAACCGGTTGATCCTTTGCGTAGAACACATGCTCTCCCGCCTTTCGGTGGTGAAATTCGTCTTCTGCGGCGTCCGGATCGACTGGTATGAGCTTATGGCCTCCGTTCTCCTCTCTATCGCCCCTCGGTACTCGTGCAATGGCTAATGAGATGATCCTCTTCACGTATGGGCGACCGTCATTAGGTATAACTCCCTCATTAGGTCACTAATTAACCACGGCCGTCTGATTGGGATCAATCTGAATCGAACGCATATATGCCAGTGTCGATACCATCGATGCGGGTCAATGGTATCGACCCACTATAGTGGCGTCTGATTTTTTGCAAGCTTCCGACACTGTAGCCTTTGAGTGTCGATGGTATCGACTTGGTGTCGATACTATCGACCGGTTTCTCGCCAGCAAGCTGATGGTATCTCGATACCATCGACGTCAAAGTCGATAATATCGACTTTTTCCTACATCTTTCGGCTGGAAAACTGTGACAAGGTCGATGGTATCGACTTCCGTCGATGGTATCGACGAAAGCAAATACTCATTTTTCCTGGAATTCAAACATGAAACCACATCAATTCACACAAATAATAATAATTTGACAATTAATGTTCAAAACGATAAACTAAAGGGGATTTGACATAAAATAGCAACAAAGACCAAAGTGGATGAATTATGCGATATTAACCATAGTAATGACTAATTAAAGCATAAAACACATATGAAACAGGTCTATAAATGCGACTCAAAATCATCGCATCACATATATTTTCAAAATAGGATCTAAGACTTCCATCCACAGAAGAATTTTAACTATCTAATCCTCCTTTGGATTACTTAAAATTCATCTTCACATATTTCACTTTACTATTTGTCCTTTTTTAGAATTGTACCTAAAACGCCGACAAACAAAATGTTGTTCAGTATATTTCTATACTGGTATGTGGGGGCAATCAAAATGTCCACAAATAGTTTCTAACAATCTAATTATCACAAATAAGTTATTAACAATCCAAATTAAGTTTTCAATGTGACATTCTCAACCACTTTTGCCCTAAACCCTAGATTACCCTCTCTTAGGGTTTTGTCCTTGCAAGGGACATAAGGCCACCTTCTCCATCCCGAGCTTGGTGCCTAGGATCACCTCTCGAGGTGCCCAATGGTCTTCCCTCTAGGGCTTGACCTAATAGACCTTCCCTCCGGGGCTTGGTCATGCGACGTACATCAGGATGGCATGTAGGTTCAAGAATACATATACATACTTAATTTTGATAATCATAGGGACTTTATAGGATTGCAGAATTGAACATCCAACAATTTAGGTTGTAATCAATTGGGAGATATTTGGGAAACGCTGTGAAACTAAAAGCAATTATTCATAAAGTAACCACATACCTGATCCAGAGTAACTTGATGTCCAAGCATGAATAATCAATCAAGCAATCAATTAGTGATTCTAAAATTAATGCATAACACCCATGTGTTATTAAACATCTTCAAGATTGACTCAGGTCCCACATTAGGGTTTCTAGGCCACCTTTTAGGGTTTTATTAGGGTTTCAACTTCCATCATCCAATTATCAATTTTAATGCAGTTTTGGCCCACAAACCCTAATTTCTACATCATATGCATGATCGAATTCCAATAAAGTCAAATATAACTCTTTTACACTAAACTACCAACCTTATCCTTTTAGGTCATATCAAGATCATTAAGGCCAATTAGCATGTTCAGGCTTTTTTGAGTTGACAACTCTGATTTCATCAATGATTATAGTCAAATCCATAAATGAACCCAAATTACCATTTTTCACATCTTCTAGGTTAGTAAACCCTAATTACAGTAGTTATGAACAATTGTCTCTAATTAGAGATCTTTCATCACATTTATGAAATTAAGTCAGACTTTGATTACGAGCATCAACTAAATCTATTAAATACATCCATAATCAAGATCTAGGGCTTTCATCTATTTAAAGAATTAAAGTTATCAACTTTATGTACTTTTCAAATTAGAAGTAGAAACAGAAGCTGATTATATTTTTACTGGATTCCTCATATTTTTTTGAGCAAGTTTCATATATTACATGTATTAATCTGAGCTACCATTAATTAACTCTGAATTTTGCAAGATTTGCTTACTTGGACCAATGGGATGCTGACACGTCAACTGTCACATGTATTGCACCTCTGTGTAACCCGACCAACTTAAAAACATAAAAATTGGCAATTTTACCTCCACGTGATGATCTGGCTCTTCAAGCCTCAGAAGGGCATTTTCATCCAGGCGAATTTGGTCATCTTCCTCACGCTTGCCTGCTGCAGCCGACGTCTTTCTCACGCGACCCACTATTCCTCAGGCGTTGGCGACGCGAAGTAGAAAGGGGAGGGTAGTTGCACCTCCATAGACCCCTGCCAGACCTAATATGTCTCTCAGTGGTGGGGTTCTTAACCGGAGATGGGGTGAAACAGTCCCCATCTTCTATGCTGTTGTAGTCGGGCCAATGGCCTAGGGCAAGGCTCCGATGCCAATCTAGGGCATGGATGGTTGAACAGGGTCCATCCCACTATTGCACTCTTCCTCACTACATCCTCCGGTGACCTCAGCCATCAAACCAGACCTCTACGTCATCAAGGATCGACTGAAGATAAAGGAGGAGGATCGAGGTCAAGCTATGGGTGCAAATTTGCATAGGCCAGGGATCTGTGAATTATGTTGCATGACGTAGGAACATATTTCTCCCTTTTATAGCATGGGTACTTAGACTTCTCCCAATATCCTTCCCATATGAGCAGGAGATGGAAGACAGTGGGTCTTCAATCGCTACCCGGAAACAAGAAGGAAACTTTCCTTCTTCTTTTATTTGATAAAACCCCATAATAGGAAAATTATTATATATTTTCCTCAAAAGCCTCTTTTCACACCAAAAATTGGGAGAAGTCGAATCATGGTGTTTCCTGTCATTGGAACCAAAAATTAACTCAAATTACCCCCATATATATGATTCTTGATTTCCAAAATAAAACTAAATTTTGATCAAATAAGTTACTTAAGCCACAAGGTATCTTGGAACCACTTGGATTTTCTCCCATCATATTAAATTAGAATTATCTCTTATCTAAAATTATCTAGAACATTAATCTTGGGCAAGAAATTCCCTTTTTCCTATTTTTATTCTCAAGGACTTATATGTACACTTTTAATTAAATGCAACATATCCTTTTCTTCTTTTATCATTTTAATTCCAAACTTTAAGAGAAAGTCCATAATGTCTTAAGCTTATTATGTGTCAACTTTGGGACTCAAACTCGAAAGTATGAGGGACTTTTCTTCATAAGAAAGTTATATATTAATAAAGCATATTTTATGCATATTTTCTCTCTCCTATTCTTTGATTTTCTTTATTTGGATTCCTTTTTCCATTAGAAATATGTGGATCAAAATCTCATCCATGATGATTCCATTATCCATATTTCCACATATTTCTCATATTTTTACCATTATCTTAAATTTCCTTCTTAATAATGCATTATTTGATTTTATCTCTTTTTCTTTTAATCATGTTGGACTCATTAAGATATTATGATCCACGAAATCACATGCAAAAAGGAAATATTGCAAAGGGAATCCATTCAATACATATAATTCACACAATTCCCGTAATCATACATTTATTGGGGAAATTGCATTTCCAACCAAAAGAACCCAAAAATTGGGGTTGTAACATCCTTCCCCTCTTATTGGAATTTTCCCCCCAAAATTCCATCAAACATACAAACAATTCAGGATAAAACTTTTCCATGTCCATCATTGTCTCCCATGTGGCCTCATCCTCTCCATGGTGCTTCCAAAGAACCTTTTTCATCTTATATTCTTACATCTGAGTTCTCTCTCACCTTGGTATCTCATACCCTAATTGGTGACTCAGGATATTTTAACCTCCCTAGAAGCTCAATAGGTTCATGGCTCAACACATGGTTAGGATACATCACATAGTACCCTAGATCAGACTCATGGAACACATTATAGATCATGTTATCCTCAGGGGTATGACTAAACATAAGAATATCCACAAATCATCTCAATTGGACCCATGTATTGGGGACTCATCATTCTCAGTTATAGCTCAGAGAGGGTCAGATTTTCATAACACATATTCTCCCACAGTGATCTGCATGTCAGTCTGCCATGCATCAGCTCATGACTCATGTCTCCATTGGGCTTTCTTAGCCATCACACGATCAAAGAGACTTCATCTACACACATTGTGGTCTCTCTGACCTTCACAAGGTCATTTCACTAATATCATCCTAATGAAATGGTGACCGACATAACCTTCCTTATAGAGCCTCTAACATCGTGATACTAGCTATGGTAGCTATCATCACAAACTCTCATAGGACAAGAACTACCCCCATGTATCACTCTGAATGCGCCCACATGCTCTAGATTATACTCTCTTGACTATACATCAGTCAGGGGTGATATGTTGTACTCAACTTCAATCTAGCATCAAGTTCTTCTTGTACCTACTTCCACAACATGGAAGTGAACTTGAGGTCATACTCATGATATTGAACTCCGATCACAATGTAGATGAACTATCTCTCTCATATATAGTTCAACCACATCTATCACACTGAAAGTTCTCTCTCTCTTAGGAAAGGGATTAGGTCAACTTGGTAAGGAGATTTACCATAACCCATATTGCATCAAGACCTCTCTTGGCCCAGTGGGAACCCACCACCAGATTGTGAGGGGTGGTGGAGTAGAGGCGGTGAAATGGAGAGCTACTTTTGGTCCTACCTCACAAAGTCAAGAATTAAAATCCTCATGGTAGTGGTAGAAAGGCATGTTGAATCCTAAACAAACCTAGCACATCTCTAACTCGAGGTCAAAAGGTTTGGTAGGGAGGTCTAGGTGGCCGTCTTTGTGATCCATTAGATGGTTGATGTGGAAGTTGATGGAGATTTAGTTGGTATACGAAAATCCTTTTTCATGTGGAAGAGATGTCCCATTAGACGTTGGGACCTAGGTACTTATAGGGGCATGCTAGGGTTTTGGGTTTCAACCCCCAATCACATGTAGTAAATGTTTAGACGTAAGTGCATGCATCAGGAAGTCTAGGAAGGTGAAAACATGTTGCATTAGGCATGTCTATGTCAGGGCACACATTGCATGGGGTGATGCAACACGTCAGTTGGATCTTTGTGTCAAGCAAAAATTACATTAGGGTCAACATTCTATGTGGGGGGCAAGTGCATCAGGGTCAATGTGATGTGTGTCTACATCACATTAGGAAGTGGTTGCATCTGGAGATGTTTGGAATCAAGCATCTAGTCACATCAGGTGGCATGGTCCTATGATGAGGATGGGGTGTGGATCAACACTTTACATCAGGCAGCGGCTAGTGCCTCAGTCAATGGGGTGTCATTGTCTATGCAATATACTAGTCAATTTGATGCCTTGGATGATGGTAGCCATCAATCCATGTGGTGATTTTAGTTATATAGAAATGGCCTATGTGATTGTGGGTTGATGTTGGTCATTGACTGGTGGTGGCTACAAATTGGGGTTAATGGGGATCAATTCAATGAAATGGTTGATGACTTGTGTTAGTCATTGCAATACCTTGGTTGGTGTGACATACTGAATAAGGGTTACTAGGGTTGATGTGGCGAATTGGGCATGTTTTGGGCCCAAGAAATGGTCTATTTACCCAGTTGCACTCTATGGTGATCTACTCTTGTTCCCACTCGGTGACTCCTCATTATCTGTAGCAACTCCCTGGGTTACTGGTTTTTGACCTTTACCTCTAGGCATGCATGGTGGCAAGCCACATGCAACTCTATAAACTTCTTCATCTTAGGTATTCAAAGTACTACTGCAATCTTTATCCATCTTGGTAGTACCATGATGTATGGTATATTTAAAATCATGAGCTCCTATATGTTATTATTCCTCAAGGTTGACTTCTCAGAACCCTAAAATACTCTAGTTGTGAGTTCCATCACCTTCCTTTCTTGAGAGGTGTATCTAAGGTTCTACAACCATCCTTCTATCGCATCAAGCTCTAGGTTGGCTAACCAAACAACTACTAACTTGACCAACGGGTCTGGTTGTATCTGGGTATTATCCATATTGGTCTCCTGAAGTTAAGGTTCACCTATCAACCTCTTCCAGCCTCTCTACTAGATAAACAAAACAGTTGTACACTTGAGCTATGCCTCGACTAAGGGTATCATTTACCCCATAAGCTTCCTTATAGGTGAAGACATAAACCTCTATATACTCCACTCAACGTCCTCATCTTGGGGTTACGTCAACTGAGTCAAGAAAACTCCAAACTCATCATCTCAGCAATCAAACCCAAACCCATGACTCATAGATTCCAAACTACTTTTGGTAAGAACGTCCTCATACGATGACTACCTTAGTTCTCTTCATGTTTGCAAACCATCTATAAAAAATACTCTCTAAAAGGCATGATACATTCTCTATTCTCAAACATCATAAAAATATTTCAACTCACATCATCTTTATCCTTAGTGTAGGGTATGCATTTTTCCTTATCTCTCACACCCATAACGAGAGGAAATAAGCATTTGGCTGCAGTCCAAATACAAAGTTCATCCTGTTCCAAGAGCAGAGATGGTGCATCACACATCACCATCACTCTTTCCAATTTAAGTTGAAATGTGCATCCCATGTCTCCACATCATGAACATCTCATTTTCTAGTTTACCTCCAAGTAAAGTTATTCACAAGCACTCTTGGGTCTTAAACATATCTCTTTTATGTACAATCCTTAGACGTTACCTCAAGGTTTCTAGGGTGCCGACACTTTTGGGGTGATCTGACCCTCATTCCTCTAGGGTGTGCCTATCACATTTACCCCTTAGGCCCCATGAACTCATGAAGGTTTCAAACCTCATAACCCATGGGCCTCGGGCAAAGGTAGCTGTGACCTCCTGACCCTATGGTCTTGTGCATGCAGGGAACATACAACTCCTACTTCCATTGGTCTTATCCCTTCATGACTTTAGTATTGACATATGATTCCATCATAGCACATCTCATTCTTGAATCTTTACCCAAAACTCCATCATCTCTCTGGGCACTCATGGTCAAACTTACATCCTTTCATAGGGATCATGGTGACTTACCTAACTTGGTCAAGTCCCATAAGGTTATATCCATGGTAACATATCTTCATGCCCCTTAGAGATGGTCACAAAAGGGTCTATAGATTCATGCTCCTACCATGTTTTCTCCACTTAGCTCATCAAGCTCCTATGAGAGACCCCTTTAGGTTACCTCAAACCTACACAAAAGCTGATCCTCACCCTACAAAAGGGTCCTTCCCCAAGATGGGAGAAAACGATCTCTTGATAGGAACAAAGGTCACAAATGTCCTTTCTTCCAAGGTTTACATCATCATGTGCATACTTAGCCCTATCATGCTACTCAGGCATGTAGCTAGCAAGAAGATAACTATGCCACTCAGGGTCCCTTGGTATATCTTACTTGCTCCTTATTCCTCAACATTTGACCAATTGCATGCATGCATATGTCACCAACCTATGTGTGAGGGGTTCATCAAACATATCCCCTAGATAAGGGGTTTCTATTTCCTCTACTCCTGAGGGGTGCCATGCTCCAATATGTAGGAACTCAACCCTCTTCATGAGCATCAGGTACACCAGGTACTACTACTTCCCCTCTTAGGTCTAGGAACCCTAGGTTCACTCCTTATGGCTCAACTGACTAACTGCATGCTCAACTTTTCAACCACGACCCAAACATGTAATGACCCCGCTTCGTGGTAACCCCCAATCATGGGAGACTAAGAGGTAAGAGGCGTTATCCCAAAATTCAGGATCAATGGTTTAACAATTTAATCAAAAATAATTATCAAATTCTACTAACTAAATTGGAAAGTTGGTATAAAATAAAACTTTTGCATACCTTTTCAAAATAGGATCTAAGACTTCTATCCATAGAAGAAATCTAACTATCTAATCCTCCTTTGGATTACTTAAAATTCATCTTCACATATTTTTCTTTACTGTTTGTCCTTTTTAAGAATTGTACCTAAAACACCGACAAACAAAATGTCAGTCAGTTTATTTCTATACTGGTATGTGGGGGAATCAAAACTTCCACAAATAGTTTCTAACAATCAAATTATAACAAATAAGTTATTAACAATCCAAATTATGTTTTCAATGTGACATTCTCAACCACTTTTTCCCTAAACCCTGGATTACCCTCTCTTAGGGTTTTGTCCTTGCAAGGGACATAAGGCCAACTTCTCCATCCTGATCTTGGTGCCTGGGGTCAACTCTCGAGGTGCCCAATGGTCTTCCCTCTAGGGTTTTACCTAATAGACCATCCCTCTGGGCTTGATCATGCATTATACATCAAGGTGGCATGTAGGTTTGAGAATACACATATATACTTAATTCTGATAATCATAGGGACTTTGTAGGATTGCAGAATTGAACATCCAATAGTTTAGGTTGCAATCAATCGAGAAATATTCGGGAAACGCCGTGAAACTAAAGGTGATTATTCATAAAGTAACCACATACATGATCTAGAGTAACTTGATGTCCAAGCAAGAATATTCAATCAAGCAATCAATTAGTGATCTTGAAATTAATGCATAACACCCATGTATCATTAAACATCTTCAAGATTGACTCAGGTCCCACATTAGGGTTTCTAGACCACCTTTTAGGGTTTTATTAGGGTTTCAACTTCCATCATCCAATTATCACTTTTAATGCAGTTTTGGCCCACAAACCCTAATTTCAACATCATATGCATGATTGAATTCCAATTAAGTCAAATATAACACTTTTACACTAAACTACCAACCTTATCCTTTTAGGTCATATCAAGGTCATTAAGGCCAATTAGCATGTTCAGGCTCTTTTGAATTAACAACTCTGATTTCATCAATGATTATAGTCAAATCAACAAATGAACCCAAATTACCATTTTTCAAATCTTCTAGGTTATAAGCCCTAATTACACTAATTATGAACAATTGTCTCTAATTATATCTCTTTCATCATATTTATGAAATTGAGTTAGACTTTGATTACTAGTATCAACGAAGTCTATTAAATACATCCATAATCACGATCTAGGGCTTTGATCTATTTAAAGCATTAAAGTTATGAACTTTATGTAATTTTCAAATTAGAAGTAGAAACAGAGTCTAGTTATATTTTAATTGGATTCCTCGTATTTTTCTGAGAAAGTTTCATATATTATATGTATTAATCTGAGCTATCATTGATTAATTAAGAATTTCGCAAGATTTACTTCGACCAATGGGATGCTGACACATCAGCCGTCACATGTATTACGCCTCTGCGTAACCCGACCAACTTAAAAACATAACGAATTGGCAATTTTGCCCCCATGTGATGATCTGGCTCTTCAATCCTCAAAAGGGCATTTTCGTCTGGGCGACTCTAGTCGTCATCTTCCTCGCGCTTGCCTGCTGCAGTTGATGTTTGTCACGCGCAAGCCACTGTTCCTCGGGCGCTAGTGATGTGAGGTAGCAAGGGGAGGGTAGTTTCACCTCCACAGACCCCTACTGGACCTAATCTAACCCTTGGCGGAGGGGTTCTTGACCGGAGATTGTGTGAGAATTTTCTCTATTGTTGTAGTCGGGCCAACGTCCTAGGGAAAGGCTCCGGTAGTAATATGGAGCATGGACAGTTGAATAGGGTCCATCCCATGGTTGCACTCTTCCTTGCTACATCCTTTGGTGACCTCAAGCATCAAACTAGACCTCTACGTCATCGAGGAACGAGGGAAGAAAGGAGGAGGAGGATCGAGGTCAAGCTATGGGCGTAGATTTGCATAGGCCAGGGATCTATAAATTCTGCCACACGGCGTAGGCACATCTTTCTTCCTTTTATAGCCTGGGTACTCGACCTTCTCCCTATACCTTTCCCATATGAGCAGAAGATGGAAGACAGTGGGTCTTCAATCGCTACCAGGAAATAAGAAGGAAACTTTCCTTCTTCTTTTATTTAATAAAACCCCATAATAGGAAAATTATTATATATTTTCCTCAAAATCCTCTTTTCACACCAAAAATTAGGAGAAGTTGAATCATGGTGTTTCCTTTCATTGGAACCAAAAAATTAACTCAAATTACCCCCATATCTATATGATTCTTGATTTCCAAAATAAAACTAAATTTTTATCAAATAAGTTACTTAAGCCACAAGGTATCTTGGAACCACTTGGATTTTCTCCAACCATCTTAAATTGGAATTATCTCTTATCTAAAATTATCTAGAACATTAATCTTGGGCACGAAATTGCCTTTTTCCTATTTTGATTCTCAAGGACTTATATGTAAACTATTAATTAAATGCCACATATCCTTTTCTTCTTTTATCATTTTAAATCCAAACCTTAAGAGAAAGTCCATAATGCCTTAAACTTATTATGTGTCAACTTTGGGACTCAAACTCGAAAGTATGAGGGACTTTTCTTCAAAAGAAAGTTATCTATTAATAAAGCATATTTTATAAATATTTTCTCTCTCCTATTCTTTTATTTTCTTTATTTGGATTCCTTTTTCCATTAGAAATCATGTGGACTCAAAATCTCATCCATTATGATTGCATTATCTATATTTCCACATATTTCTCATATTTTTATCATTATCTTAAATTTCCTTTTAATAATGCATTATTTGATTTTATCTCTTTTTCTTTTAATCATGTTGGATTCATTAATATATTATGATCATGAAATCACACACAAAAAGGAAATATTGCAAAGGAAATCCATTCAATACATATAATTCACACAATTCCCATAATCATACATTTATTGGGGAAATTGCATTTCCATCCAAAAGAACCCAAAAATTGGGGTTGTAATACTATCCCTCATCCTAACAGGTACAACTCACACAAGGTCGGGTCACCCAAAAGGAACTAGGGTCAAACAACCATGCATAGTTCATTTTTCTCATGTGTACTTAAAACCTTTACGTAAAGCATGTATGTCTAACCCACCTAATTGAAGGTTTGGGAGACTAATGAATCCAACTCATCTTGTCATCTCTTTCTGTAACTACCACTTAGGGTTTGGGTTAGTATCACCCTCAAAGGATACGTCAAGTCTCCTCCTCTTCCTGGAGACTCCTTCCTCCAAGGATAACTCTCTCCTCATCCTCCTACAAGAAGGTCTAACCTCATAGCTCTCTTGAGGGCTTGGCGACACATGTCATGCAACCTAAGCATGTAACTAATCCTTGGTTTATGCTTAAACTACTAAAACTTATGTCCATGACATCTTATTTACATGCTTTTCATTATTTTGTGGAGGATTCCTTAATCCTTATTACCCTTATCCCAAACAAAGGAGGGGTGTGGAGAGAGAGAAGCCCTAATCTCTTAGAGTTATACTTAAATTAGGGTTGAGAAAGGAAGAAGATAGATGAGAGAGTCCTAGAGGTATCTTACTTTGAGTCAAATCATCCAATTTTGGTCAGGCAGTCACACAAAATCCAGGAGTCCTCATAGACCGACTAGCGGGGTGGAAGAAAATCTTTTCAACCCCTAGATCATGATCCTTTTCTAAACACCTCCATCATTGGAAAATCCTCTAATAACTCCCTTGGCTTTTAAAGAGTTTGTAAAATTTAATAATTATTCGATATTAAATGGAAAACTATGCTCTAATACAAAATGTAATGACCCCGCCTCCCGATAACCTCCAACTAAGGAAGACCAAGAAGTTAGAGGCGCTATCTGTAACACCCGGGCCCACTGCCCAAGGCTCAAGTAGAGTTTCAGGAATAACGACTGGCCCCACAGACCACCACTAGCCTTAACAACACACTTTTTCCTCACTCACGCACAAGCCAAGGTCAACTTCCCAACTGGTCACCCATCCTAGTACTACTCCAAGCTGAGCACGCTTAACTATGGAGTTGTTTAGTGATGGGTTCCCAGAAAAGGAGGTGCACCTTGGTGATATGGGTAGTCCAATCATTCCTTTTAAGATCATTGAATCCGAGTCCTCAAATCCTGGGATGTTACAATCTCCCCCACTTAGACTCTTGACGTCCTCGTCAAGGCACAAGTATATGGCCTCATAATCTATCCCCATTTGAGTGCAGACCTAGATGTCCCATGTACACCCAACTCCCGATCACAGTTACCAACACAAGGGTGGCTCCATCAACTCAGATAGCCCTTTCCAACATGCCTGGACTCTACCAGCATACGTGCGGCTCCATCAACTCGGATAACCCTTTCCAACATGCGTGGACCACACAGCTCAAAGACTAGCATGCCACAGGCCCATGTGGGCCCCACCTACATGGCTCTGATACCATTTGTAACGCCCAGGACCACTGCCCAAGGCTCTGGTAGAGTTTCAGGAATAACGACTTGCCCCATAGACCACCACTAGCCTTAACAGCACACTTTTGCCTCACTCACGCGCAAGCCAGGGTCAACTTCCTGACTGGTCACCCATCCTAGTACTACTCCAAGCTGAGCCCGCTTAACTATGGAGTTCTTTAGTGATGGGTTCCCGAAAAAGGAGGTGCACCTTGGTGATATGGGTAGTCCAATCATTCCTTTTAAGATCATTTTATCCGAGGCCTCAAATCCTGGGATGTTACACTATCCCAAAATAGGATCAACGGTTTTTCAAATAATAAAAAATAATTAATAAATTCTACCAAAGACTAAGCTTGAAACAGGATAAAATTTTTCTTTTCATATACCTTTCAAAATAGGAATCTGGAACTTGTAACCACTGTAGAGTTCTATCTAACTAAATCCTCCTTTATGATTTAAATTTATTCTTCACAAATTCCACTTTACTGTTTGTCCAATTTTAGATATTCCTAAAATGTTGACAAACAAAAGGTCATTCAGTTTAATAAATTATACTGGTATGTGGGGGAACCAAAAGTTTACATCTATTTGTAACAACATAATGCAACCAAATTATCAGTTAACAAATCAAAATTTATGCATTAAACATAACTACTTAATCCCTACATATCCTTGCCTCTATGATGTCCCTGTAGTGGACATGGATACTACCTATCTCATAGAGTAGATCTCAAATAGCCCCTATGATCCTACCTTATAGGTAGACCATGACCTAGGGTTGTGTAGTCATATGGTCCTACCCAAGGGTAGACCAACACATCGACTCATGATAATGTGATCATCCTACCCCAAGGGTAGACCATGTACTAAGTCATCCATCTCATCATCATCAAAGTTATAAAGGAGGACTAGGATCTGAGCTAGTCATGCACATATATTTATGGTGATACTCATAGTCACTTTATAGTTGCATGAAATAAAAGTCAACCAATCAGTTATTTCTAAGAAATCGATAAAATCTTGGAAATTTCCATGAAACTAGAATGATTAATCATAAGTGTAACCACATACCTGATTATGAGTCAAAAGAAGCAAGATATCCAAATCCAACTAGATGTCCAATCAAGGAAGGTAAGCAACCAAATCAAGCAACCCTTGATCCTGAAAACATGTATAACACCTAGTTGTTACCATCACATTCCAAACAACTCTTTATTGACTTGGGATACCTTTCTAAGGTTTCTAAGTCTCATTAGGATTCATTAGGGCTTCATAGATCAATTTCTCAAACTTATCTTTTACGGGTCAACAAACCCTAAAATAGCTTTTCTACTCATGAAAGTCTTAATTGCATAAATTATCTGTATTAAGAGTTTTTTAATCTCAAATTAACTTAAGATCATCATATCTCTGTGTTATTTATTGATTTTCACAATTAAAACAATTAAAAGTCATAATTACAAAAATTAGGGTTTTTAGGCCCATTAATGCACTTTATACACATGAAACCCTAAACTGAGCCAATTAAGCACAAATATTATCTTTTTAGATCAAAATCTTCCTTTTATTAACAAAAGGTTAATGTTGGCATCAAAGTATCCAAAGATCTTTACCAAAACTCATTAATATTCAAATTAAGGTTTTCCATTCATAAATGCATTAAATGTGCCAACTTTAAGTACTTTTCGAACTATGATCAAATTCCAACTCTAAATCTATTTTTATTGAATGCCTTGCATTTTTCTGATCAATTTTTAATTATAACATCCCTCAAACAGAATTACCAATAATTAACTATGATTTTCACAAGATAACTTACCTCTCATTTAATAGTCGGCCGCCACGTGTACTTTTCTTTTCTTTCATCCCTTTTCTCCTTCTAGCTCGTAGATCTGCACATGCTCCATTTACCTAGAATTCTAGACCCGCTACTTGGCTCATCTCCTTTGCAGGTCTCGCAATGAGAGGCCCTTGTTTCCGCACAGAAACAAGGCATTGCCGCAATGCGTAACTCTGGCAAGCCCTCACCATTGGCTGGGTCCCTCAAATCTTCCTTCAACCATCTCTACATGTTCGTGGAGTAACGTGACACTGGATCGCCAACCAAGTACAAGATAGGAAGCTCTAGAAATACAAAACCCCCCTTGCACCACTGACTCAAACCAAGGAGGATAAATAGCATTCTCTACCTCGTGTGTCCAAATGTGAGGGGGAGCCAAGTGTCCCCTTCTATGCGTTTTGGTCTCAAGGCATCACAAGATATCTTATATAGGAAAGACAGTAAGGGTACCTACCTCTCATGACTTCCGACCTCCTAAATGAACTAGGATTTGGGGAAATCCCAGTCCTGCATGGAAGTAGGGGAAACCATGGGTCGAAGGGTTGGGTTTCCTCTCCCAAATCTGATGGAGCGATGCCCAAGTTCTCAAGTGGACTGTATGGGGAACAAATCGATGGGGAAAACTCCCAACACAGTTTTACTTTCCTGATCTTAATCGCAAAACAACCACTGTTGGATCCTAGATCCAACAGCTGTCAACCACACACCAAGAACATATATTTCTACTTAAATGGAAAAAAATGTGACATTTAAATAAATCCTCTTCACTTTAGGAAATATTAAAAAAATCATATCTCCTAAACCACTTATCCGTTTGATCTAAAATTGTAGAGGAAAGACCATAATGACTTAAACTATTTGTTTACTAATTTTGGGACTCTAAATCGAAAGTATGAGAGAATTTTATTCATAAGCAAGTTATCACTTATTAAGGCATATTTTATGCATATTTGCTCTCTCTTACTCTTTTATTCTATTTATTTGGATTCCTTTTACCATTAAAAACTTTGTGGATTCAAAATCTCATATGTGATGACTCTATCATACACCTTTCCACATATTTCTCATATTTTCATCATTATCACAAATTTCCTTCTTAATAATGCATTATTTGATTTCTTCTTTTTCTTTCTCTTTTATCATCTTGGACTCACTAACTTAATAGGGTCCATGAAATCATATATTTGAAGGAAATATTATCAAATAAATCCATTCATTTCCAATCAATCATACAATTTCAAAATCATACATTTTATTGGAGAAATTACATTTCAAACCATTCAAGCCCAAAAATTGTGGTTGTAAGAAAAACAATACTATGTGATAAATTTCCAATTGTGATGATCAAAATTGTGTTATCACTAAAATTTATAGTATCACTCATTTACATGTAATGACATATGATTGATCCCCACTTGGTATAACTTTCCTTTTATTGTCACTTAGGGCTATGTTTGGCTTTTTGGACGAACCTTGGCCAATATAAGTTCACATACCTATTAATGATAATGAGACTACTTTAAGGAGAGATGAATTTCATCATACAAAATTATTGACTTATTTGAATATTATTATCTTTAAATTAACTATCACCATGAATAGGAATATAGAGAGTATTTATGTTACTCATCATTTATCGTATTCAAAGGAAGGTTTGAATTGCATGGGTTGC
Organism: Alisma plantago-aquatica; assembly: GCA_963693085.1. Lineage (NCBI taxonomy): Eukaryota > Viridiplantae > Streptophyta > Magnoliopsida > Alismatales > Alismataceae > Alisma > Alisma plantago-aquatica. Next base: position 512,586,304 of record OY856415.1, read on the forward strand.
ATTCATTGAGGTGCAAAATTCAAATTCAAATTCAATATTGTGAAATTTCATTTAAGATCATTAAACTTATTTTAATAAAAAAACTGGACGTTAATATTATAAGCACCTTAATTACATTTTGTCCTCAATTTTCATGGTAGTGTCCACTTTAGGGTTTTCCTTGCTTAGATTGCTATACACATACATGACATAAACACTTCCATATAACTCAAGCTAGCGTTTGAACTTGGTCATACTTTCTTTGTCAAATTCACTTAAGCCTTAATGTATTGGACTTCAAATTTGAAATGGTTCTCTACTATCCAATTATATTAGGTTTAGGAGGTTACCTAATTTATGTCTTATATATGAACTCTCTTAGTGGCACCTCTTGATTTATGTTGGTTAGAAACAAATTTAAATGTGTGAGAACTCATTATGCTAATGTTTAATATCTAAGTATCTTACATGTCCCATACCACATATGCTAGGATGAAGAAAAATATATGCATAATAAGTTGTAAGCTCTTGACATTTCCTCTAAAAACATCAATTGGTTGGCCATAACCATTGAGGATAAGAGAGGATGTGTCACTAGCTATGATATACTTAACACAAGGATCTGCATTATATAATATTGTATCCCTAACAACCATGTCCATAGATATATCTACAAACTTATATTTCTTTCAATGTTTGTATACTCTAACTTTATTTACTAATGAACATTCTTATAATCTAACTCCTTGAATTTTTATTTGTTATACACATGTTTTCTATCATCAAAGGAGGGATGAAGAGCAATCTTATTAATCATGAGTACATCATGGTGGCCAACTATATTTATAGCTTTGATACCATTGTTGTAACAACCCACTTTTTTAAACATATCAATTACTGAGCAGAAGCATTATTATAAAGGGATAGGTCACAAACATGTTAATTATTGCATGAAAACATAGTTTAGTGAACCAAAATAAGATGTAATTCAAATTTCACATATATTTATTTCAACCCTAAAATTCACACTTAAAAGTCATACATGCTTCTCATAAATTGAAAAGAAATTTAGAGGGATAGTTCTATTATAGTTGGCACCTCACCATATCCATTCTTTTGAAGATCCTTGAACAAGGTCTTGCACGTCAGATAGAACCACTTTTCTAAGCTTTCTCCTTACCTGCAAGCTTGCATCCCATCCATACATTAAATAATTTGTAAGTGGAATTGAACATATTATCTTTTAAAGAGAATATATAAACTAGAAATAAACTTTGAAACATTGATTGTTTAAGAAAAGGGCACAATTGGTTTTAGATCATTTATTTTATCTTGGCCTATATAAGAATTCTCAAGTTTGCACATAAATGTCTCTTCTCTTATGTATCGAAGTGCCTCTTGGGTTATACCAAAATGCCGCTTTTATTATGCAATAAATTGCCTCATAGTTTTGCTCTAAGGAGCCGATGAGAATCTTATATAAGTTATCTTGTATCATTATCTTTCTCATGAAAACTCTTAATTATCTCTTAGATTTATATTTGACTTTACTCTTAATGTGCATGGAAAACTATACAATAACTATTGACAATAAACATGACATTCAATTTATTTTAAATCTATTGAATATTATATAAATAAGAAATTCAAAACAATAGATAATTCATTAATAAAATTCAATGTACATTATAGTTAAAATCGACCAATACCTATGTTCAAAGTGCATGGACCACTTAACTCTCTCTTAGAGAACATCCTAGTTACCCTTAAAAGGATGATGAAACCCTGATCAGATTCTTGGGGTTGACGAACTCTAAATACCCTACTGAATCCATTAACATTTATAAATTATTGATATTGAAACTAAATTTCTAACGTCTCATGGTTCATTAATTATCTAGGGAAAATCAGAGTCAAACATGATTTAAAACCATTTTAATATTATACCTTGTTTCATTATCTTCCAATGAATATTTATGGTTATTTTTCAAACCACTAATGCATTAACTACAAAATTTGAAGACTCTAACCAATCATAATTGATCTAAATAAAATTAAAGTAAAACACAGAGAAATGACTAGTTTCCCCTCGTATCACATGTCAAAGATTGGTTGTGTGATAGGAAAAATTAGTAACTTTAGAAGATCAAAAGATGGAAATTGAAATTGAAACACGAACTCTAAATCTCCAAAATGCCCATGAAGGTGTCTGACAACTATACAATTGATAGAGGCAAACTTGGTAAATGATCACCTAACATCTTCATTCTTGGTTATGAACAAAGAATCAAGGGAACTGGTAAAGCCTAGACTTTGATTCTAATATTGTGCGAGGAAGTAGGGGTTCTGACATACAATCAAATTCCCAGAGTCGCTCCAGTCAGGATGACACCTTGAGTGAAGGTTTGGGACCACTGGTGTGGAAAAATGAGACTCCTCCATGACAAGGTGGACAATAACGTCAATATAGAATTTTAAAAGAAGAAAAGCGAGACAAATTCTTACCCTATCTATGCACATAGATCTATTATGACATCCCCAAATTTTCTAAAACTTAATCTGATGTGTGACCTCCAAATTGAAACCTCACCTCAGTGAGAATCCCAATTTAAACACCCCACAACAGGCTAAGAAGAAGAAAATCAAGGGAGTCAGAAGGAAACAATAGTAGCACATGTACATGAACAATAATAAAACCATACACACATGTTCACCATTGAACATATAATTACAACATGAATTGTTACAACCTTTGATATTACATATTGAACAACAAACTATACATATACATGTACTACCACTAAACTACATGATCTTAAGACAACATGTCCACCTATACATCAGCTCGTTACACAACTCTCAACTATCCTGGATCTTTAAGAGCATAACCACAACCTAAACAAAAGATTACATGCAGTACACGTCAGCACGATATTCAAAAATATTGTACTGAGTTCGCCTATGTGTCTTTTATATACCTCTCATCATATCTTGGCAATAAGATAAAACTAATACTTGGCAGTAACAGAAGAATATAAGAAAAGTGTATACTTACACAAACACTAGTACATAACCGGCCTTTAGTGTCGGTTATTTAAGGCCTTTAGTTTCAGTTTTAATGTGACACCTATGTGGGAGCCGCTAAAAGGCCAACCTTTAGGCGTCGGTTAAAAAACCGATGCCACAACCCTTCACGCGCCACTGAAAACGCGCCAGCAGGGGGGTAAAGGCGTCGGTTATTAGCTTTAAAACTGATGCCATAAACCTTCACGCCATAGAAAGGGCGCCATCTGGGGCACTATCGATGTCGGTTTATTAGTGATAACCGACGCCATATCACCCACTACCACAGTCGTGCTGGCCAGCACGTCCGTGTTGTCTAGCCCGCTGCCACGGCCATGCTGGCCAGCATGACCATGGTGTCTGGCCTCATTAGGGAAATCGACATCAATTATTGATAACCGACGCCACATCACATGCATTAGGCATCATTTTTAATTATTTATCCGACGTTGTAACCATTTTTCGTCAGTTTTAAACAAATAATCGACGCCTATTGCAATTTTTTTTTAAATCAGTCTGCAGACCTGCTATGGCTGGTCATAGGATGAGAAACATGCAATTTAGTTATGAACTACATGTTTTATGACATCTATTGATATCAGCCAACAACATGCCACAAACCTCCAAAATTCACAACAGTAATTTTCACACATTTAGCAACTTGCAGTTCCATTCGATTTTCACACGTAGAAACATTCATGTAGCAATCTACAGTTCCATTCATTTTCACATTCACACATGTAGAAACATTCATATAGCAACCAACATTTTCATTCATTTTCCCATTCACACATGTATAAACATTCAGACACATGTAGAAACATTCACACATATTATAATTCAGAAATTCATTTACAAAATATCATTCTTTAGTCATTATTCGCTATCAACATCCCAATTATATGTTAAAACCCCCACTACTTGTATGGTTGTTGCCCATTCTTCACTTACTTCATTTAATTCTCCCATCATATAGGGAGCATGTACATTTGGTAAGGCCTTTCCTATAGTATGGTTAGTTTTAAACACATGCAAAGAGAATGATGTATAGATATAATTAATGAGCTATAAATAAGATTGATATATTTCATATTATCTAATGAGACTATATATAATACCTCAGGAATGGTATCGATGTCCATAGCGGAATATTTGATAATCATGTGCATAAATCACATCACATAGTATGCACATGCCCCTCCGTTGTCTTGTGTAGCACGCTATAAATTGAAACATACAAAATATTGAAAAATACAGCTAATTAAGCATTGTTCACATAAATAATATATACATTACAGTCGGGAACTTACTTCCACGTTCTTCCAAATTATTTGCTGGTTCTTTTTCCTGGGGACCTTTCCTCCAGCCTTTTTGAACTCATCTAAACCCCTACATATTAATATAACACAGTACGTTGCATAATTAAATAGTAATGTAATAATATATGTTAACGGATATGAAAATGAAATATTTCTCACCGAATAATGTAATTTTCATTTTGTGTCCATATTTTGAATTCAATTTAGTCCCCTTAGGATCTAGATAATAGAAAGTGAACGTATCGGGGACAATAACTAGTAACTCCCAATGCATACCACTAGAGGTAAAAAAGTTAAAAATTAATAACTCAAAATCCACAATAAAAATGTAATTTTCTTAAGTCCAAATTATAATATGCAAAGTAAACTTACTCCACATTGAATGGAGCTATTATCAACGTCTTCTTATTTTGAGCAAAATTTGTAAAAGCATCACAATAGTATTGTTGAATTGACAGAGGGTCTTTAGCTACTAGACTGATCAAAGATGGAATAAAAAATCCTACATGTTCAAATGAAAAATCTACACATATCTTGCCTAAGTAGCTGCAAAACATGTATTATGTATGCATTAATAAATAAGAAACTAGATCACTGGATCCTACACAAGGTATATGGATGTATAAAGAAGATCTCACCTTATCCATAGCTCTATCAAAGATGTATTCAACCAATCATATCGAAACAACTCCAAAATATCGTGTATAAATAGATTGCTTTCGTATGATTGACCTACATCATCCACATCTATAGAAATAGTTATAGGGCAATTTACATCATGTTCGCCTAACCATATTGCCATAACCCTACAATTAGGACCTAACGGGACATGTAGGACCTGTGGAACCCAACTTGGTAATGTAGGAGGTGGAGGTGGAGGCCTAGATGCTCTGGGTGTCTTCTTTTTAACCTGTATATATATATATATATATATATATATATATATATATATATATATATATATATATATATATATATATATATATAATTTCAGATCAATTGACATCATATACACACACTAACAATTTAACGTAATGTAAATTTACCATACAATTTCAGTATAGAAGACATCCACTTTTGGCCACAATATCACTCAACCTTCTGCCTCACCAAGCGTTTTACAATCTGGGTGGGCATATGGCAATGGAAGATCCATCCAGTTGGGGAATATACGTAGCGGGCTCACACGAACCCAATCAGCTGGTAATGGAGACCCATGAAACATTTCCCCTGGTAGGGATGGGTAAGCCAACGCCTCTACAATGACATTTTCTTTCTTTTTTAAATGACTTGGCTTCAACCCCTACAAATTTGTGTAAAGAATGGTATATACATATCATCATGAAAAGACTAGTTATTATGTCATAAAAATACTTACAGTGGATGTGCTAGGTGGTGGGTCTACAGGATTACTCCCAACCTCTACAGTAGGAGTAGAGTGGGATGCCATAGGTACTGTCTGCTGAGTGATAGTCTGACATGCCTGCCACTTGCTCAGTGCTTCTTCGAGTTTCCTATCAACTAGCTTATCTACCTATACATGGATAAAAGAAATGTTACCTTCTAATTATTGAATTCTCTTTCACAGTAACATTATAAAGAAAGAATAGGTTACCTCTTCTTGTGAAAGTCCCACTTTTGGGACATGATTGCGCTGGGATGGACCAAAGAACGCTTTGATGCCCACACCAGCGCCTGCAGCCCTAACATGTCCAGGATGCTCTGGGTTACCCAGAGCAACTGTCAATTCATCCCTTGTACCCTCAGGGATGAACTTGCCTTGTTTCCTCAGCTCGTGCAGCTCCCGCTAATCGCAAAAACAAAAATTTGTAATTAAGTAAACACCACAAATTATCAATATTCGAACAATTGTTGTAAGAGTTGTAGTTTACCATTTTTGCAGCCGCCTCAGCAGTTGCGGGCTTCCTTATTTCTCCCTTCTTATTTTGCCTCCCAGCTATCCAGACATCATGGTGAGGCAGAGGTGTGCTACCTATAGTAGAGGACTCCTGAGTAGTAGTAGACTGAGCAGTAGCCTCAGACTGTAGTCTTTGGTGAATGTCTGCATACCCCTTTGGACCCATTGTGTGGTCATGCACATTCAGTTCACGCCTTGCTTTTTGCGCCTCACTGAGAGCCTAGTTAGTATGCACATTAATGATTTGGTTAGTAACACTAAATTTTAATCTTGAATAGGTGAATATAATGTATATTATTTAAATTGGGGGTGATGCCTAATACCTTGAATTCATCAGTTTGTCTTGAAGCAACAAATGCGTCCCATTCTTCTTGGTCCAGGAAATTCCACTGTTCTGTGGCTGTATTCTTCCTCTTGTCACTTTCTTTTATGTATTCTCGGGTGAGATTTGTCCTATAGTTCCTTTGTCCTATTGTTACCACAATGCCTACATGGACAGTAGAACCTATCTCCAAGTTGTTTCCTATGTTCCTCAGAAAATCTAATAAATTGGTCAAGACCAGATATAAACTCTGGGGTGCAGTGATTGCGAATGGACATCCATGATCTATCCATTCTATGATCAAAGAGAAAAAAGTATATATTACAACAAGATTAGGGTCTAGGTTAACATATTAGAGTTTCTGCATGGTTAAAACTTTAGGCCAACAAATACATGTGTTGTCATTCTTATATATAATAAATGTGTACCACCTATCCCATTCATGAACACCTAATCTCACTAGTAAGTGTATAATGTGTATTGGGTTTTCAAGAAAATTTCGGCAGCATTTCCCCGTTGTTCTCCAAGTACATATGTACTTAGAGAACAAATGGGGAAATGTTGCCGAAATTTTCTTGAAAACCCAATACACATTATACACTTACATCCTAAGTGAGATTAGGTGTTCAAGAACAATCCCAAACCGGGGACTATCCAAGATTTACTCCTAATGAGTAAATCTTGGATGGGTTTCTAGGCCAACAAATACATGTGTTGTCATTCTTATATATAATAAATGTGTACCACCTATCCCATTCTTGAACACCTAATCTCACTAGTAAGTGTATAATGTGTATTGGGTTTTCAAGAAAATTTCGGCAGCATTTCCCCACTGTTCTCCAAGTACATATGTACTTAGAGAACAAACGGAGAAATGCTGTCAAAATTTTCTTGAAAACCCAATACACATAATACACTTACATCCTAAGTGAGATTAGGTGTTCAAGAACAGTCCCAAACTGGGGACTATCCAAGATTTACTCCTAATGAGTAAATCGTGGACGGTTTTCTAGGCCAACATAATATAACACCAGTCCCTTGTTAACAACCCCATTCAACACACAATTTTCTTATAAAAACACTTGTGGACAACCATATATAACAACATATCAATGTTTCCTAAATTAATCAATGTATTATTTTATAAAACAAATCGTGGTGGGTATAACATAGAAAAAAACTCAACATGTCACAATAGAAACATATCCTTAACCTAATATACAGATATGTGTAACTAAACTACCATAGAAAATTAAGTAGCATGCCCAATATATAACAAAAGCAACATTTTTCCAGATTGTTATAACGATAAAATCTCTTAACATTTTTCCATTGTAATAGCCTTATCAGCATTTACCCTTATCCAAACCTACAACTAGCATGAGCAGAGGTTATTCATAACAACATATGTAGTACAGGAAACTTTGGTAGGCTTCATTATCTTCTTTAGATTTCACAAACTCCATAACAACTTATAAAGCTCCTATCTGAAGTTGTCATCAAGGGTTTAACAAGAAAATAGGCATGTAACCTTGTAGAGAACCAGCCAAGAAGCAAGCCCAGAAAAGACTCGACCATCACTCTTCGAGTGAGAGGGGAGCATCAGCAAAGGAAAAATACAAACAACTAGCAGAGAGAAGCCAAGCCTAGCTAGCAGATGCTACTACTGCCATATAATACCCTAGAGTAAGAAGAGGAGGAAGAAGGGTACGTCGGCGTCAGTGGAGGAAGAAGAGGAGGAAGAACACTTCGCGGCAGTGGTGGCAACCAGGAGAAACAACCAGGTGGCCGGCGGCGAGTAGGAGAAGGCCAACGGTGGCGAGCAGAGGAGAAGGTGCCGGAGAAGGTGAATGGCGGCGGCTGGAGCAATGAACGGTGGCGGCTGGAGCAACGAATGACAGCGGATGCAATGAGCAGAGGAGAGCGGTGACCAGAGCAGGGGGAATCGATCACCAGAGCTGGGAATCGCCAGACCTAAACATAGAGTCTATGAAACAGAGAAAAGGGGAAGATCATGGCTTGCACGGGTGTATTAAGTTAACATTAGGCATCAGTTATTCCAAGCAACCGACACTTAACGCAATCAACGTCGGCTGTCGTAAAAAACCGACGTCGAAGGGGGGTGAAAACTTTTGCGGGGACAACGCACGAAAACACATATGCGTCGGTTATTGTAAGAAAACCGATGATTAAATGGGCCAAATTCTGTCTCACAAACAACCATTAGTCATCAGTTGATTAGCTAAAATCCAACACCGTATGATAAATTTTTGAGGTAATTTTTTTCACTGGATAATTTGGATTTGGCGGTCGATTTTAGGCGTCAGTTGTTTATTGAGGAATTGATGCTAAATAAAAAGCGATACCCGTGTTTGGCCAGTCTATAGATATAGATGTTGTTCTCTATAATTAGCCGACATTTAAGGGTTTAGGCGTCAGTTTTCACTATTAACTGACGTCTCTAAATGTGATGTTATAAGCTGTTTCTGTACTAGTCACTACAAGAAACAAATACATTAACGAACAAAGTAGCGACAACATAATTTGTTTGTCGTAATTGTTACCCTAATCACAACCGCACATTTTTATGGCGATATTAGTATGGTTAATAACGGCCAAATATATTAGTTGTCATAAATATGATGTCTATTCTGTTGCTAAAAAGCATATATGTCATTTACCACTATTCTCCCTCCCACCCCAGCCCCCCACCAACACCACACCCCCCCCTATGAGACGAAGAACTGACGCCCGATCCCTGCGGCGGCAAAGACCGCCCGACTCCCACATTCTCCCACTCCACCGATAATTCCCATGCTTGCCAACCCACGAGCAGAGAGATCCTTGACTCTCTACACAATGACTGATAATCCAATTGATTTTACACTAGGTCGATGGCCTGCTAAATCCCAAGCTCTCCTCTTCGGCAATGATGATCAGGGAAATCTAGTACTTCCGACGGCCAATGAAGGGTGACCTAGAGCAGCGCGCCAGGCATCACATTGACGCCAGAACCACGATCTAGAACTAGAGGCGAGTGTCAACCTAGCTAGGAGCCAGTGATTGATCTGCAGGAGGAACAACAAGGTATGCGGCTGCCATTCTACTCCACTCCCAGAGTCATGTCTTCTGAACTCATCTATTCCCTACTTCTTCTATTTCTCTCTGCTCCATGTAGTAACATCATGTGGCCCTCTATTTCTCTCTGCTTCGTGCAGTAACAACCTGTGGTCCTGGGCAAACCAAGGTAGGATAAAGAACTGTGGACCCAAAGGCAAGAGGCAAGGTGATCTCTACGGACCCAAGACGATCGAACTGATGTTTGCTTCAAATGCTGCAGGAGGGTATGCGATTTTCTCTTTTTCTATGTGGGTTACCTATAGCTTCAGAATGTCTCCTCTATCTCCACGAGCTAGGGTACCATGTTGAATTTGAGCTTGTCCTACCACTCAACAAATCAGGAGCTGAGAAGCCCATAATTAGATATGAAGATCACCTTCCTTTGAATCTGTGCACACATAGTCTCTTTATTTATGGCTTTCATAGAACCACATTCACCTTTTACCATACCTCCATGACCGTCTAGGGAGGGAGAACTACTTAGAAGAACCCCCACTGCTGAAAACACAACATACAAACTCAAAAATACTGGTAGGATTTCTATAAAGTCTAAGAAATGCATTAGAATTATATGATGTTAAAAATCATTTTACTAACTTGTAATGATGGATTAGTTATGAGTCATAAGATCTCAAATCAAATTAAAACTAATATCACATTTAATTTATATGACACAAATGATAGTTTGCAATTTATTAATACACACAACGTAACTACTTCTGTTTAAGGATAAAATATAAAACGATGTGTAGGGAAGCATTATTTTTAAAGCTCATATGCATGAGCTTTGCATTATATTTTTTATGTAAGTGGATATAGATAACAAACTTGATCGCCCTCTAACTGTTTTGTTCCTAGTTAAGTAACCTCAAGTTGACAGTGTACTTATCCAAATCGTGTGATAGCATGGGGGTGTACTTGAAGAGGGTGATTAGGTTGTAGGAAAGAACCCTTTTATTTTTTATTGATCAATTCAACAATTTTCTTATTTAATTGATCCATTAAGAAAATTCCTACAATGATTTAATGTGTGTGAAAGACATAAAAAACTAAATTAGTTTGATGATATTGCTAGTAGTTCAGGAAAGGGAGGACGTTGTTGATACTTGTATCCCACTTCTAATGGCTGGTAGGTACATGGTTGAACCGACACACCGGTGGGTTTCCATTGGCCACATAGATGAATGGGGTGCTATGACTACACCGGATATGGTCCAAATATGGGTAAACCTATGAAAAATAAAGTTATCTCTAAAGATCAGACACTTTTATGGCATGCTTGCACTTACTTACTACCCTCAAGAGACACATCATAGGAGACACATTATTCCTAACGACACCTATGAGTTATGTGGTTATGCTGAAGTAAGTACGACTAACGTCCTATTTTCTTGTACAGATGCAATAGCATTATGGTTATCTCTTTCTGTTAGCACATCTTTTGCTTGCGTGCCTACTGAAGCTAGGTCAGATTTCTGTAGTTGGCTGGGATCTGTAAAAATTGAGGACAAAATCATGAATATCAGTACCTTGTTCATCACCTTGCGGAAATGTAGACATGAGAAATTGACTAATGGTAAGATTCTCAACTTGTTAATCATGTTTCAGAATTAATTAGCTGGGTGGCGGGACATAAAGATGTTCTTACTGCTGTCCTTAGAACTAAGCCCTGAAGGACAAGCAGAAGTGACTACTGGGTGGATCTTCTTGAGGGTTGGGTCAAAGAATACTAATGCGACCATTCATAATGAAAAAATTGGGCTAGGAATCATATACACAGACAGTAAAGGGGTGAGTAATCTAATAGTTATAAGGAACTATCAATGTGTATGTTGTTAGAGGCCCGTGTGAAGGCTCATGCAGTTATACTTGCCACTGAGATTGTTGTGTCTAAAGGCTTCACACATCTCATCCTTAAATCAGATGTTTCTACATAATCTACCACATCAATGGCAAAGTTATAAGGCCCATTCCTATGATTTGCTACACAACCATCATAAACGCATTCCTAGTTTCGTAATCATATCCTTTATACCCATTTTCAGAGAGAGTAATTCAGTAGACAATATTCATGCTTGTCCTTTAACTACATCATCTAGATGCCAAAAATGTGACAATAAGTCAAATCCCATAAAATTCACTCGTATATAACACTAAAATTAATGCTAAAACAAATTCTGAATGTAAAATAGAATACTTGTCAAAGAAAAATATTGTTGGTTTATCACGATACAACTGGATAGAAAATATGTACATGACAAGGTGGAGTGCCGACATGTGAGTTTAATATATTAGTCTAGTAAGAATAAAAAATTTAAGTGAAGGTTAAGATGGAGTGAAATCTTTAGGTCATCTTTCACAGTATCAAGCATAGAGACATTTCCAGTTTCCACTACATGTAATTTGGACTTTTTTTTTAAATTCAAACATCACATAATATGTAGATACTTACTGCGAGAACCCACAAAGATGTACCTGTGGGAAATCATAGCAACCGATTGCTAAGTATGATGCTCAGGCACAAGTTGAATGAAAGGTTGGACTATTGAGACCAGTGTCTGTATTTCTCCCATCACAATAGATTTCGAGTTTGCAATGAGATGTGTGAGTAATACAAACGTAATTCATGCTCACTTTTCTTTCTCAAGGGTCTAGAAAACCAGAGAATGGTAACTCTAGATTGAGATTTGCATGTGAGGATATAAATACTTGTTATAGACTATGAGTTAGGATCATGTGTCCTCCTATCTGTTTTTATCATAGACAAAACAAGTATGTGGACAATTCTAATGAAATCTTCGACTTTGTAGATGATATAATTTTTTGTTAACATTAATGAACTTTAGATTGTTGAAAGTAAATATCTCCACTAGTTGTTTACGATAATGATTTCTAGGATTGCGAGAGGTAGTATAGATCAATATCTACCTCATTACCCCAGGGAAAATGATACTTCAATAACTATGGGTGAGTTATAACTTACAAGTATAATTAAAAATCAAAATGCCAGATCCAGGTCACCATGAAGGAAATAATTTAACCTTTAATAGAGAAAATACTCACCTTATAGATAAAAAATGAAATTCAAGCTTCATTTATAATTTATTAATTTTTTTGTGGGTCTTCGAAACATGGAACATAACCTTCTCTTTTGAATTGCAACGTGGACCTTATTAAGAATTCAATTGGCCAGAAAATCAAAAAATAAGAAGGTTTGAATGTGTTAAATACAGAGGTAGGTTGGTAACAACTTAGTTGCAAAGACTAGTAAAATAATAGTTAACTTGAAAATGGAATACTAAAAATCCGAGTTGGAAAATGAATCATTTGATACATAGATCAATTGAACACTAACATTGATAAGATTTAGCTGTTATAGGATAGGAATAGGAAGACAACACACATTTTTCGAAGATACTTCACATATTTTTAGGGATATATTCATATCATATGATTCCACCATACCAAGAAATATATGCCAACATTCCATGGTTTCATATAGTAAGTATAGGCAATCCTTATTTTTGGAATTTAGCCACAATGACTCTAGAAGAAATATAAACTCCCAGAAGGAATAAAGTGTTAATTTATTACAAAATATGGTGTACATACTAATATCTTGCCAGAGGTGTTTCAGGATGAGACAAGCTTCCGGATGAAAACAAGACATGTTTCGTCACTGATGCCTTCTTTTAAATTGAAAATGATATTTGAATAATGTCAGAAGTTAATTAAACCACAATAGGGGAAGATGTTGGAAAATGCTGCACACAGATCTGAAATTCTATGAATGTGTATTTACCTAAATATAAAGTTTCAATGAAATGGTTAGAATGAATTGACACTTGCTTCTCTGACTCCTACATAGTGATCGCTAATATGTTGTCCTCTTGTCCATTTTAGTTTTAGCATTCAGATTTTTTTGTCACTGGAAGAACATTATGTATGAAAGGTTACATAAAGAGTTACATCAGTGAAATGGTTAGACATAGAAACAACTATTGTATAACAAGGATGAATGGCTTAGATATATGATAGAGTTAATTTATTCAGCCTTACACCAATACCCTAGGTGGTATTAAATCAGTGGGACAAATGCAAAATTGATGAATCCTATTATGAAAGATGCTTATTCAGATAATAGACATTTTGTGCTATCAATATAGGACAAATTAGGGGAAGTTACGTCTGATTTGGTCATGTTATACTAATATAGGTCTCACTTAGGAAAAATTAGGGCATACCAAGTTAAACTAGGTCCAATCATTTTACTATATGAATCTCTTATTCAATTTAGAGCATTAAAGAGAGCTAGCAGATAAAAAATATTATTAGCACCACAATGTTGTTATGGAAAACTGATATGACTTGGAGATTGAAGCTAAGCCCAACTGTTGGCCAATAGAAATGATATTACAAACGAATAGAATGGTGTATCCAACAATTTCATAGAAAAAATGAACCTAAAAAACTATAAAGTTTGGCTAGGATAGTATAGTTACATCATTATGGACTATGTGCAGGTAGAAATAGGCTAGCTTGATCATATGAATAAATCAAATGAAGAGAAAGAAATGTTTACTAGCATTGACAAATGTAGGAACTTAGGAAGGGAACTCAAGGTTGAATCATTGAGGAGATATTCTTAGTGATACCATAGGCCAACTAATTGCTGAGTCCTTGGCTTCATTGTCGCAGCTAGAAAGTCCATTTAATTCCAAAGATGTGGAGAAGTTATTTATTTTGAACTCTTGGAAAATTTAGTAAGTCAAAGCAATTGTAAAGGATGGATAATTGTTTGTATAAAGCAATGGAATTTTGCTGACGGTCTGGAATTCTGGAATTCAGTATCAGTAAGCCATTATTGTCGTTAATGGAGGCATGTGCCCTATGGTTGTTCTCAAACGTCCCATTACCCCTGAGAAAAGATTGCATGAATTGAGGCATCACTCTGATAACCTTGTAAAAGTAGGTTATCAAGAATTCCCTGGAGGTCAGTCACTAGTACTAAACTATCTGTAGCTTCTAGAACATCCCGATTGTTCAGGTATCCCATAGTCTCAGCTATAACAGATGTCCAGTAAATTATGCATGTAAGTACACCATTCCTTACCCTATTTTCTACCCTAAATCTAGGATAAAAAACAAACTAATAAATTGAATCGATCTATCCAGGTCATTTGCAATTTTAAGGTCTGCTTTTTAGACAATATCCAATCCAAGGGTCATACAACTTAAGGAAAACAATAGTTACAAAGGTGATATTGATCTATTATATAACATGGGCAGGAAAAGGGAGAAAGGGAGGAAGGATTGCATTGGTGGTGTCTTCTTGCTCTTCGTCCTCTATTAGGTTCTCTTGATCAAGAAAACATTTTATGTTAATTTTGGAGTTATGACGATTAAGATGTACTTTTTATGGATTTTATGCATTAAATTCATTTTACAAAAATCACCCTTCATAAAACCATGAAATCAGACCTTGGAAATATTTTTATTAGATAGAGATTAATTTTCCAATTCCAAAACATATTTATTTGGTAAATTTGGATAAGCTGATTAGAAGATATGATTTTTTCAATACTGACCAATAGGAAATTCCCACATCATCAAACCGATTGAGACAATTAAAGAGAGAGGGAGAGGGAGAAAAAATCATTTGACCCATGATAAGGTTTGAAGTTTTATAGGTAACCAAACTAGAGCTTCTAGAGAAGGTAAAATAGCAAGAAACCAAAACCCTAGAAGAACATGGTAAAAAGAGATGGAGATCATCGATTTTAAACATAGAAACATGAGTTTTAAGCATGTAGTAAGCAATATATAAGAAGGGGGTTAAAAAAACTCACCTATAGGAAGGTAAGGAGGTCCAAACAGAAAGGATCTTGATAGTAGAAGGTCTAGTTTCTCCATGCCAATCTCCTTTCTTGAGCAACGATCACCTTCTCCACTTTAGAGGGGCAAACCCTAGCAAAAGAGCATGGAGATGAGATGTTTTAGGGATCTAGATGGAGTTTTACCATGGAAGGTCATGGTTCTGACCTGGAAGAAGGTGGTAGGAATACTGATAGAATGAAAATAGGGTCGTAAAGGAGGAAACTTACTATTTTTGGTCAAAATCACCAAGAAAGAGCTTTAGAAACCCTAAATAGAATAAATTTGGAACCCTAGGCCCCTGTTTGGCTCGAACCAAATAGGGGCTAGGAGCCTTCTTCACCAAGGTAAGCACTCTCTTTTACCTTGTGACAACACATTCTTAGATAAATAGACTAGGAGAAAGAGAAGGAGAGAAAGAGTGTTCGAATTGGGAGTTGGGGAAGGGGTAGATATGGATATATAAAGAAAGAGGTCAAGCATGAGGGGTCTATGGGACTTTCCATGTGTCTTTAGCCTAGGGCTTCGTGGCCATGCAAGAGGACATCTCATACAGGCTTCTTGTATATTAAAGGTCGGTCCTAAAAGCCCATGGAGACTTCCCCACTGTCCTCCAATCAAAGAAATGACCTCATTGGTTGATAGATTTTAAAGATAAGCTCATTTATAAAGAGGGTAATCCCTATAATGCCCGTGGAGAGAAACACCTTCAAACCAAGGTGCAACCAGGTGCCCCATGGTTCAAAATCTCGAGAATGGTAAGGGAATATCTAAGGATTAAAATTTAGGTGATAATTTGCAAAGAAAGCCTCCCATTTAGGTAAATTGCATAAAAGTTTAGAATGTACCTAAAATTGCATAACTTGCACAAACAACATCCAAATCGAACCAAATTTGAAACTTAGGCTCATTTTATGTTTTCAAATCATGAAAAAAAGTTATGTTGAGGTTTAGTGCACTTAATTATGGTAATTAATCTTATTTAATACATGTATTCAAGGTTTAGGACCTTGCACTTCTAGCACAAATTAATATACCATTGTTATACTAAAGTGGTGATTTTGCATTTTTAAATAAGCTTTCATTGAGGAATTTGTACATAAACCCTTATATTGGTACAATTAGTGAATAAATGTTCACGAAACCACTATAAATTCCACTAATTAAACATCAAAGCCAAAAAAGGATACAATGGAAAGGAAAAGCTTGGAAAAGGGCCAAAAAGAGAATATTTCCAAGTTTTAATATGTTACAAGAACAACTTCCATGCACTGGAGGTGCAAGCTAACAAGAAGGTTTTGTTCGCCACCCACATTCTTGAAGGAGCCACAAAGATCTGGTGGGAAAACCATATCATGGGATGAGATTTGACTGCAAAACCCCTTGCTTGGGAGGACTTCCACACCGCCTTCACCACACAGTTCATTCCCCGAGATGCCATCAAAGAAAAGGAGAACTAGTTCATGCTCCTCGGTCAAGGGAATCTAACAGTTTCAAACTATGTCCAAAAGTTCCACCTGTTGGAGAACTTTGACTACATACTGATAGAAGAGCGTCAGGTGGAACACTTTGTAGAGTGCCTGCATCATCAGATAAGGCCCCATGTGATGTCACGCAAACCCAAAGACTTCACGGAAGACGTCAATCGCCTTAGATATGGAGAGGAGAATGATGTCACCACAAAACCAACCCAAAGGTTATCTTGGCTTCAGTGAAGGAAGCTCTGGCCCCAGGAATGATAATAGGAAAGCCCAAGGTCATCACAACAACATAGGAAGAAATGGAGGAAGGGAAAACTAGACCACAAGAATCATTGGAATGGAGATTCTCCATTAATGTCTAAACTGCGGGAGGTTTCATGGTGGTAAGTGCTTCTTCGAGAATAGGTTGTGCTACCAGATGTCAACAAGAGGGACACTTCCAAGCCAACTACCCCCTTCCTCCAAGCCCGATAGTAGCCCAACTAGTGGAAGCAACACAGTCAGTAGTCGCAGCCCCACCTGTCGGTGACCATCGACATGCTCGAGTTTTAACCATCGAAAATGAAGAGGCACGAGCTAATGCCAATCTTTTGATAGATGGTAACCGCCCATAGAGTTCTTTTTCCTATCTTTAAATACGCAAAGACTTTAGTTTTTTGACTATGACAAAAACAATATAGACATTCTTCAGATCATGGGACAAAATGTAAAATCTCATTCTGACTCTTGTTCTACCAATATGTTTCTTTTGAGAAATCTTGCAACTATGCCTTGTTTGAATATCAAGGATTTAGTCTATTCTTTATATGTTGTTATCCTGAGTGGTTTGAAGATTCTTTGGATTGGTCAGGTATTATAAAAAATTCATCAAAGACTTCTCAAAGACTACTTTGCCCCTCACCAAGCTCTCTTGAAAGATGATAAGTTTGTGTGGTTCGACTTGTGCGAAGCTCGATTCTTGGAGTTGAAGGAAAAGTTGACCACAAAATTTATGTTGACTCAGTGAAGGTTTTATGATCTTCACCAACACACCGAAGATGGGTCTTGGATACGTGCTTACGAAAAATAGACACGTGGTTGCTTATGCCTATAGATAGCTCAAGTAAATAAAGTAAACTATCTGACCCATGATATGGAACTAGTTATGATTATTCATTCCCTTAAGATATGGTGACACTATCTTTATGGAGACACTTTTGAAATTTTTACCGACCACAAAAGCTTGAAGTACCTCCTGACTCAGAAGGACCTGAATTTAAGACAAAGATGATGGATGTATTATATGAAGGACTATGATTTTACCATCATCTATCATCTAGGAAAATCTAATGTAGTGGCAGATGCTCTTAGCCAGAAATAACTCAGGTGTGTAGTCATCTTATCCACCCAGTGGTAAGAACTGGAAGAGATTGCTAGGTGGACTCTGCAAACACTATAAGATTGAATCTGTTTGGCTAACTTTCAAATAAAACATGACCGATTGACAGAGTTGGTAGATGCCTTGTTATCTAGCCCAAAGCTTGAAAAGATGAAGGGTTTGTTAGAGAAACCTAAAACACATCTCTTAGTGGGAGTAGATGGTGGAATCTACGACAAGAGTTGCATTTGGGTACTTGATGATTCTCCCTTTAAAACCCATATATTGCAAGAAGCTCATGGATCCAAGTATGCCATACACCATGGAACTACAAAGACGTTTAACAACTTGCAGAAATATTTCAGGTGGCCTGGAATGAAAAGAGACATGACAACATATGTGGCTAGCTATCTCACGTTCCAAATAGTGAAAGTTGAAAATGAATATCCTAGAGGATTACTGCAATCAATTGAGATTCTTGAGTGGAAATGGGACCAGATCACTATGGACTTTTTGATGGGTCTTCCTAAGACCAAGAAAGGTCATGATTCTATATGGGTTTTCATGGACCACTTAACCAAGTCAACACACTTACTAGCCCTAAAGATCACTTCCAAGCTGTTAGACCTACCCGAATTGTATGTTAGAGAAATAGTTTTCTTGCATGGTGTCCCGAGTGCAATTATCTTAGATTGTGATCCTAAGTTCACCTCTAAGTTGTGGAAACAAGTACACAAATAACTCGATACAAGATTAAAATTCAACACACCCTATCATCCTATACTGATGGACAGTCGGAAAGAACAATCCATACTTTAGAAGACATGTTGAGAGCATGTGTGCTGTAACATCCCAGGATTTGAGACCTAGGATAACATGATCTTAAAAGGAATGATTGGACTACCCATATCACCAAGGTGAACCTCCTTTTCCGGGAGCCCATCACTAAAGAACTCCATAGTTAAGCGTGCTCAGCTTGAAGTAGTACTAGGATGGGTGACCAGTCGGGAAGTTGATCCTGGCTTGCGCGTTAGTGTGGAAAAAGTGTGCAGTTAAGGCTAGTGGTGGTCTATGGGGCCAGTCATCATTCCTGAAACTCTACTAGAGCCTAGGGCTGTGGGCCTGGGCGTTACAAATGGTATCAGAGCTTACACACTCCCATATACTTTAAGTAAATAATTTCTCAAGTCTTCTACACCCAAGAAACCCTAAAGTCCATAATGGTGAAAATTGAGGTGTCTAGGCTCGGGGTCCTAGCATAATTTCTGCTATCCATCTTCATGGTGGTTGAGATACCCCACTCTACCTGGCCTTAATTGATCCAGAACTGGACCTAAAGGTTCTCTTGTGAAACCCTAGATAGTCTTCTAGCATCTCATCTCTTCTTTAAGACTACCCAAGCCACCCATTTAGATGAAGATTAGGTAGTCTTCTCATCCCATAATGTGGTCTTTCTCATTATATTTTGCCACGTGATGTCTCGATTATGGGTAGCTTATGCATAGGAAAAGTGAATATCGTTAAATCTTGAGAGTTGATACCATGATCTGACCTAAATTTGAAAACATGATTTTGATCAATTAATTTTGAAACCCAATACTCATGAATGATCCCTAATATCATGAACACTCAAATTAGCTACAACTTGACTATATGCTTCTTATGTTGAGGTAAATTTTGATTTGGTGAAATAAGGATGACTTGTACCTTATACCTCATCATTGATGAGGTCTCTATTTGATTAATGTCCATGTTGCCCTATTATTGATTAAACCTAAAATATAGTTAAGAAAACTCGTATCCTACTTTATACACACCTTGACCATGCTATCAAATGACTAAGTCTTAGACTCACAAAATCATGATATAAGACTATGATGCAAAAAGCAGTTTTCTTATTGACTATTGATGCCTTTTGCAATCTTGATTTTGATATTATGCTCTAATTCCTCGATTGTCAAATTCAAATCCTCGATTTTCAAATTTTGTCACTACCTTGATATTGAAAGAAAAAATTGCAAAATCTTGACATTATTGACCTATTATCTTAAATTTTGATCTTATGACCTTGATATATACGATTTAATCATGGATACTCTCCCTATTTGAATAAACTCAATTGATAATGACTAATGTTAGTAATGTGCCAGATTAGGGTGGTAGTTGACTCATGACTCCCCTAACCTAGGTCACATACCTATTTTGACTACCTCTAAGTTTTCATGCTATCGATTATTTAGAGTTTTGAAATGTAGTTCCTTTCACCCTATTTTGACTGGTAGACCTAAGCCTAATAGGTTGAACCCATGGTTGATACTCGATCTTGAATAGTGATTTCATAATGATCTTGATGTATGACAATGTTGACTATAGCTTGTGGTTGACTTCCTGGATAGACCTAGGTTTTGATCATTCATTAACCTTGGATACAATGATAATGAAATTTGATATGTTACTCGAATATTGCTTGAATATTGTTGCTCAAAATTGGATATAGATGAGTGATCTCCCTAAGGTCTAAATAGGAATCTAAACCCTAGCTTCAAAATTTTGGACCTATAACTTTTGATGCTTAAAAATCTCGACTCTTGATAATGATATATAATATTGTGACTCACGATTATCAAATCTCAATAATGATACAAATCCTATGACCACACTATTTGGACATTGAGATATATGACTAATGACTTCCAAATCCCAAATCTTGAAATTTTGAAATGAAGACTATATTGACTCTCTCGATTTATGACTTAGGGTTTATCTCTCATTAGGACTAGGGTGGGAGCTTCCCATTCATTTTGAGTTCGAAATAATGATATGGAAAGTATGATGTTGTCTCAAAATGTTGAAATATGAAATCTCAAATCATGGATGTATAACCCCACCTAGGCCAATGTAGAAGCTAAGACCCTGAGATTTTGGGATTGAAAGTCACCTTGTACACTTAATTCAAGGACTCTATTTAATTGACCTAAAATATGATCTCTCTAAATTTGTGATCAATAGGATGCTATCCATATTTGTGACTCATATAATGACTTTGGACAATATATGTGCTGATTTTGATACTCAATTGCTCAATGATGAAATAATGTTAGTGCCAAGTTGATTATGATATGGAATATGGAATCTCAATTGTGATTTTTGGGACTAATTGAAGCTTGATGACATGATTTTGATTACATAGTTGAGGATGTTCTAATAATTGATGATATTATTTGGATTTGAATAATTCTAATTTTGAGGATATATTTGAATTTTGGGGAAAAAATTCCTTTTTAAGGAGGGAAGGATGTGACAAACTGGATTTTAGAAAAATAATGAGATAATTACTCTTTCGACCTCATTATATCCATTAATGGTCCTAAATTAATTTTCTTAGCTCCTAAATCAATGTTGAGACTCAAATTCGAAATATGGTGATCAATTAGGACTTTATACACATTATAAAACCAAGGTGCACCTCCTTTTTCGTGAGCCCATCATTAAAGAACTCTATAGTTAAGCGTGCTCAGCTTGGAGTAGTACTAGGATGGGTGACCAGTTAGGAAGTTGACCCCGGCTTGCGCATGAGTGTGGGAAAAGCACATAGTTAAGGCTAGTGGTGATCTGTGGGGCTGGTCGTCATTCCTGAAAGTCTACTAGATCCTTGGGCAGTGGGCCCAGCTATTACAAATCACTTAAGTATTTTAGAGGTACTTCCATTGAAATCAACCTTGAGATACTCTTCAACCACTTAAGGGGTTATTAGTACTTACATGGTTTGAACCAATTGGACCTTCAAACGGTCTTGGACCAATTAAACCTTCAAATGGTCTTGGACAAATTAACCCTTCAAACGTTCTTGGACCAATTGACCTTCAAACGGTCTTGGACCAAACCTCCAAATGGTCTTGGACCAATTGACCTTCAAATGGTCTTGGACCAAACCTCCAAATGGTCTTGGACCAATTGACCTTCAAACAGTCTTTCCCTAAATCCTTTAAATGGTTTTGAAGACCGTTGGACCTTAAACGGTCTTGATCTCCTTTGATCTTCAATCGGTTTGAAACTGTTTGATCAAATCAATTTGAAAACGATTATCCCTAAACGGTTTGAAACTGTTTGATTTGAATATTAATTAATGCTAAACGGTTTGAGACCATTTAGTCCTCAAATGGTTTGAGACCGATTGGTCCTCAAACGGTTTGAGACCATTTGGTCACAACAACTTGAAACCGTTTAACCCTGAATTAGGGTTTCAACATCAATTGATCTAGGGTTTTGAAGTCAATTGAGTTTGATTCTAGGATTTTGTAACCAATTGAATTTTATTTATTGAAATTATTAGATCATGAGACCAATTGATCTTTGAATCCATTGAAACTGTTTGGTCTCTAATGGTTTGAAACTGTTTGACCTCTAACGGTTTTGAAACCGATTGGTCACCAAACGGTTTGAAACCATTTGGTCTCTAAACGGTTTGAAACTGTTTGACCAACACAATGAAACCGTTTACTTCTAATTTTCTTGAGGTGTGTGCTAAGATGATGTCATCATCATCAAGCTTTACACCTATGAATTCTACTTCCATATACATGATGAATTTAGCAATTAATCAAGAAGAGAATAAAAGATCAACATATGATGAGAAATTGAAATCAATAATAACATTGATGGGTTCAAGTTATATAACCCACCTTCAAAGTAGCTTAAAAGCTTCAAGATTCACATCTCTAATGGTGAAAGAATCTCCTTCAACTATCCAAGGATCATTTCCAACTCTTTGGATGCAAAAGATAGCCAAGGTTGAGCATTGGATGGAAAAGAGAAGAAAATGAATGTTGAAATCCGATTTCAACCATCAATCCTAGGTTGAAGATGATCATGGAGCTTATCTTCATCTTCGGGAACGTTTTCCTCCTGCTCCTAAGCTCCTTTGTTGTCGTCCAAAGCAAAGGAAGAAAGTGGTTTGCAAAATAGCCTTTCAAGTAGGGAGAAAATCGAGTATATGTAATTCATTTTCTAGGAGAGAGAAAGTAGGAGAAAATTCATCCACTTTCTTGCCACATGCCCCCTCCCTTCCTTGACTTTGAAGTCATATTTATTTCTTCCTCAATATCCACTCATTTATCCTTGAATTAAAATCAACCACTTTAAGCACCTTAATCATATAATACTATTATCAATTTTTAGTGGACATTACTTTTTAATTAACAAATGTAAGTGGGTTTCTTTCACCTACTTAGGATATTTAAGTGAAACTACAAACATTTGGACGTCCTTGAACTATAGGATTTCAACCACAGCCTCTTTAGTTGATGGGAACTTCAATTAATATATTTATTTTTGCTACAAAATAAATTAGGGTTTCAATTATGCTTAAATCTTGATTATTTTATTATCAAAATTATCTCTCTTCAAATGTGGTTCAAACAAGACGCCCCATTCCTTTTATTTTCTCTAAATGATACCCATAAACATTAGGGACACCCTCGAAGTGGTATTTTACATATTCAACACTAGAGTTTTGGGTAATTTACAAATTACACCAAAACTAGCATTCAATACACCAGCATTACTCAAATAAACTCCTTCTTGGAACATAGGCTTGTAGAAGCCATACCTCAGCATAATTCTCATTCTTATGATGCTATAAAACTTGAGGAACATTTATCATGTAACATCTGCAAGATAAACCCTTAAATTGGGTAAATTGCACTTTAATCCAAAACAAGCAAATATTATTTCAACATTATTCAAACAAGTTTAAACTTGGAATTTAGGCTTTCCACCAGCCACCACCTTGCATCATTCTCTCTATAATGATTCTGGAACACATGAGGCATGTTCAAAATATGACATATTGCAATATAACCCCTCAACTTGGGTAAATTGCACTTTGGTCCAAAACAAAGGAACATTGCTCAAACAACATTCAATCAGGACCAAACATGGAACATAAGTGTGTCACATGATAACAAAACACATTAGAGGATTATATTAAAGTTCTAAGAAACTTATTTCGCCAAAACAAATAGGGTTACCTCATAAACTAGGTAAGAGTCGTTACAATATGAGTTCCAAGAAAACTACTATAAAATTTTTGCAATGTGGTTTCTTTTGGCCAACCATATCCAAAGATTCCTACAACTTTGTCTTATCATGTGACAAGTGTCAGAGAATGGGTAACATAACAAAGAGAGATGAGATTCCACTAAAGTTGTGGTAAGAAGTCGAGATATTTGATGTTTGGGGTGTGGACTACATGGGTCATTTCCCATCTTCTCATGGATTTTCCTACATCCTAGTAGCGGTAGATTACGTCTCAAAATGGGTAGAAGCCATACTAACCATCACTAGCGATTCCAAACCCATCATCAAAATGTTCAAAGATATTATTTTCCCCCATTTCGGAGTCCATCACACCGTGATATCTGACAGAGGATCTCATTTCATGGAGAGAAGCTTTGAAGCATTGCTGAGAAAATATGGTGTAATGCAGAAAGTAACCTCACCCTACCATCCATAAACAAGTGGACAGGTAGAGGTTTCTAACCATCAAGTCAAGGCTATTTTGCAAAAGACAATAGGCCGCAATCAAAAAGATTGGTCAGTGAAAATCAATGACGCATTGTGGGCCTACCGAACCGCTCTTAAGACTCCCATTGGTACTACACCATTTTGGTTAATCTAGGGGAAGTCATGCCACATGCCTATAGAACTTGAATACAAAGCATAGTGGGCCATAGAACAACTAAATTTTGATATCAAGAAAGCGGGCCAAGCCATAATTCTACAACTTCAGGAGCTGGAAGAACTTCGAATGATAGCTTATGAAAATGCATGAATCTATAAAGAACGTATGAAACTTTGCCACAATGGTCATCTGAAAAAAAAAGACTTACGAGTGGGAGACAAAGTTCTTCTATTCAACTCAAGACTGAAGTTATTCCCAGGGAAACTCCGTTCTCGATGGTCTGGGCCTTACATTGTGAAGAGCATCTCCCCACATGGTGGTTTCTCTTTATGGAGTGAAAAGTCAGGCGAATTTATGGCAAACGGTCAACGATTGAAGAGATATTTCACCTCAGCTGACACAGGCACTGTAGCAATGCATGATCTTTCCAATCCATTATATCCACCATAAAATTGAAGGGATCACTCGAGCCATTAACATAAAACAAAGGTACTTGTCGGGAGGCAACTCGATCAATAAATTCATTTTTACTTTTAATTAGAATTTTTCTTAATTTTGTTTTTAAATTTTAGATAAGTTTGCACTAAATAAAAATCACATTGCGAGATACCATCTTAAGTTCTAATTGATCTTCATTTTGAGATTTTCAGATGGAGGATGCACGTTGCTTGGAACACAACCACATCTGGTGGTTCAAACGGCAGGAATTTTCCCCTCCATGTTGGATTTAGGGTTTTCTCGAGACGAGCAAATTTCTAAGTTCAGGGTGGAGGGTGGGTGGTACGTACTTTACTTTCCACCATTACCCATCTATTTTACACTTAAGTTTTCATCATTTTTTTAAGTTTTTCAAAGAAATTGAGCATATACTTGATGAAATTTTGACGCTTTCTATTTCATTAAAAGCCATTTCATAGCCTACTATGCATTTCGAATCATTATACCCTCCTTATTCTAAGAAGACCCTCAAAATGACCATTTTCTTGAAACTAGCCTTTGATTGAAATCATCTTGTGAAGCTTATGATTCCTAACATCATGGCAAGTGTCTGTCAAACTGATAGGGATCAAACACTTCATGCTTCCTAACTGACTAGTGAAATAATAACATGGAATCCCCACTAGATCCTCACCAAGTCATTATTTGAGCAGAGTACGATAAAGAGAACGACCTGATGCATTGATGTGTAAATCAAGTGGCATTCTGATCTGAACTTTCTTCTACACTTTTTCTATCATCTTCGTACCCCTCCATCCATAAAAAAGAAACAAAACATAGCCAAAATAGTGCAAAAACCTAAGTTTGGGGTGCCACACCACCTCCCTCTATATCCGCTTCTTCCATACCGCTCACAAATTTATAGGGGCGTATGACCAAGAAAAGATGCCAAAGTGCACACAAATAAATGCAATCTTGAGTCGAATAGATGAGAGATTTGCACAAAAAATGCAATAAATGAAATTGCAAATCATATAATAAAATATCGAGTCGAATAGAGGAGAGATTTATTTCTTCCATACCACCCTTCACTCCCTTTTCTACCTAATGGCACAATGAATGCCTCCACTACCCTGAAATACACTAGTGTTAGATCAAGTGCACACTTGTTGTTCCGTGGGTATCTCTGGACTCTTACAAAACTCTTATAAATGCTTGTTGTTAGAAAAAGTGAGGAGGAAGTGAGGTTGGAAAACAAACTCAGGAACGAAGATATGGTAAGATGTGTCCAGTGATCTCAAGAAGTTGAGATGCTTAGTTATACTGAGCAGAAAGGAAATAATCGTGATGTGAAGAGGAGGCAATCACATGATCTGAAAGTATTCATTTGGCGACTATTTTAGATTTTGTGTTACTTGAGGACGAGCAATGTTTAAGTTCAGAGTGTTTTGATGAATGCATATTCATCATGATTTTAAGTCACCATTTGGGGCCATTTTCAACTCAATACTTTCACTTTCATCTCTTAAATCTTACAAAATGTAAGATTTCTTTATTCATTCAATTACCAAGGCTATTAACTAGGTTTATTTCAACTTTATGAAGATCATGATGAAGTTCAACCATCAACTGGAACTCACCTTCACTCAAGATCCTCTCAGCCTTGGTCCTGATCAATCAGTCTTGACCAAATGGTTTGACCAAATGCTCTTGACCAAACGGTCTTGACCAAACATTTTTCCCATTCGGTCTGCTCAACCGGTCTTGATCAATTGGTCTCTAAACTGTGAGCTTATTACACCTTTATCTTCATCAACTTCACCATCAATACCACCTCCATTTAACCCTTACCACCTCCATCTTCACCAACACCATCCTTCCACCTTCTCCATACTCAACTATCATCATCACCTCCGTCTATTGCCTTGACGGTTTCACCTAAACGATCTGTCTTAATGGTTTCACCACTCGATCTTGATCCAACGACCCACCCCCTTGTAGTTTTCTAGCATACGGTCTTGCCCTTTCATACGGTCTCAAGACCGTATGGACACCCATCTATCCAAGACCACTAGGAATCTGTGATCCCTGGACCGTGAAGAACAACGTCACCCAGCCGCCTACTTGAGACTATACGGAGACCCTCACCCTTCGTCTTCTTCCTCCCGCCTGATCGGTAACCCTAACTCCTCCGGCACCTGCATCACCATGTGCATCAACACCAATGGCATTGTTGTTCTCACACCGGAAGCATCGACATCTCCTCTTCCTCTACATCACCCTACTCTCTATGACCTCTGGTGTTGTCCTCCTCAACAACAGTAACGACCTACAACAATGACCACCTCATCTCGACTTGCAGCACTACCGCTAGGCCAAGGATCGCTTGGAAGAGCAGATCACAAGGCGACGATGACTGAGAAGTGAAACCGTTAGGCTACTTGATCAGTTTTGATAAGACTGAATGGAGGCCAGCATTCGCTGTCCCAAGACCAGTTGGACATTGAATGTAAAACGACGAGGATCATCACGATCCTAAATCGTGAAGGACTCACACCAAAGACCGTGAACACCAGGAAGGAATCACACATGATCCAAGATCGTGTAGTGCAAGAATGTGAAGACCGATTGGTTGCAAACCGTTTGGATGTGACCTAGCAAATTGATAGAATGTAGAGACCGTTTGGAAGAATGTTTATGAAGATTGGTTGAAAGATACTACTCAAGATCGTTTGGACAAGAGTCACCAAACTGTTTGGAAAAGAAGCTCGATTGGAATAGAAAACGTGAAGGCTGGGTTGTGAAGACCAATAGAACGCAAAGACCGTTTGGTCAGTCTAACAAGACCGTTTGGACGTGAACACTTATCAAGTCCAAACTGTTAAGAAGACTAAATGATCTCCAAAATTGTTAATGCAAAAATGTAAAAATTGCAACTGGGCCCAAAGCATGGAGACCCCAACCAGTGCCTATAAATAGGACCAGTAGGGTCCTCATTTGGGGGATCGGATCCAGGACACCGCCAGGCTACCTAAACGCAAGATTTGATCCAGATCCATCATCACACCACTTTCACTTCACCTTCTCCTCCTACTGCGAGTGAGGAGATTGAGAAGAGAAGGAAGGATGACAAAGAAAGACTATCGAGTCTGTCTTGGCATCCCTCGTTCCTTGTCCAGATCTGCTCCAACACGACGTAGAAGACCGCATCATCTTCACTGAGCTCTGACCAACTTCTGCATCATGCTTATGGTAGAATCATTCCTCTCTCTTATTTTTTGCATCATGAGCGAGTAGTTCCTTTTTGTTGGGGTGTGGGGACTAGCCCCGCTGCCCATTCTTTAATGTCTTTTCATTTTAACATTCCAAGGCAATGTATGTAACTTTTCATTTCATTTTTAATCGTCGATGTTTGCTTGTAGATTGATCATCTGCTTGCTTTTATCTTGTTCTTTCCTATGTTGTGAGAACTTCAATATGTAGGATAGAATGTCAATTAATGCAGTTAACTCCCAAACTAGAAATAGAATGAGATTCCTTGAGGTCGTAAGAGTATGATCTGTGAGGGGACGAGACATCTAGCCCACGATGATGCTTCTGTGAGACTAAACATCCCTTAGGGAGGGCCACAGCCTTAGTTGGATTTTTGTATCTTCGGAACCATAAGTGCATGATCTGGATGGTGATGAGACATCTGATGCCTAAGGTGATTCTTACACGAACCTAAACATCCCTCAAGGAGGGTTCACAGAAGTTCTATTTGGATAGTTATATCTTACATGGATGTTTGATTTTTGGATGTGTTTGCATGTGTAGAGGTGGCGAAACCCGGTACCATCCCAGTGATCCCATATCATTAAATCTAGATCAACTTTAATTCTGCTCTTTACTTTCTTGCAATTAGTTTAATTAACATCAATTCAACCAATCGTTCTAAATATTAGTCTTGCTTGAGCTAGATTTGACTAACAATGATTCTTAAAAATGTTGTCTCTTGGGATTTGATCCTCAACTATATTGCGATAAGACCCGTCCGCTTGCGGGTGGTATTATTGCAAAAGCTTTTTGTAAAATCTCAGGGACTTCAACCCTGAGTGAGTTTGTTAGTGTGATAATATTCCACGTCAGACATCCAAAAGTTGGCACAAAAAAGTAAAGATGGCTAAGACTACTAGAGGATAAGATAGATACTTCTTTACATATTCTAAGTTAGTTTCCATTCCAATGATCATGTAATTCATTTGATGAGATACATCTTTATATTATACTCAAACTCTTTTCCATTCAATTAAATATCAAATTAGTATTTGCTATTTGCTAAACCTAGATTCTAGAAATATGAAATTGGCCCTTCCCTCTAAGTTCATCTTTATAAGGGATAACAAGGGGATGGGTCATTACAAGTGTGTCTACATCACCTTGGATACCATTTCCAGCATGCCAAGACCACACCGCTTTGAGACTGGCATGCTACATGTCCATGAGGGCTCCATCTACTATAAGGATTTTGCCGATGCCATTTTTGATGCTTGGGCCCACTGCCCAAGGATCTGGTAGAGTTTCATGAATGACGATTGGACCCACAAACCAACAATATACTTGACTATATGTTTTGTCCGTACTCACACACAATTTGGGATCAACATCCTGGATGGTTATTCATCCTAGTAGTACTTTGGGATGAGAACACCTAACCATATAGTTCTTAGTGATAGTCTCATGAAAAGAAGGTGAACCTTGGTGATATTGGTAGTCCAATCATTCCTTTTAAGATTATTTGATCTAGTGCCTCAAGAACTGGGATGCTACATGTTGATTTGGTTTGAAGTACATAAATCAACTTGAGATCATTGTAAGGACTTCAGGTCTAAGGAACACAATTGACACAATCACACAGAGATGATTCCTACTAACATTTATGGCTTTAATGTATCATACTCAAGTTATTTCTTCCTAGTACACTTGTTCATAACTAGTATCTATGTGGTTTACATAATATGCAATATCATGATTAATGAGACGTAATCATATGTCAAAACAAATATTAGTCTTCATGTATTATTGTTGTCTTAATTTCCTCAATACTATCTGACTAGGGGCCTATATAAGAATGGATACTATTATCATACACATGGTCTCATGTTTAGTCCCTCACTAAAAAATTGCATGTCAATGATTCATTCATTATTCATACATTGTTATATTAACTCATTATCTCATGTTGAAGAAAACACAATAATTAGAATTTCTTTTATTAATCATCAAATTAATGAAAATTATGCCATTTCAATCATCATATGACTAGCCCTTGGGGAATACTATCAACAATTGTATTTTATTGCAATCTACGCTTTTGGTCCCTAGGCCGAATCTTCTTCTATGAACCCCCAATAGGTGACCCATCGAATTAACAATTAGGTAAAGTGCTTGAGTTGTAGTTTGTGTAGAAGGTTCCTATGTTCATGTGTAGGACTAGTTTGTGTGATTTTAATGCAAGATGTATATATAAACATGTTGTATCATTAAATCTAGGTATAAAACTTATATATATATATTTTTGTGAATTTTGTAAAAAATAGTATGTGTAGTTATTCCATCTCTTGAATTTGTGAATGTTGGTTTTAGTTTCCTATAAATGATTTATTTTGCATTGTCCTTAATTTTGACATTTTATAATGTTGGGAAGTAGTTGGGTTAGGTAATTATCACCTCATGGATGTCCCTAACAATAATGACCAGGTTGATTAGTGGAATGGGCACCATACATTGTTGTAATGTTTCTTAAGTTTATACATGTACATGAATATAGGATAAGACATTTCTTTTTTTTATACCACAAACCTTGATATATTTATTTTGTAAACAAATGGATCATGAAAAAGACTACCAATCTGAGAAGTGGCACCCTGCATCTAGTAGAGATCCATTAGCTCCTGAAGGATGAGATGAACACTAAAATATACTACCTCCTTCACCCCCACAAGAAGGGTTGAACATTTAATATAGTATGAATATGTAGCAATGATGATGAAGAAGTAGAACTACCTTCATCCCAACTGTAAGTGGTCAGTGCTGCAATTAACTCTCTAACATTGAAGTTGTATCCCTAAGCATGATGAATTTTGTTACCTAAATGGTAGTTTCTTGGAATAATCAATACTTTTCTTAGATCTAGTGAGGGATCTAAATATATAATACAAGAAGATGAGGAATATTACAACTTTTAATTTCACAAGGTGGACACATCTCTATTTGAGAATCATAATAGATTTATGCACATGTACCTAAAGAAATTTTAGTGGAGCATGTAGTTTATCTTATAAAATGATGTGTCATTCATTGGCTAGGACTAAAACACATATATTTCATTTACCCCCTTGGGTAGAGTTCAAAATAAGGTTCAAATCATAGTATGATCTTGACTCTTATGTATGTGACAAAGTGTGCAACTAAAAATAGTAAAGAAAGGCATAATTTGAATATGAATTCTTATCCCAAATCTCATGAGATTCTATCTATATATTTATGTGACAACTTTTAATTAGCTCATATGGTTCAATTAGAGGTTGAATTTTTTGGTGTTTTTAAAGGTGAATAACTAAAAAGTTTACAAAATTTCATGAAATTTTGAAGACTACACACGGTGGAATGAGACAAACTTCTAGGACAGATTCTGAATCTCAAAGCATACTAGGAAGTGAATTGCAATGACCCCCACTGTTATCCCCTATTCAATAGGACCGAGTGGGAAAGGTCCATTAACATAAATACAGGATTGAGGCTTATCGAATTTCCATAAATAATTAATAAATTTTCACTAGATTGAAAAGTGGTTGTAAAAGTTAAATTTGCCATGCATGGATTAATGATATGATTGTCTAAAGTTTGCAACATGAAATAAATCTAACTAACTAAATCCTTTAGATTTACATTAGTTTCTTTTGTTTTGGTTCCTTCTTTTTAGATGCCCACTTTCCATCATATTTGTTGAAAATATAACAGATTATACTAAAATGCTGAGAAAACAAAACTTGATCACTGGTATGTGTGGGGAAACAAATGTTCACATTATTTATAACAACATAGTCACATCAATTATTTTTTACAAAAACAAGATTAACATTTTAATGATAACTACTCAACCCTGATCAATCCAACCTTTGTCAAACCCCTCGGGTTATTGTCCATGTAGTGGACATAGGCCACCTTCTCCCCACAGGTGCTTGGTGGCGTATGAGTCTTTCCTTATTCAGGTGGATGACTTTGGATGATCCTCAACCCCAGGGTCTTAATCATCAATTTTGATATATATCATTTATCTAGAGGTGGATTAGAATTCAAGCTAGTTACATCCATATAATGTGATATCCATAGTGACTTTATAGTTTGCAGGAAATAAATAAACATGCAACTTTTTAATTCATGATCCATCCAAAAAACCTCAGAAAACATCGGGAAACTAAACCAAGTAGTCATAGGAATAACCACATACCATATTTAGAGTAACTTGAAGATATCCAAGCAAAGAGAACAAGTGAAAGCAAGCAACTACCCTAAAACAAAAGCATAATGCCCATGTGTTATTATTTATCCAAAGCCTATAATTAATGACTAACTTGGGTTCCAATTAAGGATTTTGGGTCAACTTAGGGTTTTGTCTGTCTAAACCCCAATTATCACTTTTTATGTTCCTTTAGTTTACAGACCCTAATCTTAACATTAATTGAACTTTTAATCTATAGGAAACCCTAATTCAACATTTAATGAGTTATTAACCTCAAATTCGGTCCAAGATATCCTTTTTATCCATAAAGGTGAAACTTTGATTATTAAGAACAATTGAACACATTAAAAACACTAAGAACTAGAAATTAGGGTTTTCCCTTCATTTAAAAATTAAAGGTAGAAACTTTAAATAACTTTTGAATTAGAAGTAGATACATGTAAAGATTATATTTTATTGAATAGCTTGCAATTTTCTGAATAGAATTCATATAGTATATCCTACTTTTGGTCAATCCTACAATTTACTATGATTTTATCAAGATTAAGACCTATGGGCCAATATCAGATCACCAACTAGGCAATTATTCTATTTTTTGGTAGTGCCAGTGGGGCCAGGCCCAACCAATGGGCTCATGCCATGGGAGTTCTCACTTCTGCGTGGTTGGTTCTACTAAGCCGGGCGAAAAGAGGGTTAAAAGGAAAAAAATGTCCTAACTTGTGAAGAGAGGAGTCGGGGGCATAGCGGCCCTTTTGTGGGTGATCTTCTTCTACCTCTCACAGCATACTACTGCTCCCAGCTGAGTCAACCAAGGTGTTGATTTCTCATCTTATCCTTCTAGAGAAACCAACGATGATGCCAAATCCTCTTCCGATCCACGATGAACTCACCGAGGGTCACAATTCCCTCAGGGGTAGTCGGAGTTGCTGGGATGGAGAGGAGGATCTCTGATGGGATGGAGGGGAGATATTAGGGTGAAGGATAGGTTTTTGAGGGAACTTGAGGGTGAAGGAAGAAGCAAAAATTCAAGCAGAGTCTCGGGAATGATTTGGTGTTCTCACAAAGGGTTCCTACACCCCTTTATATAGTCATCCATGACAACAAGTTCATTTGTGGGATCAGAATTGGGAAAATTTTCAATTGCCTTCCATAGTGGTTAAAACCTAGGATGTTTAGGTACATTTTCTTGCTATGAATCTATTAGGAAATCTTCTAGACTTGATCCTCAATTGTGTAGAGAGATATTCATATTGGAAGGTTTTAGTGTTCATTTATTGGTTTCCTCTCCTATTTGAGTTAGGTGGTGACACCAAACCATTGGATATTAGATCCAATGGTTGTCTCTTCACGTGCTAAAATAAAAAGGCAAAAATATTATTATCTGATTTGGAAAAATCATGACATTTAATGTGAATCCTTCCACTTTAGGGATTCTAGAAAAAATCATATCTCCTAATCCTTTAATCCTTTTTCTCCCCAATTTTAAAAGAAAGGTCATACATACATTATCTAACTGTGGATACAATTTGAAACCAAAATTCTAAAAGAAAAGGGCTTTTTCTTCACATGAAAATCTCCCTCTTATTTCATGCATTCAAAGCATCAAAACCAATCCTTTCTCATTCTTTCTTTTTTATTTTCTTTATTTTTATTACCCTTATTAAATAGAAACCATGTGAAACCAAAATTCAATTAGTAGTGGCCACTTTCTACATAATGTTACATCCTTCTGATAAAGGTCTCAATTAAATGCTATTATTCTTTTACCTTTTCCTCATTTTTGTATTTTCTTCTATTCTTTTTCCCGTATTTCATAAATTGATTATCAAAACAATAAAAACCACAAATTTCACCACAAAGGAGAATTTGCAAAAGAAATCCACACTTATAAAGAAAATCATATTATATTACTAATACGTTCTTTTTGTTCAAATAATTGCATTTCAATTTTACCAATAAATAGGAAAAACTAGGTCATAACCTCCTTCCCTTGTTAGAAAAAATTTGTCCTCAAAATTTTGTCATCAACAATTCAGGCTGAGACTTTTCCATGTCCGTCTTCAGCTCCCATGTGGCTTTATCCTCTCCATGATGCTTCCATCGAACCTTTACTGTCTTAATCGTTTTGTTCCTGAGCTCCTTCACCTTGGTACTAGTATCCTCAAAAGTGACTCAGGGTATGTTAGCCTCCCTTGGAGTTCAATAAGTTCAATGATTAGCACATGGCTCGGATCCTTCACATAGTTCTTTAGATTGGACACATGGAATACATCGTACATCATACTATATTTTGAGGGTAGGTATAGATGATTAGTGCCTTTACCAATCCTCTCTAGGATCTCAAATGGACCCATGTATTGGGGAATTAGTTTTCCTATGTTCTTAGCTATAGCTCTGAGGGGTCGGATCTTCAACAACACATAATCATCTACAACAAAGTGCAAATTTATCTACTTTGCATCATCATATGACTTTTGTTGATCATGGGCTATCTTTAGCCTCTGCTTGATCAAAGACACTTTATCAGCATATAGTTCTAGTTTCTTTGACTTCAGCAAGGTCCTCTCACTAACATCATCCTAGTGAATCAGTGATCGACATGGCCTCCCATCATGAGCTTCGTATGGAGGCATCTTGATATTGGCTTGGTAGTTGTTCTTATCAGCAAACTCAGCTAAGGGCAAGTACTACTCCAATGATCCACCCGAATCGAGCACATGTAACGCCCGGGCCCACTGCCCTAGGCTCTAGTAGAGTTTCAGGAATGATGACTGGCCCCACAGTCCACCACTAGCCTTAACTACGCACTTTGTCCTCACTGACGCACAAGCCAGGATCAACTTCCCGACTGGTCACCCATCCTAGTACTACTCCAAGCTGAGCACGCTTAACTATGGAGTTCTTTAGTGATGGGCTCCTGGAAAAGGAGGTGCACCTTGGTGATATGGGTAGTCCAATCATTCCTTTTAAGATCATGTTATCCTAGGCCTCAAATCCTGGGATGTTACAATCTCCCCCACTTAGACTCTTGACGTCCTCGTCAAGGTTCAACTATATGGCCTCATAATCTGACCCCATTTCAGTGCAGACCCACAATGGCCCATGGTCACCCAACTCCCATCCACGGCTACCAACGCAAGGGCGGCTCCATCTCGTCTCTACGGATAGCCCTTTCCAACTTGCCTGGACCGCACGACTCAAGACTGGCATGCCACATGCCCATGTGGGCCCCACCTACTGGAGGGGTTATGGATCTGATACCATTTGTAACACATGGGCCCACTTCCCAATGATCTAGTAGAGTTTCAAGAATGACGAATGGCCCCATAGATCACCACTAGCCTTAACTACACACTTTTCCCACACTCATGCGCAAGCCAGGGTCAACTTCCCGACTGGTCACCCATCCTAGTACTACTCCAAGCTGAGCACGCTTAACTATGGAGTTCTTTAGTGACGGGCTCTCGGAAAAGGAGGTGCACCTTGGTTTTATAATGTGTATAAAGTCCTAATTGATCACCATATTTCGAATTTGAGTCTCAACATTGATTTAGGAGCTAAGAAAATTAATTTAGGACCATTAATGGATATAATGAGGTTGAAAGAGTAATTATCTCATCATTTTTTCTAAAATCCACTTTGTCACATGATTAGTATAATTAGAGTGATTATCACTTGATACCTATGAATGTAATAAATGCAATCCACAATGAAAAGCATAGGTGCATGTACTTAACAGATGGTTAAGTCAATTGAATAAGGTATGATGGTGATGTGTGTTCCTAAGTACATGGAGAAATGATAAGTATGATTTAATAGTTAAGTAATGCTATGTGCTCCAAGATATGTGGAAACACTGACTTAGGGTTTGGATTAATAAGGTAATCATAAAACCCTAATCAATGGAGAATGGAAACCCTAATCAATAAGGAATATTACAATTCATAAGTTTATTTGAATACTTATGAAGGTATTATGTAATTCTAGACATGCAGAACAATGAGTTAGGTTTTGGATATTCATTATAATATCAATGCATTCTCCAAGATGCATGGAGTTTGAAATTAAGGTTTGATCTTGGATAATGTGATTATGAAACCCTAATCGAGAAAGATGGGAAACCCTAACCCTAATTTTGGTAATGGGTTGAGAAACCCTATTTGAAATGAAATAGGAGACCCTAACCCTAATGTAGGGTGATGTTATGTGAAACCCTAATATAGGGTGATGTTATGTGAAACCCTAATTGTAAGGATGATAAACCCTAACCCTAATATAGGGTGATGTTATGTGAAACCCTAATTGATAAATATGGGAAATCCTAACCCTAATGAGGGAATAGTGAGGTTATCCTTGTATTGCATAATGTTGATATGTGATTGATATAGTTGTTACCAAATATATTAATCATGCAGGTATTATGAGATGATGAGCATATCCAGCTATAAATTGTTGCCTAGTGAGAGGTGACAAGATGTTTAATGGGCTTTGTGAACTATATGAGATGCTTGTGCAATAAGTATCATGAATACCCTGGTCAGATGACCTGGAGGTAATGGTTACCTGATAAGTGGTAACAATGTTCTGTGATGAACTAAGGGTTTAAATACCTAGATCCAGTAATTATGATAATGATGATGTGAAGGTATAAGAATTCCCAGTAATGTGATAAGGGACTGAGATCCCAAGTATCATGTGTTTTAAATATTTGGAAGTACTTGATAGATGTATTACGCCTTTCTTTGTATCATCTGTTATATAATTCTTGTTTGAAACTTGATTGATGCTAAAAGATATGGTAATGCACTTAATTAATCAAGTGGAATCTTATCATGTAGTGCCCTGACCATAGATCCATTCAGTGTCAGGTCTCATTCTGAATGGTGAAATGGGTTGCTCAGTGGCATAACCTAGAGATCATATTTATGAATATGTGGGGGTGATGGGTGTGAATATCCGTACGCCCTAATGCAGGATTGATGTGAGATAAACACGAGATCTCTCAATCCTTCATTATATGTGTCGGGATGGAAGTATCATGAATCTCCGAATGATGAAGGTCAGGATGGATGTTAGATAAACACGAGATCTTTCTCTCCCGAAGAGAGTGCATTTGACGTTGTAGCTTTATATAGAGAAGTTGCCAGTATACCCTGGAAAGCTATTTAGCAATGACACGAGATGTCTTGCCTATGGTCTCAGACTAACCGAGACGGATGAGGTCATGGAGTCTGGCTCTTCCATTGACCTATGTATGGAACTAATGCTTTATGCTATCGTGGTCGGTTGGAGTATGAGTGGTATACCTCATCTCCTTAGGGCATAAGTGTGATTGTGAAATGTAATTAGCCGTATAACATGTTTTCTTAAGGATTGAATACAAAAATCATTGGCTTATGTTACATTTCTTTTATGCATCTTTAGTTGATAGATGATATATATGTTTCTTTACATTCCTTGCAAAGTAGATAGATGATTTATAACTCTACCATGGGTAGATGCAATTTTCTCCTTATGAAAGGAGATTACTTCATTCTATTCATATAATAAATTATCCTGCCTGTTAATATAAAAAGAACCTCTACTCAGTTTATAAATGCTTAATCTGGGATAATAATATGGTCGGCGGAGAGTTATATCTCTCGTAGGGATAATTATCTCACCCCATGGGATCCACACTTTTTTTATGTGGACATGCACGAGGTGGAGAAGATCTTTCTGTAGAGGAGGAACAACAACTGAGGCAGCAGTGACAACTCAGGTTGAGTGCACTGTCTATCGTGTCTTGTAGATAGAAGTCCTATGTGTCGTTTCTGTACTCTCATGTCCTTGGATTTAGTGTGTGTTGGTTTTATGAACAATCTAAGATTTTGGATTCTATGTCTCGAGGTTTTATGTTGCTCCAGTATGTGTTTTGATAAAGCAACTGTTATATGTTATCCTCGAGAAGAGATGGCACAATGTATGTACAATGTGAACAATGATGTATATAAAGTTTTGGTTCTTCCTTAAAGAGTTTTCCTAGAAATGGATCTCTTTGAAAAATTGTTTTAATTTTTAGTGATTTTTGTTAATCTGTTATTTATGTTTATTCCTCTTAATCAGTAATGGTTTTGTTGACTGTC
Source organism: Alisma plantago-aquatica (assembly GCA_963693085.1). Taxonomy (NCBI): domain Eukaryota; kingdom Viridiplantae; phylum Streptophyta; class Magnoliopsida; order Alismatales; family Alismataceae; genus Alisma; species Alisma plantago-aquatica. The sequence goes on from OY856415.1 coordinate 512,625,486, forward strand.
GTGACACATATGGCCTCCAACTGGGCCTGAGTGACATTGTTCTAGAATGAGTTTGGCTTCTTCCTCAGTGATACAATGTCTATAGAGACCATCAACATAGGGCTTGAATAGGTATGGCTCATCCCAATGATACTGTTTCACATCATGCATGAATTTCTTCAGTGCATTCCCGGTGCATTCAGGATGGATGACACCAGCGGCAAGGTAGTTCACATAGTCTGAGTATTAAGGAGTAGCTTCTAAGACTTTCATAAGTTGGTCGTCTAGAAGAGAATCATTAATTGGGATTTTCTCGATTTCCAGAATGTGGATGCGACTGAGGTGGTCTTCTATGAAATTCTCTGTACCTTTCTTATCTCTTATCTCAAGATCAAATTCTTGCAATAGGAGAATCCATCTAATTAGCCTGGGTTTAGCATATTTCCTTGCTAGGAGTTAATGGATAGCGGCATGATCCGTGTAGACAACGAATTTAGAACCAATGAGGTAAGATCTGAATTTGTTGAAGGCATATACTACTACAAGAAGTTCTTTCTCAGTAGTCACATAGTTCTTCTAAGCTTCGTCAAGGGTCTTCAATGCATAGTAAATCACATAGTGTTTCTTTTCTATAAATTGCCCTAGAACAGCACCCACAACATAATCATTGGCATCACACATAATTTCAAATGGGTTGTCCCAATCCAGAGCTCGTATGATGGGTGTTGTTGTAAGAGCATGCTTCATGTTGTTGAAACTTTTGATGCATTCTTCATCAAATTGGAAATCAGCATCCTTTAGTAACAAGTTGGCCATAGGCTTGGTTATCTTGGTAAATATGTTTGATAAACCTTCTATAAAAGCATGCATGACCAAGGAGCGCACAAACCTCTCTTACATTGGTTGGGATAGAGAGTTTGGAAATAACTTCGATCTTGGCCTTGCCCACTTCAATTCCTCGATTGCTGACTCTATGACCAAGGACAATGCCTTCTTTTACCATAAAGTGACACTTCTCCCAGTTTAACACAAGATGTGCTTCTTCTAACCATTTTAGGACAACGTAGAGATGCTTCAGGCACGATTCATAAGAATCTCCATATACATAAAAATCATCCATAAAAATTTCCATGATAGTTTCAGTTAGACCAGTGAATATAGTAGCCATGCAACATTGGAAAGTTGCAGGTGCATTGCAGAGTCTGAACGACATCCTTTTGAAGGAATATGTTCCAAATGGGCAAGTAAAGGTTGTTTTCTCTTGGTCATCTAGATGTATAGGTATTTGATAGAATCCAGAGTAACCATCGAGATAACAGAAATACTCTTGGTGGGCCAACCTTTCTAGTACTTGATCAAGAAATGGCATTGGGAAATGATCCTTTTGAGTCGCCTTGTTCAACTTCCTATAATATATACACATCCTCCACCCTGTGACTGTTCGAGTGGGGATGAGTTCATTGTCTTCATTTCATATCATTGTAGTCCCACCTTTTTTTGGGACAACATGCACATGACTTACCCATGGTGAATCAGAAATCAGATAGATAATCCCTATCTTGAGCAACTTTATAACTTCAAGGTAGACAACCTCTTTCATATTCGGATTAAGCTTCCTTTGGTGTTCAACAGTTGGCTTGTGATCTTCCATCATGGGGATTTTGTGCATGCACAGTGCTTGACTGACCCCGGTGAGATCATTCATCTTGTAGCCTATGGCTTTTCTTCTTTGTTTTAATTTCGCCAAGAGTTTATCTTCTTGTTCTTCCATTAGATCAGAATTTATGATGACTGGGTAGACTTTGAGGTCATCTAGAAACACATACTTCAATACCTCAGGTAGGGGTTTCATTTCAGGAGCTTGTGGTGTTTCACATGGTTCTTCGGTGAAATCCATAGCATTGAGTTCCTCAATCCTATATTTAGGATCTTCTTCAGCCGTATCGAGGTGGAGAATACAATCCTTTATTTGTTCATCAATGGAGTTATCAGCGGATGGGTTTGTTAGAGCCACTTCTAATGGATCTTTTTGTTCATAATCCTCTTGCGTAAGCAGTGTCATCTGCTCTATGCACACAATCAAGTAGACTTCTTCTTGCATATACTTTCAAAAACTTTAAACTAGAGGGTTTCTTTTCCTAACATGAGCAATAAGGTTCCTGCTTCATCATCAATTAGAGCTCTTGTAGTGGTGAGGAATGGACATCCAAATATGAGAGGGTATCTAGTGTGTTCCTTTATGTCCATGATGACAAAGTCACAAGGGACATAAGAATCTTTGCCAACCTTGACAGGGACATCCTCAATGATTCCTAAGGGTAGAGTCACAGTGTTATATGCAAGTTGTATTGTCATACTAGTCAGGAGTAGTTCAGAAAATCCTAGCCTTTTGCAATGGCTAAGTGGCATGATGGAGATACTGGAACCAAGATCGGTCAATCCTTTCTTACATGATGAATCACCGATATGGCAGGTGATCCCAAAAGATCCTGGATCTTTCTTCTTCTTGGGCATCTTACTCTGGATGATGTCTGAAGTAGTTGTTGCTTACTTGACTGTCTCATATTCTTCAGCTATATATTTCCTGGTGAGAAGTGACTTCAAGTACTTTGTCCAGGCTGGTATCTCAGCCAGCGCATCTAGAAAAGGTATATTAACATGAAGCTTTTTCATGGCTTCCTTGACCTTATTGAAATGAGTATCAAGCTTGGTTTGCCTAAACGAGCAGGGAAAGGTGGACGAGGTTTGTACACTGGCAAATCTGGCTCTAGTATTTCTTTCTCGGTACCAGTAGCTTTTTCATAACTTTCCTCATCTGTCTTATCAGTTGTTGCTGGCCCTTTTGGTTGAGACTCAGGTTTTTTAGCGTCTTGAACAATCATTGGTTTGTCCTCATATATAATAACCATAGGTGTCTTGATAGGACGATCATAATAGTCTTTTCCAGGCCCTGGTAGTGACAACCTTCGGTTACTTAGGGTGATTAGGATTATTTTCTGGTTGGCCAGCAAAGGCTCCAACAGGTGGCTTCATGCTAGCTGCAAGTTGAGATAGTTGAGATTCAATAGCCTTCTGATGAGCTTGCTGGTTAGCTATCATAGTCTGTTGTGACTGCAACATCTTCTCAATGGTTGTTAGTTTGTCATCCAGAGAGATAGGATTGGCTTGCTATCCTTGTGGTTGATAGGGGACCTGGTTGGGATTGTGAAATTGATAATTACTCTAATATTGGTTGTAGTTCCTGTTTTGAAGGTTACCCCTAAAGTTTCCTTAATTCCTGAAATTTTATTGTTGGTTATGCTGTAATCCTAGTGGGCCACGTTGTTGATTGTTTAAACCAAGTTGTCACAAGTTTTCCGCTCTTGAAGGTTTTCCATATTGAAAACCATGATGGTTCCTATTCTGGTTTGGATTGTAATATCCTTGACCAGGGATGGTTTTGACAGTATTAAGATTTTCCATTTGACTATTATCTCCTTGACCATAATCTTTTCTCAGAACAACATCGTAGAGAACATTGCATGCTAATGTGGAATGATCAGTGCCTTTACATGCTTCACAGAACACTGAAGCCGACTTGATCTTCTCTTGTTGTTGAGGGGGTGGATGTCTTCTTTCATAGGAGGCAAGAGATGATTTGATATGATCTTGTTTGGCAAATAAGAGTTTGAGAGTCTCAATGATAGACTTGTATTCATGAATAACTTCAGCCATATCTACCTTCAACCCTCCCTTGCCTACAGATCTACCCCAAGTTTCTTGATTTTCAGCTCCAAGGGTGACAACCTTCCATGTGCTATCATAACTATGACGCATGAAGTTTCCTCCATATGAGGAGTCTAAGAACCTTTTGATACCGTCATCCACACCCCTATAGAAAATCTCAATGAGCTGATTCTTAGGAATGCCATGGTGTGGACATTTGCGTAGAAGGTCTTTATATCTTTCCCATGCTTCAACAACAATTTCTCTAGGGGCTTGAGTGAACATTGTTATTCGATTCCTAATTTCATAGGTGAGAGAGGGAGGGTAAAATTTTTCCAGGATAATGTTTTGAAGTTGTTACCATGTAGTGATGGGCTCGCATTGCAAGGAGTTGTACCAACTTATAGCTCTATCAACAAGTGAATACTTGACAAGACAGAGTCTAATGGCATCGTCAGACACTCCATTTTACTTTGTCATGGTACTTAGATCAATAAACCTCAGAAGATGTTCTTCACTATCTTCTCCTTGTTTACCATAGAATGGGATGTTTTGAAGCAAGGTAATCCAATGTGCTCGTATCTCAAAGTTGGGAGCATTGATGGGAGGAGGATGAACTGGGTGATGAAGATCAGCAACTTTAGGGATTGAGAACTCCCTAATATCCTTTTGTAGTTTCGTTGCTTGTTCTAGTGCTTGAGCTACTTGGATCTCTGTTTCAACTGTGGCTCTGGCTTCTTGCATAAGCCTATCTATTTGTACAACAAGGGCTTGAGCAACCCTTCGGGCTATTTCCTCCTCTTGAGCCATTCTTACTTGATTCTCTCTGTTCTGGTGATGAAAGGTTCTGTCGATCTCAGGATCAAAGCTAGCAGTGAGACCAGGACTATTTGAGTGGTGCATGCACTAGTCTTTGTTGGTACTTGGGATGGAAAGATTTTTTTAGAAGTGATATTTACGAAGTAGAATCAAATTCAAGTAGATGATCAATTGTTTCAAAAGAAAAAGTGAAATCCTAGATTAGCCTTAAAAGAACTAGATTTGAGTAAATGATTTTGTTGTCCCCAACAACGGCGCTAGAATCTGATGTGGAAATTATCGCATTAACAAACTCACTCAGGGTTGAAGCCCCTGAAATTTTACCAAAACCTTGTGCAATAATACCACCCACAAGCAGACGAGTCTTATCGCAGTATAGTTGAGGATTGAATCCCAAGACATAACATTTTTAAGAATTGTTGTTAATCAAATCTAACTCAAGCAAGACTAATATTTAGAATGATTGGTTGATTTGATGTTAATTAAACTATTGCAAGAAAGTAAAGAGCAAAATAAAAGTTGATCTAGATTTAATGATATGGGATCAATGGGATGGTATCGGGTTTCACCACCGCTACACATGCAAACACATCCAAAGATCAAACATCCAAGAAAGATATAACTATCCAAATAGAACTACTATGAACCCTCCCCGAGGGATGTTCAGGTTCGCGTAAGCATCACCTTAGGCATCAGATGTCTCGTCACCATCCTGATCATGCACTTACGGTTTCGAAGATACAGAAATCCAACTAAGGCTGTGGCCCTCCCTGAGGGATGTTTAGGCACACAGAAGCGTCACCGTGGGCTCGATGTCTCATCCCCTCACGGATCATACTCTTACGACCTACAAAATCCCATTATATTTCTAGTTTGGGAGTCAACCGCGTTAATCAACATTCTATCCTACATATTGAAGTTCTTGCAACATAGGAAAGAATAAGATAAAAGCAAGCAAGTGATCAATCTACAAGCAAACATCAACAATTAACAACGAAATGAAAAGTTACATACATTTCCTTGGAATGTTAAAATGAAAAGACATGAAAGAATGGGCAACATGGCTAGTCCCCACACCCCAACGAAAAGGAACTACTCGATCATGATGTGAGAAGCAAGAAAAATAAGAGAGAGGGAAGATTTTGCCATATGCATGATGTAGAAGGTGGTCACAGCTTGGTGAAGATGATGCGGTCTTCTACATCGTGTTGGAGTATATCTAGACGAGGAATGAGGGACGCCAAGACAAATCAGGCAGTCTTTCTGTCTCCTCCTTCCTTCTCTTCTCAATCTCCTCACTCATAGCAGGAGGAGCAGGTGAAGTGACATTGGCGTGATTATGGATCTGGATCGAATCTTTTGTTTAAGCAGCCTGGCGGCATCCCGGATCTGATCCCCCAAATGAGGACCCTACTGGTCCAATTTATAGGCACTGGTTGGGGTCTCCATGCTTTGGGCCCAGTTGCAATTTTTACAGTTTTGCATTAACGGTTTTGGAGATTGTTTAGTCTTCTTAACAGTTTGGACTTAATAATTATTCATGTTTTGCATTTTGTAAGATTTAAGAGATGAAAGTGAAAGTATTGAGTCGAAAATGGCCACAAATGGCGACTTAAAATCATGATGAATATGCATTCAACAATGTCCATATCTTTAGATAAAGCAAGTTTAGCTTAAAACATCAAAAATACAAAATTTCAATCAATATATAATTACATTGTATACGTGGTGCAATTAAAATGTGCACAAGTAGACATAACAATGTAATCAAGCATATCAGAAATTATCATTCAATAATCAAACTTGCATTTTCTGTATAACTTCTAACCCATAGTGCCCTATCTCAGTGGGTACATTAATCCCTTGCTCCATCACTGGATTCTAATGTTTGGTCCAACATCAGACTCATGGTGACTATACATCATTGAACTTGACAACATGCACATCTAAAATGACAATCACTTCCTTTGTGGCTTATTCTTAGTTTTCTTAGAATATTACCTCCTGCAACTACCCTATTAGAGATTGCATCAATGGGTTTAGGAAAGTTATTCTTATTATAGATGATACTCATAAGGGCATTATACTTTTCATGAAATTTATAAACATCCAAAAGTTTCATTGCAATGCATCATGAAATGTTGGAAAACATTTGAAGTCGATAAGAGTGGTTATTCATAAGTAACCATGTACCTTTCTTCAGAGATGACTTAGGTCCAAGCAAACATATGGAGTTTATCAACCAACCAATCAGTCAACCAATAATTAATGTTTAAAATTCAATTATTACTTTTATGTTCCCAAAATCATACCTAGGTCAGACTTGGTTCCTAGGTTTGAGTTTTTAGTCGAATTTGGTTTATGTTAGAGTTAGACCTCACAAACCATAATTGTCATGTGAGACCCTAACCTTGCTTAAATGGTTTAACATGCTTAATTACCATAATAGAATGTTTATAACCCTAATATAACCTTTTGATATTCTTTGTAATCATAAGACAAGCATATATTTAATTTTAGGTTTGGTCAAATATGGATAGTGTTTAAGCAAGTTATGCAATTGTATGTACATTTTGGACTTTTTTGAAATTTACCCAATTGTGAGGTTTTCTTTGCAATTTTTCACATCAATTATGTTCCTTGTATTTTATCACATTGTTCTTGAGATTTTGAGCCATGGGGTGCTTAATTGTACATTGGTTTGGTGGTGATTTGCTTGAAGCACTACAACAAATATAGCCATTAGTGGCATTTGTTTTAAAAGCCATTTTATGTATACTTATAGTGGCTTTTATTGTTGAATTTCCACTTAAGAAGCTAGTTCAAGTGTTTTATAGAAGCAAACAATATCGACATTTACTAATTTAATCTTACACCGACCATTATAAATGCCATACAATTCTGTGTTTATCATAACTTGATATATTTGTAAAAAGATTCTTTTTGTTATATTAGTGATTCATCCAACCGTGTGTGCTTGATCGGCTTGGAGCGTGAAGTTGTATTTCAGTTTTGAAAGCCTACCTCACTTAGCCACTTTTGTCCCGCCAACCCTAGGGATGCCCCCACACAAAAACAACCGCGGTCATTGCAAACCATGCTCCCCCAGACTCCTCGATTGCTGGTGGAAGCTAGGAGGACCAGTGGGAAAGACACAACGGTGGTCAGGGAGGTTTCCATGCTCATAGCTGGATCACGCCAGAGGAGGCCTTACTTCTTTTTCGGTGAACTTGCCAGTTACCACTACCCAATACCTATTTTGTTCCACAAGAATGTGAATTATGTCTCTCTTTACCAGATAATTTCTGATTTAAATAGCTCTATAGAGTATATTTGGTTTCCTGTTATTGTTGGATCATGACAGTTAGATGCTATTTACTTATTCATTTTCTTTCAGACAAGAGATGCATGGATTGACAGCCTAGTTTGTAGGAAAAGAGCCTTGAATCTAGGGATTGGAATTTCCATTGATGGACCATTAAAAGAAGGGGCACGAAGAAATCAACAAGGTGGGAATGTCTGGTTTTTGGCATGCTGGAGCTGTTTCTCAACTACGTGGATGCCAAATGCAGGTTACTCAGGGAAACATTGTACTTGACCAGCAACACATATGTGTCTATTCAGTTTATTTTCGACTCTTGTAGGACAGGAGTTACAACGAGTATGATATTTTGAATTACGAATTACAAATTAGAATGCTTATTGATAATTACAACATTGATGTAGCAAGAATAGAATGCTTAACACTATAACTACATGAATTTTTTGATACGTATAGATTTGTCAGTGCTAGTACAAGCTGTATTCTAGGGATATTGAGCCAACTGCATCTGTTAGAGAACCAATGTTTCAGTAGTTGCTGGATGCTGCTGATAGAATTAGAAGGTTTGTTCCATTTTCTCTTCTTCGTTAGTATATGTAGCTTTTTTTGGTGTTTTATTCACTCCTGGTAACACTTCAGTTGTAGATTTTATTGCTCCTAAATTTATATATAAGACTTGTTCCAGTAGAAATATATTCATCCAATAACTATAAGAAATTTCTTACATATTCTTTACTATAGTTATGAGTGGAAATGTATATGGGAGAAAATTAACTAACTGCCTTCTTATAGGTTGGAGTTGGTCTTATTGTATTCCAACAATTAGCTGGCAACAATGGCATTGGGTCTTATTGTATTCCCATTTTCATTTTTCTATGTAACTCGTAAGAAACATCCTCATTTTCTACACATGATGTTTCAGGACTTCCCTCAGCCAACCTTAGAACCTTCTTACCATGGATGTTACTGCTCTGGTTCTCTTTTAGGTGCCTCTGCATTGTATAATAAAACAATGACAAAGCTTCTAGGTTCAATATTATGACAATGATAACCAACAACATCTTCTTTATTCTTCAAATGTTAATAAAACTAAAGTCCTAATCTAAGGTATGGAAGTATCTATATCTCTTTCTAACCTGGATTGAGCCCAGATTTTCCATAGGTACACATATCAAGCACATTTTATCCAGCCAAGTCACTATCATTATAATATTGATGATCCACCTCATCACATCATGTGCATAAGCAGACATGCACCATGTCACTAATGAGCAACCTCTTTGCAACAAGAGCATACACCTAAAAAACTATCCATAGTAGAATCACAACATATACAAACAAGCACCAATAATTTTGGAATGATCTAAACATGGTGTCTTAATCTACTTTTTTATGCAGGTACGAAGATCGGTGCTCAAGTTTGCCAACAAGGAAATCAAAAGAATTATGAAGACAGTGAACATCTCACAAATTGACGTTAGTCTTATACCACTATATTATAACCTGAATGATGGTCTACACATTACTCATCACTTCTTACTATCAATGCTAACCTATTATCCTGAATGTCATGGTTTGTATTGTGTAGAGCATGTAAGATGATATGGTGGATTTTATGGATGAGAGATTATAAATTCAATCAATATTTTGTAGAAACTACAACATACCTCATGACATCGATGAGGATGACTGTATGGGCGGTATAATCCCTCTGAACTCACTGTTTCTTAATCTCAGAGAAGGTATGTAAGCAGTTATCTAAGATCTTTCGTATGATGCAGAACTAGAGGCTTTAGAAGATGACATGGAAATAGAATCTGATGATGTTCATCTTATCTTCTGCCTAAGCCCGAGCTAAATCTTCCTGTGGAACCAACATCACAATTAGCACCATCTAGCCATCAGAATGCTCAAGTATGTCTTGCTTCTTTATGTTGACAAAATCATAGTTAATATGAAGTACCTGGTTTATGCTATATGCTTTGACTGCTTCTTGACTACATATGCTGGCATATGCTATATGCTTCAGCAGCATCTTTAATGGCTGGAGCTCTAGAGGGAGCTCAAACTTGCATTCTGCCTGGTAATTAGCATCGACCAGGCCCTGGAAATGATCCCTTGTCCCATTATTTAGCCAAAATGTCAAGAACTCAGTTTAATGAAGTATTATCAGAGATGAAGGTGATTATTTAACCTCACATTTCCCAGTGACATATGAGTTTCGAATTGGATCAAAAAAATGAAAACAATAATAGGTTGATCATGCAAAGTCTAACTAAAGAAAATAATGCACTAGCTCGACAACTAAGCTTATCCTCAATTGGCGAACACTCTCTTTCAGGTTTAAATTTGATTTATTATAATGCATTAAAATTTCTTATAATGTTTCTTAGGATGGACTGAAACACATTGTGATTTAACTTTACAAACAGAGCTAATGTTCGGTTTAGTTCCTCCATAGATGGTTTGTCCTCTTTAACTAATATTTGGACTCGTGTCTCTCCTAACGAAAACATTCTTGCTGCCTCTTGTACTCAAGCCAGGGCTTGGCTGCTGGTTTACCATCTTCTGCTCAAGCTGTCACTGTGTAAGAGATGCAACAACCTGAAAATCAAATATCTCTGGTATCCTCAGTTACAAGTGCCCATTGTATTTTAGTATCACTATTAGCCAGTAGCCATAGATTTTGATACTATCTTAGCTTAAGAATGTTTACCCCAAACCTTGTGTAGAGAAGAACTGAGTTGAGAATCTTTTGTTTAGTTTTCTATCTTTTTGTAGGAACACACAGTCTAACATTAGATACACCCTAAAGGTCTCATGATGTAATTGCTCCATCCTAACGTTATTTATATTTCTATAGCTACCCTCTTTATCTCATCTATAGAGTTGTATATCTTTATTCTTACATTCGATGTATAATATGTCATATGTTGAGTACTAGTTACTTCTACAGATCATTTCAAGATTACATATCGAATGTTACCCTAGAATCTTTGTCAGCTATGGGTGATAATGGAATGCCACCAGAGATGGTTAAGACTGTTGTGGATGTTATTACCAAGATGAATCCAGATGAGCTGTAGAAAATGATTCAGCTATCTTCATCTTTGAATGCCAAAAATCCAGGATTCTCAGCAGCTATGGCAGACAATCAAGTCAACAAATCAAGTTAAGAAGCGCCATCTGAGAAGGTGCTTGCTGAATGGGCTGCAGAAGCTATTTTCAAAATGCGCTCTGAAGTCGGCATGCTTAAAAGTAGATAGTCATATTAGGGAAGAGACAGATCCAATGGTGCAGAAGTTATTGTATTGAATAGAAAAATATTATATATATGAAAGTATATCATTGGTGTTGTATTCAATCTAAGGGGCAAGGTAAAATGTCCTCCCCATGTAATTTTCATTTCATTATAAATAAAAAATATTCATACTTTTGGAAAGCTGAGTTCGGCTGCAATTGGCATTCAATTTAAAAACCTGATAATGAACTGAAAATTTAATGACTAAAAACTATGAAAATGTAGTAATACATAACTTGTTTGTCACTAGTGGCTTTTTTTATATGCCATTACACTCAATCAGAATCGTTTCATACATCAACATTATACAAAAAAGTGGCATTTATATAAAAGCCAATTGATGGATAGTGGTTTTTTTATAAATGCCAAATGATGGTTTAGTGGCCTTTATTTGGCATTTATTGGAAGCCACTAAAGCCAAATGTTTAGTGGTGTTTACAACTTATGCCACTATCTTTCTAGTGGCATTGGTACTAGAGGCATTTTTTAAGTGTCAACAAATGCCACTAAATATGTTTAGTGGCATTAATTTTTTTTAATGGCATTTCTAAAAGGCCAGTAATGGGCATTTTTGCTGTAGTGAAGGGTGATCTAGGGTTTTACCCTTCATGGATGATCCACCTTCTTGGCTAAAGCTGATGGTACCATTGGTTTGGGAAACAAATGATGGCCATAAGACAAAGGGACCACTATAGAACAATGGCTAGAGGCTCTAGGTTGATGGTTTATGCTGGTTAGGTTCACTTGAACCAACAATTCACTTATAAACATGATCAACCAATGATTCAACCATCTATTGACTTAAACCATGAACAAATGATGGGTTACCTTCAACCAACACGCTATGTCTGTCCTAGGAGACCATAAACGGATGGCCTAAAAGTCCTCAATAGCTGGTGGACCTACTGCTTGCTCGTCCATGGAAGCTTTAAGCCATGGACAGATGGAGAGTTGCTTATACATCGCATGCTTGCATCCATCCTTATCAACGAGCTATATCTACGTCTTCCTTAACCAAGTACAAAACATTTGCTTGCTCTATCTTTCCTCTAGCTTGGAGAACTGACTCCACTCTATTTGGCTATAGAACCAGGTGGTCCAAGGTGAAAGACTACCCCCTTTTTGGAGAATAAGGTCTCCTAGAGCTCCATCTAGCCCTACCTAGGGTTTCCAAGGTTATCTCCTAGGGTTTTCGACCAATTCAAGTTGTTTTCTTCCTTCCTTATCCATTTTTGTTTCTCTTGTACTTCTTCCTTAGACCTTCCTCTAGGTTTGAACTCTATTGTTCCATGGTAAAAGTTCTTCTAGAACTCAAGACCCTATCTTTCTTGCTTATCCTATCTAGGGTTTGCTTCTTATAAGGAGAAAGGTGCTAGATGGCTAAGTTTAGAGATAAATCTAGGGTTTTTGAACCTTCTTGCCTCAATGTTCTTGATGATAAAACTATGTTCGTCTCTATAGAGGTGAGTTGTATAACCCTCTTTACTTATATTGCTTACTATAACTTTGTTAGCTCATGTTCTTGCTTAAAATGGTGATTTAAGCTTTAAAAAGCCAAGCTTGCTTGAAATTCTGATTTTTTATGGTATTCCCTGTTCTATTCCAGTTCTAGATGAACATATAAATAGTTTTACATCCTTCCTAAGGTATTAAATGATCAAGGATAGTTTTTCTTGACAACCGATGGAGCTAATCACCTAACAACTGATGGCTTATACCTAGGTTTTAAGGCTAATTTTCATGTTATACATTAATCGATGGTAGTCCCTTGCAACAATAGATGGTGTTACTATCTTAACAACTGATGGTGGTGACCAAGGGTGTCAAAAAATGGTGACAATAGATGGTCACCCCTTATATCAGGTTATGGCTCAATTAGAAGCTTAATTATCAACCACTAAGTACCCTAATGAAGATATCAATCAATGGTGATATCAGTTCAACACCTGATGGTAAGAGATGATAGTAGTGTTGATCCTATCAACGTATGGTGAAATAATGGTAAACAATGATGGTGTATCAGGTGTTTACAACCTATGGTGAGTTAAGGATGTAGTTGTAGAATCAATCAATCCCTAACCCAATAGTTTCTTGTGTCAAATGATTCAAGGGTTAGACCTATACTCGAATTGATGGTTTTGAAATATGAACCTGATCTAATGGTTAAGATCTAACACTTCTTCATCTAATAACTTTGAATAATGGACTTTATCCAATGGTTTATATTGGATACTACAACCTCCAATGGTTTGGATTTAAACCTATAGTAATATGTGTGAGGTCTAATAACCTGAATTTGATGGTTTCCCTCATGTGATCAATTTTAAGGAGCTTGATGATTGATATGATGGCTTGCTTAAAATGTATGACCAATGATGGGTTCTAACCCCACAACATATGGTCCCCCGTTATGTTATTAAATAAGGTATGGTTAAGTTTTAATAGTGACTCTTTCTAGGTCACAACTCAATGGTTTCACATATGGTTTATTTAAGGTGTTTACTTACATAAAAAACCAATGGTCTTATGTTTTCAACATCCAATAGTTCCCGGTGATGTTGTGGTATGGTGATATGGGTTGGTTGATGATGGAACCAATGGAGGTTTGACCTTAATAAGGTAGTCTTAACTTTGCCCTCATATGAATACATAGGTTAATGACCATGTCATGTTTACATGTAACCCTAATGGGATATAGTTTGTTATAAATAATTCTAATGAAATCAAATGATGAAGGGTAACTATGATCAACCTTCCTTAGTGTAATAATAGAACAATCATGTATCTCTTACTATTTAACTAACCCTAGTATGCTATAACTTTATGGTTACACATTGAGTTATGTGTGGATCCATTCTTAAGAATAGTATGGAATGTGATGTTGATGCTTCACCTCATACATTCAAGATCCAATGGGGATACCATGAGTTAGGGTTTGGGTATTAGTGATGATTAGTAATATCAGTATAATTCATCTTGTTGGACCTAAATCTAACACAAGTAGATGAGGATGGCTATTCATATTTAACTTCCTTGCATTGATGGTATGATGGTGGAATAATCTTCTTAATGTAACTATAACCCTAATGTGTTAAGTGGTGATTATCACAGACTTATGATTGATACTCTCTTATGTTAAACATGTGTATTATGAGTATGATGATGGTTAATTATACCTAGATTTCTTGTTTGTTGACATAAATGTTCTTAATGCTAAAATAACCTTGTAATTTTATGTTATGAATTTCTCTTGGATCTCTAGTGCTATAATGTGTTGAGCTTGTTAATCACATGTAAAGTGACATTGTTGAGTCTTGATATAAGTCATGGAAGGAAAATGATGATCTTGTAGGGTATAGTGTGATGGTCTTAATGACCTTTGGGCATGGTTGAGCCCTGAATGAGGTATAGCCCTCTTTATAATGTGATAAGGGTCGAAACCCTAAAACATGTGATGAGGATTTGTGTACTGTGGTGAGATGATGACAAGTATCAACTCATGTATGACAATGAATCGTACTACATAGTAATTGTCATCAAGCATTATGTCTCATACATTTTATATCTATTGAAACTGCTATATAGCAATGTTTTCTAGAACTGAATTACAGTTTGTATGTCCACTTGTATGATGTAGCTTTAATTCACCCAATTGGCATAACTAATGAAGTGAAATCTTAATGACACTATGCCTTGTGCCATAGATCCATTCCAGAGTCAGGAACTTTGCTGGACGGTGAAATGAGTCTTTCTAAGGGAAACTTAGAGTGCATACAAAACATGTTGAGAGAGGACAACTTGGTACCCTAATATCAAGTAATTGAGGGTGATTGTGTCCATGTGTGAGCCTCATATTTTGACTTGGAATTTGTTACAAATGTGATTTGATTAGAGGACAAATATAGTTGTACCTCAGTGGCAGGGTTTTGCTTTCTTACCCTGGTGACTAGTGTCGTGATCGGTACCAAGGGTGGAATAGGTGTTAGCAACTTGACTATATGTCATTGTAGTGGCGGCATTGACTGACATGTCACTTCCTTTTTACTCATACTGACTGAGGGGAAGAAGATCTTGGAGTCTGACTCTTCCTAGATCTTGTATGGAACTGATTTCTACCAAGTGGTGGTTAGTGGGACTTTGGGTAGTATGATTCAAACTCCCTATGGATTAAAAAAAAGATGTAATATAGCCGTGTAGCATATCTTTTTAGTTTTGTAGACAATGCCTCACAATGGATGATAACCCTTGTTTTCTCTTCTTACATAGAGATGCTTTATAGTACAATAAGAGGATAGTTATGCTTATAATGTGTGCTCATGTTGTAAACATATTTATGTCGTCAAAAATACTGAAGCTAATAGTTAAAATTATGATGCTAGCTATGTCTAATACTACTAGCCATGCCTCTTTAATGAGAAATACTTAAACTACTAATAATGCTTATGCAGCTAGTTGTGCTTATGGTGATAGCTCCACTTATGATGGAGATATGTTCCCTTTATTAGACATGCCAATATTGATAGCCATGCCAATATTGATAGCCATGTTATGCTACTAGACATATTTATGATGTTGGAAATGCTTATGTACTAGATTACTTATGTTGTTAGTAAAGCATATCATGATAGTCAGACTAATGATGATGATTGTTATTAGATACAATCTATTGGAACCTAAGTAGAAATCTATTAGAAGAAATTGATTAATTTGTTACTTGTATATACATTGATAATCATACTTGTTGCTAAGCTTGTTGTCTTAATCTATTTAGCATACTTGAACTATTCAATCTTTTCAATTGACTATTAAATACTTCAATTTCTCAGTTATTTACAATTTAATTTGATACAATCAATTTTTCATTGGAGAGAGTTATGTCTCTCGCTGGGGATGGGTATCACCTCATGGGTCACTACATCTTTTTAGGTGATCGACAACAGTGGCAACAATACTTTGTCAGCAAGGAGAATATGAGGTGACGAACCATAGAGCTGATTGTATAGTTGTCTAGTGTGTCCTAGAGTCATTCCTGTAATTTCACATCCATGTGAAAAGTTTGTATACAATGTTTTGATTGAATCGATCCTTCAATAGCATGTTCATGCATGTATATGTAGAATATGCGGATAGTGTTTCTTAGCAAAGTTTGTGATGTAGCTGAGGCTACAAAGTAGTTGTAAAGGAAATTGAGCATTATATGAAATAAATCAAGTTGATGGGCTTTTATGTAAATGTTTCTGAGCAATTGGGAAATGTTGAGATCAGTTTTAATTTACCTTATTTTTTGGGTTTGTGTTTAATTAATGAGTAATCTTGTTATATGTTTTGAGTAATCTCATTTAGTGTAACGGGCTCTCACATGTCACATTTGAAGGCTTCATGAATTAGGAAACCCTAAGTTGATACCATATGAACTCTAGATATTAGATTATATCTAATTATACATTTTCGTATGATTAGGTCAGACTTTATACCTTAAGACTAACTAAGCAACATATGATTATCAATTTCATGAATTCAAGGTACATATCCATTGGATACCATCAAATTATGCAATACAATATACTTTTGAAATTTAAGATGGAATTAGACTTTTGAAACTATTTTAATTAATTCTACATATATTTTTGATAATTTCCATATTGATATTCACTATCATCTGAGTTACCATTTGTTTTCTAGAATTTTTACAAACAAATTAGCGATCAACCAATCTAGAATCACAATGATAGTTGGATAATCATTTATCGGCATGTGAAATATCTTGATTTAAATATATGGAAAATGACCATTCTTCCTATTATAATGTGTCATTTATGTCAAATGAATGAAGGCAAATTAGACCGAACCCCTAGGACTGATCCCACCCATGCCTACCTGAGCAGGCATTCGACCATGGGGTCAACCCTCAGTTAAATCTTTTGTTGGACTCTTAGAAACCACAAATGAGGGTTTCACAATCTTTGCCAAGTCCTAAAAAATCTAACTAGCTAAGGTAGGGGTGAGGATAGGCCACAATAGAATCTAGGGGTCTAAGAGATCAAGTACAACAATGAAGAAGAAATTGGGTAGCTACCTCAATTCATGGCAACCTAATACTTTGGGATTCTTCTCGAGAGCCCGCTGATGAGTTCATATCACATGTGAGGCTCTACAAAGGCTAAAGATGAGATCTCTATGATTCTTTGCAAGCTTCAAGTGTCATGATTCGGGAAGGGGAGACAACAACTTCCATGTAGTTTCCAAATGTGTCGGACAGCCTCAGGGAGTTCCTATAGTGATGTCAGCCAAAGCAATTGACCTAGGCTTCTTGGGAGCATTAGAATGAAGGTGTAGTTTTATAGAGGCAAGGGAAACCTGAGTAGGGGTGAGGGGAGTAGTTGAGTTTCACTTGAGAGTTCCTCTCAGAGTGTGAGGGGATAAGGGTGATAATGGTACTCTATTTACAAGATGAGGTAGAGTCTAGAGGGTATTCGAGTCCAACCCTAACTCACTGAATGGAAGGTGGCTTGGGTGTTTTTGTTTCACATGAGATAATAGATGCATCTCCAATCTTTTTCTTTGTTATCCTCTTGTGGTTCCATCATGACTTATTTGGTAGAAAATAGTGGAGGGATGAGGGAGTTAAGACCGGAGAGGGATTTCTGGGTTGCAAAGGACTCCATTCAAAAGGTAGGTGATGATCATGTGTCATTAGATATAAATCCAATGGCTCCCTTAGATACCTAACTCTTGGTCCGTGACTAAGTCCCACATCACGCAAAATTTAAACCATACGATGATTATTTACATAAGATTTACCTTTAATTTTTTCTAGGATTACTCTACTTTATATAATTCTTTAGAAAATACTATAGGCTTCTATAAATTCTAGGTGCTCCCAAATGTTGAGGGAATCTCTATATTAGCTTATCTTGGATGGTGAAAAACTCTATGATATAATACGAAAATTAATTATCTTTTCATTATCTTCCAAGTAATTACTAAAATTAATTACCTAGGATACATAATTGCTCATTAACTTTTCAAACTTAGCAATTATCTCTATTTAGGTATTTTCCCACATTGAGTTAAAGGTGGGGTCCGACTAAGCTCATTGGTTTTCCTCAACAAGATATTCAATCTAATTAGGGTATTATCAAGTATTAATTATCCAATTATTTTCTATTATTGGAATCTTCTAGATTATTGAGATTCCCTACATATTTTTTCTCAAAACCCATTACTATATTATTGAAAGCAACAAAACATGTGAAATTACTTCCATTTGAGAATTTCCATTCTTAATAATTTTTCTAGACAATGCTTAGAAATCCAAGGTTTTTAAATATCACTAAATTAACACTATATTTGCATATAAGTAAATCAAATACAGAAAAATTTAGATTGTAACATCCTTCCCACCTTATTCAAAAATTTTCCCTAAAATTTCAGCCTAGCTATCAAAGAGGTGGGAGTGTGATGTTTCCATGTCCATCTTTAGATCGCATGTGGCTTCATCTTATAAGTGGTGTTTCCAAAAAAACTTTACCATCTCAATCGTTTTGTGTATGAGCGCCTTCATGTTTGAATCCAAAATCCTCACAAGTGACTTGGGATAGGACAACCTTCCCTATTGGTTCAAAGTTCAACACATGAAAGAATCCTTCACATAGTGCTTCAGGTTAGACACATGGAACACATCATACATCATACTATGTTGTCATGGTATGGAAAGATAATAAGTGGCATCACAAATCCTGTAAAGAGTGGGACCCGAGAGGGGGGATCCACTCCCTACTAAAAAAATGTGAATAATAAAATACCCATTCCAAGCACACTCAAAGGAATGCTGGAATAGGTGAAAAATTTTCAAACTTTAATAAATGGTATTCAAAACAACCTAAGTGTAGCAGTAGAATAAGAAAAATGACTATATTCAATTTTCACAAAAGATTACAAAGTACATCATAATCTCCCATAAGGGTTTATGTATGATACAACATAAGGATCTAAGTAGAAGGAATCTTAACTATTTCAAATCTATCTCCAAGCAACATCTCCAATTGAAAGGTCCATGCTAGAAGCTATGTTCTCCTTGGTCATGTTCAACAACTCGATCTAAACCTGGGTGGTTGGGAAAACACCCAGCAAAAGGAAAAGGAAAACATTGTATGTGTCAACCAATATGAATAGGAAATCACGAAAAAGAAAACATGTAAATAAAGGCTAGTTTTCATCATAAGATGAAGATTTCAAGAGTATGAGGCTATTTTTATATAGATTCTTGCTATAAAAAAAATATAATAAAAGGGTTGCATGCATGATTAATATTGACTACATTAACTAAGTAGGGTTCATGCACCTATCAGATGTCAACCTATACGTGAGGGGAGAATTAATACATTCCCTATCACCTATACATATTTTTATGGGGGAGAATAATACATTCCCCAAGATGAATTAATACATGCCCTATCTATGGGTGATTGTACATAAGTAACACTACTATAGCTAAATAGTCCATAAAATCAACAAGCTAGAAAAGAAATCATGGAAAACAAAAGCATCATATATTTGAAACATTGTAGTGGGGTACAAGACCCAATAAAAAGAATATCATTACTGATTTTGAGGCAATTTAACAAAACAATCATGAATAGAGGAAATAGGGTTCATATAGTGCCTCATTAGGGAATATAGGGTTTGGTTTGAAAATATCCCAACTTAGGGTGTAAGAATGCACATACCTCTCTTACTGATATCAATTACTAACTTTCACCACTTTAATTGAGTCCAAGGTCCTCTTTGCCTATTTTCAATGTGTTAACAGGTATTAGAGTAAATAATGCAGATTAATGTATAAAACCCATAATTTAATACATTTTCAACAAAACTTGGATTAGACTCTGAATATCTCACCAATGAACTTATTAGGTTCTCTTAATCAAGAAAATATATTTTTATGCTAATTTTGGAGTTGTGATGATTAAGATGTAATTTTTATGGATTTATGCATTAAATTCATTTTACAAAAATCACCCTTTGTCAAATGATGAAATCATACCTTGAAAATATTTTTATTAGATAGAGATTAATTTTTCAAATTTCAAAACAATATTTGTCAAATTGGGATAAGCGGATTAAAAGATATGAAATTTTCAATTTGAACCAATTAGGAAATGACAAGTCAAAAATCTTCAAGAGAGAGGAAGAGTGAGAGAGAGGGAGAAAACACCATTTGACCCAAGATCAGGGTTGGAGTTGCATAGGTAACCAAACTAGAGCTGCTAGAGAAGGTAAAATAGCAAGAAACCAAAACCCTAGAAGAACATGGTAAATAGAGATGGAGATCATCGATTTTAAACATACAAGTATGAGTTTTAAGCATGTAGTAATCAATATATGAGAAGAGGGTTAACAAAACTTGCCTATAGGGAAGGTGGACAAGTTCAAGAAGAAAGATTACTGAGCTAGAGAGGTTTATTTCTCCAACAAAGCTCCTATCTTGAGCAAGAAGAACCTTCTCAACTTTAGAGGTGAAAAACCCTAGCAAAAGAAAATGGAGATGAGGTGTTTAAGGGCTCTAGGTGGGGTTTCAACATGGATGGCTATGGTTCCGACCTTTGAGAAGTGGGAGGAAGACTAACAACATGAAAATAGGTAAGGAAAGGAGGAAACTTATTATTTTTGGTCGAAATCACCAAGAAGGAGCTTTAGAAACCCTAAATAGAGCAAAATTGGAACCCTAGGAGCCTTCTTCACCAAGGTAAGCACTCTCTTTTACCTTGGGACAAAACCTTCATGGAGAAATAGAGTAGGAATGATGATCTAAGCTGGAGGAAAGATAAGGAGAGGATTGCTTTTTGGATTGGGAGGTGGGAAGGGGTAGATATGGATTTATAATTGGGGGGGGGGGCAAGCATGAGGTGTCTATGTGATTTTCCATGTGTCCTTAGCCTAGGGCTTCATGGCCATGCAAGAGGACAACTCATAGAGACTTCTTATATATCAAATGTCGGTCCTAAAAGCCCATGGAGACTTCTAAGCCATCCCCACTGTCCTTTAATCAAAGAAATAACCCCATTGGTTGATAGCTTTTAAAGATAAGCTCATTTATTAGGATAATCCCTAAAATGCCCTTGGAGAGAAACACCTTCAAATCAATGTGAAACTAGGTGCCCCACGGTTCAAAATTTTGATAACTGTAAGGGAATATCTAAGTATTATAATTCATGTGATAATTTGCACAGAATACCTCCCTATTGGGTGAATTGCCTAAAAGTCCAGAATGTACCTAAAATTGCATAACTTGCACAAACAACATCCAAATTGAACAAAATTTTAAACTTAGACTCATTTTATGATTTCCAAACACATAAAAAAGTTAGATTAAGGGTTAAATCACCTAACTAAGGTCGTTAAATAGACTTTCATTGAGGTATTTGTGCATAAACCCTTTTATTGGTACAAATAGTTAATAAATGTTAACCAAACCACTATAAATTCCACTAATTAAACACCTAGGACATAAAGGACAAAAATGAAAGGGAAACTTGGGAAAAAGGATTATATGGAGATTACATCTAAGATTCAGTATGTTACAATACTAAACTCTTTAAAAAGGATTTCCTCCCCGAAATCTCAAACAAAAAGAGTAGGGTGAGTATGCAACATCCAACACTAAACTCCCAGGTTTTTTCCATAAAGCTTCCACCAAAACTTTCACTACTCAAACTCCTTGTTTTTCAACTGCTTAACTTGGTAATTTAGAATCTTCTTATGAAACTCCACATAGGTCAGGTTCTAATGGAACACTAAGGGTTCCACTATTAAGATTTCTTTTTGTTAGATATAACACAATTAATGTTTTAGGCCTATTAGTATTATATTCATTATGATATTATATCATCCTTAATATTCTTTTAATTTTTTCATGTTATATTTACTTTGTTGCCTAAAGAGTTATATTTTATTATTAAACACAAAGTCCTATATATTTATTATTTATCTCATTATGAGTTTTAGCACAATTAGGTTTTACTGATTTATCTCAACATACTTTATTTTTATCCTTAATAATTTGGATTTAGTCTCCATTATCAACATATTGTATTGTAACATATTGTTTTGCATGAACTAAGACATTTAATCAAATTTTTTACAATTAATCCAAATAATGCCACATTAATCTCTTATATATATATATTAAACATTGTCACATTACCTTTCCACATTAATGTCATCATTAATCATTCTCTTGTATTTATTCACTTCTTATTATTGATTATGCACATTTATGCATTTCATTATATGTATTTTAGTGATCAATGTGGGACATATTACATATTAATGATTTCATTCACATACTAAGTAATGATTAGTTGATTAATTATGTGTATATTAGAGAAGAAGGTGATATGCATTTCATATCGATGACCTTATTAATTTATAATTAGGTGATTATATATCATCTATGTGTATTAATGTATGTTATCTGATTATGACACCTAATGTCAGTAATCTATCAAGAATGTCATTAAGGATGTATAGGTTATGGTTAGATGATTACAACTTAGGGTTTAGGTCAATATGATCATTATTCTTCATCTATACATTCTTAGTACGCATTAAATACATGATTAGGTTACAAATATCTTTCTCATCATTCCATTAGGGTTTATAGGTCCAAGAAATGATTAGCCTCATGTGTACCCACTATTAGTATTTTATGTGAGTTATTCATAATATGTGCATTAGATATTTATTAGGGTTCAAACATGTAAACTATTCATTAGATGACCATTATATGTTCATTAGTATATAAACAAGCATGTCAGTTTATAACTATGACTTGTTTGGTCAATACTAAGGATCCAAGCAAACTATCCTCGTAATCATGGAGTTAGGGTTTCTAGAGTCAGTGTAGCTAGATTTCAGTATGTTACGAGACTCCATCCCCTTAAAAAGGATTTCATCCTTGAAATCTAACTACCCAAACATCATCAAACCAACTACTCTGCACCCCTTAAAAGGTTTGACCTACCAAACTAAACTAATCTAGAGGTAAAAGGGTGAGTCTAACTAAAACATGTACAAGATCCGTCACGCTTCTAGTGTACACTCTGATTTCTTACTAAACACTAAAATTCAAAGTCTAGGTTCTAGGGATAGACTGTCCAAACATGTGCTTCTATGGGACATAATGGAACTATATTGGGTATCCATCCTCAAACAAGTCATTGCACTTGAAAGACAAGGTCAACATCTTAGGTTCTTAGGATTATCCAACTTAGGTACCTAAGGCTACTACTATCTATAAGAATGCTATTTTGTACAGTCAGTATCAACTCATGCCAGGAAAGTATCAAATGGATTTGGGAGTCCTCATAAACCAAGCTAGTGGCGTGGAGGAACATCTTGCCAACCCTTGAACCTTAATCATATCTACACACCTTTTCTTTCAACTTATGCCCTAACAACTACCGAATAGGAACGTCACATTATGGTTAACTAAACATGTTTCTAGTGTGAAAATCTTATGATCCTAAATCAATCTTTCATTGTTTCAAGAGTAGCATAGATCAATTTTAGGGCAAACATGTCACTTAAAGAGGAACTATATGAGGCAAGGGTTCTAATTAGGGAGACAAAATTAAAATAGTCAAATTCCTACTACCATGGGCTCTGATACCATGCTATAAGGAGTGGGACCCGAGAGGGGCATCCATTGCCTAATAAATTTTTTTGAAGAACATCCATTCCAACCACACTCAAAGGTATCTCGGAATATGTGCAAAATTTTCAAACTTCAATAAATGGTATTAAAAAAAAACAAAGTGTAGCAGTGGAATTCAACAAATGACTATATTGAATTTTCATAAAAGATTACAAAAGTACATCATAATCTCCCATAAGGATTTATGTATGATACAACATAAGGATCTAAGTAGAGAGAAGTCAAAACTATTTCAAATCTATGTCCAAGAAACATCTCCAAAACTATTTCAACACCTCAATCTAAAACTGGGTGGTTGGGAAAACACCTAGCAAAAGGAATAGGAAAACAAAGTATGTGTCAACAAATATGAATAGGATATCAAAGAAAAGAAAACATGTAAATAAAGGCTAGTGTTCATCATAAGAGGAAATTTTCAAGAGTATGAGGCTATTTTTATATAGATGCTTACCATAAAAAAATATAATAAAAGGGTTGCATGCATGATTAATATTGACTACATTAACTAAGTAGGGTTGAGGCACCTATCAGACCTCAACCTATAGGTGAGGGGAGAATTAATACATTCCCAATAGCATACACATATTTTTATGGGGGAGAATAAGACATTCCCTAGGGCAAATTAATACATGCCCTATATAAGGGTGATTGTACATAAGTACCACTACTATAACTAAATAGTCCATAAAATCAACATACTAGGAAAGAAATCATGGCAAGTAAAAACATCATATATTTGAAACATAGCAGTGGGGTACAAAACCCAAGAAAAAGAATATCATTATTGATTTTGAAGAAATTTAACAAAAGAATCATGAATAGAAGAAATAGGGTTCATATAGTGCCTCATTAGGGAATATAGGGCTTAATTTGTAAATATCCCAACATAGGGTGTAAGAATGCACATAACTCCCTTACTGATTATCAATTACTAACTTTCACCACTTTAATTGAGTCCAAGTTCCTCTTTTCCTATTTTTAAATGTATTAACATGTATTGGAGTACATAATGTACATTAATGTATAAAAACCCTAATTTTAGACCTTTTCAGCAAAACTCAGGCTTATACTTTGTATATCTCACCAATGAACTTATTATGTTCTCCTAATCAAGAAAATATATTTTTATGCTAATATTGGAATTGTGATGATTAAGATGTAATTTTTATGGATTTTATGCATTAAATTCATTTTACAAAAATCATCCCTCGTCAAACCAAGAAATCATACATTGAAAATATCTTTATTAGATAGATATTAATTTTTGAATTCCAAAACATATTTATTTTCCAAATTTGGATAAGCGTATTAAAAGATATAAATTTTTCAATTTGAACCAATTAGTAAATGACAATTCAAAAATCTTTGAGAGAGAGGGAGAAAACACCATTTGACCCAAGATCAGGATTAGAGTTTCATAGGTAACGAAACTAGAGATGCTAGAGAAGGTAAACCAACAAGAAACCAAAACCCTAGAAGAACATGGTAAATAGTGACAGAGATCATCGATTTTAAACAAAGAAGCATGAGTTTTAAGCATGTGGTAAGCAATATATGGGAAGGGATTAACAAAACCCCCCTATAGGGAAGGTGGACAAGATCAAGAAGAAAGATTCCCAAGCTAGAGAGGCTGGTTTCTCCAGCAAAGCTCCTATATCAAGCAAGAAGCACTTTCTCCACTTTAGAGGTGAAAAACCCTAGCATAAGAACATGGAGATGAGGTGTTTAAGGGCTCTAGGTGGGGGTTTCACCATGGATGGCCATGGTTCCAATCTGTAAGAAGGTGGGAGGAAGAATAACAACATAAAAATAGGAAGGAAAGGAGGAAAGTTACTATTTTTCTTCAAATTCACCAAGAAGGAGCTTTAGAAACCCTAAATAGAGCAGAATTGGAACCTTTGGATCCTTGTTCACCAAGGTAAGCACTGTCTTTTACCTTAGGACAACACCTTCATGGCCAAATAGAGTAGGAATGATGATCAAATCTGGAGAAAAGATAAGGAGAGGATTGCTTTTTGGATTGAGAGGTGGGAAGGGGTAGATATGGCTTTATAAAGAGGGGAGGGAAAGCATGAGGTGTCTATGTGACTTTCCATGTGTCCTTATCCTAGGGCTTCATGGTCATGTAAGAGGACAACTCATAGAGACTTCTTGTATATAGAAGGTCAGTCCCAAAATCCCCTGGAGACTTCTAGGCCATCCCCACCGTCCTCCAATCAAAGAAATAACCCCATTGGTTGATAGCTTTTAAAGATAAGCTCATTTATAAGGAGGTTAATCCCTAAAATGCCCTTGGAGAGAAACACCTTCAAACCAAGGTGCAACTAGGTTCCCCATGGTTAAAAATATCAATAATGGTAAGGTAATATATAGTTATTATAATGCTTGTGATAATTTGCAAATAAAGCCTCCCAATTTGATAAATTGCATAAAAGTCCAGAATGTACCTAAAATTAAATAACTTGTACAAACAACATCCAAAGTGAACAAAAATTGAAAATTAGGCTCTTTTTATGATTTCTAAACACATAAAAAAGTTTGATTAAGGTTTAAAACACCTAACTATGGTCCTTAAATAGACTTTCACTGAGGTATTTGTGCATTAACCCTTTTATTGGTACAAATTGTGAAAAAATGTTCACCAAACCACTATAAATTCAGCCAATTATACATCAAGGACATAAAGGGAAAAAATGTAAGGGAAACTTGGGAAAAAGGATTATATGGAGATTAGATCTAAGATTAAATATGTTACAAATCCATTCTAGAATCTAAAAAGAACCCACATATTTGGGGCTCAACTTTTCTCCATTCTTAGATATGTCTCGGACGGGTCATATCTTCAAAAAGACATGATCACCTACTAAGAAGTGCAAATCTATTTACTTTGCATATCATTAAGACTTTTACCAATCTTGGGCCTTCTTAATCCTTTGCTTGATCAATGTAACTTTATCAACATATAATTGAACTTCCTTAGACCAAAGAAGGGTCCTCTCACCAACATCACCCCAATGAAGATGAGACTGAGACAACATCTGATAGAGAGCTTCATACAAAGGAATCCTGATGTTGGCTTGGTAATTTTTGTAGGAGAACTCAACTAATTGTATATATTTCTCCAACAATCGACCCCAATCTATGAAACATGCCCTTAACATATATTTCATTGTCCGGATCAGGCATCATGATTATCCATCAGTCTGAGGGTGGTAGGTTGTGCTAAACTTTAGCCTTATGTCGAGTTCTTCTAGAACTTTCTTCCACAACTTGGAGGTGAACTTAGGGTCATGGTCAGAGATGATAAAACTTGGGACACCATACAAATGGAGTATCTTTAGATGTATAGATTGAGGAAGTTTGAAACTTTAATGGTGATCTTCCGGGTGAGAAAGTGTGCCAACTTTGTTAGGAATTCACCACAACCTACATGGTGTCGTTCCCCTTTCTGGTATTGGGAAGAACCACCCCAAGATACATGGTTATTTGGTCCCCTTTCCACTTGGGTACTTTGACGTATTGTAGTAACCCAGTTGGTCATTTGTTTCGACCCTTTGCCATTTGATAGTAAGATAACTAGAACAAATGAGGCTATGTTCCGTTTCATTCGTAGCCACCAGAAGAACCACTTTAGGTCTTTGAACATATTAGTGGTTTTGGGATGCAAGGTGTACTTCCATTGACATGTCTCTTGCAGAATGTGGACCCTCAATGATGAATCATTAAGAACCCATATCTTTTGTTTGTACCAAATTGCTCCATATACACCCACTTAGAAGTGGGTTTGAGGATTCTCCATTAAGGCCTTCATGTTGACTTGGATTTCCTAGTTAACTGGTACACAAAAAGCTCAGTTAATAAGTCAGGGACCATCTAAATTATGGCCAAACAAAGTGGATCTAGAAAGGGTCACGGGGTCCATCTGGAAAAGTCCTCGAGTCTCCTCTATGAGGTGGCCAAACTGGCCACTCATTTGAGTTGTTTGTGATTGAGAACATTATCCACAACATTATTCTTACTGGGATGGTAGCCTATTGAGAAGTTGAAATCTGTTAGATAATCTAACCAACATTGTTGTTGTAGGCTGAGGTCCTTATGAGTCAACAAGTACTTAAGAATCTTATGGTTGGTAAAAATGTTGAAGGTGGCTCCATGCCGATAGTGTTTTTGTATCTTTAGGGCACATACAATTGTCGCAAACAACCCAATTGGCTTGAGTTGTTTCCAGGCGAAGTCAATGGCATGTTGATCTTGCTCCA
This sequence comes from Alisma plantago-aquatica, assembly GCA_963693085.1. Taxonomy (NCBI): domain Eukaryota; kingdom Viridiplantae; phylum Streptophyta; class Magnoliopsida; order Alismatales; family Alismataceae; genus Alisma; species Alisma plantago-aquatica. Next base: position 512,653,589 of record OY856415.1, read on the forward strand.
AGAAGCATCCTAAACCCATATTTGATGTGTCTGTGAAGATGAAAAATATGTCTTTTCCCTAGGCTAGGGCCAACACGAGGGATGAGTTAAGATTTTCCTTCAACTCCTAGAATTGAGTTTCACACAGGTTGGACCATACAAACTTCTCATTCTTCTTTGATGTGTCTGTGAAGATTAAAAATATGTCTTTTCCTTAGGCTAGGGCCAACACGAGGGATGAGTTAAGATTTTCCTTCAACTCCTAGAATTGAGTTTCACATAGGTTGGACCATACAAACTTCTCATTCTTCTGGGTGAGCTAGTGAGAGGCAAAGAAGTTTTGAGAAATCCTTAGAGAACTGCCCATAATATCTGGCCAGACCAAGGAATCTATGAACTTAGGATGGTCTCTTTGGCATTGAATTGATGAACGGTTGCTATTTTGGTTGGGAACACCAAAATATTTCCTCCATATATAATATATCCAAGGAGCATAACTCGATCTATACAAAACTCACATTTGAGAATTTTTCCTAGATCTTCTTCTCTATCCAGATATAAAGGACCTTGGATAGGTGCTCATGGTGTTTCTATAGGTTATATGAGAAGACTAGGATGTCATCTATAAACACTATGAAAAAAGTGTCAAGTAAGGGATAGAACACACTATTGGTGAGGTTCGTAATCACACTCGGGGCAATGTTAATTTAAAAGGAAGGACTAGGAACTCATAGTGGAAATAACATGTTTGAAAGAGGTTTTTAGGATGTTTGCCTTCCTAACTTGTAATTTATTGTACACATACCCTATATATATATATATATATATATATATCAGAATACCTAGATGGTTTTGAGCTAGCCATACATGTCGTCTATCTATGATAGAGGGTAATTATTCTTAATTGTAGCCTGCTTGATCATTTAGAAATGCACATGTAGAGAGAGTCATCCTTCTTTTTCACAAAATGACCAGAGATCTATAAAGGGATGTGTTGGGTCAGATGATTCCCTTGTCTAGAAGTTCCTGTTGTTTCTTCATCAACTTGAGTAACTCGGAGGGACCCTTTCTATAGGGGCCCCTATAAATTTTGTTTGTGTAGAGAGCTAGCTCTGTGGAGAATTTGACTTATCTTTCCGAATGAATGTGGGGTATTTCCCAAATGCATCCTATTAAACTAGAGAAAGACATCTCTTAAGGGGAGATTAACACCACAACTTCTAGGGATCTATGGAACTTTCTATCCCTGGTAATGGTGCCAAAAAGATTGATTTGTCTACAGGACACCCAATCAGTTGACTTGACTAGATGTGCCTTAGGCACAGAACATGGACATTTGAAATTCATAACGACCCATTGGACACACTCATAAATAAATACACATGCTCTCTGGCCAGGGAGTACTATAGGAATGGAAAGTTGGGTTCAAACCAAGAGAGAGAGAGAGAGGGAAAACTAGAGCTACGTCAGTTTGGCTAGGTTCCTAATGCATAATCTAAGATTAAAGGTGTTGAGATTGATTTTGGTTTGATTACCCTAGGGTAGGACAAGCAATCCATTAAGAAAAATAGGAACAAAACCTAAAGTAATCCTAGACAAGTTAACTCTAATTAACAAGAAAATAGATAATTTAGACTAAGGCAAGTAGTGCAAGATCTAACACTAGACTAAACTAGAAATTTAGCCAGCTAGAGACCCTAAAGATCTAAACTAGCATTAACTAACTAAGAATTGCACAAGAAGGCACAAAAGGACACTGACTATACTAGAAAGACCTAAAACAAGGAAATTAACTAAGGAAGCATGTAAATCACTTAACTAAGCAAGCATTAACTTTCAACATAGGTAAATAGGGTATTCAACCAAGTTATGGTGGTGTGGTCCATTTGGGGAATGTAATTAGAACCTAGGTAGGGGGTGTCAAACATGCAAATCATACTCATTTCTCTCTTTTAAAACAAGAAAAAACAAGATAGATGTTATATAATTGCCCTAAAATACTGGTTGTCCATGGTAGGATAAGGTGTGCTAAGGGGAACTACACCCTAGAACACCTTATCCAACCTTACAAGACTCAACTGGACTAGGGTTAAGTGAAATTTTAATAGGATCTAGTCGTGTATAAGTTTCTGAAGTAGGTGCTCTTATGGAAATTGGGGGTCAAGGGTAGTAATGGAGGGTGGCAATCAACGTATTTCGCCTCACATCTCCTACCATGTAGCCTTTAGGAAGTTCCAAGGTAATTGCATTAAGTTCTCCTACACTAGCTACTTAAATCTCACACCTAGAAGAGAGGGATGTGTATGTGGTAAGATAGGGTGCTAGCTAGAGAACAACTTTTTGGGTCTAGGAGCAATCCTAAAATATCCTCATACAAGCTATTCTGTCATTAGAGTCTATGTGGTTTCAAACATAAATCAACAAGCTAACCATGTTTTTAACCACAAACCACAAGATACATTTATGGGGAATAGATAGAAGTAGAAGACAATCAATACTAAATGAAATTATAGGATTTACAAGTTGTTTTCCCCCAACATGGTATCAAAGTCACATTTTAGTCCCAAATAGCCCACCTAGAATGGCTTAACTAGTCATGGAACTATAAAGAACAAAAGAAGAAGAAGAGAGAGGGATATACTTAGAATCTCATAGAAGTTTCTTATCCTTCACCTCCAAAAGCAAATGCACGACCTCCTTTCTCCTTGGTGGCAAGATGGCATGGAAAGATGAGTGAAGGTGGTAAAAATCATATAAAAATAGGGTTTTGAGGTAGGGGATGGTGGAAATGGAGTGGGGAGTAGGTAGGAGCTGAAGGGAAATGCTAGGGAATCTAGAAAGTGGATAAGGTGTGAGTAAGAATAGACAACTTCATGCTCACTCCACCACCTAAGTATATATAGGTAGTGCTGAAGCACTAGGTCAAGTGGGGGTAAAATGGGTAAAGTAATACAGAAAAAGGGTAGGGTTCTAGCCACCACAACCATTCTAGACAATAATACCTTGGTGGGTAGGATGTGGAACGATCATGCTAGGAAGGACCAACCATGTTGGTGGAGGTGAAATTGCTAGGTTGATGGTTCATATTTGAAGGATGTTAGCACAGTCATGCCTAGAAGCACCACCATGGTGGGTGCTAAGTAGAACGGGCATGCTGGGTAGAATGGTCGTGGTGTGTGACTCAGGCAGTGGTCATTCCTTAGAGAATGAGCATCTTGAGCTACTGGAAGCACGACTATAATAATAGGGACAACTCTTTTGGGGGATCCTTGGTGTAGACATTATGTTGAGTTTGTTTAAGGCCCATGAAGTCTGTGATTTCCTTATTATTTTTTTCATTGACAACATGGCCATTCAGTGTAACCACAGTTGTGCTGGAGGCTTTACTTACACTTTGTGCTTCAATCTTCATGATCCATGGACATCATTACTTTGGCTTTACCCTTGGCCACTAGGGATAGGTTGGGAAGCTTTTGGACACTCCTAAAACTCCTTTGTGGGAAGAGGAACCCTTAAATCATCATCCTACTTTTCTTTCCATCCAAGGAATGGTCCAAGTAACCAAAAAACACACAAAGAACGTCCATAAATGCATTTGATTGTAATGCACATATTAGGGGATATATATTGCATTCTAACATGTTTAGACGTGATTAAAGTACAAGGAGTCACAAGATGAAGCCCTAAAATAGGGCTACATCACCACCCCAAACTTAAAACATACTTCTCCTCAAGTACGCTTCAACTCAATCTCTCTTTAGTTTTTCAACAAGCAAGAAATGATAAATGTATTGCGATATATGTATTGACCAAATAGGCTCAATGATTACTAAGTGCATGCGTCTCACCTCTTTCCTATCCTCTTCCACAAAACCAATTGTGATGAAAGAACGAAGCATACAAACTTCATATATAGGGCATAGAATACACAATCAATCTATGTGGCTTTCATACAACTCTGAGTAAGCCTCTCATGATCTAGACAATAAAAGATGACTAGGAGACCTATTTTGCCTTCATACATTCAATAGTACATCAAACATCACATTACGTGACTCACATTATTGTGGAAAAAGGTGAAATGAGACATATCAATGGACATTCAAATAGAAGAAAGGGGTTGTAGTAAGATATAGGGGTGGTATTACATAGGAACACTCTTCTTTTCCATATGTAGATGTGATTACATGAGAGCATATTTTAAATTTTTTTGCATTTCTTTTCATATTTTTCTTTGCCCCTAGTGTAGTTAGGACATATGGTAATGAGATTAAAGTGTATGGGATATAGATCTGGTCACCCCATACTTCTGGAGGTGACCAAGTCTAATATCTGAGCTTTGGCATCCTTTCATGAGGCAAAGAGGTAAGAAGTGATGAAGGAATAGTGAGTCAAAAGTGGGGTCACTAGTGTGGGTTTCGACTTGAGCTTCCAGCATGAAAATTACTTCAAAACTTCATCAAGTAAAAGCACACCACATGAATGAGCAACACAAAATCATATTTTTCTCATGAGATTCAACAACCCTGAATGTTTGTGGCTTGCTTATATCAAAATTCAATCAAAACATGGCACATGCAAGAAAGAGGTCATTCACATGTAAAAACTCAAGCATTGAGACTATTTATCTATAATCCATGAGAAAGTAACATGGCTTTTCCAAAGATCAACATTTTCAACTCAAAGTGTAGAGACTCGGTGAAAACACACTATTAAGCAAGTAGATTCAAGCTTTGGGAAAAATTGGCCAAAATGGTGCCAATTTGCATTCAATCACAACTAGACCTACATATGGGAAATAAGAACTAAAAAGTAAGAAAATACTAGTTGAAATGCACAAATATTACTAAAAACCTACATGATATGTAATGCATGGAAAAAGTGGCATGAGAAGAAACTTTATTGATAAATTACACAGAAATGCAAGAAAATGAACTACATGGTATGTATGTATGCAAGAAATTACAAAAAGTACAGATGTACAAGCATAAAAGTTAGTTATATCATTTGATCATTTAGATAAAAAATTGAGAATAAGCAACATAGAGGAAAGTGAGGTAAAACAAGGGCTTATTGACCTACTACCCCAACCCATTAAATCATGATGTCCTCATCATGAAACATAAGTTTAGAATAGGGTAGAAGGCATGAAGTCATGGTAGACCATATCTAAGAGAGGAAAGATCGCAAGGTTTTCAGTCAGTAGAGAAGAACCAACATGGTTGTTTTGTGCAAAGTGGTTTTATCTTGGAAAAAACATGTCCGTGCTGAGTAGAAGGGCCATGTCGGTCACCTTCCTATATCTTTTTCATTGATTTCTATTTTTCTTTTCAATCTTGATATTTTCCTAGGCTAGATCATCGATGCATAAACTTCCCTCCAGTCTTTCTATTCTAAAATGATTCACAAACAACAAAACCTTCAAGTATAGTGTGTGTGTGTTTCTAGGAAATGAAATACAGAATTATAACAAAAATGGGTTTTTAGAGTATAAATCTCAAACCGAGGTGGGTTGCCTCCCACTAGTGCTTAGTTTATTTCCTAACAGGGCTTGGTGTTCTTTAATTCATCCTTGATTAAAAATAAAGGTGGTTCAATCCTCATTATGAGTGATCCCCTCAAAATATTTCCCAACATGGTCTTCCTACTAAGGTTCATGCGAGATCTCAAGAATGCTTCTTTGAAAATCCCCTTAACCTGGTTCATCATAGTCTATCTCAAAGTACATTTCCTCCTCTAAAACATGTCCTTCCTTTCATCAACGATGAACATGTGGATATCTATCTTTTTCTTCATGTATGTTATTGTAAACGTGTCAACATGTACTTTAATTTTTGCATCGAATGTGGACAAGAATGACCTTCACAAGATGATGTATGTCTTTCCTTATTTTATCTCTAAGACCACAATGAGAAAATCAATCAGGAATGTTGCATGACTTTTTGTATAACACAACCATTTCATTATGTATCATTCCCTTAGGTATCTTGTTGGATCCATCGACCAACAAGACAATGCAATGCCCTACTTTCATTATTTGTATGACAAGTTGTACAAACACCCTATAAGGCATGATGCTAATGCTTCAGCCCAAATCTAGAAATGCATGCTCAACAAACTGAAAATTGACATAGCAAAGGATAAGTGGGACACTTATATCTCTCCTATTTTATGGGAAAGGGTTGTCTAAAATGAAATTCACTTTCTCATTCACTATAATTTCCTTGAGAGTCATCCCCATCATCTTCCTCTTTCTGTACAAACATCTCAAAAAATAAATGTAAGATGAGATGTTTGCCTTTCCTTGCTTCAAGGCCTTCATAAAGTTCATCAATTGTCCAATGAATCAATGAAGAATTGTTCATTCACCTAAACCTTGCTTACATATATTTGAGGACCTTGGTGCAACATGACAATATCCCTTTATTCTTCGGGTGGTGCACTTGTTGTTACCAACTCAAAACAGGGTGGGGCAATCATATATATTGCACATTTAATAGATGGTGACACACATGATGGTATTATCTCACAAGGAGGTGGGGAGGAAAAATTTTAGTTCACTTGGCACTCTCATAGAATGGTGGGACATCTTAATTTTTTATTATTTTGGAACCCTCACAAAAACCTTTTGGAAGTGGCATTTCATCATTATCGTTGACACTTGGGATTTCAATATTTAGGGATGATCAACAACTTTGTCACTGTTGGGTTTTATGGGAGATAGAGAAGGCAGTGGAAACAAAACATTTCTTCTCCCGAACCCAGAATAAAGGAATCGTGTCAACGTCAATACAATAGGAAGGATGGTTTGTAGAGGCGTACCTTGTCCTGAGGCTTGCTCGGTGACTTTACCGCACATCTTCACCTCCAGTCTTGGACGATGTCTATGCAGCTCCTGGTCTCACCAGGACTGTCGGGATTGACAGCTGGCCTCTGAGCGGAAGAAGTCTCCCACCTCTGCAGTCGTCCACACGGACTGCTAGGAACTCTGATCTCCTTGTCCCACAAGGAATTAGAAGGATTTGTACCCTCCTGTTAGCGTACTAGTCACTGACACACTCTCCTGCCACCAGTCGCTTTTCTACAATTGTCTTTCCCTTGTTGTGCCTCCCTTATCGGGTAGCACTTGCTCGGGCTCTCTCGGTTACCAAAACCAGAGAGAACGACAACTTTGTAGAGCAACTGGTGTTATGAGTTGTACATTTAGAAGCCCCAATACCCCTATATATAGGAGGGTCATGGGATAGGGTTCTCTACCCCGGGCAATGTGGGATTAAGGCAGGAGTAGAAGGGTTTGAAATTTTCCACAAAACAACCAACTACGCCAGCTGAACCGATCCTTTCAACCTTGAAACGGTCATTTGGTGACCTCAATCGATTGGTTCACACCTGAACCGATCATTTGGGACACCTGAGCTGATCGGGACATCACATGAGTCGATCGGTTCATGGTCCTGGTCCAACTCAAATTGACTTTCATATTTGTTTCTGATTAATCTAATATTAATCCTTGTCCAAATCAAATTTGTACAAGCGAAACAAATTGTATTTGCAAAATAGTCTTCTGACTTTCCAAACGATCTCAGTTGGTCCACGAACCGACCGGTTCAACAATTGAAATGATCATTTCATGACACATGAGCCGATCAGTTCATCACATGAGCCGATCGATTCAGCAACCTGAGCCGATCGGTTCATCACATGACCCGATCGGTTGGAAGTGCATACTGTACAAAATCAGTCAATTGTAGTTTCAATCAATCTGATACTCTAATCAATTAGTCCAACACTTTGAACACTATGATTTTGAGCTATCAATCAACTAAGTGTTTAATTGAACTACTAAACTCCTTTAGTAATCAATTTAAACATTATTTGTGGATAAACACCTCTTCCAAGTTAAATCCTATGTCTGTGACCCTACAAGTCCATTTCACATTGGCAGTGAAAGTCCATAACACTTATGACTTCACAAGCAAAGAGTGGTGCCTAGTCGCACATCATTTCTACCCAAGTGAAATAGAGAGTTGGTGAACAACTTTCAATCCTACAATCCGTGAATGGTTTTACAATGAATGTAAAATTCCTTTGTCACTAATGTCCTGAATGAACTCAAGGCATGGTACAATCATCCTTTCAATGTTCATCCATTTCCTTGATCTCAGAGCAGATTGAGTGAGATGTGTGTGACATCAATATCACATATTGATTCACACATGCATGCGCATGCCTTTCTCAATCCTACTCATCAAGTGGCCATGGACATCAAACTCCCTTATGAGGGACAAATCCCATATCTATCACTCACCCCTCAAAAGCCCCATGTATCAAAGCCACCCAATCATCACCTTTATAACAACCCATGTTTCAGGACTGTGTTTGATGATGTCAAAGTGTACCCAATGACATGTGTTGAGTGTAGTGATTTCATGTCGAAGAATCACACTCACCACCATCACTGTGAGAGCTGACTGTGACTACCAAATCATGGTTCCATCTGTTACTCTCACGGTGGGTCTGTCTGATACACTTGTTCTCTAACAAGTACCTATGTGCTTGGTTTGATATCACTATATCATGACTAATGAGATTCTGTCATCAACCAACACACAATCTAGTTTTTAGTGTTATTAATGTCTATGATTATTTCCACAATAACAACTAACTAGAGACTAAACAAGAATGTATACTCTTAACATTTGTATGATCTCATCATTTAGTAAAAGCATACGTCATCGAGTAAACAATTCTTTAGACATCTATTATGTTATACTATCATCTCAGAAACAGTTAAAACATATAGATTAGAAATTGCTTTTATTATTATTCAAATCATTTACAAAGTATCCCATTACAATCATCACATGCCTTTCTCTATGGGCATACATACCAATAGACTCCCACTTGCACTTAGAGCCAGTCACCTAGGAACCTCAGTCCTTGTGACCTAGAATGACCATCATGCTTCTGCTGAGAAAGGGCCTTAGTCAGTGGATCAACTATGTTGTCTTCTGTTGGTACTTTGCAAATCTTCACATCTCCTCGTTGTACGATCTCTCGTATGAGATGGAAGCGCTGCAGTATGTTCTTGGACTGCTGATGTGATCTGGGCTTGTTAGCTTGAACAATAGCTCCATTATTGTCACAATAAAGCTCAATTGCATCACAACTACTGGGAACTACACCAAGTTCAGTGATTAACTTCTTGATCCACACAACTTCCTTTGCTACATGTGAAGCAGCAATACACTTGGCCTCTATAGTAGAATCAACGACTGTTTCTTGCTTGGAACTCTTCCAGCTCACAACTCCATTATTTAGGCAAAACACAAATCCTAATTGTGATTTGTAATCATCTTTTTCGGTTTGGAAGCTTGCATTGGTGTAACCCTTTACAACCAGTTCTTCTTTGCCGCCGTATACAAGGAACTGATCCTTAGTCCTTCGCAAGTACTTGAGGATGTTCTTTACGGCTATCCAGTGAGCATCTCCGGGATCTGACTGGTACCTGCTCGTCTTACTTAGAGCATACAAGACATTTGGGTGTGTGCACAATATAGCGTACATGATGGATCCGATGGATGATGCATATGGGATCCCATTCATACGCTCCCTCTCTTCACAAGATTGGGGACATTGAGCTCTAGAGATGGCGACTCCATGTAGCATGGGGTTGTTGCCTCTCTTTGAGTTCTCCATGCTGAACTGCTTCAACACTTTGTCAATGTACGTGCTTTGACTTAGTCTGAGAATCCTTTGAGATCTATCTCTATAGATCTTAATGCCTATAATGTAGGATGCTTCTTGTAAGTCCTTCATTGAGAAAGTATTCCCAAGCCAAGTCTTTACCTTCTCTAAGGCTGAGACATCATTCCCCATCAACAATATGTCATCCACATAGAATATGAGGAATGTTGTCGTGCTCCAACTAACCTTCTTGTACACACAAGGTTCATGTTCATTTTGAATAAAGCCAAACACTTTGACTTCCTCATCAAATCAAAGATTCCAACTCTGAGATGATTGCTTCAATCCATAGATTGACCTTTATAGCTTACAGACTTTATTGGCATTCTTTGGATCAATAAAACCTTCAGGTTGTGTGATGTACACATCCTCATTTATATTCCCATTAAGGAATGCGGTTTTAACATCCATTTGCCAAATCTCATAGTCATAGTAAGCCGCAATAGAAAGCATGATCATGATGGACTTAATCATGGTAACTGGAGAAAAAGTTTCGTCATAGTCAGCACCTTGAACTTATCGGAAACCCTTTGCAACCAATCTGCCTTTATAAGTTTGCACATTGCCATCCATGTCGGTCTTCTTCTTGAAGTCCCACTTGCACCCTATGGGTTTTACCCCTTCAGGTGGTTCCATCAAAGTCCATACTTTGTTGGAGTACATGGATTCCATCTCAGATTTCATGGCCTCAAGCCATTTCTCAGAATCTCGTCTCTCCATAGCCTCTAGATAGGGATTTGGATCATCATTTATGATCAACTCACCACCTTCCTAAGTCACAAGGTATCCAAACCTCTCAGGTTCAAGGCGTGTCCTACTAGATCTACGAGATCCTTGTGTTACTTGAGGAGACTGAGATTCCACAACACCTTGTGAATCCCTTTGTTCCTCTTGTACATCTACTAGTTTAATGTTTTCTTGTTGGGCTTGAACCTCTTCAAACTCTATTTTCCTCTCACTCTTTCCTCTGGAAATAAATTCCTTTTCTAGGAATACAACTATCCTAACAACAAACACTTTGTTGTCAGTAGGGTGGTATAAATAGTATCCCCTTGTTTCCTTGGGGTATCCAACAAAATAACATTTATCGGACTTGGGATCAAGCTTATCAGGAAACATTTTCTTGACGTAAGCCACACTAACCCAAATCTTAATAAAAGACAAATCGGGACGCTTCCCGTGCCATATCTCATATGGTGTCTTTTGAACCAATTTAGATGGAACTCGGTCATGACCCCAAAAGGAAATCAGAAGATCAGAAAAACTCATCATTGATCGCACCATATCTAGTAAAGTGTGATTCCTTCTTTCATACACACCGTTATGTTGTGGTGTTCCAGGCGGAGTCCATTGTGATACAATACCACAGGCTCGCAGAAGGTCCTCAAACTCCTGGCTTAACTATTCTCCACCTCGATCGGATCGAAATGCTTTAATACTTTTACCAAGTTGGTTCTGTACTTCATTCATGAAATCCTTGAACCTTTCAAGGGTTTTTGACTTATGTTTCATCAGGTGCACATAGCCATACCTACTGAAGTCATCAGTGAAGGTAATGAAGTATTGACACACATTTCTGGCATTAGTTCTAAAAGGCCCACATACATCAGTATGTATGAGTCCTAATAGATCACTAGCTCTCTCACCTTTACCCGAAAAGAGAGTCTTGGTCATCTTGCCCAATAAACAAGATTCACATGTCTCTATTGATTCATAATCAGAAGAGTATAGATAACCATCTTTATGGAGTCTAGAGATGCATTTCTCATTTATGTGCCCTAGACGGCAATGCCAAAGATATGTTTTGTTTGAGTTGTTGAGTTTTTTCCTTTTGGTGTTTACGTTGTATACACTTGTCTCTAGATCTATCAAGTATAGACCATAAGACATTGGGGCACTGCCATAAAAGATCCCATCTTTCGAAATGGAACACTTTCCATTCTTAATAAAAAATTCAAAACCATCCTTGTCCAAACAAGAGACAGAAATGATATTCCTATTTATGGCAGGTACATAATAGAAGTTCTTCAACTCTATTATTTGCACACTAGGTAGAATTAACTCATAGGTTCCTACGGCACTGGAAGAAACCCTTTCCCCATTGGCTACATGTAGTTCAACCTCACCTTTCCCCAAAGGCCTACTTCTCTTAAGATCCTTCACATTTGAACAAATGTGAGATCCACATCTGGTACCAAGTACCCATGAAAAAGAAGTAGTAGAGTTAATTTGTATTACGTATACACCAAAAGTAGAGATCTCTATCTCTCACTTCTTCTTCCATCGTTCCCTCCATCCTCTCCATGTTTTGAGCGCAGAAGATTCTGACATTGGTTTGGCAAGAGAACCCTACTCTCCCTCACCTTTGTTCTTAGAATTTGTTCCATTGATCTCCATCAATGAACTATCCTTCTTCTCAAGCACACATAGAGTGGATTCAAAGGCTACCAGTATATCTAGATTGTGCAGAACACTGCTCACAATCCTCAACCAGTTATGGAACTTATTCTCAATTAATTTTCCCATTTTAAAAGATGATTCTTTTGCCATTCTACAAGAGAAAATTGCATTTATCAAAACTCCTTTTGATTTGATTTGAATAAAATTTGACAGTAGTTAACTAGGCGTTTAATTAATTACCGCTCCCACTATTTTGATTCAAATTGACAACCCTCACCATCAATTCGGAAGATTGCAGCATACAATCTTCTAGTGGGTCAAGATCCTAAAATCCTCTGAGTCCTGGACCAGCTGGGGTTGTTACCCACAACTCAGATCTTCCAGGTAGGCAACTTTTTCCGATTGCATCATATGAAACTCTTGAAAGATGTCATACGAAACTCCTTGCCATGATCACCTCCATGCCTCAAGGTGCTAGATCCTATCTAGGTCACCTTGTTAAGTCCGACCCAAAGCCAACACGATGAATATGCACCCTACTAGGGCAGACCCACATATCCATCCTTCACGCTTCCACAAGATAGATGGTGCACCACACTAGGGCATGCCCACACTTGGCCGATCAAGTTTTTCACGTGTGTCACATTTGGAACGCATCTAAAACTTTAATATTCAATGAGGGATTTGGTTTTTATAGGTACATATACATATCCAATCACCACAATATAGTAAGTATCATATACATGTTATATCCCACAGAACACATGTGAAATGATAAAAGCAATGATTATGGCCATCCTAATGTGATTCCTCGAGCCAAGAGGAATCACGGTCATCTAGGTCCACATCACATGCAACATGTACTAGATGAGCTCTGTGCTTTGCCTTTCTAGGTTTGATCAACTCATCTCCATGATTGATTGGCTCGCCATCAGGCCGGTCGGTTGGGTGCCACCAGCCGATCGACTGGCACCTCCAGCCGATCGGTTCACTAGTTGTCGTGCATCTCCTCAGGTCACCACCTTCTCATCTCGCTCCTCGAACTGGTCATCAAAAAGTCTGCCATTCTTTGACATAACAGGAAATAAAAGATCTATCCTATTTTACATTTGAAAAAGGAAATCCCGAGTTACATTTGGGGGGAGCAAAGGTACGAAAGAAATCTTGAGTTATCTCGAGTTACATCAGGAATAGGAGATAGGGAATCAATGCGCAGACCGAGATGCAAGCAACCACATACAACCAAGCACACATACATAGGGTTTATTGGCCATACCCATGCTATACATCCACCACAAAACTCATTTAAGGGCGACGCACATAGAGTGCATTTATATTACATATCATATATGTATATTGGGATTTGTGGATTTAGGATTAGACATGCATAAATCCAATTTTATTTGCATCGTATGCAATAAATAAAGGCGACAAACCAAAATTGATCACATCAATAATCCTAAAGTATAGAGTAGTTGACATGGCTCTGATACCACTGTTGGGTTTTATGGGAGACATAGAAGGCAGGGAAAACAAAAAATTTCTTCTCCCAAACCCAGAATAAAGGAATCGCGTCAATGTCTATACAATAGGAAGGATGGTTTGTAGAGGCATACCTTGTCCCGAGGCTTGCTCGGTGACTTTACCTCCCGTCTTGTGCGGTCTTCACCTCCGGTCTTGGACGGTGTCTGTGCAGCTCCTGGTCTCACCGGGACTGTCGAGATTGACAGTTGTCCTCTGAGCGGCAGAAGTCTCCTGCCTCTGTAGTCATCCACACAGACTGCCTCGAACTCCGATCTCCTTGTCCCATAAGGAATTGGAAGGATTCATACCCTTCTGTCGGCGTACTAGTCACTGACACACTCTCGTGCCATCAATCGATTTTCTACAGTTTTCTTTCCCTTGTTGTGCCTCCCTTATCGAGTAGCACTTGCTCGGGCTCTATCAATTACCAAAACTAGAGAGAACGACAACTTTGCAGAGCAACTGGTGTTCTGAGTTGTACTTTGAGAAGCACCCAATACCCCTATATATATAGGAGGGTCATGGGACAGGGTTCTCTACGTCGAGCAATGCGGGATTAAAGCAAGAATAGAAGGGTTCGAAATTTTCCACAAAACAAAAAACTGCGCCAGCTAAACCAAACATTTGAACCTTGAAACGGTCATTTGGTGACCTCACCCGATCGGTTCACACCTGAACTGATCATTTGGGACACCTTATGTGATCAATTCATCACATGAGCTGATCGGTTCGTGGTCCTGGTCCAACTCAAATTGACTTTCATATTTGTTTCTCATTAATCAAATATTAATCCTTGTCCAAATCGAATTTGTACAAGTGAAACAAATTGTATTTGCAAAATAGTCTTTTTACTTTCCAAACGATCTCGATTGGTCCACGAACCGACCGGTTCAACAATTGAGTCGATCGTTTTATGACACATGAGCCGATTAGTTGGAAGTGCAGACTGTGCAAAATTAGTCAATTGCAGTTTTAATCAATTTGATACTCTAATCAATTAGTCCAACACCTTGAACACTATGATTTTGAGCTATCAATCAACTGAGTGTTTAATTGAATTACTAAACTCCTTTAGTAATGAATCTAAACATCATTTGTGGGTAAACTCCTCTTCCAGGTTAAATCCTATGTGTGTGACCTTGTAGGTCAATTTCATGTTGGCAGTGAAAGTCCATAACAATTATGACTTTAGAAGCAAAGAGCGGTGCCTAGTCGCACATCAATGCTACCCAAGTGAAATAGAAAGTTGGAGAACAACTTTCAATCCTACAATCTGTGAATGGTGTTACAATGAATGTATAATTCCTTTGTAACTAATGTCCTAAATGAACTCAAGGCATGGTATAATCATCCTTTCAACATTCATCCAATTCCTTGATCTCAGAGCAGATTGGGTGAGATGTGTGTGACATCAATATCACATATTGATTCACACAAGCATGTGCATGCCTTTCTCAATCCTACTCATCAAGTGGCCATGGACATCAAACTCCCTTAGGAGGGACAAATCCCATATCTGTCACTCAACCCTCAAAAGCCCCATGTGTCAAAGCCACCCAATCATCTCCTTTCTAACAACCCATGTTTCAGGACTACGTTTTATGATGTCAAAGTGTACCCAACGACATGTGTTGAGTGTAGTGATTTTAGGTCGAAGAATCACACTCACCACCATCACTGTGAGAGCTGACTGTGACTACCAAATCATGGTTTGATGTGTCACTCTCACAGTGGGTCTGTCTGGTACACTTATTCTCTAACACGTACCTATGTGCTTGGTTTGATATCACTATATCATGACTAATGAGATTCTGTCATCAACCAACACACAATCTAGTCTTTAGTGTTATTGATGTCTATGGTTATTTCCACAATAACAACCGACTAGGGACTAAACAAGAATGTATACTCTTAACATTCGTATGATATCATAGTTTAGGTCCTGAACCTAAAAGCATACGTCATCGAGTAAACAATTATTTAGACATCTATCATGTTATACTATCATCTCAGAAACAGTTAAAACATATAGATCAGAAATTGGCTTTATTATTATTCAAATCATTTCCAAAGTATCCCATTACAATCATCACATGACTTGATGTATGGGAATACATACCAACAGTCACACCATATGACAGGCACCATCTTCACATGCTTATGGGAGGAGGGGGAGCTCGTGACGATCGTGGTGGTAGTGGTGGCCTTTAGTGTGGTGGGTTAGGATTTTGAAGGATGTAGGGTGGATGTTGTGGAGGTTGTTGTGGAGGTATTGTGGAGTTGGTGGGCATTGATGTGGTGGTTATTAGTACTAAGGAGGTGGTTGTGAGTGTTGGGAAATATGGGAACAAAGTATAGAGTTGGAAACAAATTTTTTTATCTACAATATTCCCATAACATCAAGATCATGTCAACTAGTATGAAATAGTAAGGATGGTTTTAGCGAGTTATACCTCATGCTGGAGCAAGTCCATTGACAAAACTTGCTTCTATGCAACTGTTGATAAGTTGCTCTTGGACGGTGGTTGCACAACTCCTAGTCTTCACCACAAACAACAAACAAGACTGGTTCTGCAGTGCTTCTATGGTCAGGCCATAGACTATAGGTTGCAGTTGTCCTCCTAGTAGCAACCAACAAACTCCTACCTCCAGACTAGTCCACACAGACCAACTAGAACTCCTGTCATTTATCAACTGTAACACCCCTCCCTAGGGTTTCTTACGTAACCAGAGAAAGCACAGCCTAATCCCCAACATTATCCATAATGTGGGGTACTTGGCATATTTGGGAGGAAATGTTACATACATGATCTCATAACAAGCAACAAATAACACTTGGCATTATGAAAACATAGATTCATACATAAGTTCTTGGAATAAAAGCTACATCAGTTTTCCAAAGATATACTAAACATAAACTAGGTAATGATAGGATCTCCATAGATGGACGTCCCACCAGGCAACAACTCCTTGGATCTCTGGGTCCTTGGTACTCTTAAGATGTTTCCTTCTCCTTGGCTCCAACTCCTGCGGATATCTCGTCCCCAGCCATGCAAAGGAAAACAAACATAGTAAGTAAGCGGCATTGGCATATTATAAGACATAAAAATAAATATACAAGTGACTTAACATAATCATGAACATGCATTTAACATGAATCATTTCTTATTGTCTTTTACATAAAGAAATTTACTAGAAAAATATGCTCCTCTCTTAATGCCCCATAAGGAGCCCATGAATGCTCAGAAAGCCCATAATTGCTCGGAAAGCCCATAACAAGGTGCATATAAATCTGAATAAATTTCTATTATTCATGATCTTTCTTAAACTTTACTTATCTTCTTAAGATCTTAAACTTAATCTTAATTGGGATTTCTCCCTATTGAACATGGTTGGGATTTCTCCCCATGACCATAATGGGATTTCTCCCTCTTAAGCATGATTGGGAAACTTATTCCCTCTTAAATCTTAATTTCTTGTATCTTAATCATAAACCATAATCTTAATAGGATTTCTACTCTTAGACTTAGCTATAACAACAACATTCAATAATCATATACTTGAAGAAAACATGAATTAACAATGATATTAACATAAAGTGCTTAACAATATTCATAAACATTCAACAACCAAGAGTTATCTATGCCAAGGGCATGGCCCGCTTACCTTGAACTAAATCACCTAAGTCAAACCTAGTTTGACTGATTGGATCCTCTTAATCACCTGAAATTAACATAATTATCATTCATCATACAAATCAAACCCTAATATGTTTCACATAATTATTGAGATGTGAAATCAGTAACATCAGTCGATAAAAACCATAAAATGGGATTCCTCATCGAAAATCCTTTCCAAAATGTATTTTTGCGTATTTTTCTGATAATCGGGCGATTTACTACGAATTTCTCAAGAATAAACCAATAGCAAATCGAGAAAAATCCACATGGCATATTTAACAGCTATCGGGCCCGCGATGAGTTGGACCAATCATGTTTGGCCAACTCAGCAGCGCAGATTGCCTCTGAGAACTCGTGGTCAAAGCAAAGAGGAAGGGTGAAAACCCGGAATTACCCTTGCGGTTGAAAACGTTTAAAAAAACAAAGGCAGGGCACCGTGGTCATTTCTTGACCCGGTTTCTTCCTGGCCTGCTCCTTCGCGAGCCATGGCTTGAGCAGGAAGGATGGAAGATCATCCCAGGTCCTGTAAGCGGAAGGCTATTCTTCCTGGAGAACTAAGGTTCTCTATAGCTTCCTCATGCCAAGATGAGCTCACAGAGCGAAAGCTCAGGTCCAGGGGCGACCCTGAACTCCAGGAGCACCTCCCGCCATGGCCGAGGGTGGTTTCCGAATCCAAAGCAGGAAATGACAGCGAATTCATCAACTAAACGATGCGGGGATCCTCGTGAACCTCAGACGGAACCGATGGGTACAAAGTGCGAGTGAAAACAAGAACAGAAGACCCCTACCTCGTCGGAGTAACAGACCCAAAAACGAAGGTCGAAGGTCGTTACAGGGCTCGTCGATTGGGGCAACCTTAAGGCAAACGGAAAGAGCCAAATCAAAGACTAGGTGTCGCAGATGCTCACCGCATGAGCAATTAGGCCTAGATGACCGGAGGAGGTCGGGGTGGTCACAAGGTAGCCGGAGACAGAAACCGAGTAGGTCGGGGCTCGTGAGGGTGTAGGAGGGGAAAATCGAAGCCAGGGAAGAACTTCTCGGGGACCGACGATGCTCTCAAGTTGCTCAGGTGGAGGTGCTAGCGGATGTAGCGGTGTCTGTGCAAGGGGGGTTGGCGAGCCGTATTTGGGTGTTTCTTCTATAGGGCACGGGATCGCACGAATTAGGGCTCATTCAGATCGGAGTGATCTCACCGTTTCACCGGTGAAAGAATTAAGAGAAATGGTGCATTCATGAGGGAGAGAGAGATCGGTGGAGTAACTGCTGGGAAAACGTTTTCGCTAGCGAGAAGAAACGGAGGAAGAAGAAGGAGCGAGCGTCATTGGATCCTAATCCGATGGTTGATGTTACGCGCGCCAAAGAGGAGAAGAAAAAAATAACGTGTGACAAACATTTAAGTGCGAACCATAGGCTACATCCATCCAATTAATGAAATAGACATCAAATCTTGGTCATACTATATTCAAATCTTTCTCCAATTAATTGGAGGGTCAAACATAGGCCAAATGAGCTCAAATTTGAACCACGGGCAGCTTGGAAGGTCTAGAATATTCTTATACCATTAGATTTCGTGCGTGTACACGTTTTAGGCTTAATTTAGCAAAAGTCATCATGTGCATTTAAATGAGTATAACTAGTGTATATAAAGTCATTTATTTCTTCAAATAAGAGTTGAAAAACATAAAAACGTGCCCTAAACATTATTTCCTTTTATTTGACAAGATGGGGGCCATTAAGCAAATAATTACACAAGGAAATCACTAATTATCAGATGAGAGAGAAAATATGACATAAAAGCATTTATCCTCATTTTCTTAAACAAAAAGGACATCGATATTCATGAAGACATTTTCTTTAAATAAAACAAGTATAATAAAGCAATTGGACATAATAAATGATTTTGCAAAACTAATCATGGGAAAAATTGCATTTAAGTCCTCAACAATTATCTCAATTAGGAAAGAGCATGCAAGGACTAAAATAAATTCGGAAATTTTGCATAAAAAGATTGGGGTGTTACAATACTACCCACCTTAAATAAATTTCGTCCTCGAAATTTCCTAGGGTTTCTACCCACCCTAAGGGTTTTCATATAAACATACAAATCTTGCCATACAATTTTTATTATAAAAGGAGAATACATAAACAAAGCATTATGATTAAACATAAATTACTCAACTACCCTTACCTTGATCATTTTCCTCTTCTCCATCAGACATTTGCATGGTGAAGAGCCTTGGTTTGACCTTGGGTGGAGGATTAGGGTTCTTAGCTTGGTTGTGGTTGGGATCCTTCTTTGCAAGCTTAGGGCAATTAGGCTTGATATGCCCTTCCTCACCACAATAGTAGCAAACAGAAGTCCCAAACCTACAAGGACCACCATGGTTTCTTTTACACTTGGGGCATGGGGTTCTCCCATTCTCAGGGGAAGGCTCAGGGGCTTTTCTCTTGTTGTTTGAGGGTGGAGGTGGTTGATGGGGCTGATGGTGACGATTGTTTTGGGGTACCTCTTTCTTATGATTCCTTCCAGGATGCTCCTCCAATTCTAGGGCTGCATCCAAGGCCGATTGCATGGTCCGGTGTCCTCTACCAGACAAGGCAAAACATAGGTCGGGTTTAAGTCCTCTAATGAACTTCTTAGGTCTCTTTTGCTCAGTGTACTCAGGACCATACTTTTGGAGCTTACGGAACTTCATGGCATACTCAGTGACAGTCATGTCACCCACTTGCTTAAGGTTAACAAACTCATCCTCCTTCCTTTCTAACATGGCTTCGGATACATAATGGTCATTGAAGACTTCTACAAACTCATCCCAAGAGAAAGGAGGGTCATCATCTTCCCTAGAGGCTAAGAGGTTTTCCCACCAAGTACGGGCTGCACCCTTGAGCATATGGGTGGCAAATCTAACCCTGCTACGTGGGGGACACTCTAGGTCTCTAAAGCAATGTTCCATGTTGCGCAGCCACTCCTCAGCCGTGGTTACTACATCAACCTCATCTTCACCATGGAAAGCATCGGGTTTAATCTTCAAGAAGTCTACGAGGGATATCTCATGTGCTCTAGGTGGAGCTCTAGGTTGGAGGGCATTGGTCAAGGCTGCTACTAGGGCATCTAGGGTGATTGGTGGAGGGACATGGTTCATGTCTTCAGTCTTATCACTACTAGAGGATCCGTGTGAGTGTCTTGACTCACCAACCTTTTCCTTCCTCTTAGGGGCCATCTGAAAGGGTAAACAAAACATGATATTAGAACATAATATGAATCTCTAATGTTGCCTTAGTGGCCATCTATTCCTTGCTCTGATACCATTAATGTAACACCCCTCCCTAGGGTTTCTTACGTAACCAGAGAAAGCACAGCCTAATCCCCAACATTATCCATAATGTGGGGTACTTGGCATATTTGGGAGGAAATGTTACATACATGATCTCATAACAAGCAACAAATAACACTTGGCATTATGAAAACATAGATTCATACATAAGTTCTTGGAATAAAAGCTACATCAGTTTTCCAAAGATATACTAAACATAAACTAGGTAATGATAGGATCTCCATAGATGGACGTCCCACCAGGCAACAACTCCTTGGATCTCTGGGTCCTTGGTACTCTCAAGATGTTTCCTTCTCCTTGGCTCCAACTCCTGCGGACATTTCGTCCCCAGCCATGCAAAGGAAAACAAACATAGTAAGTAAGCGGCATTGGCATATTATAAGACATAAAAATAAATATACAAGTGACTTAACATAATCATGAACATGCATTTAACATGAATCATTTCTTATTGTCTTTTACATAAAGAAATTTACTAGAAAAATATGCTCCTCTCTTAATGCCCCATAAGGAGCCCATGAATGCTCGGAAAGCCCATAATTGCTCGGAAAGCCCATAACAAGGTGCATATAAATCTGATAAAATTTCTATTATTCATGATCTTTCTTAAACTTTACTTATCTTCTTAAGATCTTAAACTTAATCTTAATTGGGATTTCTCCCTATTGAACATGGTTGGGATTTCTCCCCATGACCATAATGGGATTTCTCCCTCTTAAGCATGATTGGGAAACTTATTCCCTCTTAAATCTTAATTTCTTGTATCTTAATCATAAACCATAATCTTAATAGGATTTCTACTCTTAGACTTAGCTATAACAACAACATTCAATAATCATATACTTGAAGAAAACATGAATTAACAATGATATTAACATAAAGTGCTTAACAATATTCATAAACATTCAACAACCAAGAGTTATCTATGCCAAGGGCATGGCCCGCTTACCTTGAACTAAATCACCTAAGTCAAACCTAGTTTGACTGATTGGATCCTCTTAATCACCTGAAATTAACATAATTATCATTCATCATACAAATCAAACCCTAATATGTGTCACATAATTATTGAGATGTGAAATCAGTAAAATCAGTCGATAAAATCCATAAAATGGGATTCCTCATCGAAAATCCTTTCCAAAATGTATTTTTGCATATTTTTCTGATAATCAGGCGATTTACTACGAATTTCTCAAGAATAAACCAATAGCAAATTGAGAAAAATCCACATGGCATATTTAACAGCTATCGGGCCCACGATGAGTTGGACCAATCATGTTTGGACAACTCAGCAGCGTGGATTGCCTCTGAGAACTCGCGGTCAAAGCAAATAGGAAGGGTGAAAACCCGGAATTACCCTTGCGGTTGAAAACGTTTAAAAAAACAAAGGCAGGGCACCGTGGTCATTTCTTGACCCGGTTTCTTCCTGGCCTGCTCCTTCGCGAGCCATGGCTCGAGCAGGAAGGATGGAAGATCATCCCAGGTCCTGTAAGCGGAAGGCTGTTCTTCCTGGAGAACTAAGGTTCTCTATAGCTTCCTCATGCCAAGACGAGCTCACAGAGCGAAAGCTCAGGTCCAGGGGCGACCCTGAACTCCAGGAGCACCTCCCGCCATGGCCGAGGGTGGTTCCCGAATCCAAAGCAGGAAACAACAGCGAATTCATCAACTAAACGATGCGGGGATCCTCGTGAACCACAGACGAAACCGATGGGTACAAAGTGCGAGTGAAAACAAGAACAGAAGACCCCTACCTCGCCGGAGTAACAGACCCAAAAACGAAGGTCGAAGGTCATTACAGGGCTCGTCGATTGGGGCGACCTTAAGGCAAACGGAAAGAGCCAAATCAAAGACTAGGTGTCGCAGATGCTCACCGCACGAGCAATTAGGCCTAGATGACCGGAGGAGGTCGGGGTGGTCACAAGGTAGCCGGAGACAGAAACCGAGTAGGTCAGGGCTCGTGAGGGTGTAGGAGGGGAAAATCGAAGCCAGGGAAGAACTTCTCGGGGACCGGAGATGCTCTCAAGTTGCTCAGGTGGAGGTGCTAGCGGCTGTAGCGGTGTCTGTGCAAGGGGGGTTGGCGAGCCGTATTTGGGTGTTTCTTCTATAGGGCACGGGATCGCACGAATTAGGGCTCATTCAGATCGGAGTGATCTCACCGTTTCACCGGTGAAAGAATTAAGAGAAATGGTGCATTCATGAGGGAGAGAGAGATCGGTGGAGTAACTTCTGGGAAAACGTTTTCGCTAGCGAGAAGAAACAGAGGAAGAAGAAGGAGCGAGCGTCGTTGGATCCTAATCCGATGGCTGATGTTACGCGCGCCAAAGCGGAGAAAAAAAAAATAACGTGTGACAAACATTTAAGTGCGAACCATAGGCTACATCCATCCAATTAATGAAATTGACATCAAATCTTGGTCATACTATATTCAAATCTTTCTCCAATTAATTGGAGGGTCAAACATAGGCCAAATGAGCTCAAATTTGAACCATGGGCAGCTTGGAAGGTCTAGAATATTCTTATACCATTAGATTTCGTGCTTGTACACGTTTTAGGCTTAATTTAGCAAAAGTCATCATGTGCATTTAAATGAGTATAACTAGTGTATATAAAGTCATTTATTTCTTCAAATAAGAGTTGAAAAACATAAAAACGTGCCCTAAACATTATTTCCTTTTATTTGACAAGATGGGGGCCATTAGGCAAATAATTACACAAGGAAATCACTAATTATCAGATGAGAGAGAAAATATGACATAAAAGCATTTATCCTCATTTTCTTAAACAAAAAGGACATCGATATTCATGAAGACATTTTCTTTAAATAAAACAAGTATAATAAAGCAATTGGACATAATAAATGATTTTGCAAAACTAATCATGGGAAAAATTGCATTTAAGTCCTCAACAATTATCTCAATTAGGAAAGAGCATGCAAGGACTAAAATAAATTCGGAAATTTTGCATAAAAAGATTGGGGTGTTACATCAACAATCGACAGGAAGGAGTTGTCCTCCTGTTGGTGTACTAGTCACCAACTTGCTCTCCCACAATGACAACTATCAGTTGTTCTCTCCCTTTGGCTATCCCTCCCAGTCGAGTAGGACTTTTTTGGGCTCTCTTGGTTCCAACAACCAGAGAGGAAAATAGTTGTCAGAGGAATTGATTTTCAGTTGTCAGTGTTGTGTCTTGGGAATCTCCAAGTACCCCTCCTTTTATAGGCAAGGTTAGGGTCAGGGTTCCCAGTCAGTACGCGATTATGTGGTAGTGGAAAGGACTAGAAGAACTTGAATTTTCACAACCTATGACATTCGAAATAGCGATTTGACACACATAGATGGTCATCTTACACTGCTAAACAATTGTTTGGTAGTTTATCAATCACACACAAATTTAGTAATTTTGATTCCAATTAATATGCATATTAATTTTACTTGCATCTCAAGTAAGTGTAATGGAAACTATTTAGGAAATATCCCAAACCTTCATTCAACCCAACCAGGCCATCTCACCCATGAGAGACGCCTATCGCACTCACCCAAAGGGCTATCTGCTGAGTTGATATGAGTCGGTCGGTTCAATCATATTGAATCGGTCAGTTTACGGGAAGAACTAAGCCAATTCGAACTTCCAAATGGACTGACACCCAAATGGCAATCTCAACTACTTGAGACGACCGTCTAGATGCCCAAACATCCATCTCACTCAGTGAGATGGTTGTTTACTAGACGTGGTCACCCAATCGAGCAATTAGTTACATGAATTGAATACCTAAACACTTTAGTAATCAATCCAATTGTTGTTCAAGATCAAACTCCTCTTCTAGATGAGTTTCTATGTATGTGACCCTATAGGTCCCATGTCACATTGGTTATTAATGTTCATAACTAGATTATGACATCACAAGTAAAGAGGTTTTCCTAGTCGCACATCAGTTTTACCCAAGTGAATGGAAAGTTAGATAACAACTTCAACCTACAATCTATGTAAGGTGTTGCAGTGATTGTATAATTCCTTTGTATCTGATATCCAAGATGAGATCAAGGCATGGTTGGTCATCCTCTCAATGTTCAATCCATATTTCTTGAACTAAGAGCTGACTATCTCACATAATGTGACCTCAATATCATATATTGATTAACATGTTCATGCACATGTGTTTCTCAGTCTCGCTTATCAAGTGGCCAGTATATCATACTCTAGTAGGAAGGACAAATCCTATATCTATCACTCGTAGTCTATTAGCATGTGTCAAAATCACCCAATCATCACCTTTATACAACCCATATTTGAGAAATGTGTTTGATGATGACAAAGCGTACCCAACAAAATGTGATAAGTGTAGTGATTTTAGGTCTTAGAATTACAATCACCACCTTCACTATGAGAGATGACTGTGACCACCAAAATAATGTGTCACTCTCAAGGTTGGTATGTTCGATACACTTTTCTCTAACATGTATATGTGTTCTTGGTTTCATATTTCATATCATGACTAATGGGATTTAGTCATCAACCAACTCACACTCTGATTTTATGTGTTATTGTTTTTTATCAACCTTCCACAACAACAACTGATCAGGGACATAATGAGAATATGTATATGTACTCTTAACATCCATATGATCTCATCCACAAGGATTGTAACTTGACAATATACATCATTGAGTACTATAATTCTCCATAAATTCACTTTGTATCCTCATTATCTCATAACTGAGTGAAACAGATGAATTGGAATCTTGCCTTTTATGTATGTTATTATTAATGAAATCCTATTAGGTATTTATGCCATGTCAATCATCATATGATTGTCTCTATGAGAATACCATACTAACAGTGAGTTTTTATGGAGATTAAATGGTGGTTGGGGTTTTGGTGGAGCAAAAGGATTGGGGGAGGGGTCTTGGTATTGTTGAAAGGTAAAGACTTGTTGTTGTGGTGGAATATATATGCCTTGAGGGGAAACCATGGAGTCACAATCATTATTTGGATTGTCATGGTTTGGGAAGGAAGTATCCCCTCCTCACAATAGTGACAAGAAAGCTCTTACAACCTTTTCTCAAGCCGACTATTGGTTTGTCCATGAATGGACACATCTTTCTTAACTGTAGCCAAGCTCCTCGATCTCCCAAGGACTTCCTCTTCAAATTTTGAAGTGTTGCTTTGTCCTTGTTGCTGAATAGGCTGCCCTTGTCCTTCTTCCCCTTACTTCCATGGTATGTTGGGATGATTTCTTCATTCCAAAGAGTTGGAGTTAGACATTGACCCTTGGTTGTTCTAGGTTTTATAGGATTACAAAGATTGCACTTCTTCACAAAAAGCCTCCACATAGTTGGGGAATGATTAGAAAAACCTCCAAGATGAGTCATCATGAGATTCATCATATTGGCCGATAGTTTTAGCACTGGTCAATTCACATCATCTTTGGCTTGAAGAGGGGCAACTTTGATGTTTCTATCACAATACACATCAACACTAAAAGATCAGTGTTGGAATTTCTTAACCAAGTCATCAAAAAGGGGCCATGACTCTTCTGGAGGCTTGGCCAAGAAGCTCCACCACAAGATGAATCAACCAATGTTTGACTCATTACAGAAAGACCCATGTAGAAAGACTGGACAAGCTGCAAAATAGTCACCTCATGATGTAGATAATCTCACATAAACTTTGAAAACCTTTCCCATGTCTCATCAATATGTTCATTTTCTTCAATGAAGGAGGTTTTGTATCACGTCATTTGAGTCAACATGACAATCAAATAGAACTTCTTCAATAAATCATTATTCACTTCCTCCCAAGTAAAAAGTTTAGGCTTAGACAAGTACCATTCCTTTGCCTTGTCTTTGAGGGAGAAGGGGAACAAGGTACTCCTAATAGAAGCATCTTTAGTTGCAACAATGTGCAAGGTAAAACATTTCTCTTGGGAGGCATTTATGTGATGGTATGGTTTTTCATTTTCAAACATATAGAATGTAAGGAGCATTCCAAGATGATCCAGATGGATTGAGAATTGTTGACCCTAGATTTGATCCACTTTAGTAGCAATTAGAGAAGTGTAGTCCCCATGCATGAAATAATCATGCACTATCTTGTTTTGTGGCGTAGGTGGCTTCATATGTGCATCTTGGTCTCCCATCTCATCTACTATCACAACGTCTTGATGTTTCTTCCACCAATTTTCACATCTTCTTCTTCCTTGAGATCTATTAGGAATGAGTCAATAGAAAGTGAATGATGCCCAAACATGCACTAATTTCACCTGCACAAGGCACAACCAAACAAATGGATCCAAGTTAGTAAATAAGTATGCAAGATTAAACAAAGAAAAATAAATAGCAATGGTGAGGGTAGTAGGAAAACTCAAATATAAACTAACTAGCCAAGTCGAGCACCTTTCTCCCTAGAAATGGCGTCAAAAAGATTGATGCGCCTAGAGCTAAGTTAGGGTTGATCAACAAGTAGAGAGGAGGAAATGGAGATAAATTAGATTAAACTAGGTTCCTAATGAATAACCTAGGTTTGAAGGGCATTGAGGTGGATTTCGGATTAATTAAACTAGAGTTGGACAAGAAAGAAATTAATGAAAAAAGTACAAAAAAAACCTAAGGTAAGCCTAGAGAAGTTAATTCGAATTGCAAAAGAAATGAAATTAAGTAAGAAATAGATAATTTATACTAAGGTAAGAAGGTAAGGATCTAATACTACATTAAACTAGTAATCCAGGAAACTAAAGCAATCAAGGACCTAGACTAGCATTAACTAACTTGGATTCACATAAGTAAGCATAATAGGAAACTAGCTACTCTAGGAAGACCTGACTATTAAGAACAAGAAAATTAACTGAGGAAGCAAGTAAATAAATTGACTAAGTAAGCATTAACTAGAAAGAGAGGCAATTAGGGTTTTTATGGAAGTTATGGAGGAGTGGTCTGTTTGGGGGAATGTGACTAGAACCTAAGTTGGGGGGTCAAAAATGCCAACCAAACTCATTCATTTAGATTTTTAAACCAAAAACCAAGATAGATGTCATAGAATTACCCCAAACTACTAGTTGTCATGGGTGAAATAAGATGTGTGAAAGGGGAATACACCCTAGAACACCCTATCTAACCTTAACAAGCTCAATTGGACTAGGGTTTTGGCATAATTCTAATGGGATTTAGTCAAGTATATGTGACACCCATCACCCCACACAATGAGATTACTCAAAACAAAGCGTGGAAATAATATTAACATCCAAGATTACCATAAAACAAGTCAAATTAAATCCGATTTCATATAACCAACAAACGTAGAAATATATTACATCTGAGTCCGCCGACAAGGAGTGGCTCAAGTGGTCAAGCACGATGTCCCCTAACAGAGGGACCTGGGTTCGAATCCCAGTTTTTGCCTTGATTTACCACCCTCTTGGGCATTTAGCCTACCCACGGGCGTGGGAGAGGGGGAAGAAATATTTCTCTCTTAATCCCATATTACATCTGAGTCCACATGAAGCCACCTGTATTACATATCATTGCACAAGATGATACACATCACTTTTCACTTGGCCATCTTGCCACAAACCTGTTACATATGAAAACATGATAACATGTACAAGCCATATTTGTACAACCATTGCCTACTGCCAAAACTTGTATCAGTGTACAACATCTACAAAGCACCCCCAATGACCTGAGAATACAGGGATGACAAATATGAATCTACTACAAAACACTTGCATCATATCCATCCTTTAACAACTACAGCTCCTCTTGTTGCTCAGCCTCAATTGCACGATCTCTACCTCATCATGCATGACCACCTAAAAGATGTAGAAACCCATAGAGTGAGACCAACGTTCTAACGAGAGATAAGCTAAAGAAGGAAGATTACATTATTATCAGGTTGAGCTGATGCAACTAAATGATATGATTAAAGCAATTAACACCATTTAAACAATTTAGGCATCTAAAACTAAGCAATATAACATATTATATTTTTAGAAGGAATATGAAGAACATATATAAATGTTATCAACTAAATAGTACAAGAAACAAGTCATGGGGTCTTCCAATGTAAATTGCATTTTGACCCTAAGAAAAAAATATACTACATGGTTGTATTATGTCTTTTATTTGTCCTGAGAATTTGAGCCATACCACCCAAATCCAACTGATTGTTGCTAAGTCTTAATCTATGCCATGCAAGATCTATGGAAGAGTCATACTCCATGATATTCTCTTGGACTACTCGGTCAATTCAAGTTTGCACTATAGTGACAAATAGTCAAACTGCAAAACAACAACTTATAGTCAAAGATTTAATCCTGTAAACAACTAGCCTACCTTGCTAAGGTCACAACACTAGAGAGCATCTCACACATGGGCATTTTAAAAGAGGCATCCTACAGTTATACTGCTACCTGTCACACATCATAAATTAGAGAAACAACACACACATGGCCATCTCAGACTAAGGGCTTGGTATGACCGCAATCATCCTCCCTAAACACTTGGAATCAGGATGACAAGCACCTCACATACTCAACAATATGCACTCTGCGTTTTCGTTGGGAATACACATTTCCGTATCCAACAAAATTTTGACTCTGGAATGGATCTATGGCACAAGGAACCTACATGATTAAGGTTTGACTTGATTAGTTAATCCAATTGGGTATCTTTTAGCACCAATCAAGTTACAACATATAAATCTTAAACAAACTCTACAAAGATATGTGTAGGATACAAATCCAGAAGATGTAAAACATAGGAGGAAATCACTTGTCACATTATAACTTGATTCCACCACCATATAAGGCCACCAACATTATCGCAACACTAGGGGATAGGAATCCCTCCTCTCATCACTGGTGGATACCACCTCACACTAGGCATCGACCCTCTGCTACGTCATAAGACACAAGTCACATAATCACATATCTCATCATGCCTCATAAGGCCCATAATCATATCCTTGTGTCATGTCACATACACTATAGAAATCACTAGCTATGATATTCATTCCACCTGCAATGTTAGGGTTATACAAGTAGGAGAGAGAAAACATCAACTCATGCTATTCATTCAGGAAAGCTCAACAAGTATATCATACACTTAAAATTAGGGTTAAGGTTTCTCATACAATCAATTTAGGGTTTCTATTTCAACACTTGTCATTAAAACCTAGGTACATCATATCCCACATTCTTTGAAACATTAGGGTTAATCATCATTATTATCATGATTAGTCAATCATACCAAGCAGTATTATGCCTCAACCATATAAGAAAACAAAGTGTAGCAACCAATCTTCATAACACATGTGTAGCGATCACTCAAGGCTCAAGGTGTAGAGAGAAAACAAAGCACAAGGTGTAGTGACCACTTGTTGCTACCATAGGTGATTAACACCTTGTTGTGACCAAACTAGGCATGTATGGTGACCAACCAAAATAGAAGCATGTGTTGCGACCATAGGAGATCATATGTAGCGACCCGTGTAACGAAAAAACAAAACTAAAGAATAGTAGAGACCACCCATACTGGTTAGGTTTGTTGTGCCCGCAACACCCCATCAACATGTAGCGACCTCAAGCACCAAAGGGAGTGTAGTGACCACAAGGTCAACCCACTCCAAATATAACATAACCAATTCCAAAACAAAACTAAACCATGATCAAAATAGATGATAAAAATCAAGAAAGCTAAGCATCATCAAGGGGAAAAACTTCAAGCAAAGATGGACATCGAAAACTCTAAAACAAATACCACAAGATAAACATGGAAAACCAAGATGATAGAAGGAAAACCATGTGTCCAACTCATGTAACCAAAGATCAAAACCTCCAACATCATATGATGACTAAAACATAACACTGTGATGAAACCAAAGATCATGATGTGTGTAAGAAACAACAACTCCTCCATCACTTAGAAATCGGGTGCATGAAATTAGGCTTTAGGAGAAAGAATAATCTATGAGATAATATTTCAAAATATTAAACCCTAAAGAAAGATAACATCATCTAGCATATTAGGATCAAAATGTTTAGATGAAATCAGAAACATGCCAGCAAGAATATGGTGCAATCATAGTAGAGGGGAAAATTATATAACCCGCTTGAAGATGAAGATCAAGATCCAAAGCCACAAGATCCAAAACAGAGAAGGAACTCCAAACTTGGATAAGCTCCACGGTCACAAGGTTGCCTCAAGAAAAGAAGAAAACAACAAGGTCAAAGGAAATCTCAAGTATAAGAAAACTCAAACCCTAGGACGAACAAGGAAGAAGAAAGAAGGAAAACTTCATCTCACTTAGGTATACCATGGTCAAACCATATTCTAGACCTTTGTGAACAAAAGATCCTCAATAAAGACACCATGGTAGTCCATATTCTCATAGCTAGGAGAAGAAAGGAAGGTTGAGTTCAAAGGAAAAACAAGATCAAGGGTAAGAAACCACTTACCACGAAGGAAGATCACCAAGGATCACCACAAAGAAGATGATAAAGCTCAAGATCACCACATTTAAGGATGATCGACCACCAAAATTACAAGATCAGTTCCTTCTCTAGCTCCACCAATCTCAAGGCTAAACACAAGGGAGAAGAGAGGAAGAAAAGAGCTAAAAGACATTCTTGCATGTGAAAGAGTGGGTTTGTATACTCAAGGGTAGGAGAGAGCTAAGGATCATGAGGTGTCAAGGCATAAGAGCGCCAAAAGGACATTGTCCAAAAATGGATTGACCATGCAACCACTCTAGAGATGCTTCAAGAAAGGTTGATAAAAACAAGGTAGTGTAGTGACTACTTAGGTCCACTACACCCCTAGGTCGCAAAAAAACAACTAACAAAGGTCACAACACCACCAAGGTCACAACACATCTGCACATGAGAAAACCCTAGAGAAAAACACAAGGAACAAGGTACTAGGTCACAAAAAACATGAACTAAGAGAGTGTTGCGGTCACAACACCTCAAAAACCAACACACAAGGTTGATACATCCATCAAATTCAAGCATTCATGCAAGCCCTAACATCGTCTCATGATGTCACCTCATAAAACAAGGTCCAACAAGGCACCCCAAATCATCATTCTCTATCCCATGATGGAAATGCACAACCTACATATGACAAATTCTAATATAGACCCTCAACATAGGTAAATTACAACTTGGTCCAAAACAAACATAACTAGCTCAAACATCAACCAAACATGACCAAACTGAAAACACAGGCATGTC
This sequence comes from Alisma plantago-aquatica, assembly GCA_963693085.1. Taxonomy (NCBI): domain Eukaryota; kingdom Viridiplantae; phylum Streptophyta; class Magnoliopsida; order Alismatales; family Alismataceae; genus Alisma; species Alisma plantago-aquatica. The sequence goes on from OY856415.1 coordinate 512,685,481, forward strand.
ACATGTTATTAAGGTGTCTAAAGAGATTAAATTAAGGTTTAAGCATCTTATTAGGAAAATAAAATAATCAAGAACTATGATAGGCCAGGGGTCTTACAACCATATATCCCTAACAAGGATTTCACCCCCAAAATCCTACACGAAAAGAGACAGATACTTCCTACGCATCACTTCCTCAAGGTCCCATGTGGCTTCCTCTATGCCATGATGATGCCACAAAATCTTAACCAAAATAATATCCTTCTTCTTCAACTTCTCGATCCTCCTATCAAGGATCGGCATAGGACCTTCCACATATGACATATTCTCTTCCAACTCGAGCTATACTTGCTACAAAACCAACTCTGTGTTTGGGTGACACTTCCTCAATATCGAAACATGAAACACTGGATGCAACCTGTGAAACTCAGGTGGCACTCCAACTTATAAGCCACCTTTCCAAGATGTGCCACCATAGGGTAAGGTCCCATATACTTGGGATCCTACTTACCCTTCTTCCCAAACCTCACCACGCCTTTCCAAGGAGAGACCTTAAGATACACCTAGTCTTCCACTTGGAACTCTAACGGCCTACAATGATAATCAACATAAGATTTTTGTCTATCATTAGTTGCCTTCAACTATTGTTGTATCATCTTAATCTTCTCAGCCATCTGTTGTACATGCTTAGGACTTAGAAGTTGATAATTGCTAGTATCATGCCAACACAATGGAGATCTACAACATCTCCCATACAAAGACTTGTATGATGCCATATCAATACTCTAATAGCTGTTATTGTAAGTAAACTCTATCAAACTGAGGTGCACATCCCAACTACCCAAAACTATAAGACACAAGCTCTCAACAAATGTTCTAAAATATGTATAGTCATCTCAGACTATCCATTTGTCTATGGGTGAAATGTTGTGTTGAACCTCAATTGTGTACCCATGGTTGTGTGCACACACTCCTAGAAGCAAGTGGTAAAGTGAGGACCTCTATCTGAAACCATGGTAATTGGAATACCATGCGAGCGAACTATCTCATGAATATAAACTTGTTCCAACTTCTCAGCAGTATATGTTGTCTACATAGGAAGGAAATGTGCTAACATGGTCAACCTGTCAAGATCACCCAAATAGAATCATGGCCTTCAGCTATCCTAGGATGTCCAAGCACAAACTCCATAGTGATTGTTGGTATGTATGCCCTGAGAGCCAACCATGGGATGATTGGTGGGATACATTAAGATTGATTTGATAAACATCAAAGGCAAGCTCCAAATTCTTTCTGGTTCAGTCATATGAGATAGTGATAGAACATATTGAATGTCTAGAGAATGACAGTACTCAATGACGTATGTTTTCAAGTTGAGGACCTGAACGATGAGATCATACAGATGCTAAGAGTTTGTACATTCTTGTTATGTCCCTATTCGGATGTCATTGTGGAAGGTAGATAGACATCAATGACACACAAGACTAGATTGTGGTGTTGGTTGATGACATAATCTCATTCGTCATGATATAGAGATATAAAACCAAACACATAGGTACTTGTTAGAGAACAAGTGTACCGGACAGACCCACTGTGAGTTTGACACATGGAACCATGACATGGTAGTCACAGTCAGTACTCACAGTGATGGTGGTGAGTGTGATTCTTTGACCTGAAATCACTACACTCAACACATGTCGTTGGGCACACTTTGACATCATCAAACGCAGTCCTGAAACATGGGTTGTTATAAAGGTGATGATTGGGTGGCTTTGACACATGGGGCTTTTGAGGGGTGAGTGATAGATATGGGATTTGTCCCTCCTGAGGGAGTTTGATATCCATGGAAACATGATGAGTAGGATTGAGAAAGGCGTGCACACATATGTGAATCAATATGTGATATTGATGTCATACATATCTCTTCCAATCTATTCTGAGATCAAGAAAGTGAATGAACGTCGACATGATGACTGTTCCATGCCTTGAGTTCATTCGGGATATCAGTGATAAAGGAATTATACATTCACTATAACACCATTCACGGATTGTAGGATAGAAATTTGTTCTCCAACATTCTATTTCACTTGGGTAGCACTGATGTGTGACTAGGCACCACTCTTTGCTTGTGAAGTCATAAATGTTATGGACTTTCACTGCCAACGTGAAATTGACCTGCAGGGTCACACACATAGGATTTAACCTGGAAGAGGAGTTTTGTCCACAAACAATGTTTGGATTGATTACTAAAGGAGTTTAGTAGTTCAATTAAACACTCAATTAATTGATAGCTCAATGTCATAATGTTCAAGGTGTTGGATAGATTGATTGGAGTATCAGATTGATTGAAACTGCAATTGACTGATTCTGCACAATCTACACTCCCAACCGATCGGCTCATGTGATGAACCGATCGGCAGAGCTTGGTGAACCGATCAGCTCAGGTGGTGAGTCGATCGGCTCATGTACAGGGTGAAACGATTGCTTCAAGTGTTGAAATGATCGGTTTAACTGTTGCAACCGAGCAAGTTGGGAAAGTAGGATTGGTGAGAAATTTCTTTTCATTTCACTTGCCCAATTTGATAGGAACAAGGATTGGTATTTGATATCAATTAGAAACAAAAGAAGAAAAGTCAATCAGGAACTGACCAGGACCACAAACCGACCGGTTCACAAGTGAACCGATCGTTTCATGGGTCCCAACCGATCGGTTGAGGTGTCAACCGACCGGCTCAGGTCCCCAACTGACCGTTTCAGAAATGAAACGATCAGCTCAAGTTGCGCAATTGGTTGTTTTTGTGGAAAATCTCAAACCCTTCTACTCCTGCTTTAGTCCCGTGTTGCTTGGGATAGAGAACCCTGCCCCATGACCCTCCTATATATAGGGGTATTGGGGGCTTCTCAAAGAACAACACAGTGCAACCAGTTGCTCTGTAAAGTTGTCGTTCTCTCTGGTTTTGGCAACCGAGAGAGAGCCCGAGCAAGTGCTACCCGATAAGGGAGGCACAACAAGAGAAAGACAACTGCAGAAAGTGACTGGTGGCTAGAGAGTGTGTCAGTGACTAGTACGCTGATAGGAGGGTGCGACTCCTTCCAATTCCTTGTGGGACAAGGAGATTGGAGTTCCAGGTGGTCTGTGTGGACTACTTTAGAGGTGGGAGATTTCTGCCGCTCGAAGGACAGCTGTCAATCCCGACAGTCCCGGTGAGACCAGGAGTTGTCAGTCCCAGTGCGACCAGGAGCTGCACAAACACCGTCCAAGATCGAAGGTGAAGACCGTGCAAGCCGCGAGGTATTGTCACCGAGCAAGCCTCGGGACAAGGAATGATTCCACGAACCATCCTTTCCTATTGTATAGACGTTGATGCGTTTCCTTGTTCTGGGTTTTGGGAGGAAATGTTTTTTTTCCGCTGCCTTCTCTGCCTCCCATAAAACCCAACAGTGGTATCAGAGCCACGTCAACTACTCTATACTTTAGGATTATCAATATGATTGATTTTGGTTTGTCGCCTTTATTTATTGCATATGATGCGAATAAAATTGGCTTTATGCATGTCCAATCCTAAATCCACAAATCCCAATTTACAAATATGATATGTATTATGAATGCACCCGATACACGTCACCCTTAAATGAGTTTTGTGGTGGATGTATAGCGCGGTTATGGCCAATAAACCCTATCTATGTATGGTTGTATGTGGTTGCTTGCATCTCAGTCTGCGCACCGATCTTCCTTCTCCTATTCCTGATGTAATTCAAAATAATTCGAGATTTCTTTCCTACCTTTGCTCCCCTCTAATATAACTCGAGGTTTCTCTTTTTACAATGTAAAATTAGGATAGAATTTTATTTCTTGTTATGTCAAAGAACGAAGGACATCCTGACGATAGCTCAGACGATTAGTTCAAGGTGTGAACCGATCGGTTGACGTTCCAGACGATCGGTTCAAGGAGTGAGCCGATCGATTGATGACCGGTTTGAGGAGAGAGACGACCGGGTGGCGGCCATGATGAGATGCACGATGACCAGGTGAACCGATCAGTTGGAGGAGCTAACCGATCGGCTGGTGGCACCCAGCCGACCAGTCAGATGGCGAGCCAATCAGTCATGTGATGAGTTGATCAAACCCAGAAAGGCAAAGCACAGAGTTCATCTTGTACAGGTTGCATGTGATGTAGACCTAGATGATAGTGATTCCTCTTGGCTTGAGGAATCACATTAGGATGGCCATAATCATTGCTTTTATCATTTCACATGTTTTTTGTGGGATATAACATGTATATGATACGTACTATGTATTGTGCTGATTGGATATGTATATGTATATAAAAACCAAATCCCTCATTAAAATATTAAGTCTTATATGCCTTCCATTAGCGGCACACATGAAAAACTCGATCGACCAAGTGTAGGTTATGCCAAAGCGTGGTGCACCGTCTATCTTGTGGAAGTGTGAAGGGTTGACATGTAGGTTCTGCCAAAGCAGGGTGCATGTTTACCGTGTCAGCTTTTGGGTTAGATTTAACTGGTGATTCTTAGAGCGTCTAAGCGCAGAGGCAAGGAATGTTCATGGCAAGGTGTTGCACATGTTCATTCATCAAGAGTTGAATATGATGCAATTGGCATGATGGCCTACCTAAATAGTCAAGATTGTGGGCGATCAGCCAAAGCTGACTCATGACTTGATGAAATATGGATCTTGCCCACTAGAAGGTTGTATGCTGCAATCTTCTGAATTGATGGTGAGGGCTATCAATTTGAACTAAAATAGTGGGAGCTATAATTAATTAAAGTCCTAATTATATCGTCAACTTTTCAAATCAATCAAATAAGTCAAAAATGAGTTTTTGGACTAAAATTGCATATTTCCTTTTGTAGCACAAATGACAACAAAAAACAATCACTTTTCTTTGAGATCCATCCTGAAAAAGGAAAAGTTAAATGGGAATAATTTCCACGATTGGTTAGGACGTTCAGAAGTGTTATGAATCAAAGAGTGAAAGCTCTAAGTCCTAGTTATACCAGAACCAGATGAACTCGATCCCACCACATCAATGGTTGAAAGTATGCTTATGGAAGCATATCGAGGATGACATTGATGAGGAGTGCTTGATGTTGTGTTCTCTGAACTATGAGTTCTAGAGACAACATGAGACATATGATGTCTCCAAGACATTGTCCTAGTATGTCACAACAGAAGGAGATCCAGTAAGGTATTCACACACTCAATATGATTGGGTATGTGGAAAGACCTGACTAAGAAGGATTCCCTCTAAGCCAAGAGTTGGCTATTGGTATGATACTGCAAATGTTGTGAGAATCAAACATTTCATGATAAATTACAATATGAACAACTTTGACAAGCGTAGACAAAGTTATTGGACATGTTGAGGACAGTAGAGGAAAATATGAAGAAAGACTAACCCTAATCTTTGATGAGATCAATGAAAGGTAAGTCATAAGGGCAAGGGCAAGGGCAAAGCAAAGAAGTGTTATGATGCTAGCCAGCAGCCCAAGCCGTCATCAACCTCAAGGCACAGGGGGAAAGGGTGTATGAGGGAATTTCCCTCTATATCTAGAAGAACAAAAGATGATGAAGGAGGGGATGGAGATCTCTACCTTAGGTATCATGAAATGAACCGCTTCTTTATCTGAGGAATATGATACCAAGATATGGATATGTCATATATGATATGCAATATCCACAAATAAATGATGGTCTTTGTGAAAGTACCAAGAATGGAGTACCCATCATTGGAGCAAGTGTTTCTTCCATAGATAGGAGTACCTTTCAGTTTATTTCAGCCTAAAGGGCACAAAATAGAGTTGAGAACTTCTATTTCATATTTTCCAATAGATAGAAACACTTTATTTTTGCATATTGTATGACAATGATGGCAATCAATAAAGAGATGTTTCAATTTATAAAGATATGATCTTTGTGGCAATGCCTTGTTTATCTTGTGGTATTTGATATGCATAAGATAAAATGATACCTAAATGTTATAGATAACTCAAACAATCAAATTAGCATCAATCATGAGAAATTCATTTCTAGTTTCCATGTGATGGATAAATCTAGACTCTTTTGGTTAGAGAACCAGTAAGAGACATGAATATCTTGGACATCATTAATAAATCTTCACTAATGGTAGTGGGAGAATGATTATCCTATTAGGTATGATACATGTGATGTATTTACATACCTATTGGAACAAATGCTAATACTTCAAATGGTGTTTAGAGAAATACCAATATGAATATCTTGAAGTGTTCAAGATTATCATAGATGAAGTGCAAATTTGGTAAAGTGTTAATTCTTGATGAGATCAATGAATGAAATACTTGGACCAAATGTTTGAGATCCTTATGAGTGATTATGATAGTATATCATAGTGAACTCATGATTAAGGCATGGTGATGTCTAAATCAAGAAGAAATCATACTCTAAGGAGTTAGAGAATGATTTTCAAATAACTGAATTCTTCTTAAATAAAGAATACACTTCGCTAATAAAGGACATTAAGAATCACAAGGAGTTGTGAGTTCTTATATCCTTGACAGATACACCTCGTTTATCTATGTGATGAGTTGTTCATGTGATGAGTCAACTATCTAGATGAATATGAGGAACCGAATTTTGAGTTATGGTTTATGACCATTACATCCTAAATGACATCCATGTGAACCATAAGGTATGACCTTGATGGTAGCACCCATTGGATGAAATCCATAAGTGCAAATGAATCTTAAGTGTTAAGACACATGGATAACATTTTGAGAAGGATGATTCTTGTTGATTGCAACTTAATGACTAAGACATTTGGCATATGGATACTAAAACCGCATTCCTATGAGGAATAAAACAAGGATGTGTACGTGACACAACCTATAAGGTTTGTGAATCCACTAATGCAAATGAAGTCTATAAGTTACAATGGACTAATCAATGTGATTGATTGAGTACAAGAAGCTCAGAATTAGATCTTTACTTTGATAATATAGTCAAAGGGTTTGACTGATATGTCAAAGATAAAGAAGGGATTTGTGATTTAGTGGGAGTGTGTTCACATTCCACATGTTGATGTGAAATGGAAATGTTCTAGAATGGAAATCCAAAAGTGGAAATTATCTTTAAGGAAGATAGAGATGTTTCCTATGTGATAGGAATAGAGATCTATATAGATAGTTCTCGAAAACCTCTTGACCTGAAAGGAGAAAACATACATTGGGAATATGTACTGAAGGGTTCAGTATGCACAGATTCAGTGGGAGAAAACTTGCCCATGTTACATGGAGTTAGTATCCCAAGGCCAAGTGTCCAATTATTATGAAGAATGGGAACACTAAGAATAGATATGGATCTATCATGTATGTAATTATCCCATTATCGTGCATGTATCGACATGGAAAGAACAAAATGCATTCATCATCTTGTATGTAGGACATGGCAATATGATGTTCTCATCCTGATAAATCTTATGTGAGACATGACGAGTGGATGTCTGTCTACTTCCAGTAAGGGTTACTGGAATACCATGAGAACTTGATAAGTACTTGAGAAGTACTAGTTCTATGGAGATAAGGAAGAGTTCAATGTAAAGAGTTACATTGATGCAAACTTCTGAAAAGGATAGAAAATTAATCGCAAATTATATATAAGATATATAAAAGTGAAAGTTTGTTGATAATTGGAAGTGTTGCAATAAAACCATTTAAAAGGAAATGTCGAGTATCTGTGTGTTAGAGAACAATTATATGGATCTAGAAGTTCATGAGATGAACTTATAGATATTCCGCTCATTGATGACAAGTATGGAATCCTTGATCATGCAATGTGGCTAAAGGTTAGCAAAGGAATACTAGATCGCATATTACGGCAACTCCATCTCATATGTGTGACGTACATCGAAGAGATGAGAGACATGAAATTTATACTGACTTTGGCACGGTGTTGCCATTACTCACTATGTTCACACTAGAGCAAAGTAACATGCAGGACATGTTTGAATATCACTATGAATATGATTCAAGGGTGATTGGCTCACAGTGCAAGAGGGAGTCTGTTGGTATGTATGCCCTGAGAGCCAACCATGGGATGATTGGTGGGATACATTAAGATTGATTTGATAAACATCAAAGGCAAGCTTCCAATTCTTTCTGGTTCAGTCATATGAGATAGTGATAGAACAGATTGAATGTCTAGAGAATGACAATACTCAATGATGTATGTTTTTAGGTTGAGGACCTGAACGATGAGATCATACGGATGCTAAGAGTTTGTACATTCTTGTTATGTCCCTAGTCGGATGTCATTGTGGAAGGTAGATAGATAGCAATGACATACAAGACTAGATTGTGGTGTTGGTTGATGACAGAATCTCATTAGTCAAGATATAGAGATATCAAACCAAACACATAAGTACTTGTTAGAGAACAAGTGTACCAGACAGACCCACCGTGAGTTTGACACATGGAACCATGAAATGGTAGTCACAGTCAGTACTCACAGTGATGGTGGTGAGTGTGATTCTTTGACCTGAAATAACTACACTCAACACATGTCGTTGGGCACACTTTGACATCATCAAACACAATCCTGAAACATGGGTTGTTATAAAGGTGATGATTGGGTGGCTTTGACACATGGGGCTTTTGAGGGGTGAGTGATAGATATGGGATTTGTCCCTACTGAGGGAGTTTGATATCCATGGCCACTTGATGAGTAGGATTGAGAAAGGTGTCCACACATGTGTGAATCAATATGTGATATTAATGTCATACATATCTCTTCCAATCTATTCTGAGATCAAGAAAGTGAATGAACGTCGACAGCATGACTGTTCCATGCCTCGAGTTCATTCGGGATATCAGTGACTATGGAATTATACATTCACTGTAACACCATTCATGGATTGTAGGATTGAAAGTTGTTCTCCAACTTTCAATTTCACTTGGGTAGCACGGATGTGTGACTAGGCACCGCTCTTCTCTTGTGAAGTCATAAGTGTTATGGACTTTCACTACCAATGTGAAATGGACCTGCAGGGTCACACACATAGGATTTAACCTGGAAGAGGAGTTTTGTCCACAAATAATGTTTGTATTGATTACTAAAGGAGTTTAGTAGTTCAATTAAACACTCAATTAATTGATAGCTCAATGTCATAATGTTCAAGGTGTTGGACAGATTGATTGGAGTATCGGATTGATTGAAACTACAATTGACTAATTTTGCACAATCTGCACTCCCAACTGATCGGCTCATGTGATGAACCGATCGGCAAAGCTTGATGAACCGATCGGCTCAGGTGGTGAGTCGATCAGCTCATGTACAGGGTGAAACGATTGCTTCAAGTGTTGAAACGATCGGTTTAACTATTGCAACTGAGCAAGTTGGGAAAGTAGGATTGGTGAGAAATTTCCTTTCGTTTCATTTGCCCAATTTGATTGGAACAAGGATTGGTATTTGATACCAATTCAAAACGAAAGAAGAAAAGTAATCGAGAACTGACCAGGACCACGAACCGACCGATTCAGAAGTGAACTAACCATTTCATGGGTCCTAACTGATCAGTTGAGGTGTCAACCGATCGACTCAGGTCCCCAACTGACCGTTTCAAAAATGAAACAATCGGCTCAGGTTGCGCAGTTGGTTGTTTTTTGCGGAAAATCTCGAACCCTTCTACTCCTGCTTTAGTCCCTCATTTCCCGGGATAGAGAGACCTATCCCATGACCCTCATATATATATAGGGGTATTGGGGGCTTCTCAAAGAACAACACAGTGCAACCAGTTTCTCTGTAAAGTTGTCATTCTCTCTGGTTTTGCCAATCGAGAGAGAGCCCGAGCAAGTGCTACCCGATAAGGGAGGCACAACAAGGGAAAGACAACTGCAGAAAGCGACTGGTGGCAGGAGAGTGTGTCAGTGACTAGTATGCTGATAGGAGGGTGCGACTCCTTCCAATTCCTTATGGGACAAGGAGATTGGAGTTCCAAGTGGTCTGTGTGGACTACTTTAGAGGCGGGAGATTTCTGCCGCTCGGAGGATAGTTTTCAATCCCGACAGTCCCGGTGAGACCAGAAGTTTTTAGTCTCAGTGCGACCACGAGCTGCACAGACACCGTACAAGACCGGAGGTGAAGACCGTGCAAGCCGTGATGTATTGTCTCCGAGCAAGCCTCGGGACAAGGTATGATTCCACAAACCATCCTTTACAATTGTATAGACGTTGATGTGTTTCCTTATTTTGGGTTTGGGGAGGAAATTGTTTTCTTTCCACTGCCTTCTCTGCCTCCCATAAAACACAACAGTGATATGATCCCATTTCCAGTGCGGTATAGGTAATAGTTGCAAAGTTCCTATAGGTTTTTGATGTTCTACCTTAACTTGCTGACATAATGTGCACTTAGCCACAAGCTCAGCTACGTCTTGCTTCAAGCTAGGCCACTAATACAAATCATTTAGATTGTCGTACATCTTGGTGCTACCTAGATGCGTAGAATGCATCAAAGAGTGAGCCTCTTTGAGAACCAACTTCCTCTGATCATCAACATCAGTAACCATTGCTCTATCATGGAAACACACTATCTTGTCATCTGACTCATGGAAACGATCACGCTTCTCACTGTCAAACTCTACTCAGATCTACTAAATCACAACATCATCACATCATGCATCTCTGATCCGCTGCCTTAATACATGTTTCACATGTAATTGTGCCAATAGTCCTACAAACAAGGACACCTCCATCTTCACATTCATCTGATGTAAAGAGAACAACATGTCTCTCTTATAGCACACTAAAGAACGTAGTTGCACCTTATCAACAGATGATTATGAAGAAGAATTCATACTTAAAGAATCTACCATCACATTCGCCTTCCCTTGATGGTAGTCTATGGTGCAATCATAGTCCTTGATCGAATCCATCCAACATATCTTTCTCATGTTCAACTCCTGCTTCGAGAAGATGTACTTTAGGTTTGTGTGATTGGTGAATATCTGACACTTCTCTCCATAAAGGTAGTGTCTCCATGTCTTTAAGGCATGGACCATAGCTACAAGCTCCAGATCATGTGTCAGGTAGCTATATTTGTCTTTTTAAGTTGTCATGAGGAGAAAGAAATCACATTCTTATCTTGTATCAACACACAACCCAAACCATTTCTCAATGCATCACAGAAGACAATATATCCCTTTCCTTGCTCAGGAAACACTAACAATGGTGCACAAGTCAACTTCTCTTTCAAAAGCTAGAAAGCACACTAACACTTGTCATCCCAGAAAAACTATAAGCCTTCATTAGGGGTAACACCACTACATTGAAGTTCTTGATAAACCTCATGTAATCGCCTTCCAAACCAAGGAATTGTAAAAATCTGTCGGTGTCTTTGGTTGCTCCCATTCTAGCACTGACTCCATTTTTTTCGAGTCTACACAGACTCCTCTAGCAGATATAATGTGCCCAAGGAAAGACACCTCCTTCAGCTAGAACTCACACTTTCTGAACTTAACGTACGACAGATGTTGTCTCAACAAGGTCAAAATTTTAATAGTGTAACATTCAATCCTTTTTCATGAATTTTGATTACATAATAACAATTGGAGCCAAGAAACTATAATGTTGCAATGAATAACCTATTATATGATTTTAATGATTAATTCATTAATTATGTCTTTAATTGGGGTTAATTATATATGTTCAACAATCAATATGATTTGACCTCAATTTGACACCTGAAAATCTTATTAGAATTTGAATTTGAAGAAAAATGACAAAATAAGAAATATTATATCAATACTTGTAAAAAAAGTAATAGATACATTTATTAAGTTCTTAATATAATTGTGAATAAAATAAATACCAAACGTTTGCCAATAAAAGAGTTAATCTCGAGTTAACGTCGAAATTAGATTCACCATGTCATAATTAGCTTAGATTTCAATTTTCTTGTCAGCTAGACTTTGTTTACTAATTCATTTGATTGATAAAAATTATATCTTTAATACATTTAATAAATCATATAAGGAATTGGTCAATTTTATTACTTATATACATGTCATAATGCCTCCCTACTTCTCCCCCATTCACGTGGATTCCCCATGTCTCCCCTTCCTTTCTCCCTATAACCATGTGCATCTCCTTTACATTGAATCTACGAATGGCACCTTAGAGGAAACCGTTTGTTGTCATCCCCCCTCTTCCGGCATATTCACATTTCTCCTTTTCACCCATCACCCCTTCCTCACATTATAAGGCCTTGAACACTAAACCCTGGCCTCCATCTCCTAGCCTCCAGTCTTGGAAGGGAGGAGCCCATTCCCAAAAGCTAGCCTCTAGAGGCTACATAGGTGCCCAAAGTGGTGGCACTATCTCCTCTCCTCTCTAAAACCTCTGCCACCATGATTCTCTTCTTATTTTCCCTAGAAACCAGAGCCCTAACGCTTCACCAATTTGGAAACCAACACCCAGTTTTCTGATTGCCGTCTACAACTACAAGAGGTTGGTGAAGGTATATAGATTGATTGAGATCAATGTAACTTCATTACTTCTTCTCCTCTCATTCCCCTCACATCCCTTCCCCTATTTCATCCCCATCTTTCACCGCCCAGTGGTTCCTCACCTCCCCTTCCTCATCATCTATTTTCTTTCTTCCTTCCTCTTTCCTGCAACACGTCGCAGGTGTGGCAACACCGCTAATCACCTACACATAAAATAATGAGATCCATCAGCCCTAGAAGCCACCACACTAGTCATACTCCTTCTCCCTATTGGAACTTCATCGTCCAACATCCAGATGATGGTGCTTAATGCCTTAAGAGCCTCCTTCATCTTCCTCCCTAGTGCGTCAACCTCCATCTGACTCCTCACCTTCCCTCTGCTGCATTATCGCTGGTCTACACTCATGCCAATGCCATCACATTACATGCTAAGGATGTAGTCAGCACCAGTGGCCTCCACCTTTGGTTTCTCCCTTTCCCTCCTCTGGTTTCTCCTCCACCTGTGCCCAACAACACCAACAAGCGCCAGGTAGCACAATAGGCCTCCAGGAAGTTTTGCACCAACTGAAACCCTCATCATCACCACCATCGCAGGTCATCAATGGCTACAGACCCGACGTCGCCGACCTCACCTAGAAAATAATAGATCTACAACACCACCATCTAGCCACAAGTCTGCAATTGTCTCCCTACAACATCCAATCTCCTCCACCACACTGTCAGACACCCTAGATCTTAAAACCTGCAAACTGACTATTTCAATCTATAGCCTAAACTGACACCATCACAACCATGTTCTCCTGAACATAGAGCTATCCCCCGTCACAGACGGGTTTGACATATCATTGGCAACCTTACAACAACAGGATCCCTTGAGATGATGGATGATCATCGTCTACAACCTAAGGTTAGTTCTAATGCAATATTTGTATATGCAAAGTCTTCATCTAAGATTCATGTACATTAACCATATCAATCATGACATATATAGGGGGATTTTTATCTTAAACCTAAAGTATCAAATTCTATTCAACACTTTGATGGCTAATCATATCATAGTTCATATGCATATAAATAACCAACATTGCATATAAATCATGATTAGAATAGTAAAAATATTAATTGAGCTATTTACTTAGTATTTGCATATGAGTATGTATAACATATATGTATGTGAATTAATGAAATGTTAAGTTGTAGCTCAGATTTCAGTGGTTGTTAATAATAGAACTTAATATGATCTCATCCCTTCGTTTATTCCCTAGATACACACATCATTATATATAATTATGAGATGAAATACATACCGATCTTGGGTGCACACCTATCTATAATAAACAATTCTTTACCAAAGGAAATATAACATATGTATAAGAATACATTATAATAAATACAAATATGGTTGACAAGTTGGTCACATTGGGACCTACTCCAAGTACCTATAAATTACATATTTGTATTCATTGCATATTCAAGTATTTGATGATAAACTATACATACACACCAATATACATGCTAAGTATAATGTTAGGTATTACATTGATTCACATGGTATGGGAAGACAAATACATTACAAAATCCAATTTCAAAGAATGCATATTGAAAGAAACACATATATATACCCTAGAAATCATTAGACCTATGTTACTAGAAATGAAGGTTAGAATTGAAATAGATATCTAATGAATCATAACTAGATTTAATAACAATTAGGTTAATTGGGCTAGAATAAGAACAATATCGATATATAATACGAATGTACACATTTGTTCATTGTAGTTGTTGTAATGTATATAATGTGTTCATTGGATGAATAATTGGGTTTGGAGACTAAATGTGACAGAGTGATTTTTTACATATATATTATTTAATTCCTCTCTCTTACAATTTTAATTGTTCCATTTATGCCCTCAATTCTCTCTCTCATTAATTTAATTAAATGGATCATCAATTTAACTTAAGACCATCCATAATGGTGCATAAAGTCAATAATACAAGTATCATGACATTTGGTCAATTGACATATTCAATAATCAAATTTCTACTCCAAATTTGTAGCTTAGCTACTTAATGACATCATTAAGTTATCCCTAGAGTTTTTTTGCAATTGGAAGGGTTTGTCATCTTCACTGACGCATCAAGGAATGGGTTAGGCTGTGTCCTTATGCAAAATGGCAAAGTAGTGGCATATGCATCTCGTCAGCTAAAACCTAACGAGCTCAATTATCCTACGCATGACCTGGAATTGGCTGCAATAATTCATGCTCTTAAGATTTGGAGACACTACTTGTATGGGGCAACATTCAATATCTTCACCGATCACAAGAGCCTTAAGTACATCCTGACTAAGAAGGACTTGAATCTGCATCAATGCTGATGGATCGAATACCTAAAGGACTACGATTTCATTATTGCCTATCACCCTGGTAAGGAAAATGTAGTCGTTGATGCCCTTAGCAGAAAAAGGGCAGTATGTGCATCTCTTTCTGTCCCTAAATGGAGGAACATGGAGGATCTAGTGGGCTGGAAGCCGCAGTTTCTGTCTGATCGTGTGCATGTTAATAACATTTCCATCACGTCCAACCTGCATTTCAAACTTCTTGAGGCACAAAAGGCTAGTCCTGATCTTGCAGAGCTATCTTCTCTCCTGTCGAGGCCGCAAATGCATCTGTCCGTGGGTCTTGATGGTGGTCTCCGTTACAAGAATCACATGTGGGTTCCTAAGCAGTCAACTGTAAAGACATCAATCCTAAATGAGGCACATGGGTCCAAGTACACAGTTCATCCAGGCACGACAAAGATGTACAGAGATCTACAACGTCAGTTTTGGTGGAGGGGCATGAAGCGTGATATTGCCGATTTCGTGTCTAGGTGTTTGACATGTCAAAGGATCAAGGCCGAACATCAGAGACCAGGCGGTCTACTACAACCCCTTGAGATTCCGAAATGGAAATGGGAACAGATCACCATGGATTTCGTGGTAGGGTTACCCAGGACCAGGAAGGGATACGACACTGCATGGGTCATAGTAGATCGTCTCACCAAATCAGCTCATTTTCTTCCTGTGAAGACTACTGCAAGGGTTTCTGAGTTGGCTGACCTCTACATACGGGAGATAGTACGTCTGCATGGAGTTCCAACATCGATTGTCTCAGACAGGGACCCGAAGTTAACGTCAAAGCTGTGGAAACAGGTTCAAGAGGAATTGGGCACCAAGTTGAACTTTGTTACAGCCTACCATCCACAGACAGATGGGCAGTCAGAGCGTACGGTACAGATTCTAGAGGATCTTCTGCGAGCTTGTGTCCTCGATTAGCAAGGATCATAGGACTGTTACTTGCCTTTAGCTGAGTTTGCCTATAATAATAGCTATCAGGCAAGCATTGGGATGCCTCCCTATGAAGCTCTTTATGGCCGACCGTGCAGATCACCTTTACACTGGGATGATGTCGGAGGGTGTACCCTGATGAAATCCGAGGAGATGCAGTTATATACCGATAAGGTTTCTCTAATTAGACAGAGGATGAAGCGAGTACAGGACAGGCAGAAATCGTATGCAGATGCTCACAGAAAGGAACGTCAGTTCAAGGAGGGCGATCATGTCTTTTTGAAGATTCGACCTATTCGATCTTTGGCCAAGAACAAAGGAAAGCTCAGTCCTCGTTATGTTGGACCCTTTGAGATTCTAGAAAGGGTTGGTGAATGTGCCTACCGCCTTGCCTTGCCACCTCAGTATAGTGCCATGCGTAATGTGTTTCATGTATCTAATCTGAAGCCCTATGTCAAAGATTCCAGTCATATCTTGAATCATGAGCCTCTCAAATTGAAGGATGATCTGTCATATGCTGAATCCCCAGTCAGAATTCTCGACTTCAAGAAAAAGGAGCTTCGCAGTAATCGTCATATTGAAATGGTGAAAGTTCTCTGGAGCCACCATGATGAGACAGATGCCACCTGGGAACTAAAGACCGAGGTCGAGAAGAAGTATCCATACCTTTTTCACGATGCTTGAATTTTGGGGACAAAATTCTTAAAAGGAGGGGAGAATGTGATAGAGTGATTTTTTACATATATATTATTTAATTCCTCTCTCTTACAATTTTAATTGTTCCATTTATGCCCTCAATTCTCTCTCTCATTAATTTAATTAAATGGATCATCAATTTCACTTAAGACAATCCATAATGGTGCATAAAGTCAATAATACAAGTATCATGACATTTGGTCAATTGACATATTCAATAATCGAATTTCTACTCCAAATTTGTAGCTTAGCTACTTAATGACATCATTAAGTTATCACTAGAGTTTTTTTGCAATTGGAATTACCAATAAAGAGTTATAACCAATTTAATCTTGAGCTAATATATCACCTTTTTCATAGCCTAGACCTAAGTTTCTTATTAAATCAAGTTGATTTAATTGTCACACTACCTAAGAAACCCGCCCCACCCTCCTAGCCATTAGATTGGGCGATATGGGGATTAGCCCTGATCCAAAGGAGGAGACTTCGTCTCCTACCTTCCGCAAAGGACGGGGAGGCAGCAGGAGATGAGGCCCGACCTACCTCGCCACCTCACCCTCGGTTTTGAAATTTTAACCCAACAGACCTCTTCGAAACTCCGCGACGAACTCGTCTAGCCCCAGTTTGACCCCCCATCCTCGGATCAGAGAGAACAGATCCCGACTCCCTCGCTGCTCTCACCGGTGGCGGCGCACGAATTAGGGGTTTACCCTATACATCACCTCACGCCTATATAACACTCCTAAGAGCTCCGCCAAACCTCCTTTCATCATCCCGTACCTCAACGGAATACGCCCCTACCACCCTCACCTCGAGCACCCCCTGCTCACCTGACTTCGATCTCGCCCACCCTCCAGTGGCCCTCTCCGTTCAATTGAACGCACCCACACCATCTCGGGATCTCGGCGAGATGACCTACACCTTCGGTTGGAGCCACGAAGGCCTAGGAGCCTGGGTCGACTAGCCACCGGAGCTGCGCGCAAGGCTGCCATCGTCGACGAGGTCCAGGGTACGTCGAGCATCCGGAAGTGGACCAACAATTTCACGAACCCCACGCGGAGCTTCGTGACCCCTCAATCCAGGCGGAGGGCAGGTAAATACATGGAACCCATTTTCTGTTTTCAGAGTATCCCGCCATCGAAACCAGGGCTGTAGCTAACCTCCGGCGAGCTTCTTGGGTTCGTTGGACTCAGGAAGACCTCGCGAATGCGTTCCGCCCATCCTCACACTCCCAGACACCCCCTAACCTGCCTGAGCTTCTTCACCCCCCCTTCTTCTCTACTGCCCGATCCTCGTTGCTGCCTCGCGCGTGAGGGAAGCAATCAAAGGGGCAGAAGTACTAACCTGCCCTAACCTGTCATTATGACAACCAAAGCCCAAAAGGGGCATTTACGTCCTTTTCCCCCCATCCTTGACCCGACTGACCAAGGCTGGCTCGCGGGTTAAAGAGAGGATCCACATAGCCGGATCCCTGTTCTGATCCGCGAGACCATCAATCCTTTTTTTTCATTTATCTTATTAAAATTTCCTAATTGGTCGATTTTCAATTAATTATAGAAAATAGTAGGATCATCAGAAAATAGCAAAACTATATATCATTTTGATCAGAAAAACGAGACCTATTCATATAAAATATGATCAGACCCTGTTGATCATTCCTGTTCGAAAATATAATCTAAACCCATTTTAATCAATGTTATATATTATCTTTAGGATGATCGTAATCAAATTTTGATATCTTTTGATCTTTGATCTTGACATGAGCTAGAATAACCCTGAATATCGAAATATTAAATCCAATATGATCAAATCTTCAAGGATCATAACTAGACTCTTCCATATGACTTTCTTATTTCAATATTTGTTGAAAACATCATATCAAACCCTAATCTTCTAAGATCTCTTTAAGAACTTGATTAATCAACCTCCTTTGGTCAACTCTGATCTCAAGGATCAGGAGTACCCTAATGATGACTCTAATGATCCCAATCCAATGATCTAAATCCTAAGGATCTAAACCCTAATGATCTAAACTCTAAAGTTATAAGAAATGATAAAGACATATTGTAACATAGGGTTACTCATATTTCAGGAGGATCTTCTCTCAACCCTTGATCTAGGAACCTGTGAGGATCAGATCTGCTAGAAGGTACGTGGTTATAAGTATATGACTAGTTTTCCATGGTTGTTAAAAGTATTGTACTTGGATGCAACTACTTTATAAATGTGCTTGGATGAAACACTATAGTGTATTTTCCTTTGCTGACAAAAACTCTAAATATAAGATGAAAGGTTAGATGGATTGTAGCTACATGCACTGCCTAATGTTGGATGTATGTGCCTAACATGGATGTATGAAATCTGGCCCATGTTAGATGTATGTATCCCTCTCTTTCTCTTCTATATGGCCCACATTAGATGTATGTTGAAAAGGTGCTTGAAGTAGTACAATCGCATCGAATGACATGTTAAAAGAAATGTTTACTTGATTATCGCTTCGCTTAAAGAATATGATTTCTTCTTATCTCGTTTTGATTTCAAAAGTTACTTTTCTTATGCAACCATACTATAGTATCTTTTTCTACCACGTACTCTTTTGACTCGTGTTTTGTTTCCCATATTTTTAGGTACATAGAACTTGTGAAACAATGGAGTAAAAGAGATGATCAATGTACCTGAAGGCATAATAAATGAGCAAGGAGGATATATTAGATAGATTTATGTTCTTCTTATCTATTTCATGATAGATGTAATTTTTCCCTTTCCAGTACTTTGAGGATGATAATATCCTATGTATCTCTATTATTTCTTTAGAACTATTTACATCTCTTCTCTCCATTCGAATAAGTTATGTATGACTTTATTTATTCTCAATGAATGGTGGTTATTGTGGCTATTAATTGTTGTTTGTGAACTAGATCTTGGCATATCTCTGGTTTTAGTTGACTTCACTAATTTCTTGTATTTTCCCTTTTGACATTTATAAGATATGAGTGCACGCATATCTGTTTATGTCATTATGGAAAGTATATAGAAATTGGGGTCGTCTCACTAAATATACCTATTGAGCTAACTCTTAGTTTCGAAGACGAGGTATGTACTCTTCCCTATTTATAAAAGGGCTTTTATATGACTAAATTTCCCATAATGAGGCATCTCTTGGGTTACTTGTTCTTATTTCTACTTGTTGAAATGTCATATCCTCTCACTTGTGACTTATTGTTGTTCTCCTGAAATTATTATTATGATGTTGAATTGGGTCAATGACCCCACTTGCTTGCTTATCATTTTTGGAAATATGAATGGTGAATGCAAATTATCTAGCCACTCTATTTATGCATGTTAGGTAATTTGACAGATTTAACTATCGTAGATGCTTATGTGTAATGATTAGGGCATGCTACTTCTGCTCAGAGTGTGCTACTTCCACCTTGATATATACAGAGGCATGCTACTTCCTTTTAGGGTGGGCTACTTCCACCAATTTTACTTATGTCAATGACTCAGTGGTGTCATGGCCCTACTATACTTACTTTAGTCCAATATATCTACGATAAATGATTATGATTGTTTTGATATTTTCAATTGTTAATGGAAAGATGTGATATCTCACTTGTTTATTTATAACACCTCATTCTGAAAATTACTTCTCTTGTTACTTCTCATTCAAACTTACCTATCTTTAATGGCCCCCATTTTTTTGGGAATATCTTAATTTACTTTTGAAATAATTAATGCCCTGGTTAATATTCTAATGTACATACTTAGCTTTTGCTGATTCATACCATATTTTCCAATTTTCTGGGTGTCCCCCCCCACCAAGGTGTAGGTGCTTTACATGACAGAGATTCAGGATGATTGTGAGCTAATTGGTGGACATAAGGACAACTTGCGATAGCCTTGTTACCCTTTGCATATGGGATTATGTGTATATAAATGTAACCTTTTCATTTTCTGTACCACCCTTAGGGTGAGAAAGTTATGTACATGAAAATATTTCATAACTTTATAAATAGTTATATTTTCCGCTACTTAATATTTCATGGCTAATGTTTGTACCATTAAGTGGGCCCACTATCGGGTCTCACTCTTTATAGAATGGTATCAGAGCCTAATCAGTCAGTAACTAGATTATTTCAAGTTATCCTAGATTGTTCTTAGTACGTAGACCCTTTAGAGGTTGTTTTCATAACTAAACCTAAGCCAAGTTTGCCAATTAGGGTTTCACCCCCCTATCCAATTTGGTGGGATATATGTATATCGACAAAAGTATGTGGATGACCTAGTTTTAGGTTAACTCTTATCAATCCTTCCCTCTCTTTATAGGCATAAATTTATATATATAAAGGTTGAATCACATAGGAAGTAGCCTCTGCCTCCCTCCTTAAAAGGGGACAAATTATATACTATAGAGGGTAGGTTTACTTGAACTCACATATTGTGTGTAACCCTAGCACAAGTCAATTAAACCTTTTGGATTTGTTTTTTTCTAGCATGCCTATCACACACATTATGTAGATTGGGCATGCATGGGTACAAACTTAGAATATTGGCATGAGTTTTAGATTTTGATATGTTCAATGATAGTACATGATGAAATGAATGAGATCCTTTAAGGTTGGTCTTGACTTTTCTGCAACACACAAAGTTCTCTCAACATAGTTTTGCTCCAAACAATGGGTACTATCCTAGATAAAGTTGTGATATCTTATAGATGAGGAATTGTTGAAACAATGTATAGGTTTCAAGTGATGATCTTTGGGATTTCATCCCTTATGTACCCATAAGGTAGGAATGATATTTATCTCCCTTAACATAGAAAACAAGGATCACATTGTTGAAGAACATAATAACACTTTGTGCCATGTTATTTTTCTTTTTTATCTGAGGACATATGGAGGCATAGTCCGGTTGGAAGCTATAGTGGATACTCTTTTTCTTGAAACTTTGAATGTACAGCAACACCGACTGTATGTGATGTAGATATGTCTATGGTTGATCCTTCTAGAGTTAACCACTCTCTTATCGCAACTATGTAGTTAGTTTACTTGATGTGGGAGAGGACTAGTTTGAATATCAAATTCATAAGGGCTTATAATGACGCTATGGATCTAAAACAACTAGGGAAATAGTTTTTGTAATCTCTTCTTATTATGGTTACACTATCTTATGAAAAAATGATGTTTTGGGAGGTTTTGGCATTAGTCATGATCAAGGGAATTGTGAAGTAATGAAGGTCATGCCTAGTAGGACCTACTAGAAGTTAACTGCATACTATAAGAAACATGTATCCTCTAATCTAGAATTTGGATATGCTTGTTGTATTCCTTGATGAGGTGTGTAGAGAAGCCTCTTTTCCAAAGATCAAGTGATGTCAAGGTGAAAATATATGTTTTATGTGGTAGAAAGTGGTCGGCTTGGTTCTCGGATTGATTTTGGCACCAATTTTTGAATTCCATTACAAGATTTTTCATCATAAAAAAATAATTTTGTTATAATACTATATATGTACAAAAGGAAAATGTTTTTCAACTTTCATTGATAGTTTTGGAACCAAGTCATAACCATAAGGAAGTTGTATTTGATAGACTCGTTAGCATAGATGATCTTTAACAAGACTCTATGACTGGCTAGGTCTAACATGTAACCTAGAACTATGTGAGAAGTAGTAAGTATGAAGAATAAGATGGATATGAGTGACCTAGTGACCTACCCATGTTATATCTTATTGTTAGTTAGATTTTAGACTAACCCTTTTAAGGGCCAGATTCATGTACACTTTGTCCATCAGGAATGCAACTTAACCTAATAACTATGTGAACTTAATATTGTATATAACAAGCAATGATTGGTTAATTTCCTCAACAAGAAGTCATACACATATGATTACTCCCAGTTTAGGGTAATGAAATCTATCTGAGATAGATACATTGAACATTAATTGGATAACCTAAATAAATCAATACAAAAGTTGTACTCGTATGTAATCTAAGTCTTTATATGGGAGAGTCCTATCAATGATGTTAGTAATAATGGTGTTTAGGGACATGATTGAGTGGATTTGGGGGACAAAATCCTTTTCAAGGGGTAAAGTGTTGTAACATACTCAAACCTTGATGTCTATCTTAACCATCCCCGTCCTTAGGACTAAATTTTAATAATGTAAAATTCAATCGTTTTTCATAAAAAATGATTACATAATAACAATTGAAGCCAAGAAATTGTAATGTTGCAACAAATAAACTTTTATATGATTTTAATGATTAATTCATTAATTACGTCTTCAATTGGGGTTAATTATATATGTTCACCAATCAATATGATATGACCTCAATTTGGCACCTAAAAATCTTATTAGAATTTGAGTATGAAGAAAAATGACAAAATAAGAAATATTATACCAAAACTTGTAAAAAAGTAATAGATACATTTATTAAGTTCTTAATATACTGTTTGAATAAAATAAATACGAAATGTTTGCCAATAAATGAGTTAATCTTGAGTTAATTTTGAAATTAGATTCACCATGTCATAACTAGATTAGATTTCAATTTTCTTGTCAACTAGACTTTGATTACCAATTCATTTGATTGATGGAAACTCTATCTTTAATACATTTAATAAATCATATAAGGCATTGGTTTATTTTATTACTTATACATATGTCACAATGCCTCCATACTTCTCCCCCATTCATGCGGCTTCCTCACATCTCCCCTTCCTTTCTCCTTGTAATTGTGTGTGTATCCTTTGCATTGAATCTGCGAACAACACCTTAGAGGAAACTGTTTGTGGTCACCTCCCTCTCCTCTGGCCTATTCACCTTTCTCCTCTTCACCTATCAACCCTTCCTCACTCTTTAAGGCCTTGAACACCAAGCCCTGGCTTCCATCTCTCAGTCGTTAGTCTTGGCAGGGAGGAGCCCGTTCCTAGAAGATGCTAGGGCCTGTAGAGGCTACGGAGGCACCCAAAGTGGTGGCGCTATCTCCTCTCCTCACTAAAACCTCTACCACCATGGTTCTCTTCTTCGTTTCCCTAGCCACCAAAGCCCTAATGCTTCACCAATTTGACAACCAACGCCCAATTTTTTAACTGTCGTCTACAACTACAAGAGGTTGACATAGGCTGATACATTGATTGAGATCAATGTAACTTCATTGTTTCTTATCCTCTCCTTCCCCTCACATCCCTTCTCCTATTTCATCCCCATCATTCACTACCTAGTGGTTCCTCACCTCCCCTTCCTCATCATCTATTTTCTTTCTTCCTTCCTCTTTCCTACTACACATCTCAAGTGTTGTGATGTCGCTAACTACCTACACATAAAACGTTGAGATCCATCAGACCTAGAAGCCACCACACTGGTCATAATCCTTCTCCCTGTTGGAACTCTGTCACCCAACATCCATATGACATTGCTCAACACCTAAAGATCCTCCTTCATCTTCCTCCCTAGTGCATCAACCGCCATCTGACTCCTCCCCTTCCTTCTTTCATGTTGTTGCTGGTCTACATCGGTGCCAACACCATTGAATCACAAGAAAAGGATGCAGTTAGCACCAGCGGCCTCCACCTGTGGTTGCTCCCTTGCCACTCCCCCAGTTGCTCCTCCACCTGTGCCCAACAACACCAACAAGTGCCAGGCAGCACAATTGGCCTTCAGGCAACGCCACACCAACTGACACCCTCATCATCACGACCTTCACAGGTCATCACGGGGTACAAACCCGACACCACCGACCTCATCTCGACAATAACAGATCTACAATGCCACCATCTAACCTCAAGTCTACAACTATCTCCCTGCAACATCCAATCTCCTCCACCACACTATCGAACGCCCTGGATCTTGAAACCTGCAAACTGACTACTTCGATCTACATCCTAAACTAACACCATCACTACCATGTTCTCCTGAACATAGAGCTAGCCCCCCTCGCATGTGGTTTGACATATCATTGTCAACCGTGCAACAACAGGAGCCCTTAAGATGATGGATGATCATCGTCTACAACATAAGGATAGTTCTAATGCAATATCTATACATGCAAAGTATTCATCTAAGATTCATGTACATTAAACCTATCAATCTCGACATATATATGGGGATTTTTATCTTAAACTGAAAGAAGAAAATTATATTTAACACTTTAATGCCTAATTATATCATAGTTCATATGCATATAAATAACCAATATGGCATATAAATTGTGATTAGAATAGTAATAATATTAATTGAGCTATTTACTTAGTATCTACATATGAGTATGGATAACATATATGTATGTGAATTAATGAAGGGTTAAGTTGTAGCTCAAATTTTAGTGGTTGTTAATAATAAAACTTAATATGATCTCATCCCTTTGTTGATTTCCTACATACACACTTTAGTATATGTAAGTATGATATGAAATTAGAAACACATACCTATCTTGGGTGCACACTTATCTATAATAAAAAATTCTTTACCAAAGCAAATATAACATATGTATAAGAATACATTATTATAAATACAAATATGGTTGACAAGTTGGTCACATTGGGACCTACCCCAAGTACCTATAAAGTACATATTTGTATTCATTGCATATGCAAGTATTTGATGATAAATTGTACATACACACCAATATACATGCTAAGTATAATGTTAGGTATAATATTGATTCACATGGTATGGGGAGACAAATACATTAAAAAATCCAATTTGAACGAATGCATATTGAATGACACACATATATATACCCTAAAAATCATTAGAGCTATGTTACTAGAGATGAAAGTTAGAATTGAAATATATATCTAATGAATCAAAACTTGACTTCATAACAAATAGGTTATTGGGGCTAGAATAAGAATGATATGGAAATATATAATAGTACACATTTGTTCATTGTAGTTGATATAATGTGTTCATAGGATGAATAATTGGGTTTGGAGACCAAATATACCTATTGAGATAACTCTTTGTTGTGAAGACGAGGTAAGTACTCCTCCCTATTTAAAAGTGGGAATTTATATGACTAAATTTTCCCATAATGAGGCAGCTCTTGGGTTACTTTTCCTTATTTCTACTTGTTGAAATGTCATATCCTCTCCGTTGTGACTTATTGTTATTCTCTGAAAATTATTATTATCATGTTGAATTGGGTCAAGGACAACACTTGCTTGCTTATCATTTTTGGAAATGTGAATGGTGAATGTAAATTATCTTACCACTCTATTTATGCATGTTACATAATTTGACTAATTTAACTATTGTAGACACTTATGCATAACCATTAGGGTGCGCTACTTCCACCCGAGGTGTGCTACTTTCACCTTGGTATATACAGAGGTGTGATACTTCCGCCTAGGTGTGCTACTTCCACCCATTTTACTTAGGTCAATGACTCAGTGGTGTCATGGCCCTACTATAGTTACTTTAGTCCAATATATCTACATTCAAATGATTACGATTGTTGTGATATTTTCAATAGTTAATGGCAAGATGTGATATCTCACTTGTTTATTTATAATGCGTCATTCTATTGAAAATTCTTTTGCTTATTACTTCTAATTGAAACTTACCTATCTTTAATGGCCCCTTTTTTGGTAACATCTTATTGTACTTTTAAAATAATTGGTTCCCTAGTTAATCTTCTAATGTACATACTCAACTTTTGTTGATTCATACCTTGTTTTCCAATTTTTTGGGTGTTCCCTCCACCCAGGTGTAGGTACTTTACATGATAGAGACTCAAGATGATTGTGAGCTAATTAGTGGACATAAGGACAACTTGAGATAGCCTTGTTACCCTTTGCAAATGGGATTATTTGTATATACATGTAACCTTTTCATTTTATGTACCTCCCTTAGGGTGAAAAAGCTATGTCTATGAAAATATTTTGTAACTTTGTAGATAGTTATGTTTTCCTCTTCTTAACAATTCATGGCTAATATTTGTACCATTGAGTGGGCCCACTATCGGGTCCCAATCTTTATAAACTATATGGAGTGTGTAGAAAAAATGATTCTAGTTATTGGAATGTTGCATACATCAAAAATAGATCTATTGCAACATCCCAAATGACTAGAATTCATTCCCAAGTGCTTATAATGGCTATTGGACATCCCCAACTATAAATAGGGAGCCTTGGGCATCATCCCAATTTTTCTCTCATGATCCTAGCTATAGTTGAGTGACTTTGTCCACTAGAGACCCTTTCTCTCTCTTCCTTACTAATTAGAATGTACATATGAGTGAGATAGGTTATTATGAGGGAGCTATTCCATTGTAATCCTTTTTAATCTCTCAATCTTCTCTTTCCCCAACTCCTTTCTTCAATCAAAGTTTGTGAAAGCTTTTTGAAGTTGAAGGAGAAGGTGAAGGTTGAAGATCTTTGAGAAGAGTGGGTAATTCCTTCAAGGCGAAAGACTTGTTGCAAGAAGGGGAGCACCTTGACTAAGGTGTCTAACTCCTTGAAAAAGTCGGTAAGCCCTTGTAGAGGTTTAAGACTCTTTCTCTTAGGATAGGTAATACCTTGTAAGGTTTACTAGATCCTTTTGGTCCTTCAAAAGGAAGGATAAATATCCTTGACCTACAAAAGGAAGGTCTTATTGTATGTCTTATAATGGAATACATGTATGGAATGGTTGTAAAATATGAGGACTTAACCTCTCTAGGTAATGATCGACTCTCTCCTAGTTTGAATATTGAAAACACTCTACATATATTGTTCTTGATCTCATTCAATCTCTCTCATCCTTTCTATGTATGCTTAGTTGCACATCAAATTACATATTTGCAATAACCTCTTATGAAGTAACTTGAAGGTCTAATGATTTTTTTTAGCGATTTTAGATTTTTTTACCCCCTAGAGCCCTTTTGATCCAACAATAAGCATAATAATAGACTCCTCTATTTCCTATAATGGACTTTCCTTAGGTTTTGGATTTGGTTACCATGACTAGGAACACTAGACAAACTATATCTATCATCTATTTCTCCTTTATGGCTTACACATAAAAACTGGTGGTGGTTTCCTTCCTACCTTGGATGGTAAAAAGGTGGATGACTTGGTTGTTCCATCCTTATATTTTTTCCCTACAATTGATTTTTACATAATAGTTATAGACCCAATCGATTCCTATAATGACATCAAAGTCATTCATATTAAGAAGGATAAATTTAGTAGGGAATTCAAAATTTAGATATTTAATAGGGATAACTAATTTTTTCCAAAGGGATGATAAAATGCAACCACTAGGGGTGCTGACATCTAAAACATATCGTAAGTCCTTGAAATTAAAGAAAAAAATATTATGAAGATTTAGCGAAATAAAAGTAGTAGTGTAACCATAGTCAAATAATGCCTTGACCAAATGGCCCATAATATCAAGCATTCCTACATTATTCATGGTATTCAAAATCTAACATGTATCTCTTTGGTAAAGGATAGAAAAACAAAATCCCAAGGGTGGTTGCATTAAATGAGTTGATTTGCAATGGCCTGAGCTTCCTCATTCTCAAGGGAGAAAACTTAGGCCTATCAACGATCACCAACAGCTGGGGATGCCAATAGTTGTGCTTCAACTACTGATTGTGCCACCACCGGGCCAAACCTGTGTGGGGTAGGAAGGGAAAAATTTGACTGGAAGTGTCCCTCTTGTTTGCAGAGATAGCACATTGGCTTATTGAACAGACATTTTTCATAATGCCTCCTTCTACAATTAAGAAACCTTGGGGGACTTTCACAGTTGTAAAGCTCATTACAATGCTTCCCTCCTCCTCTGCCTCTTCTCTTGCCACGGTTGTGGCCTTGTGCCTTCATTTTATCACTCTTCAGAATAGATATGCCTTCTTAGAACTCTAGATATCCCATGGGTGGGTTTTGGAAGGGCATGACTATGATGTACCCAAATTTTCTAAAACATAATCTGATGTGTGACGTACAAATTGAAACTCACCTCAACAAGACTACAATTTAAATACCCGAAGATAGGCTAAGAAGAAGAAAACCAGAGGAAGTTAGAAGGAAACAATAGTAGCACATGCACATGAACAATAAATAAATCACAACACATGTGCACCATTCAACATATAATTACAAAATGAATATTACAACATTTGGTATTACACATTGAATAGTAAACTTTACATAAGCATGTACTACCACTAAACATGATCTTCTAGACAATAGTTCTACCTATAAATCAGCTCGCCACACAACTCTCAACTATTATGCTCTTCATGATCATATGTATACAACCAAAAAAAGATTACATGTGGTACATGTCAGCACAATACTCAAGAATATTGTACTAAGCACACCTACGTGTATTTTTATATACCTCTCATTACTAAATTTGGCAATAAGATAAAACTAGAACTTGGCAGTAATAAACAAATATAAGAAAAAGCATATACTTCCACAAAGATATTTGTTACCAAAAGAAAACACATATTTTAGGCACATTTTCCATTATATGCTTGTGTATCTGCCTACCAATGGGATAGATGCATTAAGGATTTATGATCTTCTTACCAACAAGATAGATCATTGTACATGAGATCTGCTTACTAATGAGATAGATCACTCACTAGCACTATGCTTACCAAAGAGATATAGTGCTTTGATATAATGGAACATATATATTATGTTTCATGTGTTCATAACACTAAGTATGGTAAATCAAGTAGCATAACATACAAGAAAAATCATTTCATCCAATATCATATGCCAAGTATTTTGCTACACATATAATAAAAGTATACTGTATAATAAGCCAAGAAAGAGGTAAAGCGTACCTTGGTCAAGATATCCTAATAATCACATATTCCTCATGTTAACTATAATGTTGGGCAACCCTTGATTAAGATAAGATAATGTACTATCATTAGATTTTTATCATCTTAACCCTAGTTGATTCATTAGGGTTTTACTTTTTTCATTAAGATGTTACCGTAATTATATCTTGTCTTACACTTCTTATTATCTGGGATTGATGTTACTAATTTTGTATTACATATTAGAATAAATCATATGAACATTAGTTTCAAATCATATAACATGAATCTTGTGAATCTAAATGATATCAAACTTACATATTAGCTTCCACATACTAATATGAGCTTACTCTATAAATTCTAGGGTTTTTTTAGCATGTTTATAAATATTGCACATTAATTAGGGTTATTACCCCTAATTAGCCATGTGGAGCAAATTACATGATTTTGTGCATCGATATTACAATCTCTCATATTAGATGCATTATAAACATGATTATGGATTTACTTACATATTATCATAATTTTAGACCATCTTTTGATATTTATTATCCATGAAACAAATATATAACATCTTACATGATATTACTAACATATAAGCTTCAAAAGACTTATATCATTATCCCATGTTATTCTGCCTATTTTTTGAGAATTTTGGTATATTATTTGTATTTTTCTAATAATTGATCTCTTTACTGTGAATTGTTGAAGATATAGGTATTTTGTACAATTATTGGGAGATTTACCTTTTTAGGCAAATCAGAGGCCACCACATGTTCTCTATGGGGAGCAGTGATAATACCAAAATTTATGTACTTATGCTAAGCATTTATCTATGGTTTTGTTTTACTATAGCCTTAACATGCCCAAAATATCCCATGTTTCTTATCTTTTAGTAATTTATATCATTTAATAGATAAAGTTGCTCAACTAGCCAATTTTGGGGACCGGCAGGCACCAAACCGGAAAAGACATCTATTCTCCAAAGAATTATCCCAACACATGGGTTTTGCAGTAGCTAAGCCTTCACCGCGACCGCAACCACGGGATACACCGTGATTGTGATCGCAGTATCCACACTCACCTCAACCGCGGTATCTACCTCCACCAAGACCGTGGTCTAGGAACCCACCTCGACCATCATCCAAGTGACTGCCACAATTTCAGATCTAACCATGACCGAGGCCTACACCTCGACCGCGGGCGACCGTGACCAAGCAAGACCGCAGTCTGGATCAGTACCTCAACCATTTTGCCTATAAATACACACCCCCACGACCTGGAGAGGGGTTCATATCTAGGGGAGTTTTTCCACCTTATGGTTCCAACCTGTGAGGTTCCCAGAGTCCTGTGGGAGAGTCGGAAGGTTTGAAAAGGCCAAAGTGCTCGTTCTACGCTCGTCTCTTTAGTGTACTTCCATTTCCCGCCACCTTCCACCTCCAGTATTAAATCTCCTAAGGCAGAAGATGAGGAGAGAGAAAACTAAGGATCCATCTTCTTTGAGAGAAAGAGAACGTCCACACCATCATCTTTCACCCCTATCTACAAACTAAGCAACTATTCAGGGCAGATCTAGAGAGTAAGGAGGCCAAGGAGCCCAGAAGATCAAGGAGGATGACCCAAAAGATGGGATTCGGCTTATAAGGAGGCTAGGGAGCGTGAGCCATCTCTCCTCTATGGGCTAAATCTCTTCTTCTTCTCCTTTCTTTCACTGTTCTCCTTTGTTTCTGTACAAATGATGTTCTTCCATCTTTGTTCGGTGCCAACTATGCTTGTCCATGGCTAGTTGAGCTCCTTCTTGGCTATGTAGCCCATTTTGGGCATGTTTATGTACTTTTACCTTAAGCAAGAAGTTTTATTTTAGATCTAGCATGTTTTATGTTCTATCTCCTCTTTCTGGTTATGATTGCTAGTTTGGTTGATTTCTTTCTTGCATGAACTTATATTTCTTCCTATATCGAGAGATTTGTTGTAGAAATAGACAACATAAGATAGTTTGGATTGAATTCTGAGAGGAGGATGATTCAAGGTCATCTGGTCCTAACATCCCAGAGTAATCTAGACCTGAGAGGGTATCTAGAATATTATAAGAGGTTGGTTTGTCATCCTCGAGAGAGGTTTTATATCATTGATGGGTTTTAGTCACACAACGTGAGAGTAAGTGGGACGGCCTCATAGGAACGGGTCCCACAATATGTGTTATGTTTGGATGTAGGTTGCTTGCTGACGTGTTTAAGGGTTGTCTATGCCTGAGAATGGGTACATAGGTTGCCCGATTTATGGTTACACAGCCGAGAACTCCTTCTATCTTATTAGTACAATCCTACAAACTCTGTTTTATTTTAATTTGTGACAACTTTCTAGACTAGTTCTAGCCCAAACTTTTCTCAGCATTCTCTTGGCTTATCTGACTTGAGAATGAAATCTCAAGCAACCTAAACATCATCATGTCCCTGTGTTCAACCCTGCATACCTTCTTTGATCCCATAATAAAGTTGCAGGGGTCTTTGAAGGTTTTGGGTTATAAATCTAAAAGTTTGATTCCTTCTGAGTCTACCTCCCTTCTGGACGTGTGATTCAGGCCAATCAAGCGGCTCCTTCTTCCCTTAGCCTATACTGAGCTGAGGGGCCTGGTGTGGGATGGGTCAGTTCAATCTAGTTTGAACATGGATTTTATCTGGTTCAGTCTGAGATTTTGAACCCAGCCCATCTTCTCCTCTCTTTCTCTGGTCCACGCAAAATTGACCCCCACCTCACTCATTCTCCTCCTGGCACAATTGTGGGCTCTGTCACAATGTCTTGGCCTAGATGGAGATCTCTAGCATGTGATCATCAGTGCTCCTCTCCTCTTCATCGTATCCTTCCACCTCCAAAAGATCCTTCCCCGTGCCAGTGGCCTACTTCCTTGCTCAATCGATGCTTCTCCTCATGGTTGGCAATCTTTCCAGCACTATTGCTACCAAAGTGGAGTAAAAGGGGGCACCTCATCTGTGATCTAAACCTCCAAATCGATACCTTCAGAAGTATTGTATGTCCTTTAGGGATGTGTTTGTCATCTTCATTCTCAGTCAGGAGGCCCTTCATGCCCTCCCACAAGCTCCTTCTTTAGCCCCAAAAACTGAGGGTTGTCAGCCACGACAGCTCTATAGGAAGGCTACTGCATTCATGTATTGAACTCCCTTGACTCCTCTCTTCCTTTACCCTCTATTTTCTCCCTTCGATCTCATATCTACATCTTCTATTCCCAACCATAACCTGCTCTCTGTGGTGGAGATGCACTAAAAACTGAGAGCTCATTCTTCCTCCCCACTTGACCAAAAAACACATGTATTGGGTGATGGTTTTTCTTATGATGGCACAAATGCAACTGATGGGTCAATCTCACTCCAGATCAGTTCTTCCTCAATATGGGGGTCGTGGGCAACTCGCGACTCTACCCAAGTCCACTATTCCACTTAGTTCGGTGGTAGGAGACAATTTGGACACTGTTAGATCATCCTACTAGATGGCTGGATCAGGCCACTCACTACTAATATGTGGAACTAATTTCCAATTGTTGCATGATACTGATATCACTAATAACTTAGACCAAACATATTTGGAACTTAGTCATTCCTTATCAAAGTATAACAAGATGACACAATATTCAAACTTAGATAACATTATCTAGGAGCATCATTTAGTCATCAACTTTTAACCATAACTTAACTAACATCTAGGATACATTGTATATGATTTTGGTGTCAAGAATCAATTACTATATCATCCAACTAATATCTCAAAAAGGCAAATTACAAGGGTACTAGATATAACATTAGGATCAAATGATCCAAAATAGCATTGACAAAATATTCATGTAATTGAAAATATGAATTCACTTATTTCATTATACATTTAAAGGTTTGAAATTTCACTTTGTCACATCCTACACACCTTAAAAAAAAAATTCCTCAAAATTAAGCCAAAATACAATCCATCACAATGACAAATTTGTCCATCTTTAGGGCAAGTTGAGAGGTTTAGTGAAGTTTGGGGGTTTTCTTACCATCATATTGGGTTGAATCTGGGGGTGCATATGCTCGAAGAAGTGCTCTACTAGCTGCTCCTAGGTCATCATGTAGGCAAAGCGCTCTAGGAGCTTGAACAACCAAGTATAATCTGCCACAAACATGTCACCTTGTGTAGAAGCATGAGAAGCTTCTTCTTCCTACCGGAGTTGGGGACAAACCTTATAGTGAAGATGGTAGAAAATGGCATGCTTTGTTGTAGGAACAGGACCGGGACCATCAATAGAGTATGGGCCATCTTTAGTCTTTTGTTCATCCTCCAACATCGGTCCATCCCTAGGGTCGAGTCTATCTTTAGGATTTGGGCCTCCAAAGTCGTTGAGGACATCTTGAAGGGTGGATTCTCCCTCAACAAAGACCTCCTCTGTATTCTTGTTCTTCTGAGAGGATTGACCTGATCTCCTCCTCTTCTCTAAGAAAACCTTCTTCCTACATGAAGTCTTCTTCTCCTAGTCATCCCAGGGAGTGTCAATAACCATTACATTAGTCTTCATGTGGGCCATGTTATATCACATAGATACTTCAATTTAGTTTTATTTTTAAGGCAACATAAATTTTGTGTATGATATCTTGATTACATGATTTAATTATTATTTGGTGGATGGCGTTGTATCCCTAATTATCTTAATCATAATTTGAAAGAGGGAGATAAAGGGAGTAAACCAATGGGTCCTTAGGATTCCATAAGTGAAGCAAGAGACAAAGAAGGGGATGAACATGAGATAAGAAATAAATTAGAAGGACCTCCATATTGAGAAGGTGTTTGTGAGGATAAATGAGCATGAAGGAGTTTTTTAGACTCTGAGAAAATCCAATCAACCATGGGCTTAGTGGAACTTGAGCCAGTAGCGATCAAATTCTCAAAGTCATCAAAGGTGACTTGGTTTTCCCAGGCAAGTGTGCCATGTTTTTCCCATTAGTGGTCCTCATTGTGGTTTGTGCTCCCACAAAAGGTACAAAAGTGATTGGTAGTAGGAGGTGGATGTTGTCCTCGTCCATGGTCTAGAGGAGGACCATATCCAGGTGTACCAAAAGAAACCACTATGGCCACGACCAAATCTAGGTCCTCATTCAAGACTAGAGTCATGAGAGAAAACCACAAGGATTGAGTGATCAGAAGATGTAGCAAGTAGGGATGACATGGAAGGAAGGCATTGACCTCTCTTAAAAACATCCCTGAGTGTGGGTAAGGGATGACTGGATAAGATATGGACAAGAACACAAAAGATAGATGAAGGGAGTCTAGCCAAGAACTAAACCAATTGGACTTCATTGTGTTGTTGTTGAACTTATTTTATGTCAAAGGAAAGAGGATGATATACTTCATTTTAATCACAAAGTGTCAATAATTAGTTGTATTAGTGCTCAACACATCCATCAGTCGAATACTCCTTTTTCTATAGACTCTTAAAGGTCTCAAAGAACTTCTTTGGGTACTAGTCATGTGAGTACACATAGGATTGTTGAGCCCACATGGCTTTGGCAATTTTCAAGATGAAGAAGTGACTAATGGATATTCTGTTCAACACTATTCAACATCCACATCATAACTATGGAATCATTTTTGGACCAGTGATCAAACATTTTCTTGGTTTTTTCATCAGTCATAGCATCATGATGGATTTTATCATTACCATAGAAATGGGAATAGCACCCTTGGGATTTGAAATATAGTTTGAAAGATGCCAACTAAAGATGATAGTTTGAGCTGTCAAGTTTCATAGTCATGACACAAAAA
The DNA here is from genome assembly GCA_963693085.1 of Alisma plantago-aquatica. Classification (NCBI taxonomy): domain Eukaryota; kingdom Viridiplantae; phylum Streptophyta; class Magnoliopsida; order Alismatales; family Alismataceae; genus Alisma; species Alisma plantago-aquatica. Next base: position 512,720,559 of record OY856415.1, read on the forward strand.
AGGCAAGGAGGATCGGTAGTCACCATATTACTGATGAATGCATATTCATCTTAGTTTTAGTCACCATTTTTGGCCCAGTTTTGCATTGAATGCTAATATTCACCCCTTGAATATGATCATATATAATTTTCCTCAATTCCATATCATTATTTAAAGTTTTGATAAAATCTATTGTTTCCATTGTAGGATTGAACATTATGCTATGTGTTCTAGTGTAGGAGGTGTAGGGGACGGTGGTCCTTTGGTGTAGTGGACTAACGGGCCCAAGAAACTTTTGATAATTTGTACCCTGTTTTTATGGCCAGATCCTTCATTAGAATGCATCCTCATTAGTCATAGGATTCATCAACATAGGCCTTTTGACCGTCAGTAATAGCCCCCCCCCCCCCCCCCCGGCGCGGGGGTGGGTTTGATTCATGATGACCATGACCGCAATCTCAAAGAATGCGAACGTGATCCCAAAGGAGACATCGTGACTACAGAAGATCACGACCGACCACGAGTTAAAGGGCACCGCGATCGAGGTCCACACCTACTCGATTGTGACCGTGATGCTAGAACTGTGACATGGTTGCACCTAGACCTGTGGTTGGACCGCGACCTCAAAAGATCATGACTTGCATGGGAGACCTCGACCACCATACCATGAGCGCATGAAAGCCACGATCGTTTCTAGATCATGAACGCGATCTTGCCACTCCACAACTGACTTCGGCCCCAACTGGTACCACACTGCGGTCGTGGCACACCAATGGAACTGCAAAACACCACCGCGAGCACGTCTAAGCAAAGAAGGACCGCGACTATGGTATGCAACCTCAATCGTGGCTAGTACCTCGACGCCAGAGTTAAGTCAGTGGCGTGCACCTATAAATAGACCTCCCACCTATCTTATCAAAGCATCTCTTCCATGACATTGGGAAGCTGCCACTCTGTGCCCAACCCTTAGGAAGATGATCTCTTCCACCAAGGACTACCTCTGTGGAGTTCTTACCTCTCCTCCATCTCCATTCCATCTAGATCTATCTTCTAGCCATGAAAGTGGTTCGACTTCAAGATCTGCAGATCTAGTCCGCCACCAACCACCTTCTGGTCCTTCTCCTGCAAGAAAGTGCACAAGAAGAGGAGGAAGAAGGAGAGAGAAGATTTGTCTCTCCTTCCTTGGTGTCCTCTTCCTCCTCATTCTAGATCTACCCCGACATCATGTAGAAGACCATTTCTCCGCCAAGCTCTGGCCACCTTCTTCACTAAGACCATGGCGGAATCTTCCCTCTCTCTTATTTTTCTTATTTCCATCATGAGGAGCGAGTAGTCCCTTTTGTTGGGGTGTAGGAACTAGCCCCACTGCCCATGCTTACATGTTCATCTTAAAACATTCCATGGCTTGCATATAAATTTTCATCGCGTGTTAATCGTTTGATGCATTCTTTTGGACTAATTACCTGCCTTGCATGATCTATTATAACACTTTGTTGCAAGAACTTCAATACTTAGGTTTATTAATATTTTTTAACATGGTTGATGTCGTGACAAGAACTTCTTAAAGGTATCTTCGGAGTAGTAAGTGTGTGATATGCAAGTGACGAGACATTTGATGCCAATAGGTGATTCTTATGCAAACCTAACTTCCGTACGGAGGGGTTGCAACTCCATTTGGATAGTTGTTTCTGGCCTAGATATGTTTTGGATGTGTTTGAATGTGTAGTGGTGGTGAAATCTGATTCCACCCCAATGATTGCCATCATTAATCTAGATTCTATTTTAATCCTACTCTTTACTTTCCTTGCATTTAGTTTAACTAAACCCAATCAACTCTTTGTTCTATATATTAGTCTTACTTGGACTTTACCCGACTTGCAATATTCTTAAAAATGTTTTCCTTTGGGAGTCGATCCTTAACCATACTGCGATAGGACCCGTCTGCTTGCGAGTGGCATTATTGCCCAAGGTTTTGTTAAAAACTCAGGGATTTCAGCCCTGGGTGAATTTGTTAGTGCAGTAAAAATTACGTCAATAACCTAGAGTGATGACACCAATAGATAAGAAGAAGTAGTAGTAGTATATTTGGATCAGTAGATGTAAAAGACTCACACAGGGGTTGTAGATATAAGTAGAAGATATGGACCAATAGAGTTGAGAAACCCATTTAGGGGTAGTAGAGATATGGATTAGTAGATATGAGAAACCCAAATAAGGGTAGTAGAGAGAGGAGGGAAAGTCCAATGCCACCTAGGTGTGACATTTAGACCACCATGTGGCATATGTAGAAAAAGGTGGTATTTTGAGGTCTCCAACTTGTTATTTTAGAATTAGCTGGAAGGGATCAATAGGTTGATCTGGTGGAGTTTGATGGGTTAGATGTCAATGGGGGGTGGAGTTCGATGGGGTGTCAGAAGTTGATGAGTGTTGGAGGTCGATGGTGTTTGAGGTTGATGGGAGTAGATCAATGGGGTGGAGGCCAAATGGGTGGTGGAGGTCGATGGGATGTTTAAAGTTGATGAGGTGTTGGAGGTCAATGGTGTTGGAGGTTGATGTGGTGGAGGTCAATGGGGTGTATGTTGATATGGTGTAGGTCGATGGGGTGGAGGTCAATGGGGTGTTGGAAGTTGATGCGGTGGTAGAGGTCTATGGGGTGGTAAAAGTGAAAGAGGTGATGGGAGGTCGATGGGGTGTTGGAGTTTGATCGATGGTGGAGGTATATTGGTTGGTGGAGAATGACATAGTGATGGTGGTAGATGGGGTGGTTGATGGATTTCTGGGGGGGGACAACAACACAAAACTAGGGGGATCAAACACATTCACTACCCTATAGAATAAGAAAACCCTTGTTTAATGTAATTAAAACAAATACAAGGCTTTCTCTTTTATAGGATAAGAGAGTAAGTGAAAATAGAAGTAGTCAATATGGGATAAAACAAAAGGCTAAATACATGACAAATGTAAAACATAAGGGAAACATAAAATACAAAAGCCTATATACTAATGTAGTAAAGCCTATATACTAATAAGTACTCCATTGAAATAAAGTTAAGCTTATAAAGATTTGTAAGCATAAAAAATGTATATCATGGTTGTATATTCCATTTAGAAACTAAAGTCCTAATAGAACCACAACCTTTGGCATTGCAAAAAAAAAACTATATAATAATGTAAAGAACATTGTTTATGCAACATTTAATAATATTTGTGTTTCTATGATGAAACTGTAATGCCCGGGCCCACTGCCCAAGGCTCTAGTAGAGTTTTAGGAATGACGACTAGCCCCACATACCACCACTAGCCTTAACTGTGCACTTTTTCCACACTGACGCGCAAGCCAAGATCAACTTCCCGACTAGTCACCCATCCTAGTACTACTCCAAGCTGAGCACACTTAATTATGTAGTTCTTTAGTGATGGGCTCTCGGAAAAGGAGGTGCACCTTGGTGATATGGGTAGTCCAATCATTCCTTTTAAGATCATGTTATCTGAGGCCTCAAATCCTGGGACGTTACAATCTCTCCCACTTAGACTCTTGATGTCCTCGTCAAGGATCAACTGTGTGTCCTGATAACATTTCCCCATTTCAGTGCAGACCCAACATGGCCATGTATACCCAGCTCCCGACCATGGCTACCATCGCAAGGGTGGCTCCATCATCATGGATAGCCCTTTCCAACATGCCTGGACCGCATGGCTCAAAGACTGGCATGTCACTGGCCCATGTAGGCCCCACCTACTAGAGGGGTTATGGCTCTGATACCATTTGTAATGCATGGGCCCATTGCCCAAGGCTCTAGTAGAGTTTTAGGAATGACGACTGGCCCCACAGACCACCACTAGCCTTAACTGCGCACTTTGTCCACACTGACACACAAGCCAGGATCCACTTCCCGAATGGTCACCCATCCTAGTACTACTCCAAGTTGATCATGCTTAACTATGGAGTTCTTTAGTGATGGGCTCCAGGAAAAGGAGGTGCATCTTGGTAATATGGGTAGTCCAATCATTCCTTTTAAGATCATGTTATTCGAGGCCTCAAATCCTGGGACATTATAGAAACACTTGGTAAACCTGGGTGAACCAATCCTCAATAGTTCCAAGGACTTATGTGAATATGAATAATTAAGGTATGAAAATACTAATTCCTAAATGTTCTCAATAGATTAGGATTAAATTTTTCACTCAACACATAAGTAACACTGGCAACTATAACCCATTTTGAAATTCAAAAGACTTAATAATCCAACGAATTAAGAAACTTCCATCAAACCAAATTCTTATATGACAGTCTCAAGTAATAATGAAAACTGGACTAAATGAAATTAACATATTACTAGTACATAACAACGTCTGGTCTTATAAGACATTAACTCACATCTCAATAATTTTAAACTTCATCATTGGTTTAAATAATGTTTCATAATCTAGTATTTTAACATGGGATTTCATCTACACTATGGTGTCATTTTAACTCATTTATTAGACAATATGTAGTATCCATATAAAACATTAGTTATACAATTGACTTAATGGTGAAAAAGGTATGTCTGAGTGTCCTCTTATCTATGAAGGCAAAGTGAGGGATAAGATGTTGTACCTAGTCATCTTATGATATTGGGCTAACTAATGTTATTTTTTTCATACTAAACTAACATTGTAAAATTATATATAGTGAAAAGAGTGGTATACCCATTAGACAAAGGAACTATGGCTAATTTCATGGAACAAATTATTTTAAGGGTTGGATTGTTGTGGCATATTGCAAGTCCAATACATCTAATAAGTTAACCACAATTATTAAATCTAGATATCTAAGGAATTGTTGGTAAAACTCAAATCATTAATATTTAATACATGATATTATTCCGAAAACTAGTACACATATATAAAAAACAATTAGGTCATGATGTTAGACATACCACAATTTCAATGATACTGATACACATACACTATATATACATAAGGACTACAATAGTATCATGAAAAAATAAAGTGCCGGATAAACCATACATATTATTACTTAATAAATGATAATAAAATATGAAGTAATAAATAAGACCTAGGCCTAAGTGAGTAACCATCACTCATACCAAACTGTTGGTGTTTATTATAAATTATAGAATGTCTTTCTATTATACCACCTATTTTTCTTCACCTACAACTTGAATATACATATGCAAAGTCACCACATCCTCATCTTCTATGGTTCAATCTTGACAGATGTCCTACCTCTGGCTCCTCCCTGCCATGTCAGGAAGAGGTTATTTCTTATATAACCATAAAACATCTAGGTTTTGTTTTTTCGTCTAGTAGTGTGTAGTGAATTTGTTGAGGATCTTGGTTTCTTGAAGTCATTGCATTGCGATGCAATATGAGATTCCTCAAACTTTTTATCTTCTTACGTTCTATGATCTTTTGTGAAGAATCACAACACCATTTTGGTGATTATTTCCTCATCTTAGTTTGGTTGTGTGTACCACGTCCATGGATATATTGGTCCCTTCACCCGATTTTATTTCATTAAAGTCTTGAGTTTTGCTAAGATCCTGACCATGTGGCCTCTCTACTTTGCTCCGAATTAGTAGGGAGTGGGTGTTGGTATGTGTGCCTTAAGAGATAGTCATGTGATGATTGTATTGGGACATTATGTAGTTACTTTGATTAATAATAATGTCAATATCTATTTGTTATGTTTGTTCAAATATGAGATTATGATACAACATAATATATGTCTAAAGAATAATATTAATCATGATATATGGTTTGGGTTGGGGACTGGAACTTGAGATCATATGTATAATTAGAGTTGATATATATTTTTGTCATGTCCCTATTCAAATATTATTATGGAAACTATATAGACTACAATAACACATATGACTAAAGTGTGTGTTGACTGATGACTAAAACTCATTATTCATGATATTGGATATCAAGTCTTACACATATGTACTTCGTAGATAAAAAGTGTACGGGAAAAACCCACCTTGGTAATGATAACCATCAAATGGTAGTCAAAATTGTGTATGAAATGTGAGGTGGTTGTGGTTCTTCTTAGACCTAAAATCACTAAAATGATCACATAGTGTTCTATGAACTTTAACACATTTTAATGTGAGCTTGAATAAGGGTTGACATACATATGGTGCTTGGGTACATAGAGACACATGGGGATTGTTGTGAGTGATGTAGATGCAATTTATCCCTCCTATCAGAGTGATATCCTAGGCACTTTATAAGTGAAACTGAAAAATGCATGACCTTGCTCATGTGAATCAATATATGATATTGATCTCATATTCATTTCAATAGTCTACTCTAATTTAAGAAACATACATTTAATATTAAGAGGATGATGATTCCATGACTTGTGTTCAATATGGATATCTATGGAAAGAACTATACAATCACTATTACCCTAGTCACAAGTTTGGGTTGAATTTTTCAACCAACTTATCTAATTACATGGCTAGAAATGATGTGTTGATAGATACTGCTCATTGCTTTTGATTTGTAATATGATTATGGACATCATTGCCAATTTAATATGGAGTCTATAGGCTCATACACATAGGATGCACTAGGAAAAGGAGTTAAATTATGGTCACAATTTAATTTTGTTACTAAAGTATTTAGGCAATCATACTAAACAATATTGGAAATCTAGTCGACCGAATGGAGAGCCAATTGACTGACTGGAACAATATCATCTTTAGTTGATAGGACCTTCCAATCAACCGACTGAAGAGTTCACTTGACTGACTTGAAAATGTCCCCCCAATAGATGACTGGAATGGTCAGTCTATGAACTAGAGAAACCAATCGATCAATGGATTCAAATTGACTAGTTGGACTTGGTCAAATGATTAATGATAGTCATGGTTATGCAAATTAATTTTTTTATTAAAATATAGTGTTATTGCACCATTGACCACAAGCCAATTGACTGACTAGATAGTCCTGTTGATTGACTGTTGTGTGCAACTGGAAATCAAGTAGGCCAATTGATCGATTGGATAGTCTAGTTGACTAACTGGAATTGATTGGACAGTCTAATTGACCAACTAGTTGTACACCACCATCAATCATTGACCCTTTTAATGTGCATTATGTACTCTTATACATGTTAATACATTGAAAATAGGCAAAGTGGAACTTGGACTCAATTAAAGTGGTGAAAGTTACTAATATATATTAGTAAGAGAGGTATGTGCATTCCTTACACCCTATGTTGGGATAATTGTAGCCAAACCCTATATTTCCCTAATGAGGCTTAAATGAACCCTAAATCTTCTATTCTTGAATCCTAATGTTGTTTATGCCTCAAATTAGATTATAATTTCTTCTTGTTTGGGTCATATACCCCACTACCATGCTTATTGAATAGTATGACTACTCTTGCCATGACTACTTTTGTGGCATCCAACTCTCAAAAACAAGATCTACTTAAGCAGAAGCATTTGTTTACAGCGGAATTACTGAAAATCACTAAAAATTAAAACCTTTTTCAAAGAGATTCATACATTAGAAAACTCTTTCAAAAAGAACCAAAGTAATTCCATTACATTCTCAAGGATCATATACATCAATTGCACTGTTAAAATTGTACATAGGCAGCATAAAAACATTGTGGCATCAAGCCAAAATCTCAGATCGGTTCATTAAACTAACAACTGACTACAAGGACCTGAGAGTACAGAGATGACACATAGGAATCTATATACAAACATGACAGCCAGGGTCTCCACCTGGATGTCATTGATGTCCCTGCTGCTGCTGCTGTTGTTGTTCTTCCCCCGTTGTAGAGTTTCTGCCTCTTCTTCTGCGTCTATCTAAAAAGATGGATCCCATGGGGGTGAGACAATTGAAATTATCCCAGCGAGAGATATAACTCTCTGCCAGAAATATTAGTATTGCAATTAATAGAACAAAACTGAGTAGAAGATTCATAAGTATTCAATAGCAGATATTTTCATCATATTGGAATGTTTTCTTTTGATATCCTCTTGGATGGTTCCTTTCCCTCTTTGTCTGGGAAGCCTTTCTTATTTTTGATGTCCTTTTCCCATATAATTTCTCAATCACATTTATATACACATATCAACATTTTGTTCTGACAACGTCCACTTTGTTTTCACTTGTGGGGTATGCTTCCAACCCCTTAGGTAAAGAGTAAGGAGGATTTGACAAAAGTTGACCAAGACATATTTAAGAGGTAGTTGATCTTTCTTAGAAAGTATATTGAAGTAGTTGATTTACCCTTTACAATTTATTTTCTATAGTTTTCTTTTATGTACAACCTGCATGGTGAAGAAAAATCATAGACATAAATATTATAATAGTTACATTTTTATCTTCCGCAACTGCACCTTTGGTATTTGATACATTACATACTTGAATTTTAGTCTTCTATCCTTCGTGAAAAATATTCTCAAATTGACATTTAATGGTTTTCTATTATTTATTCAAAATAAGTTGAGTGGAACCCCTCTTGGGTCCCACTCCTTACAAACATCATCAATTACTGACTGTGTGCTTCTCAAGAAGGAAGCACATTCATGTGCAAGGATAGTTGTTCAAATTGCTCTAGGACAAGGTATATCTTGGTTCCTCTTTCCCATCATTATTAGCATGATGTACTATTTACGGAATATGGAACAATTTTTTTCCACTGTCTTTGTGTCACTCTATATTTCCCAATAATGGTATCAAAGCCACGTTAATTTAAGGTTTATTAGGATTTAATCGATACAATTGGATTTTGTTTAATCATTTATTTTGTTGCATATATGTGGACATTTAAATTGTTAATCTGCATATCCAATTAAATACCACATACGCTAGGGAATGTCCCATAGAATATATATATATATATATATATATAATAATAATAATAATAATAATAATAATAATAATAATAAATTGTTAATGTGCATATCCAATTAAATACCACATACACTAGGGAATGTCTTGTAGTATATATATATGTATGTATTTATATATATATATACATATTTATATATGCTAATCATATGTGTCACCTTATAATGTATTTTGTTGGTGGATATATATATGGTTATGGACAAATCCTCTCGATGCATGTGTGTGAGTGGTTTTAGTTCTATCTTATAGATCCAATTTACATATCAAACCATCTTCCTTTATCTTCAAATGTGAATAACTCCTAAACCCCTTCCTCCCCTGAAATGTAACTAGGAATTCATTTTACATAATGTAATAAGTAGAGAGGAGTAATATTAGTTTACATACCATAGAAAAAGGAAGCAATCTGTTCCTAAGAGTGGATTAATGGAAGATGAGTCCACCAATTTGAGGTGCCAACCAACCGAATAGAGTACCCACAAACCAACTAGGATGTCCAATCAATCGACTAAAGGGTTCAGTTGACTGACTGGATAGGATGAAGTTTTCACGAAGGACCATCTGATTAACAGGAAGGACCAACTAAGCACCTGGAAGACCAATTGATCAACTGAAAGTGACCAGTCGATTGATCGAGCAGTTTCCAACAACAAGGCTTTCCTATGTAGGTTGAGACCAATTGATCGACTGAAAGTGACCAGTCGACTGATCGAGCAGTTTCCAACAACAAGGCTTTCCTATGCAGGTTGATACATATGATCTTTGACTTTAGGTGGAAAAATTCTTTTTGGCTCCAAAAATTGTATTAGTATGGCCATAACGAGTTCTTGTATGCTTGTGGTTGCATGTTTCATTTGTGGATTATGTATGAATATGATACATTATAAGTATGTGATGATTGTATATGTATATATTTATATATAAATAAAACCCCTCAATCAATATTGACTTTTAGATGCTTTCCAAAATTAGCACACATGAAAATCTTGATCAACTATGTGTGGTAACACCAAAGAGTATTGCACTATCTATCTCATGAAAGTGTGAGAATAGATAAGCGGGTCTATCAAAGCAGGGTGCATATTCTATTGTGTTGGCTTTTGGGTCAGGGTTAACAAGGTGACGTTATTAGACTTTAGTGTATAGAAGCATTGGGATAGAATATGATAATGATTAGTGCATACCATCTATCAATAGTTGCATCAGATGCAATCGACACATGTTGCCTACCTAAATAATCATATTGTGGGTGATCATCCAAAGATGACTCTTGATTTAATGAAATATACATCTTGACCCACTATAAGATTTTATGTTTCTATCTTCTCAAAATAATAGTGAGGGCTATTAATTTGAAATAAAATAGTTAGAGCAAAAAATAATTGATGGCCTAATTAATATTTTCAAAATTTTCAAATCAAACAAAATCAAATTGAACATGTTTTGACTTACACAAGTTTTCTTTTATAGAAACAAATGGAAAACAACAACAAATTTTTATTACAAAATGTTCCTTGGGAGAGACAAACTGAACGTAAACAACTTCCGTGAGTAGTTCAAGATGTTGAGAATTGTTCCCACTAATGAATGTAAGCTATATGTCCTAGAAACACCAGATCTAGAGGAAACTTGTTCCCAATGTGCCTAGATTTGAGAGGGAGACTTATCCTAAGCATTATAATGATGCCATAGACATAAAATGCCTCATGCTATACTCCATGAACTATGATCATTAGAATCAACATGAGATCATGAGTGTTCTTGATATTGTGGTACATCTTAAGAACATGTACCAGAAGCAAGCAAGGAAGGAGAGATATGATGTCTTCAAGGAGCTCTTTAAGTGCAATATCACAGAGGGATCTAGTAGGGCCCCATGAGATCAAATTAATTGGGTATGTGGAAAACCTAGAGGGACTTGATTTCCTTTAGGCAAAAGAGTTGGCCACAGATATGATTATGCAATCGTTGCCCAAATCATATAGCAAATTTCTCATGAACTATAACATGTGAATAATTTTGCAAAACCACTGTATAAATTGCTTGGCATGTTGAGAAGTACCAAATCACAAATGAATATGGACAAACCCAAATTAGTAATGATGATTGAGCAAAGGAAAGGGAAAGTCCTAGTGTAAAGGCATGGCAAATAAGAGTTATAAGGCTAGATAGAAACCCAATTCTTATGCACTTCAGTCAAAGGGAGGGGTGAGTAAGGAAGGCCATTATCACCACAGTCACCATGTTAGACACCAGATTTTCCTCTATACATAGAGGAACTCCGGAAGAAGTAGGGGATAGAGATCTTCACTCCAGGTATATATGTCATTCAGATAAGTATGTCTACTTCTTCATCATGGATATCATATACTGTGTGTGGATCTCACATATGATCTAATCTAGAGGATCTCAAAAGAAGTCAAACCTTACAATAGGGCGAGGTGGAACTGCAGGTCACAAATGCAGCAAAAGTTGTTGCCACTACAATAAGAACATATTATTTATCTCTTCCCAATGGGGTTGTAATAGAGTTAGAGAAATGCTAGTTATATACTTTCCATTAATAGGAACATCATTTCCATTTCTTGTTTGGAGAATATTGGATTTGAATTTCATATAAACATAGGTTGATGTTCTATTTCTAAATATGAGTCTTTTATGGCTATGCCCCTATGTCTTATGGTCTTTACATATTATATCTTGAGATAAGAGTATATGAAATAAATACCAAAAGGATAAAACTTGATGACCCAAACCAAACATTCCTTTGGCATTGTCTTCTAGGGTAAATAAATGAGAAACACATTTACATACTCCATAAAGATCATTATCTAGACTCTTTTGACTTTGAATAAATGGAGATATGTGAGTCTTGTTTATTGGGCAAGATGACAAAAGCTCCTTCCACTAGAAATAGTGAGAGATAAAGTTATCTATTAGGTCTCATACATATTTATGTATGTGGGCCTTTTAGCACAAATGTTAGAGATGGTTACCAATGCTTCATCACATTTACTAATGCTCTCAATAGATATGGCTATGCATATTTAATGAAACACAAGCCAAAATACAATGAAAGATTCAAGGATTTTATGAATGGGGTACAAAACCATCTTGGTAAAAGTTTTAAAGAAGTTTGATTCCATTGAGGTGGGAAATACTTAAGACAAGAGTTTAGGTCCTTCTACAAGATCGTGGTATTGTATTACAGTGGAATACACCTAGAACACTACAACATAATGGTGTATCAAAAAGAAGGAATCACACCATGTTAGACATGTTATGATCAATGATGAGTTTTGTTTATCTTCCAACTTCCTTTTGGGGATATGATTTACAAACTACAATGTTTACACTTAACTGTGTACCTTCTAAATCGGTTCAAAAGACACCATATTAGATATGGATTGGAAAAGTATCAATATGTCTTTTATGAAGATTTGAGGATGTAAATCTTATGTTAGGAAATAGTTTCTAAAAAGTTTGGAATCAAATCATACAAATGTTATTTTATTGGTTATCCTAAGGAAACTAATTTCATATTCCATCTGAAAACAAAGCATTTGTTGCCCAAATTGTTGTATATCATGAAAAAGAATTTATTTCTAAAGGAACCAGTGGGAGGAAAGTAGAACTCAAAGATTTTTTGAGATCAACAAGAAAACATTGAACCTAATGAGGTAAAAAGGGAACAATAAGAATCACAAGAAGTTGTAGTTCAAGTTCCGATTATAGTACATGAACCTGATAGATCTAGTAGGGCATACCTTGAGACAGAGAGAATTAGATATCTTGTGAGTCCAAAAGGTGATGCATGGCCATAAATTATAATGAGTCAACAACCTATTTAGAAGATATTCAGGGACCATATTCAGAAAAGTGGTTTGTCACCATGAGATTTGAGATGGACTCCATGTACACCAACAAGGTATGGACCTTGGTGGATCCACCTGAAGGAGTAAAACCCTAGGGTGCAAATGGATGTTCAAGAAAAAGATTGGCATGGATGCTAATGTAAAAACTATAAAGGTTGATTGTTTGGAAAAGGTTTTAAACAAGTTCAAGTTGTTCTCTATAATGAAACCTTTACACCAATTTCCATGGTTAAATCCATCGAGATCATGTTTGCCATTGTAAATCATTATGACTATGATATTTGGCAAATGGATGTTAAAACCACACTCCTTAATAGGAATCTTTTTGAGGATGTGCACATAGAACAACCTAAAGGTTTTATACTTCCAACTAAACCAATAAAGTTTTTAAGCTATAACATCAATCTATGGATTGAAGCAAGCATCTCTGAGATAAAATATCCAATTTTATGAGCCAGTCCATGATTTTGGCTTTAGTCAAATTGAAGATAAACTATGTTTACAATAAGGTTAGTGTGAGCATAATTATATTCCTCATATAGTATGTAGATAACATAGTATTGATGAAGAATGGCATACCTACCTACAAATGGTAGAAACATGGTTGGGAGGTACCTTCTCTATGAAGGATCTAGGATAAGCATCCTATATCTTAAGATTTAAGATATATAGAGATAATCTAGAAGGCTTCATTTCTAGAAAAATGACATATATTAACAAAGTGTTGAAAGGTTCAGCATGCAGACTCAAAGGGAGGAAACTATCATATGCCTCATGGTGTTCAACTCTCCAGATCCCTATGTCCCAATTGTTCAAAAGAAAGGGGATCCATGAGTAAGATTCCATATTCATCCACAATGGATCTATCATGTATGCAATGTTATCTACTCATCTCGATGTCTCATATGATTTTTGAATGATGAGAACGTATCGATAAGATCACGATGAAGGTCATTGGACTGGTCTAAAGAACATCCTTAAGTACTTGAGAAGAACTAAGGACTAGTTCCTTATTTATAGTATTGAGGAAGAGTTGGGTGTAAAGGGTTACAATGATGCAAGCTTCCAAACTAAGAAACATGATTATCAGTCACAATCAGGAATTCTATTTTGCCTTAACAACAGAGTTGTAAGTTGGAAAAATTCCAAGAAAGAGATATTTGTTGATTCTACAATGGAAGTCACGTATGTTGTTGCCTCCAACACAACAAAGGAAGATGTTTGGATCAAGATGTTCATCAGTGAACTTGGAGTGGTTCCAACCATTGATGATGCAATAGAGTTATACTATGAAAACAATGGATCTATTGCACACTCTAAGGACTCTAGATCACATCATCAGTCCAACCACATACTTTGGCATTTCCATCTCATATGAGAGGTAGTACATCAAGGAGATGTGAATATTTGTAGAGTATCGACTGAGAGGAATGTTGTTCAACCATTGACAAAAGCACTTTTTTAACAAAAACATAATGGAGGGATTAGATTCATGAGTGATTGGATCTAAGTGTAAGTGAGAACCTGCCGGTATGCATGCCCTAAGAGCTAATCATGTGATGATTGTATCAGGAAATTATGTAATTTATTTGATTAATAATAAAGGAAAATTATATTTATTATTTTTATTTAAATATGAGATGATGATATAAAATAATAGGTGTCTAAAAAATAATATTACTCCATGACATATGGTTTGGGTTGAGGACATGAACATGACATCATATGTATAATAAGATTAGATATATATATTCTTGTCATTCCCTAATCGGATGTTATTGTGGAAACTATATTTGCAACAATAATACTTCAAACTAGAATGTATGTTGATTGATGACTAAGTCTCATTATTCATGATTTTGGATATCAAGTTACAAATAGGAACGTGTTAGAGAAAAAATGTATCAGAAAAACCCACCTTGAGTATGATACATGGAAACAATTGAATGGTAGTCAATATATTGTATCAAATATGTTAGTGGTGATTGTGGTTCTGAGACAATAAATCACTACAATGATCACATAGCATTCAATGAACTTTAACACAATTTAATGTGATCTTAAATAAAGGTTTCCATATAGATGGTGCTTCGGTACATTGGGACATATAGGGATTGTTGTGAGTGTTGTAATGGGATTTGTCCCTACGATTGGAGTGATATTATGGAAACTTTATAAGTGAGAGTGAAAAACTCATGGCCATGCTCTTGTCAACCAATATGTGATATTAAGTTCACAAGAAACTCATCATTCTACTCTAGTTCAAGAAACATAGATTGAATATTAGGAAGATAATGATTACATGTCTTGTATTAAATCTAAATATATGTGACAAAGGAGCTACAAGATCACTATAACACTTTTCACAAGTTTTGGCCAAAGTTGTCATCATAATTATCCAATTACTTGGATAGAGATGACGTGTTGCTAGATACCGCTCATTGCTTGTCAATTCATAATATGATTACAGACATCACTACCAACGTCATATGGAGCCTATAGGATCACACACATAGGATGCACTCGGAAAAGGTGTTTAAATATGTACACAATTTAATTTTTTTACTAAATGTTTAGCTAATCGAAGTAAATAATATTGGCAATCAATTCAACCAACTGGGAATCTAGTCGTCCAGATGGAGTGTTGTAACACCCCAATTTTATAGTCGCATGAGAGGAAGCAATTTTTTTTATTGGGAGTGTCACAAACATGATATACATAACAAAAATAACATACAAAACCATTATAGACTGTGTATGAAGTGAATCATCATCATATTCTTAGACAAGTAACTTATTTACATCAAACTTGATAATATGGTCTATATACATGATGTTAAAACTTTTACTCCATATTAATGTTTTGGATTATGTAGATGGCGCCCACCAAGAAAACCTCCTAATAATTGGATGATTCATCCATGTTGATCGATCTTCTTGAAAATTAGTACATGCGGACATCTCATCCCTAGCCATGCACAAAGGGAAACCTAGGTTAGAGTAAGTGGCATTGAATTTCCAATAAGATAAACATAAATATGCTACAACTAAAAGCTGAATTACAATATGAAAATTGTACACATATCTTGAGTTAGTGTCTTTTATCTTATTTGTGGCCACCATTATACATAAGTCTCCTCTATTGACAGTGAAGTGTCCTCTATGGTGCAACACACTCTCTGTTGACACAATGTATCGTCTGTTGACACAATCTATCATCTATTGACACCTAAGTATCCTCTATGGTGCAACAAACCCTCTATTGGTTCAAATTTCCCTTTGTTGACACTAAAGTGTCCGCTATGGTGAAATGTACCCTCTGTTGGAACAACATGCCTTTTGGGACACCAGTAGTGTCTAGTACAATGCACCCTTTGAATTGTCCCATGGCTCTCTAGTGAGAACTTATCATATAATGTATTAATCTTTTGGTGTCATTTTCTATCTTTGTTCTTAATTTCTTATCTATGAATCTTAATCTCTTATCTCTGAATCTTAATCTTCTATTTCTGGATATTAATCTCTTATCTCTGAATCTATTCTTATTTCAATCTCTGAATTTGGATCTCTATTCAGATCTAAATCTGAATCTCTATTCTTATATTTTGAATTATATGTTAATATAAACTTTGAATCTAAAATTGAATATTTATTTAAATAACTGAGATTGGAATTATGCATATCTAATATATGTCTACTAACAATGAGTGATCTGAATTATAAAATCTGAAATCTAGATTTTTATTGTTTGAATAAGTCTTAATCTGAAACTCTTATTTTATAGATGATTGAATATGATATATCACATCTAAGTCTAAAGGCTTGAGAGAATAAATTGAACTTGAGTATAGAAAGAATAAGTATCTATAGTTATGTAAATCTCAATTATTGAAATCTTTTAAATTGCAGACATAACTCAAACTGAATGAAATTGATTTCCAAAGTATGACAAGATATGAAACATTGAAGTCTGATAGTAACTTAATCTCTAAGTTACTTCTAGAAAGGTGTAGGCTGGATCAAGAAATAATAGTGACATTCAATGGACATGGCCCACTTACCTTGTTTGAGGAGAATTATATGTTTTCCTTGGGTGCTCCAGTCAATTGTAAATCCTAAAAAGACATTGGAATGCATGTTGTGTTACTTATCATTACTCATTTCCCAACTAGATGTTAGTTCATTTTATAAGATTTCTCTTACTCTAGTCTTCTATTTGGACACCAATCTAAACTTATCTTGATCTCATAATCAAACATTATGTAATCATATTGTAAATACACATCTAACCAACTCCTTGTATTACAAGCTTATTCTAAATTATTCCCCATTACCAACTCCAACTTGTATGCATCTTATATCCATCATCTATACTAATAAACCCCATAGAGTTTCATGTTATGATTTCCCACCTATCTTTATAACATTCTTATTTTGTACATACTCAATCTTAGTTATATGAATGTTTCTAGAAAATATAACCATCCATGTTGACTTTTCCTCACTAATTAATCCTAGGACTCCAATAATATTCAAACTATAATCATCTAATAATGTTAAAGAAATATTTGTGATATTAAAATCAGTGTGAAGATTACATCATTTTCTAATTATCCACACCATGCTAACATCTAGTTTGTAAATAATATAACCCTTGCACTCATTTTTGTTAATTCATGCATTAAAACCCTGATATAATTGGACAACCATAAGATATATTTACAAATCATTAAACTACATATTCTCTTTGCATCATACCTTCAAATTTTTTATGGTGTTGTTTCTCTAAAGCTTGGTGACAAGGTTCACACCTACATCATCAATTTAACATAGCATCAACACATACAATCATGTCTATCTTTCCCTTAAACTAATTGCTTAATATGATACTTACCATGGTCTAGGACCTCTATTAATATGTTCATCATCTGTCAATCTTTCCAAAGAGCACTTATATGTATTATTGTTGGGAAATAAGGTAAGTGAACATTAATGAGAGAAAGCTACAACTTCTCTGTAGAACCATCTTCCCTTAGCACCAACCTGCTTCATCACCTGGATCTGAGAAGATCATATCAGTTACAACCAGATCTTGGTCGGAGGTGATATGATCAGAACAACCTGCATTGGCTCCTTGGTTAGAGGAGTTTCAACCAAAAGCTCAGATAGCACATCTCTGCAAGTTATTAGACTTGAGACTGCTTCCACTTTTTACTCTACTCGCAGCATCTACTACCTCTCTTCTCCCCCTACCATTGCTCAGGAGCAGGGAACGCCAGACTAGGCACCACCTGAATCTCTAAAGATTTTCATTTGGAAACACTTGGTCTAACAACTCCCATCGGTTGGCTGTCCTTCTCACATTAGGTCTCATTATTCACATCCCTTTCTAGTACAACCTTGTGCCTTCAAGAGAAACAATATATCTATATTATCCTTTTAATACAACTCTGGGATTTTTGATGTGCACACTTTGATTACAACGTGAGTCTGCATAAACACTTAGCAGGCACTACTACCATCTACCATTGCCTTTATCGACGCCCACCTACACTATTAATTTGTAGGACATCCCCAACTCCTTAAGCCTCCTTGATTCTCATCCAACAATTTTTTCTCCCCAAGATGAGAACAGGTGGCCTCCTAACTGCCACTAAGAGCAACAACAAGCATCTCCAACATAGAATAAGAACTCCTCCTCATTTGTACCATGCCCTGAACTATAAAAAGACTTCTTCATCAACCCATAGAGATAATAAATCATAGCTTGAACCAGACATGGCCTCCCACTTCCCCTTCGTGGATTACAATCTCTCCTGTCCAGAATATCATTCTTTCATCCCACTCCCAAGGGCGTGGATTTACAACAAATTCAATATCTCACCAGGCATCAATCCAGATAGGAAGCAGGAGCTTCAAGGTCTCTATAGAATTCAACAACAATTCTACCCTCTGCATTATAGAAGGATGGATGAGCATGATCATAGAGCTTCACCTCAAACCTGAATGGACCATCTTCATCAGACCCATCATGAACAAAAACCTAATGGCCTGGGTAACAGACTTCAACAATGATACCCCACCACATCTCTACTCACTTTTCTACACCAAAGAAGATCATTACACATCCTCCAATTTAGATTCGGCAGACCAGTTATTTTTTCTAGAGAAGCACCAACCAGCTATAGGATTGAAGGACATGCCTATTTCTCTCCCTTCAGATGACTCCTCCAGCCTAAACCTCAAGGAGGAAGCAGACTCAACCACTTCTATAGAGAGAACCAACTACATCACTGCCAGGTATGTGTCCTCCCCTACATATGTTATACGATCACCTTTAGCTTGCTCTTATAGTTCCAAACATGGTGAGTCTATCACCCCCTCTGATCCTCTCCTATATGACCTAATCTTTCCACCTTTAGGTCATCTATCAGCCACTGACTTGGCTCAAAGAAGCTTTTCTTCTTTTTGAAAACGTCAGTCTTGTTCCCTATCCTGCCTAAATTACCTTTTCACTCTCTACGCTGCTCTAAATGCCTTAGTTCCAACCATTCCTTGTCCCAATGTGCAAATACTAGAGTTTTCTTTCTCTTCAATGAGTCGGGACATATCAAGTGTTTCTGCATAAACCACTGTGCCTATTTCCTTAAAGCTCACAGACACCTTTTTAGACCTTCGACCTTCAACCATGCTAAAGCAACATTTTCCAATAGATGTCCACACCTTTTTAGTAATGACAAATCTGATCGGCGGGGTGAAACCAATCATCTTGTAGTCTACAATAGTAATCCCTTCACATGCCTCATTGTACCGAAGGATTCACCACCCCCTAAATCTTCCCATGCACACATCTATCCTCTTTGGTCTCCTATTAATAGGGCTACATCCAGCTCTTCTACAAACACCCTTCCCAAACCCTCTGACCTAAACCATTACTATCATTTATGTCCCCTAGATCCTACTTTCTCCTCCCCTTTGAGAATGGCTCCCGCTCGGCACCTAGAAAATGAGTTTCCCTTTATTATGCCAACTAACTCTATGCATCTACTGGATGTCTTCACCAATCGTAGTGTTCTAGTCACTATTGACAACAATCCGGATAACAATACTGTCAACATACTAGATGTTACCAGGGCCATAGCCCTTCTTATCCCAGCATATACCATTCTAAAACCAAAAATCCTATCACCTTCCAAACACCTCTATTTTGTCCCGGAAGGGACCAAGCTAGACCATCTCTTTGGGCAAGTCATGACTATCCCATGTGGTTCCAACTTTGTTCAAGCCAACCTTTCTAGATGGACTCCTGAGCAAGGGTCCTCACTGGCTGGATCAGGAGGATCTGGATCGATGGTCATCACCGACCTACCACCACATCTATGGGAGGTCGACGTTTTCAAGGTGATTGCTCACTCCATTGGTGCCACCCTCCAATTCATCAGCCATGATACCCTTCACCCTTTGTAGTATATTAAAGCTTTTTGTGTCTTCTCTGTCAAACAAGACATTACTCTCCCGACTTCTCTTAAAATTGGGCTTGGTGAGAAGATATACAAAATCAAACTTTCAGTAGAGAATCCTTCTGCCAGCAAAACAACTTTCTCGGATATCACCGCGCACCCCCCTTCATGGTATTGCTCCATCAACACACAAAAAACACTTCATTGTGAATAGAAAACCAAACAAAAGGAACCTGGTCTGGGAGAGGAAGAACACCACCTCCAAGTCTTCAGAAGATTATAACAAAACAATCTCTCATAAAAGACTTAGAACATCTTTTGCTACCGATAACAACACTCCTAAGACCTCTATGGAAACCTTCAAACCCTTTCCTTTCCACAATAATGATATAGACTCTACCTTGGATTTTGACTCTGATGCTCTAAAAAAACTCAAAACTACTATCATTGATGAAATAAGATCATCGCATAGTCCAAAATAGAAGAGAAAGGGAAAGGATCCTAGCATCATCGGGTCCATCAACATCATCTAGACAACACCAGAAGGACTAAGGAGCAGGAACTACTTTGCCACGATGGAGATAGGTATACATTCCCCTCAAAACTCTTCATCATTTTATATTTCATTTGTTGATACTATATCTTTAGCAGATTTAGTTCATGATATAGATAATATAGAAGACATTGCTTCTTGTCCTGATATACAATCTTTCACCATCTTTGCAAACAAACTTGGTATTTCCTTTGAAGATGATAGCTCAGCCCACCAGGCTCTGAATAACATAGAAAAATATATGAATTGGTCTAACCTTAGATCCATAAATGAGGCACATACTAAATTAGATTCTTTGGGACTGAACTAAATCTTCTTGTTCCCTTCTACTTACTCTTGTCCTAATGAGGATCACTTCTTGGAACGTCTGTGGTGCCTCTAATGCCCGCAGAAAGGAAATTTTTAACCACATTCACAAACATAGCATCAACATCATCACTATCCAAGAAACTAAAACCATCCTCTCTCCATTTTCCATTAAATCCATAGGTGGTAACCAGATTTCTGTTGTTTTCAAATCCCATATATGGGTTTAAAGGAGGCCTACTCATAGGTTATAACAAAAACCTTTTTGATATAACTTACACTGAGCTCCACTCATCATCCATAACCCTTCACTTCAAAAATGTCTCTGATTGCTTTAGTTGGATTTTGACGGGTTTTTATGGAGAACCTAGCAACAACAAACATGCTTTTCTATCTGAACTGGAATATATAATGAGATTTTTTTTAGATACACCTTGGATCCTTGGAGGAGATATCAACCTTATAATGAACGCACCTGATAGACATAACTTCCTTTCCTCCTCCTCTAATATGTCTCCTTTGGACAAAGTTTTCTCAGAACTGATTAACAAACACAAGTTGATTGACAATCCTCCTTCAAATGCCTTCTTCACCTGGCCTCGAAATCACACCAGAGCTAGAATAGATCACTTCATTTGCTCCACCAAATGAGAATAACAGTACCCTTTAGCTTTTGTCCAGGTAGCCCCTCGACCTATCTCTGACCACTTTCCCATTATTATATACACAAAGTTGGAGAAATGTTGTCACAAATCCTTTTGTTTTGAAAACTACTGGCTATCTGATCCATTTTCTATTAACCTTTGAAAAATGTGATGGATCTCAGATGATACCAGAACCAGAAATCTTGGTCACCACATACACTTGAACACTAAGAAGGTGAGGCAGAATCTCAAAGAGTGGAAATTGAGTTCTACCACTAGCCTATATCACAAACTCTCAGATCTTGAGAAACAACACCTTTTTGCCAATTGTGATCCATCTACTGACCCTACCCTTGTACTTTCCATCAAATTAGAGCTTGATCATCCAAAACATTGTATGGATACAAAATGGACACAACAAGCGAAATTTCAATCGGCTATTGAAGGAGACAAAAACACTAAATTCTTCCATGAAACCTGCAACAACAAATCTATATATAATATCATTGTCTAGATGAACATCAATGGTATTCCTACTTCCAACAAACACTTGATTACCTCACACATTGTCAAACATTTCCAACACATTTCAACACCAACCATAAGTCACCCGTTCTCAACTCTATTAATTTGCAGTTATTGTGTGGCCACAGCATTGACTCTCCCACATACATTGGCAAACCTTTCATACTAGAAGAACTTGATCAGGCTATCCAATCCTTAGGTAGAAATAAATCTCTTGGTCTAGATAATCTCAATGTAGAATTCTACCTGGCCAATTAAAACCACTACAAGATGGATTTTAGGGCTCTTCTGCTAGAGCTTCACATCCACAACAATGCCCACAACATCCTGAAATATCTCAACCACACCTTCATCACTCTCATCAAGAAGGTTGATCAACCGAAGCTCATTTCAAAATTAAGACCCATTCGTCTCATCAACACTTCTTACAAAATCATAGCTAAAATACTAGAAAACAGGATCAAACCATATATAAAGGGAATCATTCCCTTAAATCAGAATGATTTTATCAAGAACTGCAATATCCACGATGCCTACATTATGGCTAATTAAACTATTCACCTCTGCTACAAGAAAAAAACTCCTCTGATAGCCATCAAACTCAATTTTCAAAAAGCCTTTGATTACATTAACTGGGATTGTCTAATCAAAGCTTTAGCTGGATATGGCTTCCCAAAAACCTGGAATACCTGGATTCACGCCTATATCTCCACCAACTTCTTCTCTACTATCATCAATGGATCACTATTTGGACATTTCAAAAACATAAATGGTGTCAGACAAGGAGATCTGCTATCACCTTATCTCTTCGTCATTGTGGCTTCTCTTCACACAAATATGATCAAACTTGGAACAGCTCAGGGTCTCATCTCATCACCCCAAGAATGTCAGGAGAAAATTATCCAATTTACTTGTGATACCATCATCCTGGTCTCACCAGAAGACACTACCATCATTAACACTATTCATATCATCGACATTTTCTCATATATTTTGGGCCTAAAAATTAACCTCTCTAAATCCTCTATCTTTGGGGTGAACACAACACAAGCTACCATACACAAATACAAACACCTCCTCAAATGAAAATCTGAGGACTTTTCCATCAGCTATCTTGGGCTTCCTATAACCCTCTAAAAATTACCCACACCATCTAGACTCCTATCATAGACAAAATCAACACCAGATTAAACTCATTGACAAATGACTTCCTCAACCTTACTAGACGCCTCACCCTCCTTAACATCATCATCCCTTCCATCACCACCCATTTTCTGAGTTGCATCCCTTTACCCACCAAAACCAAAAACATGATCAACAAAATCAGAAGGAACTTCCTTTTGAACAACCACAATCCAAACAACAAACACTTCCATCTAGTTAATTGGAACACCATCACAGCTCCAACCAAATTCGAAGGATGGGGCATCATTGATATCAAAATTCATGCTTTATGTCTTATTGCAAATATTATCAACATTCTCTCGAATAAAGACAACAAGGTGTGGAGTCACTTAATAGTTCAGAAATACTACAAAAAATACTCCACCATGGCATAAAACTAGTAATAGCATCTCATCACCTCTTTAGAAGTATATCAACAACTACTTGCACCTGATCAGAAACCTTATATATACCCCTCAACATAGTCATTGTAAGATAAACTTTTGGGAAGACCCTTGGTTTCATCACAACTCCATCAGAAACCTTCACCCACACACTCCCATTCCCAGAAATATGACTTCATGAACATTGCAAAATCCCTCAAGCTTCTCACCAACAATAGAAAAAATGCACTCAAGAGATACCTCCTTACATTCATAAATAATAATGACTTGAGAGACATCATTTAAAAACTGGAGAACAACACGAGAAAAAAAATATCCTAGAGGTGGTGTGATGACCGCTATAAAATCGATAGCCAAATTGCACAGTAATTATGCAGAATAACCATTAGCAGTGGATTAATGAAAATCACTAAAAATTAAAACCATTTTGCAAAGAGATCCATTGCCAGGAAACTCTTAAAGAAAGAACCAAAGCAATATATACATCATGGTTCACATTGTACATATATAGTGCCATCTCATCTCGATGATATCATATACCAGTTGCTTTACCCAAACATATACATAAGCAACATAAAACCTCGAGGTATACAAGCCAAAATCTCAGATCATTTATCAAATCAATATGTACTAACTCCTAAGGACCTGAGAGTATAGAGACGACACATAGGACTTCTATCTACAAGACACGATAGACAACACACTCAACCTGAGCTATTACGGTTGTCCCTATTTTTGTTGTCCTCCCTCTACAGTACAGTCTCTACCTCCTTGTCTGCGTCCACCTAAAAATGTTGGGACCAACGGGGTGAGACAAAAGTCCCAGTGAGAGATATAACTTTCTTCCAACAACATTATTATCACAAGTAAATAGTATAAAACTGAGTAAAGGATCTTTTATATTAATAATCAAGATTAATCACTATTTATAAGTAGAACAGAGTGATATCATCTTTTAAAGCAATGCAGCTATCTATGATAGAGCAATAAATCATCTATTCACTTTATAAGGAATACGAAGAACACATATAACATCTATCCATTTACGATGTATAAAAGTAGTGTAAATTCAACCAATATTTCCGTATTCAATCCTTAATCAAATATACTACACTGATGATTACATATTTACAATCACACTTATGCCCTGAGGAGATGAGGTATACCACTCATGCTCCAACCGACCATTGCTACATAAAGCATTAGTACCATACAAGGTCAAAGGAAGAGCCAGCTTCCAAGACCTCGCCTATCTCAGTCAGTATGAGACCACTTATAGTGACATCACGTGTCAAACTACAATTAGCTTGCCAGGGTATAGTGGCATCTTCACTATGGAGTTACAACAACAGCATGCACTCTATTCAGGGAGATCACACAACAATCCCAATATATTAATATTCAGTCATGGCATATAGCCATACTCTTATGATGATGAGGGAGATCACACATCAATCGCTATTTTGGAAGTAAGGATATTTTCTCCCATTACCCCCACATATTCAAAAATATGCTCTCTGAGTTAAACTCGTTTGACCATTCAACAAATTCTGACACTAAATGGATCTATGGCCAATGCAACTACATGATAAGGTTCCACTTGATTAATTAGGTGTATTATAGTATCTTCTAGCATGAACCAAGTTACAAGCATGAATTATATCAAATTCTACAAAGAAAGGTGTAATACAATTATCAAGTACTTTCATAATCTTTGGAACACATTGAATGCATAATTCCCATCCCTTAACATTATCATCATCATGATTCCTAGATCTGGGTATTCAAACCCTTAATTCATCACTGAACATTGTCACCTCATATCAGGTAACTATTACCTCTAGGTCCTCAGACCCAGGTATACATTATACTTGTCGCACAAGTATTTCACATGGCCAACAAAGCCTATTTAATCTGTATCATACGAAATATCATAGCTCATACCTAGTTATGCTCATCATCTCACGATACATGCATGGTTATTATTTCATGATAAAAACAATACCAAGTACATATCATCATCATGCAATACAAGAGAAATACACCCTTCCCATTATTAGGGTTAGGGTTCCCTTTTTAGCCGATTAGGGTTTCAAGTTCATATTATGAAGAATCAAAACCCTATTTCATAGCTCCACACATATAAGGATCATACATTGATATCATAAGTATTCAATCATACTTGTTTATTCTCATCATTTATCATTAAATGATTATCACACAAAGTATGGGTTTCTCTCTTATCCGCACTAGGATATTGATTACATCATACTTTATTAAGTTGGATCAACCCTTTTCTCAAGGTACATTGGCCTACACTTCATGTGTTACTCAATCAAGTATATCGGATTTGAGGTGATTACCTCCATATTGGTTATGAGGTGCTTCCACCGTATAGGGTAAGAGGTGTATGCTTACCACCATATCATCTAAGAGGTGTGTGCTTACCACCATATCATCCTAGAGGTGTGTGCTTACCACCATATCATCCAAGAGGTGTGTTCTTACCACCATATCATCCAAGAGGTGTGTGCTTACCACCATATCGTCCAAGAGGTGTGTGTTTACCACCATATCGTCCAAGAGGTGTGTGCTTACCACCATATCGTCCAATAGGTGTGTGATTACCACCATATCATCCAAGAGGTGTGTGCTTACCACCATATCATCCAAGAGGGGTGTGTGTGTCACTTATATCGGGTTACTCAAGTGTAGGGTTTTGCATATCAGGTTAGACCCTTATGCTCATACCTTTTCAAACCTTCAAAGTATCAACCTACCATGTATTGAGTGACATCCTGGACAACTGGTTAGTCCTTTTTGAACCAACCAAAATGTACAAAATGACAGGGTTTTGGGGTTCCAAGGTATAATGGATTTCATATCACCATATTGGGTTTCATTACCATATCGGGTTAGAGGTGCTTCAACCCGATATCAATTTGTGCCATGATGAAATCATCATCATCAAGATCTAGACTTTCGTCCCTTACTATTATAGTTCATGGACAACAATTCTATGCAACTATTAGAACTCATAGAATCATCAATCATTCAAGAAAATTTGAAATTGAAAGTAGATCAACATGTATAGCAAGAATGAAGGTGAATAATAACATGATTGGGTTCAAGTTATATAACCCGCCTCAAGAACAACTTCAAAACTCGAAGATCCAATGCTTCATGTTCCCAAGGTTGAAGATGAACCTCTCAAAGATCCAAGACTTGTTCACAAATCTTCTATATGTAAAGAATCACCATAGATAAGAACTTGTTGAAGAAGAAAAGAAAGGAAGAATCACAACTCGAGATTCATGTTTCAACCAAGGTTGAAGATGACCATGGCTTCACCTTAAGCTAAAGGCTCGATCTCATCCTTTATCCTCAACTACTATGCATGATATCTAAGATAAAGAGAGTTGTAGTATTCAAAAGGTTTCACTAGTAGGTGAAAGGAGTGGTATATATAATTGAGGCTCATGAGAGAGAGTGTATAAGAGGTGTCATCACCTTATACTACTAGGTGACACATGTCCATGAATGGGTTGACATGTGTCCATGCATGCAAAAATATTTATATTGACATGCAAAAATCTTTGGGATAATCTAGGGATAAGATTTCGGCCATTAGTTATCTTGTTGAATAAGATATTTCAAGCCAACATCACTTTATTCACAGACCGATACAACTTTTCCAAGGAAAGTTGTAATATGATGCCAATCACCTTCTTGAGGTGCTTAACTCATCATGGACTTTTCCAATAGTTGACAAAAATGATATGGGACCTCTTCTATGGCTTCTTGGCCAAAATGCACTCCCATATAAGCTCTACAACTCAATATAACTCATTTTAGGGTTTCAACTATAGAACTCTTCTTGGTCTTTTCATCACCAAGAATATCATCACTCAAATATGATTCAAACATAGTGTCTCTTTATTTCTATCCCCTCTAGATGATGCTAAGAGAGAGTAGTGACACTATAGATGTGGTAATTTTCATATCATCCCTACATTTTGGGTAAATTGCAATTTGCACCAAAATTGGTACACAAGGCACAAGCATTAGTCAAACAAGCTCCAAATTGGAACTTAGGCTTTACACAAGCCACCCCTTAGCATCATTCTCTCTCTAATGATGCAAAAGAACTCGAGGCACACTTAAAATGTGACATATTGCAATATAACCCCTCATCTTGGGTAAATTGGAATTTACACCCAAACTATCATATAATGCACAAACAATTTGCAAATAAGCTCAAACTTGAAAATTAAGCTCTCCTTGAGTCTTAATTAATTTTCAAAAGATTAAAACATGTTTATAAATATCTTACTTAAGAAAAAATTCTAGGATTATGGCATAACCCAGGTTAGGCATGTCACAGGTGGGGTCCTGATTATACACAAAAAGCATCCTACACCTTTCTGTCTTATAGAGGTCTATTATAAAACTATACTCATATTTGGAACACCAAATGGCCATAGAAAACATAAAATCTTTTTATGGCTAACCTTTAATAACAAACTTCTCACTGATCATAACATCACTTGTAGAGGTTTCTTAGGACCTACTAGATGCTACCTTTGCAAAAAAGATGTAGACACTGTTGAACATATCTTTATTCACTACAAGTTTACAACAACCATCTTCAAATACTTCTACGTAGATTATACCGAAATCCATAATCTCTTGACAGAACCAAATAGTGTAAGACCTCTTACACAATTTGTGAAATTCAAAATAGAAGATATCCTCATCAATATCTTATGGAATGTTTGGCTGGAAAGAAATAAGAGAAAATATAATAAATCCAACAGAAACATACAAAATGTTTCTTCAAACATTTTACTGGACCTAGATACTCTCACTTCATGCAGGACATGCCACAACTTACACCAGGATAAACCAAGTTGAAGATTACATGGAGAACTTCTTTGCTGATAATGGAGATGGAAGTATCTACACCTTGAAGGAAATCCTTGAAGATGGATCAGACTTCTGATGGAGATATTCCTGATGCCATTTTACTTTTATTAGCTTTATTTTCTAATGTTGAGGTTTGTTTAAGGAGTGCCTCCCCCACAGACATCTTATCTTTTCCCATGTGCATGTTTTTACCACTTTCTTTAGGTTGGGCTGGTTTATACCCAACTGTAGATTATCTCTGCGCTTGCAGTTGTAGTTAGAATGTAAGTTGTCTTTATCTTACTAATGCATGAACTTTCCTAAAAAAGTCTTATTGTGACAACGAGATCAATTTCCATGAAACCCTAAAGTATCTTAATCAATATAAAATATACATTACTTGATACCTTGCTTCTTGATTTCCTTTAGGCCAGATGGGCCTCGTGAATGGCAGCACGATAGGTTGGATGCCCAAATTATGCTCTCCCTCCACTCTCGTAGGGACGTGCTATGAACATGGATCACGACCCCTGTTTTGCCGTGAAATAGGGCACAATTTTCAGGCCTCCTCTCCAGCAAATCCAATCATCTAAGACTGATCCATGGGCTATTGTTGTGCCACAAAACACAAGTTGCCAACCAGGGCCATCGCTCCCAGCTTGGATCTACAACTTCATCTACAGATTGTTGACTAGGCCAACACAAACTCTTTGTGAACACTGGATCAGGATACGAGATCCCAATCGTGCACCCTCCTAGCTGCCATCAGTGGCACTCCACTTGTCTCCTCTTCTATAAGACCGATCTATGTCCGTATAGGCCTAAAACCCTAGAATCAGTTTCCTTCCACCCTGTGATTCCAAAACTGAGGGCTTTTATAACCTTCACAATCTAGATCTTGAAGTGAGTTCATCCCCTGTTATCTTGGGCACAGACTCTCCAATCCACAATGTAGTGGGAGTCGCCCCCTTTATATTTTTATTTTCTTTTTAACAAAAGTCAAGTTCTAAAAAGTATTTTTATAGATTACATTATAACTCTGTTTGATCATAAAATTTAGTATCAACAATATATTGTCATTTTCTTTTCATGGGTCATATATTAAGTCGAAATTAATATGATACATGCTCCAAATTTATATTTTGCACAAATATTAGGTAAATTACAAATTTAGTTACATAGGCCACTAGATAATTCAAAATCATTAGATATTTCTCCCATGAACTTATTTTCTAATTGTCCATCTAAAAAAAATATTGTGAGCATTTACTATGAGCATGAAATACTAGATTCTCAATTTTTTACTCCAAGGACCCATATGTATATAGTGATTGGCCCAAATGGGATTGAATTGGGTCTTGGGGCACATGGCCCATTACTTGATCTTCCAAAAGGTGCATAATCTGAATCAAGTTCTTGAATACAAAAAGATTAACCTTTGAGCTGACATAATTCCTCAATTGAAGCTTCTATAATACATTATATAAATAAAACATTGATTTCTTAATATGAAGACGTATTTTTTTATCAGTAAGTGTGGGACTCTCTATATTCCTAAAAAAAGAAAAGCTATACAAAGGGGGATATGGAAAGCATCTCATTTGAAAATGATAACAGAGCAAAGAAAAAAGAAAAGAAACCTATCTATACAGGTTTTTGAAATTTTGCTTTATTCTATTCCAGACTACAATTGTAGTTAGCTTTGTATCTTTAAAAATTTCTTTGTTTCTAGCTTTCCATATGTGGTATAGGAGTGTCTTGATGAACAACTTTTCTTTATCTCCTTTTGTATGTAGCAAATCATCCCTGTAGGTTGGAATGGTCTGGATATATGATTGAGCTCTCTCACAGATCTCTCGAGCAAAACTACACAGCCAGAAGAGATGTTGAATATCCTCCCCGCTTTCTAAACACAAGCAACATCTAGAGGCCATTTGGAAGCATCTCATCTTTAGAAATTCTTCTGTAACTAGCTTTGATTGCAGAAGTTTCCAGCAATGAATGTTAATCCTCTGTGGAGCCTTGGATTTCCAAATCCATTTTTCCCAATTTAGCACCCGACCTTTAGTTATGCTTGCATTCCAAGCAGCTTTTAAGGTGAAAGGTTCTACTTCTTTGAAATTCACTTCATCACCACCTCCATCAATCCCAATGTTAGCGCAAATAGCATCAATCACGTCACTCCCTCTAACTTTAGGAATCTCCCACTTTATCAATCCCAATGTTAGCGCAAATAGCATCAATCATGTCACTCCCTCTAACTTTAGGAATCTCCCACTTTCCATTATGAATAATGGTGATGAGCTTCTTGTCCAGCGTTAGGCCATTGCGTAGAGATAGATTGGGACCAATACAGTCCTTTAAGAACTTCCCATCAACCCAAGGGTCAGCCCAAAGTGAGAGTTTCAATCCAACACCCACTTTTATTTGCACGCTTGGAATGAGAGTGTCTGCATTTTATTATAGACCTCCACATCCAGCTATGATATAGTTGAGCACGAAAGGTCCATATAGTGTCTTTTTTGATGTAAATCACATGCACCCACCTCAGCTAGAGAGAGTTATTGTTGTTGGCAATGTTCTAAAGAATTTTCATCATCCCTGGCTTTAACCAATTTTCAACTTTTTAGATGGCTAGGCCACCCTCGAGTTTAGGTTTGCAAATGTCATCCCAGTTGACGGTGTGGAAGTGTTTCAATTCTTCAGTGTCTCCCAAAAGAAACATTCTACAAATTCTCTCTATCTCCTCCATGGTTACTCTTGGCAAAGGGAAAGTGCCTATCCAGAATAAGTGATAGGAAGATAGAGTAGATATTATCAGTTCCACTCTCCAAGCCATGGAGAGAAGCTGGGTTTTCCAAGAATCAAGCTTGTTTTTTAGTTTATCAATCAGTGGGTTTCACAAGCTCTTCGTCAAATGACCTGTGAAAAGAGGTAGGCCAAGATATCTTACTGGAAAAATCATTCTTTTAATGTTTAGGGCAGATGTCACGCTGCTAGGAACAATATTGCTTGCAAAAAATTGACTCTTGGCCGGAGTAAGCTTTAATTCAGAGATGTCAGAGAACAAATCAAGGCTTTTTTGGATACCTTCGATGTCCACTGAGGAACCCTTGGAGAAAACTAATAGGTCATCAACAAATAGAATGTGAGAGACCTCCATACCCCCTGCTTGTAGCGGAGTGAACTGCTTTTTACTTACTGCTTCATCTAGGATAGAAGTTAAACCATGCATTCCAATAACAAAGAGGTAAGGGGCCAAGGGGTCCCCTTGTCTAATGCCTCGGTATGCATGGAACAATTGTGATGGCGCACCATTCATAATACTTGAAAAGTGGCTATGTTCATACATTCTCAGACCCAACCAAGCCAGCAAGAAGGAAATCTCATAGCTTTCATTATGTCCAGAATATAATCACGATTTATAGTATCATAAGCTTTGATTAAGTCTTCCTTGAGGCATATTTTCTCTTTCACTGAAGGCTTATCAAAGTTATGGATCAATTCATTAGAAAGAAGAATTGCATCTGTGATGGATCTTCCTTTCACAAAAGCACTCTGGTTGTTGCTAATCAGCATAGGCATGATGTCTTTGAGCGTATTTTCCATAATCTTAGTAATCACTTTATAGATAAAGTTACACAACAATATAGGTCTCCATTCCCCGATCTTCTCTGGTTGTTTAACCTTGGGAATAAGGGTTATGAAGGTTTTATTGAGCTCACAAAGCATTCTCCCTTTGATGAAAAAGTCTTTGATTGTTGTGCAAACATCATTGCCCACTATCTCCCATGTGGTCTTGAAGAAATGTGCATTAAGTGCATCTGGCCCAGGGGATTTGCCCTCGTTATAGTTTTTCACAATGTCAAAGATTTCCTCATTTGTGAAAGTCTTGCACATGTTTCTAATCTGGACATCAGATAGGGTGTTAACACCATACCAGATATGCTTGCTAGTTCTAGTCTTGGTATTCAGTTTGAAAAGGTCCACATAGTGTTTCTTGAAATAGTCTCTGATTTCCTCTTCATTAATGATCTCGGTGCCATTCAAATCCAAGACTTTGATTTGATTTCTACATATTCTCGTCTTCAGTGAAGCATAGAAAAAATTTGTGTTTCTATCTCCTTAGCCACTTGATTCTCGACTTTTGTCTTACAATGGACTCTTCGGTTGTTCTAGCAAGTAAGGCATCTTCTTTTTTTTGTTGTACAATATCACATAGAAGGTGATTGTCCGGATCAGCATCAGAATTGGCTTGTGCAGTAAGAGCCTCCTTCTCAAGGTTCTTAGCTGAGTTTGTCAAGTCCCCAACTGATTCCCAGTTCCAGGTTTGTAATTTTCTTTTGGTTGTCTTCAACTTTTGGAATAACCTGAACATTGGGTTACCCATTTGCTTAATCATCCAAGCATTAGAAACATTCTTTTTAAAGCCTTCTCCTGTAGCCCAGACATTGAAGTATCTTGTTGGGTATTTTAGATTTTTGTGTTCCTCCTTTAGGAGCACTACTTGAATGTAATGATTGTTATAGACCGTAGGCATTATCTCCAACCAAATATTAGGAAAGTCATTCAGGATTTGCAGCTGGCAGAGTGTTTTGTTGATCTAACTTCGAGTATTATTACTCCCTTCTTGCTGGTTGTTCCATGTGAAAAAAGGTCCTTTAGCAGGTAGTTCCACCACATCAGCATCAACTATAGCTTGATTGAATTCAATCATTGATCTCACTGAAGAAAGAGATCTCCCTCTTCTTTCATTTGAGGCCCTGACAGCATTGAAATCTCCCAGTATAAACCAGGGAGCCTGGAGTTGGGTCTTGAAAATACGTAGGTCATCCCAGAGTGGGACTCTTTTACTGTCTTCGTTCTCAGCGTAGATGACAATACATTCAAAGCAATTGTTGTCATATTCCACTCTGTAGTGTAGAACTTGCTTTGATTGGTAGATGGGTGTAATCTTGTAGTTCATATCCTCCCAAATAATGAGGATTCTAGTTTTGGTAGAGCTCAGAGAATTGTCTAGCCAATTCACAATCGCCCAGTGCTTTCTCATCATTCTAAAGATGTTCCTACTTTTAATTTTGAATTCTAGGAGGAAAGCAATGTCAGACTTTGCTCTCCCTAATTCAGCTTGGAGCATGTCTTGCTTATCAATCTGTGATAAGCCTCTGAAATTCCAAGATATTAAGATAGGGTGATTAGGCATTGGCACGTGGATCAGATGTATTATCGCCCATCACTGCCATATCTTCTTAGCTTTCTAGCTATTTGTATATGTTCGAGTTGTTCTTCTTTTTCTTTGCTTTGGAATTGCTTTGATTTCTTGTTTAGCGAGGACTAGTTGTCTTCCTGGGGTTGACAAAGCCCTCTTCATTTGGGATGGTCTCTGTGGCACCACTTGCCTCTGTAGAGATTTGAAGAGCCTCCATAGATAGCTCGGGACCAGTGGTTGTAGATTGTTGAGGTTCCTCCGTAGTTGGTGACTCAGGGGTAGAGGTTGCGTTCTGAGTTTCAATCATGGTTGTTGCTTCAGTGACATTTTTTCGAGTGACTTGAGGCTATTCTTTGCTTGGTTGTTGTGCTCCATTGCCCACAACAGGGGACTTCTCTGGTGCAGACTGGGGGTGAGGTTTCCGCAGAGCCTTGACGTGCCCAAATGTCCCATAATGGGGATATTTTTCTGGTAGCCATCCATACTCCACCATGACCATGTAGTTTGTATCCTTATCAGTTCACAATTTGACCACTGTTGGGAATAGGGATTGCGCTGACATGAGGACATTCACCCTGGCGAAATCGATGCGGGCCTTTGCTTTTGTCTGCCTATCGAGACATTGCGGCTTGCCCAAATACAAGGCAATTCTCACGATCATATTCTCGCTCCATAATTCAAGCGGAAGGTTCTGGAGCTTGAGCCACACTAGAACAGAGGCGAGCTTCTCCTACTCCAAAGGTTCCCCTTTTTCCTAGTTTTTGAGTATCATTGGCTTTCCTAGGTATAGAAATTGAATTTAACATGAAATTCCCAAACCTTGAGGCTACTATAAAAGTCCCAATTGCATAAAAGATCTCTCTACCATCTTATTAAGTATTCATATCTAAAATTGAATCTGAAATCTAGATTCTTGTTGTCTGAATAAGTCATAATCTAAAACTCTTATTTTAGATGATTGAAATCAGATATAGACTTCTGAGTCTAAAGTCTTGAGAGAATAAATTGAACTTGAGCATAACAAAACTAAGTATCTAAAGTTATGTAAATCTCAATTATTGAAATCTAATAAATTGTAGACATAACTCAAACTGAATGAAATCTAATTTCTCAAAGTGTGACAAGATATGAAGCATTGAAGTCTGTAAGTAACTTAATCTCTAAGTTACTTGTAGAAAGGTGTGGGTTGGATCATAAAAATAATGATATTCAATGAAGATGGACCACTTACCTTGTTTGAGGAGAATTAAATGTTTCCCTTGGGTCCTCCAGTCAACTCTAAATCCAAGAAGACATTGGAATGCAACTTGTGTTACTTATCATTACTCATTTCCAACTAGATGTTAGTTCATTTTATATAATTTGTCTTAATATAGTCTTATATTTGGACACCACTCTAAACTTATCTTGATCTCATAATCAAACCTTATGTAATATTATTATATATACATATCTATCCAACTCCTTTTATTAAAAAACTTACTCTAAAGTATTTTCCTTTACCAACACCAACTTGTATGCATCTTAGATCCATCATGTATTGCAATAAAATCCATAAAATTTAATATCATGATTTCTTGCCTATCTTTATAACATTTTTATTCTGAATATAATCTTAATTACATGAATGTTTCTAGAAAATAACCACCCATGATGACTTTACCTCACTGAGTGATCCTAGGACTCCAATACTATCCAAACAATAATCATATAACAAGGTTAAAGAAATATTTAGGGTACTAAGATCATTGTGATGAGTACATGATATTCTACTTATCCACATCGCGCTAACATCTAGTTTATAACTAATATTGCCCTTGCACTCACCTTTTTCAATTCATGTATCAAAACCCTGATATAATTGAACAACCATAAGATATATTTCCAAATCATTCAACTACATGTTCCATTTGAATCATATCTTTAAATTTTGTATGGTGTCATTTCTCTGAAGCTCGGTGAAAAGTTCACACCTGCATTTAACACAACATCAACACATACAATCATGTCTATCTTTCCCTTAATCTAATTGCATCATATGATACTGACCATAGTCTACGACCTCTATTACCATGTTCATCATCTCTCAAGTTTTCCAACGAGCCCTTATACGTCTGATTATGACAACTAGATCAATTTCCTTGAATTCCTAAAGTATCTTAATCAAAATAAAATCATAGATTCCTTGTTACCTTGCTTTGTGATTTCCTTCAGGCCAGACATGCCTCGTGAATGGTGGCACAGTAGGTCAGAAGCTCAAAATCCGCTCCCCCTCCACTCTCGCAGGGTCACACTATGAAAATGGATCACATACCCTATTTTGATGTGAAATAGGGTACTATCTTTAGGCATCCTCTCTAGAAAATCTAATCATCCAAGACCAATCCAGTGGCTACTGTTGTGCCACACCACACACTTCACCAACTGGGCCGTCGAACACAGCTCAGATCCAACCAAGGTCTGGCTCCTGCTCCACCTGTGGACCCGAAGAAGGTGAGGTCCCCTATGTGTACCAGTGTGAGCCTCCGTTGCCTAGATCATCTTCAACGACCCCAAATCTTGACGATGAGGTTGTATTATCACAAGATCGGGCCTCTACGGCTTCGTCTATAGAACATTGACTAGGGCAGCATAAGCTCATCCCCAAATATGGATCAGGATACGAGATCCCAACTATGCACCCTCCTAGCTGTCGTAAGTAACACTCCACTTGTCTCCTCTTCTATAAGACTAATCTATGTCCGTGTAGGCCTAAAACCCTAGAAGTGGTTTTCTTCCACCCAGGCAATTCCAAAATTGAGCACTTTTATACCCTTCACGATCTATATTTTGAATCATGTTCATCCCCTGTTATCTTGGCCACATACTCTCCAGTCCACAATGGAGTGGGAGTCACCCCCTTTTTTATTTTCTTTATAACAAAAGTCCAGTTTTAGAAAGTATTTTTGTAGCTTACATCATAACTCTATTTGATCCCAAAATTTAGTATCAACAATATATTATCATTTTCTTTTTATAGGCCATATATTAAGTCAAACTTAATATGATACACACTCCAAATTTATCTTTTAAGTAAATATTAGGTAAATTAAAATTTAATTACAAAGGCCACTAGATAATTCAAAATTATTAGAAATTTATCCCATGATCTTATTTTATAATTGTCCATCTAGACAAATATTGTGATCAGTTACTATGAGCACGTAGTACTAGATTCTTGATTTTGTACTCCAAGGACCCGTATGTAAATTGTGATTGGCCCAAATGGGCTTGAATTGGGTCTTGGGGAACATGGACCATTACTTAATCTTCCAAAAGGTACATAATATGAATCATGTTTGTTATTACAAAAATATTAACATTTGAACTGGCAAAATTCCTCAATTTAAGCTTCCTATAATACAATTTGATCAATATTGTATTGATTTCTTAGTATGAAGATGTATTCTATGTCTAGAGCTCACATTAACTAGAATCATCTTATTCCTTTCATTACTCTACTTTGGTAGTCATCTTGTATCATTGAATTGAATATGAAATTCCCAAAATTTAAGGCTACTCTAAAAGTCCCAATAGCATAAAATACCTCTCTACCATATTTTTGCCATAAATCCAAATATCATAAAAATTGGATGGAACCTTATTATAGCCATAAATTTATCACATATTGAGTTCCTCAATAACTTTATCATGTACTTACTATGTTGTAAAATTATAGGGGTGTGACAAGTGTTCAGTCGACCAAATGGACATTATCATCTATAGCTAACAGGACTTGCCAGTCCACCGACTAAAGAGTTAAGTCAAATGTCTAGAAAGTGTCACCCAATGAATCATTGGAATGGTCAGTAGAATGACTAGAAAATCCAGTCAACTAACTGATTCAAATTGACCATTTAGACTAGGTCACATGACTAATGATAGTTGTGCTAAGGACCATTAATTGTTGCATTATAAGTCAATTTTATAGCACCACGAACCAATCAACTGACTACTTGTACAAAACCTGCAAGCAAGTAGACCAATCGATCGACAAAATAGTCCAGTCAACTGATTGGTTGTATACAACCACTTTCCAACAAAGAAACTTGACCCTTCCTCTTTTTGGGAATTTGGAAACTATATCCCTACCTCTCCTATATAAAGGGGAATGCCAATTCTCTCTACACACTTCTCGTTCACGTTGTGGTTACATGAGATCCTCCCATCTTACTAGCATAAAGGGAAGATAACAAGGAGAAGAAAGTTGATGCTAGCACATTGATGAACAAAGGGGCTTGTAACGACCCCGCCTCTCGATAACCCCCAATTAAGGGAGACTAAGAGATCAGAGCCATTATCTCAATTAACAAGATCAAAGGTTTGACAAATAATCAATAACAATTATCAAATTTTACCAACTAAACTGAAAATAGGTATAAAATAAAACCTTGCATACCTTTTTGAAACTTTTGGTAAGCTACTCTATCTGCAGCCTGGATTCATTCTATCTAATCCTCCTTGCACTTTATTTCTTATTTCCACAATGTGTCACTTTATTGTTTGTTCTTTCAATTGGTGTGCCTAAAATGCTGACAAACAACGATCAGCATATGGGAATACGCTGGTATGTGGGGACAACCAAAATTTCAAAGATATGGCTAAAAATTTAATAATCACAATCAAGTTATTTAACAAGCCAATTTACATTTTCAATGTGTCATTCTCCACCGCTTTTGCCCTAACCTTGGCATACCCCTCTTTTGCCATTGACTAAAGGCCACCTTCTAAATCCCGAGCTTGGTGCCTGGGGGTCACCTCTCATGGTGCCCCATAGTCATGCAACATAGACCACCTTCTCATTCTCGAGCTTGGTGTTTGGGGTCACCTCTCATGGTGCCCATTGGTCTACCTTCTTGGGCCTGACCTTTATGGCATCTTCCATCAGGGTTGCATGTAGGTGCGAGAATACACATGTATTTATAATTGTGATAAACATAGTGACTTTATAATTGCAGTATGAACATCCAAACTATTTAGTTTCAATCAATGTGATTAACCATCTAGGAAATCATCGGGAAAACTAATGTGATTAATCATAATTAACCACATACCTGTCAAGTTGTCTTGAATGCATAATTAATCCAAACAATCTAGTAATCCAGAATCAAGAAAGCAAGCACAATTCAGTCTTGAAATATACATCCAATATATTCTATCATGGATCATGGTATCCAAGTCTAATAGGCCTAATCGTGCCCTAGGGTTACTAGCCCTTTTTAAGGTTTCGACCATAATTAGGGTTTCATTTCCTTTTTACCACTTTTATTTTACTTTTATCAAAATATCCATCAAACCATAATTATCTTATCTTATTTTCCATTATGATCCTTAAGATCAGGTTTGGACCACAAAAACCCTAATTTTTAGATTACTATATCTTTTCTTCCCTTTTTCCTCACTTTAGGGTTTCTAAGGGTACTAATTACATTATTAGGTTTAAAACCCTAATTCTTGTGATTCCCTTTTCAAAATAGGTTAATATCCATCTATATCATTAAACTATTTAATAGTGCTCGAATTTATTCACTTGCAAGATTAAATCTATTCTTTATCAAAAATTAGGGTTTCTAACCACAAATTATTACTTTTTCCCTCAAAACAAAGCACTTTTACAAAAGTGTACTGATTTAGGCTTCCAAACCATTTTTAATGCATCCCTCGTATTTTTCTTATCATTTTTCATGTATTAACTTTCCTCATCTGAGTTTTCTATCAAAAGGTATGATTTTAACAAGAAAATTCCTTTTTTCTAGTTTATTTGCTAATTCTAGAAAAACACGGATCGTCTGATTCATGGTCCGTCGATCCACTCAGGATCCAATGGTCCAGGATGTGCGTGCCTTTGCAAATGAAAGAATATGATGGACATAACGGTCCTCACCTTGTCTGAACATGCGGAGGGCAACTTGGTAAAAGACCATGAGGTCTTCTTCTTCCTTGCGCCGAGGTACAACAAGCCCACGATGGTCAACCTTGGGGGTTGACTTGGAGCTTTCGGCCACCAACCAGCACGCCAAACTTCCAGGAAGCTCCGCCTCCCACAGTCCAACTTGACCGCAGGCTCAATTTCTCACCAATAACGTGTCGCAATGCCTTCTTACTTGCCGGACTCCGGCGAGGCTAGCCAAGGGAACGGTGTGCAGGTCAAGGTAAACTCGGCAATTGAAGGCACCAGAGCCATCCTTGTGCGTTGCCGCAGCATTTGGACCAACAAAAAGAGATGTTGATACCCTCTATCACCATCCCCTATATATAGGGTGGGAAGCAGGCTTGCGAGATTTGGGTATTTCCTAAAATGTCAACCAAACCTAGTCAAATTAGGGATGATCCTCTGCGTTTTCCTCTCCTGAGTCCAAAGGGATCATCTTCAACCATGTACACTCCTTGTATCGTGAGAAATCTTGGGAGGAAAGATCCTCTATAATCTGCATACTCCCAATCCCAGAGGGACTTAGGCGATGAGCATCCCACGTTGGATCAAGATCCAACGGATCCCATTGCTCGCGATCAAACACAAAGGAAAGTATTTTTCCTAATTCAGAATAAATTCCAATTTTTGGCAATAATTTGAGAAATTCGTATCTCCTAAACCCTTAATCCTTTTTAACTCAAATTTTAAGGAAATGTTTGTATTTACAATATCTAGCTATGTACGGAATTTGGGAAACACATTGCAATGGATGAGAAGGCTTCCTTCTCTACCAAGTTATCTATCCAATTAATCAAAATTAATTAGTATTCCTTTTCCTTTTACCATCATCTTGTTATTTTGGGTCCCTTGGACCTCAAGAAATCCTATAGGCACGAATTCCCATATTGGGGAATATTCCTTAGCCTTTTACTTATCCTTTATCTATTTTCTCTTTCTTCTTATTCATTTCTTTAGTAAAATATCTCTTTTCAAGGATTTCTCTTTATCTTACTTTTTATTTTCTTCATTGGCATCCCTTTTATCATTAGGAATCCATTGGATATGAAAATCCATCAAGGACAACTCAATTATACTTATTTTCCATATTTAATCATTATTTTCGATTTCTTTCTTAATACAGAAATATCTAGTTGATCTTTTCTTTTCTTATTGCTTTATCTTTGCAATTTTGGACTCCTTGGGACCCAAGGAACCCAAGAGGCATGAAATACACCTTTTTATTACACTCTATTTCCTTCTAGAGGTTTCTACATTTTTCTTTTCTCCATTTCTTATTAATAATGGAGTTTCTTTTGTCTTTTCCTTGTTATTGGGCCCAATAGCGAATAAAGCCCACAAATAAATCAACAAGACAATTTTAAACGAAATTCATTCATTCAATAATTACTTGTTCATTTATCTTTATTATGAGAAATTACATTTCTCACCAAATGAACAAAAAAATTGGGGTTGTAACATCCTTCCCCACTTATAAGAATTTTGTCCTCAAAATCCCATCAAGCAAACAAACAATTCATGATAAGCCTTTCTTATGTCCATCAGGGCTCCCATGTGGCTTCACCCTTTCCATGGTGCTTCCCAAGAACCTTCATCATCTCATATTCTTCCATCTGAGTTCTTTCTTACCTTGGTATATCGTACCCTCATAGGTGACTCAAGACATTTCATCCTCTTAAAAGTTGAATAGGTTTAGGGCTCTGCACATGGCTTGGGTACCTCACATAGTTCTCTAGATCAAACTCTTGGAACACATTATACATCATGTTATCATGAGGGGCAAGGCTAAACACAACCATCTCCACCAATCCATCTCAAATGGACCAATATATCGGGGACTCAGCTTTCTCAATTGTAGCTTAGAGGGGTCTGATTTTCACATCACATACTCTCCCACAGTGAACTGCATGTCAGTCTGCTTTGCATCAGCTCGTGACTCATGTCGCTTCTGTCTCCCTCACAGCCATTGCATGATCAAAGTGACTTCTTCTGCACACATTGTGGTTCTTTTCTGACCTTCGTGAGGCCTCCTTCACCAACATCATATTAATGAAGTGGTGACCAACACAACCTCCTTATAGAACTTCTTGCATCCCGATAAAGGCTATGGTGGTTAACATCACATCTTAAGAACTGTCTCTATGTATCACCCTGAATGAGCACACATGCTCTCATCAGACGCTCTAGTATGGATCATACTGTCCATTAGTATGGGGTGATAAACTGTACTCACATCGAGTTCTTCATGTATCTACTTCCACCTAATGGAAGTGAACCTTTAGGTCCTATTCAAGAACTTTTGAATTTGCATCATGGTGTAGCTGAACCATCTCTCTCCCTTATAAGTAGTTCAACCTGATTTGTCCCTTAACAGTACTCTTTCTTTCTCTTGTCATCTAGGTAAGGTGATCTATCATAACCCACATTGTATCTTGACCTTCCTTGGTCAAGGGGAGACTTACCACAACATCCATAGTGGTGAACTCCCATTCCCTCTCAGGGACTCTCTATCCTCTATACCAACTCATTGGGTTATTGGTGTTCATCCTTCACCTCCTGTCATGCATGGAAACATGTCACGTGCAACATTATCTTAGGCATCCAAAGTACTGCTATCACTTACTATCTTTGTAGTATGGTGTATCATAATCACATGTATGTCATGATTCCTCAAGACTAATTCCTCAGAAACCCTAAAAAATTCTAGTCAGGGTTTCAACACCTTCTTTTCCAAAGAAAAGCATCTGAGGTTCTACCACCATCCTTCATTGCATCAAGGCCTAGGCTGGCTAACCAAACAACTACTAACTTGATCAACTCGTGTCGTTACATCTGAGTGTTAGCCAAATGTATCTCTTTTCCAACTGGGGGTTCTCCTATCAACCTCTTCTAGCCTCCATCTAAACTAGGCAGCTGTATCTCATCCAGAGCATCCATTACCACTTCACATCCTTAGGTGTTAGGTAACGTTGAAGATGTACACCTCCATGTATTTTACTTATTACCTCAGCTCAGCTCTAAGTCTATCTTCATCAAGAAAACTCTGAGCTTATTCTCTTGGTTTTCAAACTCAACCTTGTATAACTTCCAAATTCCACATAGCTCGTGATAAAACATTCTCACAAGATGATCACCTTAATACTCTTATCGTTTGTACCTATCATTTACTTCACTAGGGTATGTTATCATCTCTCTCCTCATACCTCATAGCAACATTCCAACTCACATCATCTCTATCCTTGGTGTAAGGAATGCGTACTGTCCTATCTCTCACTCCCATAACAAGAAGAAATAAGCATTTGGCGGTTGTCCAAATACAAAGTTCTTCCTATTCCAAGAGTAGAGATGGTACATCCCACATTTCCAGTACACCTTCAAATCGAAGTTGAAACGTGCAACTTATGTCTCTATATCACAATTATCTTGATATCAAAGTTACTTCCAGGGAAAATTGACCTCAAACCTACTTGGGTCACTACACAATCCTTGGTCATCTCCTCTAGGTCCATAGGGTGCCGACACTT
Source organism: Alisma plantago-aquatica (assembly GCA_963693085.1). Lineage (NCBI taxonomy): Eukaryota > Viridiplantae > Streptophyta > Magnoliopsida > Alismatales > Alismataceae > Alisma > Alisma plantago-aquatica. The sequence continues at coordinate 512,763,964 of OY856415.1, forward strand.
TTGGGGTCATCCCGCTTCCCTTATGCATCCAAAGAGTACCCTACTCATCTTCCCTATGGGTCCCATAAGTTCATGAAGGTGATCAATCTCCTAACCCACGGCCCTCGGACAATGATATATGTTACCTCCCGACCCTTTGGTCATGTGCAACTAGGGAATTAGGCAACTCTTGCTTCCATCGGTCTTATCCCTACCTGACCCAAGGATAGACTTAGGATTCCATTATAGTAAATGTCCAACTTAGAACCTTACCCAAGTCTCCATCATCTCTCTCTACATTCCTGGGCTGACTTTCATTCTTTCATATGGGTCATGGAGACCTGCCTACCTTGGTCAGGCCCCATACCGATTACCTCCATGGTAAAACATCCACATGCACTTAGAGATGATTATCTATGGGTCTACAGGTTCATTCTCATAACATGTACTTTTCCACTTAGCTTCTCACGATCCTATCAGACCTCTTTAGGTTTCCACAAAACCCACAAAACTGGTACACACCCTACCAAAGGGTTCCTCTCCCAGTATGGGAGGAAACTAAAACTCTTGACAACAAGGTCACAAACATCTTTAGGGTTTATATTCACATGATCATGCTTAACCCAACAGCCACTATGGCACAAGCAGACCACCTACTAAACCATGCTAGGTCATACTTGTTCTCATCCTCAACATTGGATCAAGATCATACCTTCCCATGTTATCAACTTAGCTGTGAGGGGGGTTCATCAAACCTGCCTTAAACATAAGGGGTTTCTCTTTCCTTTAAACATGAGAAGTACCATGCTCGAATCTATTGAAACTAAAACTTCATCATGAGCATCAGGTACACCACTCCCCTCTTAGGCCTAGGAACCCTATGTTCTCCTTTGGGTATCCAACTGCATGCTCAATCTCTTAACCACGAAACAAGCATGTCCAAGGTATGTCATGTACTCCCATGATCCTTTTATTCGAGCAACACCCCAGAGTTGAGTCCTCCTCAAGGACATTCAACAAGGTACAAGGCCTCACAACCTATTACTAACCTCTCCAGGTCTAAGGAACTCTTCTTCCTATCTCAGAAGGTAAACACCTACACCATAGGCACATAGGTACAAGAAGCTTCATCCTCTCTCTAGGGTTTGGTTCCTCTAAAGGCCACCAAGATATCATCAACCTCCAGGGATCAAGCATTGGAAACCACTATCATCCACTTAGGTTACATCATCCTCAACTCCCCACTTTTCTCATAGTTTAGGCTTCCAACCTTCTTTCTTGGGTCATGCTTTCTCTCTCTAGAGTTAACTCCACATCCATCATTACTAATAGAGGAGCCTTACTACTAGAGGTTCTTTCTTCATGAAGGATCAAGCTCACAAGCACACCTCTATGTGGTGAAGCCTATGTTCAAACTTATGTTTACTTGAGGTTATTCATAGTTCTTTAGGCTTATCTCATCAGCTATCCAACATACTCCCTTGGCCAGGGTTTCAACCTACTGCTCACACTATTGTTGTACTCTGGGTGCCTACTATGCCATGCTCATATAAGCTCATGGGGTTTCTATAGGTTCTTATCTAACCTCATTAAATAAGGTTCTATCCTTCACTCTAACATGCACGACCCTTTCCAGGGTTGGTTTGCCAAGGTACTCAGTCATCCAACCTCTCATGGCTCATATGGCATCCAAGGCATGTCTATCCAAACACCCAGTCTACCATGACATCTAACTCATCATGTCATCTCTCTCTAACCTTCACTCTAGGGTTAGGGTTAACATCATCCTCAGAGGATGTGCCAGGTCTCAACTTGCGTTGGAGATCTTTACCTCCAAGACTAACTCTCTTCACTTATCCTCCTATCAAGAAGGCCTAGCCTCAGGTCTCTCCTGAGGGCATGACAACTTATGTCATACGACCTAAGCATGTATCTATTCTTTAGTTTACGCTTAACCTATTAAGCTTATGTCCATGACATCTTATTTACATGCTTTTCATTAATTTTGGTGGAGGATTCCTTAATCCTTATCAACCTTACCCATCCCTCAGGAAGGTGAGGAAAAGAGAGAAAACCCTAATCCTTAAGGTCCTTAACATCATTTCAGTTGAGAAGGGATGAACAATATGAGAGAGTCCTAAAGATATCTTATTTCAAGTCAAATCCTGAGACTTTGGCCAGGCAGTCACACTAATCTAGGAGTCCTCGTATTTCAACTAGCAGTGCGGAGGAAAATCTTGCCAGCCCCCAGACGTGATCCTTTTCTAGACACATCTGTCTTTCGGAAAATCCTCTAATAACTCCCTTGGGTTCTACGGTGTTTGAAAATTTTCATAATTATTAAAGATTAAATGATGAACCTATGCTCTGATACCAATTGTAATGACCCTGCCTCCCGATAACCCCCTATTAAGGGAGACCAAGAGATCAGAGCTATTATCTCAATTAACAGGATCAAAGGTTTGACAAATAATCAATAACAATTATAAAATTTTACCAACTAAACTGAAAATAGGTATAAAATAAAACCTTGCATACCTTTTTAAAGCTTTGGTAAGCTACTCTATCCACAGACAGGATTCATTCTATCTAATCCTCCTTGCACTTTATTTCTTATTTCCACAATGTGTCACTTTACTGTTTGTTCTTTCAATTGTTGTACCTAAAATGCCGACAAACAAAACATCGATCAGCATACGGGAATATGCTGGTATGTGGGGACAACCAAAATTTCACAGATATGGCTAACCATTGTTCTGAAAAGCGGTAATCGGTGTACGGGCGGAGAGGGTACCAAATAGAGTATATACGGTATGTGGGAGTATAAGCGGGAGAATATTCGGTTTTAATCGGTTTTGATTTTTTTTTAATATTAACCATAAAGATATGTAAATTATATATTGACATTATAATAATGACAATGATAGGTAATTAGAAACATTTATAAGTAATAGACTAATATTGCATTCATAAGTAGTTAGAAACATTGAGGAAATTAGAGAAGAAAACTTTGATAAGTAATTACAAACATTGATAAGTCATAGACTAATATCACATTAATAAGTAGTTAGAAACATTGATAAGTAATAGACTAATATTGCATGAATAAGTAATTAGAAACATTGATCAGTCATAGACTAATATTGCATTAATAATTAATTAGAAACATTGATAAGTGATAAGAATAATATTGCATTAATAAGTAACTTGAAACATTGACGAAATTAGAGAAAAAACATTGATAAGTCATAGACTAATATTGCATTAAGAAGTAATTAGAAACATTGATGAAATTAGAGAAGAAAACATCAACAGTAAGGATCAGTTCAATAAACACTAACTATAAACATATTGAGAAAACATGAGGAGAAGACCAAATATGTAAATTGGAAGAAGAGAATGTAATTGTAATGACCAATAGTAGTAATAGAAAAAATTAATGTAAAAAAAATATTACTAGCATTTGATTTTGAAAATCTCCGATTAATCGGCCGATTATTCCCCCGATCGGCCGATTAATCAGTCATGGACCGATTATAGGCCGATTATTCATATTTGGAGTGGTAGACCCCCAAAATTGAGTATTCGGCCTAATCATCCGATTTCCTGAACACTGTGGCTAACAATTTAATAATCACAATCAAGTTATATAACAAGCCAATTTACATTTTCAATGTGTCATTCTCCACAGCATTTTCCCTAACCCTGGCATACCCCTCTAGGGTTTCTCTTTTTCCATTGACTTAAGGCCACCTTCTCAATCTTGAGCTTGGTGCCTGGGGGTCACCTCTCATGGTGCCCCATAGTCATGCAACATAGACCACCTTCTCATTCTTGAGCTTGGTGTCTGGGGTCACCTCTCATGGTTCCGATTGGTCTACCCTCTTGGGCCTGACCTTTATGACATCTTCCATCAGGGTGGCATGTAGCTATGAGAATACACATGTAGTTATAATTTTGATAACCATGGTGAACTTATAATTACAGTATGAACATCCAAACTATTTAGTTTCAATCAATGTGATTAACCATCTGGGAAACCATCGGGAAAACTAATGTGATTAATCATAATTAACCACATACCTATCAAGTTGTCTTGAATGCAGAATTAATCCAAACAATCAGGTAATCCAGAATCAAGCAAGCAAGCACAATTCAGTCCTAAAATATACATCCAATATTTTCTATCATGGATCATGGTATCCAAGTCTAACATGCCTAATTGTGCCCTAGGGTTACTAGCCCTTTTTAAGGTTTTGACCATAATTAGGGTTTCATTTCCTTTTTACCACTTTTATTTTACTTTTATCAAAATATCCATCAAACCCTAATTATCTTATCTAATTTTCCATTAAGATCCTTAAGATCAGGTTTGGACAACAAAAACCCTAATTTTCAGATTATTGTATATTTTCTTCCCTTTTTCCTCACTTTAGGGTTTCTAAGGGTACTAATTACATTATTTGGTTTAAAACCCTAATTCTTATAATTCCCTTTTCAAAACAGGTTAATATCCATCTATATCATTAAACCAGTTAATAGTGCATGAATGTATTCACTTTCAAGATTAAATCTATTCTTTATCAACAATTAGGGTTTCTAACCACAAATTATTACTTTTTCCCACAAAATAAAACACTTTTACAAAAGTGTACTGATTTAGGCTTCCAAACCATTTTTAATGCATCCCTCGTATTTTTATGATCATTTTTCATGTATTAACTTTTCTTATCCAAGTTTTCTATCAAAAGGTATGATTTTAACAAGAAAATTCCTTTTTTCTAGTTTATTTGCTAATTCTAGAAAAATACGGATCGTCTGATTGATGGTCCAACGATCCACTCAGGAGCCAACGGTCCAGGATGTGCGTGCCTTTGCAAACAAAAGAATATGAAGCACAGAACTGTCCTCACCTTGTATGAATACGCGGAGGGCAACCTAGTAAAAGATCGTGAGGTCTTCTTCTTCCTTTCGCTGAGGTACATCAAGTCGACGATGGTCAACCTTGGGGGTTGACTTGGAGCTTTCGGCCACCAGTGAGCGTGCCAAACTTCTAGGAAGCTCTGCCTCCCATAGTTAAACTTGACCGCAGGCTCAATTTCTATCCAAGAACGTGTCGCCATTCCTTCTTACTCGCCGGACTCCGATGAGGCTAGCCAAGGGAACGGGGTGTAGGTCAAGGTAAACTCGACAATTGAAGGCACCGAAGCGATCCTTGTGCTCTTTCGTAGCGTTTGGACCAGAAAGAAGAGATGTTGATACCCTCTATCACCATCCCCTATATATAGGGTGGGAAGCAGGCTTGCGAGATTTGGGTATTTCCTAAAACGTCGACCAAACCTAGTCCAATTAGTGATGATCCTATGCGGTTTCCTCTCCTAAGTCCAAAGGGATCATCGTCAAGCATGCACACTCCTTGTATCGTGAGAAATCTTGGGAGGAGAGATCCTCTATAATCCGCAGACTCCCAGTCCCAGTGGGACTTAGGTGATGAGAATCCCACATTGGATCAAGATCCAACAGATCCAATTGCTCGTGATCAAACACAAAGGAAAGTATTTTTCCTAATTCAGAATATATCCCAATTTGTGGCAATAACTTGCGAAATTCGTATCTCCTAAACCCTTGCTCCTTTTTAACTCAAATTTTAAGGGAAGGTTTGTCTTTACAATATCTAGCTATGTACGAAATTTGGGAAACAATTTGCAATGGATGAGAATGCTTCCTTCTCTCCCAAGTTATATGTCTAATTAATCAAAATTAATTAGTATTCCTTTTCCGTTTGCCATCATCTTGTTATTTTGGGTCCCTTGGACCTCAAGAAATCCTAAAGGCATGAATTCCCATATTGGGGAATATTCCTTAGCCTTTTACTTATCCTTTATCTATTTTTTCTTTCTTCTTATTCATTTCTTTAGTAAAATATCTCTTTTCAATGATTTATCTTTATCTTTCTTTTTATTTTCCTCATTGGCATCCCTTTTGTCATTAGGAATCCTTTGAATACGAAAATCCATCAAGGACAACTCAATTATACTTATTTTCCATATTTAATAATTATTTTCAATTTCTTTCTTAATAAAGAAATATCTAGTTGATCTTTTCTTTTCTTATTGTTTTATCTTTGCAATTTTGGACTCCTTGGGACCCAAGGAACCCAAGAGGCATGAAATCCACCTTTGGATTACACTCTATTGCCTTCTAGAGGTTTCTACTTTTTTCTTTTCTCCATTTCTTATTAATAATGGAGTTTCTTTTGTCTTTTCCTTATTATTAGGCCCAATAGCCAATAAAGCCCACAAATAAATCAACAAGGCTATTTTAAACGAAATCCATGCATTCAATCATTATTTGTTCATTTATCTTTATTATGAGAAATTACATTTCTCACCAAATGAACCCAAAAATTGGGGTTGTAATAGGGCTACTCCTTCCTTCCATCTCAAGAAGCATGACATGGAGTTGTAGTGGCCCATGTGGAATACGAAGAGGCATAGAAGTTTCCTTGCTGCTCTATGAGGACACTATCAACCCACCGTTAGATTTCTACTTGAGGAGGAAGCACATCTGTGTGCAAGGAAAGTCGTTGGACTTTCTCTAGGATAGTGTATATCTTGCACCTTCAATCCTATACACCATTTTTTGTGTGACCTTCTTGTTAAGGAATATGACACAATTTATTTTTTCTTCCTTTCTCTAGGTATATATTTCCCAACATCGGGCCCCTTCCTTAGGAGTATTATTTTATTTTCTCTATTATGGTTAATTGGTTTATCTTTTACTTTATAGGTCAAGACATGTAGAAACCAATCAATCTCATGTTATATGAAATTTGATAACACTTTTGTTTTTTGAACAAAACCCATAAAAAATATAATTGTTGCACATCATAGAACTTCATACATGTTTTAGTTATTAGGATTTTTTATATATATGGAGAGAAAGAGTAGGTGAAGTATCATTGAATTATGGACATCCAATTATGAAGAACTTTACTACTCTAATATTATGATAATATCACAATTTACTCTTTTCCCTAAGATGACATAATAATATCCTAATTTTAACATGTAAAGATAAAATAGCTAAAAATCCATAGTGAAATGTAAGAGTAGGTAATGAGGTGGGATACTATAAATTGAATAATCTATAATTCTAACATAGTTTCGGTAACCCTTTAAGTATGATGAGTCTAATCCAAACCATAATTTTATTAAGATGCTACATAATGAAAAATTTGGACACTTATACAAGTGTTATACATGTGAAGATAGATACACTAAACCCTAGTACCCTAGTTTCATATGATGAAGAGGAAGGATGAGAACTAACCTGATGTCCTTGATCATGTACTAGGGTCTGGTCTCAGGGGTTTGACATCTTAGTTATGGTTCATTTATAATATAGGTAAGTGGTCCATCCTCTTTGAGGTCTTGTTCTTTTTCATATTAAGATTATTGGAGTATATCATCAAATTGAGAATGTCCCTATGTAGTAGTTTGATTGTATTTAGTCCTTCAAGTTCATAAGTTGATATATTATAGGTTGTGCATTTTATACTTTTAGTTATCTTATTTTCCTTTTCTTGAATAGTAGAATTCATTTGATAATTTAGATAGATAAGATATCAGTTCTCAAAATTAATCATATAGTACATCATCTATACAAAACGATATACTTTCTAAGGTTCACATTTATATTTGTCTATAGAATACAATCATAGGTTGGGAATTGACATAATACATTTAAAGTTAAGTCACTATAAGAAACTTGAACTCTAGCTTAATGTCATATCATAAGTCCTCCCCAAAAGTCCCTAAACATTGGCAAGGTATACATATTAAAAAGAATACTCTGGTGTCATAGAGGGAAATACATGCCAGAAAAGGGTACACTACACCACAGAGGAGACTTTAATGTCATAGAGGAAACTACATGCCAATAGAGGGTGCATATGTGACAACTTGATTTTATACTCCATCTATTATACACTTTCTCTCTCTTCAAGAGACCTATCTCACTCAATATAGTTTCACTTTTAGTAGTTGAGTGTGTTGATCACCAAATTTGATCACTTCGATGACTAATTTTGGATGATGTAGATCTAATTTGAGAAATTGGGCTAGGTATCAAGCAATAGCATATAGCCTTCTTCTATCTAATATTGAACCTCAAAACAATGATCTTTTGTATTTCTAATATGTATCACGTTATAGTGGACTCAATTGGCCTTCCAACGATGCAAGAATCACCTTAATCGAACCTTCAGAGGCTAAGTTATGAACCATTAAAGTTTGGTTGAATTGCATGTGTTTAAAGTGGATATAACCTGAATTTGAGCCTTTCTGGGCCCAATAAGGGGTGTGCGGTCCAACAACCGCCACCTATGCTTTCCAAACCATAATGCTTCTCCCTTGCTTGGCCGTTAAAATGTAGATCTAAGATCTGACGGTTCTTAAGTCAGCCTCTACCTTGGTCTGTACCACTATAGCTTTTGGGCAACCAATCCACTCCATACTCTACTCTTTGAGCAATTGGCTAGCTACAACGAATTGTTTCATCATTTCCATTGTTTTTCCCTTATTTCCACCCTCTCCTGCACATCCTATCTCCCACTCCCATCCTTCTTTCCTTCTCTAGTTTGGGGTTGTGCCGCCATGGCCCTTGTGTTCGGAGCACATGCAATGGCCTCCCACAACATCGGTTCCCAACCCCAAAACCCTCGAGGGATTGTTGCAAAGTAGGGCGATGTGATGGTGGGGCAGGAGGAGGCCCGAACTGCAACGACCCTCAAATTTTAAAATTTGAAAGAAAAAGACTACATATTTAGTCCCAAAAAATTTCCATATTTAATAAAGGTGAAACCCTAAGTAGAACGAATTTGTCTTACATTTGTTCATTTAACCTGAGACTATGGTTATTTAGTATGCCCAAAATGAGTTAATACAACACCAAAATATCTTGTGAACCTTGAAATAAATCATATACATAATGCATCAACACTTATTCATATAAATGTTAATTAATACACCAAACCTAACCCTAATTATGCAATGGTGACTAATTAGGGTTGAATGATGGATTGGACCCACATACATGTATAATGTATCCCACTATTTGGTATATCAGTGATAATAGAACACTAGAGCTTCCATCAAATTTTGGTGACACAATTCCTTTTTAGTGATTATTAATGTGTCAATTACCTTAAGTAACCAATAATGTAAAACACATGTTTCTCTAAATCATATGGAAATTCTAATTGGATATTTGGATTCCTTATGGTCTAATTATTAAACCCACCAAATTTGGTTAGATTTAGATAATCCTAGATTCTCTAAAAGATATTAGGGAGAAAAGAGAGAGATAACGTTGATTTTTGACCCAATCATTTAACCATACACGACATTATCCTAGATATACCAAAGTTGAGAAAAATTACACAGGACTTTTCTGTCACACACTATGGTTGTTAGTGGGGTATTTTAGAGTCGTCTGACTAAGATCATGAGTCAAGGGCATTATTCCCTACCTCACATAGGATTCCGCGTGGAGGAGTGAACAACTCCCAAACTCCTCACCCCTAGATGAATTCCCTTACTCTCAACATCTTCGAGTGATTCCCGCATCAATAGATTCGGGAGGCAATCTTGAATCCAGGGAACCCTAACACCACTCCTATATTTAGCCCTAGAAAAAATGCCTAATTTTCCCCCTTTCTCCAGTTCACACGGCGGCTATGACCACCCTACCTATTGGCATAGGAATGACTCCATTTGATGCCTAAAGCACAGGAAGATGTCATAGGATTTGTTCTCAGTTTCAATTTCAAGTGAGGGAACTGGTGGAGGCACTACACACTCAATTTTCTCTAGCGAAGATCATGGGCCCGAGCGAGAGTTCCAGGACTTACAATCCAATTGAACATCCTGTAAGCATCCTCACACGCCGTTCTAGTTACCCTTAATGTCCTTAGCCCTAGTGATTTGTCCTTGTGCTATGACCATGAGCCCAACTTGAGGTGAAAGAACCATGACTTTTGACTAGCCTTCTTAGTAGCTTTATCACTTCAAAATGCATCCCCTACCCTCATACGACTTCCACGAAGCTATTTCAATGCCCACCATCTTGTTTTTATTTCTACGATGGCTTTTCCCAATTTAAAACAGGACGACCTTGTCTTTCTATACATCGTGGTGCTACTCAAGGTTTTAAGGGATAGTGAGCAATGTCATTGTGCCTGCGACTTCGGAAGGAATAGACACCTCAAACTTGTTTCACGCTGCATATTTTTTCTTTGCTCTGATGGGGTTTGTGATTTCAACTTTGTCCTGCTCCTCTAGTCATGGCGTTGATTGGAGATGGAGCTCTAGGTTGTGGCAAGCTTCATCCTTTAAGTCTCTAATTTTGGTAGATCATGAGGAATCCACTGATGATAGCTTCCTATTCAATTTTATCATCGATCGTGAGTTGGTTCCCAACAACATAGCTCTCACCACGAGAAATATAGGTTTTAACTACATTTGTACATACTACATTTATTTCTTATATAGTTAAATATACCTTCCTTTACAATTAAATATAGTATAGTTAGAATAAATGTAGTTAATATAAGAATGAAGTAATACCTACATAGTAACTATGCCTTGTTACAAATAGTGACTGACGACATATTTTCTTATTATTTTTTTCTCCCTTACCAGCGGAGTATGATTTTCCAATTGGCTCTGTTGGCGCCTGCCTTAAATTTCATCTCACGCCCCTTTTTCTAAAATGGATAAGAAGGTACCATCTTGACTTATCTGACCCCAAATCTACCATGCCTCCCTTTTCACAACCTATAGACATTCATCCACCTCACGATAACCCCTCTTCTGAGATAACTGATGGTTATGCCATGCCCCTCACGTCTTCACACTCTGTAATGGATCCATCCATGACCAACCCAAACCCTTGCCTTGCCATTTTCTAGCAGTTACCACAAGCTATATAGGTGATGCCCATTTATTCTATGGTTTGTTGGCGGCAGAAAAATGATATCTATTCAATCCAATTCGAGGTGTCTTCTATCCGTGAAATTTGGGCGGATTAGCCAATGGTACACCCAAAATTGGTGGTGGGGTGCTAGCATCAGAGTAGTAGCAGTTTTCCATGGTATCAAGGGTCTATTCTTGACGAGTATGCTCTGCAGCTTTGATGGTCAGTCGTGGGTTCTAGATCAAGTATAAGTTTTATTTACATTTTTTTCATTCACTGTAAGAGGGGCTTCCTCCCATTCCATTCTCTATGTCCATGATATTTCTTGAATGTCTAGTTTCCACCCCCTTTCTATCTGTTCATTCGTTAATTGATTGCCTTCATGTTTCTTTAGTTATTTTCATCTTTTATAACTTGTACCATTTATTTAGTATCTTCTACAAGGGCTCTGTTTGCAATCTATCAGGTGTTACCAAAAAATATGTTTAAATACCCTTTTCTTTAGTTTTTCGTTATTTGTGTGGATCTTCCTAACTGATTATAACTTAGGATGTTTATCCAGTTGATATCTTGGTCAGAGAACTTATGTTTCCAATTACAATGGAGATGGTTGAAATTCTATTATGTACCTATGTTTCCAATTACAATGGAGATGGATGAGATTCTATTATGTACCAATACAAGTGTCTTACTCCTTTTTCTTGGTTCTGAATATATACACCATCGTGGTGGTTATAGTGTTTAAGTAGAGAGGTTCTGTACATTTTAGAATGTCTTTAGTAGACTGAAAGAGAGTATTACATAAATGTATGAGTATATTTGCACACATTCGCACCACTAATGACATTTGCAATCCAATCAGCAATTCATCTACTCGTATCCCATAAACACATCATGGATTACATGCCTCCTTAGAATGCTGAGGTCGTAGAGTCTCTTTAGCTTCTTGAAATGAACTTGGTCATAGCAGAGTGATATATGTCTATACAAGAAAGAAAAGGCACACAATCTTAACATCTGTCTTCCTAAGCAAAAACTAAAAATTAACTAGAGTGTGTAGATTTAAATCATAACTCTTATCTAATACAAGTATTCCTACTAGATCATGTGGCTGCCATCACTTTTGCGTATACTTCATTGAATCTCAGATTATATCTCTACTAATAGTATTTTTATTCTGGACAGATGGAATTATGAGCCGGGAAAGAAAGGACTAATAGTTGAGGTAAAGGATGTTTGTTCTACTCATATATAATATAATACTATTAGATTGATACTTTTTATAATGAAACACATCATTGCAGTATTTTCTCTTAGTTTTTGTATTCTGCAGTTCTTTTGCCATAATTTTTAGTAAAAATATTTGTTAGGCTAAAGACTCTAAAATGCACAACCTAACTGGCTATCTATTTGCAATATCATTTGTGTTAGTACTTGGTATTAGTGATACAACATGAATGTTTTCTTTTTACAAAGTGTCGCTAACCTCATTGAGGAAGAAGGAAAACCCCATTATTCTCTTGTAATATATATATTTTTATATGAAAGTACAATATGTCCTTGAACTTTACGTCATTGTAAAGTATGGTATCTCCTTGAATTTTGGGTCATTGTTTTGTATATCGAAAAATTCTATCATTTTTGTGTCTTACACTCCATGCGTTAATCTAGTTTAACACTTCTAGGTTTAAACTGCTGTAAAAAAGTTTATGACAGAGACAAATAAAGAGAAATCGTGAAGAATAAAAGAATAATGTTAGAGCCCTTTAGAGAAACAATGAAAGAGTCCGAGACAAGTTACATAAAAGTGCCTTTATTCCCAGACACAGTAGCCACAAGGCCATGTTATTTAACAAAGAGAAATATAACTAGTCAGAGCCAATTTGAGAGTTATATCTATCAAATTATTAGCTTTGTGTTCCTATCTATCTCATACTTCTTACAACTCTTGCCTTGTCTACCTTTTTTCCTTTTTCTTATGGTTCTTACTATCTAACACAATATTAGTATATGTTTGTCATAATGCCCAAAACCACCATCTAGCTGTAAGATAGAGATCAGCCAAGTAGTTTCGAATGATTTCTGGTATCCGAGTTACCTGGTATTAAGATTTTTGCAAATACAACGGAAATCAATATGAAGAAAATATACTTAGATGTAAAGATTATCAGTAACTATTCTTCCATTCCGAATATATACAAAGAAAAAAATTTCTGATGTTAAAATTCAACATAATATGCTAAATTGCGATGAGGAAGAGGCATGGAAAATTGAGGCGTGGAAATATGAAACCATGTCTCATTGAAATAGTCAAAGTATTAGTAGTAAAAATATCATCAAACAAAGCAGTATTATTGTAAAAGTGTTACCAAAATCTACTTTGAATGTTCTATCTACAAAAAAAGCTTTACATATCCCATGTAATATGAAACCACGTCTCATCGAAGTAGTCAAAGTGTTAGCAGTAGAAATATCATCAAACAAAGCAGTATTATTGTGAAAGTGTTACAAAAATCTACTTTGAAAGTTCTATCTACAGAAAAAGCATTGCATATCCCATGTTATATTTAAAAGTCTCCATAGTTGTAATCGTAGTAGAAGGCTCTAACTGATAAACCCACACTCAACCCCTTGTTGTTTACATCTTCTACCACAACTCATTATCATTTTTCACAGTCCTCTAATGATGAAATTTTTTCACCCTACCTAGCAACCTAAAACTACTCGCTGAAACAGGATGTAAAGAAGATCCTAGAATAATTTTGTCCTATGTGTATGGTGGTCTATTTGGGTATGCTTTACAATTTATGAAGTAGTCCAAGTTAAACATTATGTTTGAGAGTAAGGTTACATTTTATACTCCAATAATAATATATTTCCATCAAATACCAAGTTCATTTTTCATGCACAAGAGAAAACTTACTTTGTTATATTTCATTTAATCATGGACGTCCATCAAAGTTTATGAAAGATCCTGCCAACATTTAGGAGTGACCTCTTGTGGATGTAAAATTTTTAGTTTAGGATACCACATTAATATTGTCTCCATTGTTAACACCTTATTCTTATTCAACATTGTTCTGTTGTGATCATTCTTTCTTTTTTTATGGTTGTATTTAAATTAATGAGAAAAATAAATGCTTTCTCTGTGGCCAAATGGGACATATGGCTGATGGTTGCAAAGGTAAGGCAAAAAGAAAGGCCAATGACTTTGATGAGAAGGGTGAAAGCATTACTATACCAGGTTACCCACTTATCCATGGTTCTTCTTGAGTGGTCTAATGTCTCATTTTTAGAAGTTCATTTATTGACAAATCTTTTTGGTATGGCCCTAGACTAGGACTGCCTTCAGCTGCTCTTTCTCCTAGTCTAGATCCATACCATGAAAATCTATAGCAATTTGGATGTGTTATTTTTTCTTCTCCAGCATACAGAGCTAATAATAAAGTAAGATAATTATCTTAATTATTATTCATTATGTGGTATGCCATCTTCTTTTGAAGTGATGAACTGCCTGAGTGCTTGTTTTATGGTTCAAGTATGTCAATCGTGCATTGTACGTTCTATACTTCTCCCATCCTAATACAGTTGTAACATACATCAATGTCGTGATGATGGAAGAAGGGTTAGGAAAGTTCATATAGCACTCTGACACCTACATGAGGCTTTAAAGTGCAACCAAAGTCTTCCTAGAGCTGACCATATTCAGGTTTCTCTCTTCTCACCTGTATAATTATAAATTTCTCCATCTTTTCTTTAACTGCAAAATTGTATTTTAGAAATGGTGTATTCATGGTTAATGAATGGCATCATCTTTGATGTCTTATGTTCATAGATAGGTGGTAGTTAAAATGCTATAACCATAACACTATATCTAATGGAAGAATGTTCCCTCAGTGTTCAACATGAACAAACCACATTGCATATACTTTACACAAAGCTTGCCTTGATGACCTTGAAACACGGGTAGCACTTGGAATTTTATAGTTAATATGCATCCTATGTAAATGATATCTCTACACATAGTGATAGTAGCATCTTTTGCAGGATTTTGTTGTATAGTTGAAGTACTTTGAATCCAAGGTAGTAGAACAACAGGAAGTTGCTCGTAGTGGAACTCTAAATCCAGATGCTTCCATAAGCAAAAAAGGGCATCTTAGGTAACATATGTATGGAATAAGACTTAGCTAATTGTTGTTCTGAACCTTATAGAATATAAATCCACATTCAGATCCATTACCACATGCATTGGATCCATCACCATAGCCTTTTCTAATTGTTGTTTTGAACATTTTTGTATTTTATTATGTAGTGTGAAATGGCAAGCACTCACTCATTTAAGTTGGCATTGGATCCATCACCACAGGAAACCTAAGGTTTCCAATTCTATTACATATTAAGCCCCAAAACCTTCGTGACTTGTATCTTTTAGTATCCATCCAAAACAATTACCAACAGTACAAAAACCTTTTCCTGGTTCTATTGTAGGTTGTTTCCATATGCTCTCTTCTGGAGTCATTGCTACCTACTACACGAAGCTTTTGGTACTGCATGTTGATTACATGAAGTTGCTTAATTCTGATGTTTAGTAGATTTGGGCTTTGTTCTCGTCTAGGATTTATGAATTATTTTTCTTGTGGGGTAGTATATAACCTATTGTTAGCTTGCTTCTATTTTTTGGATAATGTTGGCGGCTACTGCATATTATTTTCATTGACTTGTTTAGTACAAAACAATTTCGGTATACATGTTAATCTTTACTAGATTGTATTAAAGTGATTCTATATAGAAACATTGCATTTCTCTTATCCTTAGGGGGTGATACAGTTCTTATATATATCTTATGAAGATTAAATGGCATCGACAAAGCAACTACTGAACTGAATACACACACAAGCCAACACATGCACACATAGAGTGATGTCTAGACTTAGTTTGATGTGTCCTAAACACGAAGGCTTGATAGGTTGCACTTTTTGCATGTTGATTTCCCATGTACATGTAATCTATTGTGTCAAACAACTGTAGTACATAGTGTCCGCCGTTGGGGTGGCTGCTAGAGTTCGGAGCGTGGCTTCTAATAGCACTGGGAAGACACCTGAAACGTCGTTAGTGTGTACAATTGAAGTAGGAGAAGGTGTAGTAAGCAAAGCAATGAAGAAAGATTGGACATGGGCACGAAGCAAGGTTGGGTCAGTGACCCACTTCCCCTCCGTATCCTTCAGGTGTGAGATCCTGTTGTGGTGCCGTCTGGCCCGGACATACGATTGGAAGAAACTTGTGTTCCGTTCGTCCTGTTGTAGCCAGTTATTGTGCACCTTCTGATTCCAGTCCACTTCTTCGGCGAGAAGTATGTGATGGTACTTCTCTTGAAGATCCACAATGCGGGAGGCAATGTGGGTGTGTTTGTTTTGATTCGGGCCCTTCTGTAGTTGGTTCAGCTCACGGAGGGTCGCTGCCTTGTCCATGTGCTTCATCCTCATGGAGTTGCGATGCCATCTTGTAGCGGTTGTTTGGAATGCCGGTAGGGCATCAGATAAGGAGACTGACGAGTCCCAACCAGCCTTAACAAAGGCAGTGAAGTCCTCGTCCAAAGTCCAACTTGCTCTAGTTTTGAACCATGTGTATCCAGCTTTTCCAGTGGTACGAGTGAGACCGGTAGTGATGAGAATAGGGTTATGATCCAAGGTGACGCGGGGGAGCACCTAGATCCTAGTACTCAGGTGATGGGAGAGCCAAGCCTCATTGGAAATGGCCCTGTCTAGCTTTTTACGGACTCCACCTTGCCGAAAGATGAAGGGCTGTCCTACCGCACCTAGGTCAGTAAGACCAGTGTTGTGTAGGCAGTCGTGGAAGAGGGAAGATGATGCTGAGTCGAAGAAGGTGTTGCCCCTCTTCTCCATTCTGCTAAGCATCGTGTTGACGTCTTCGGAGGCCATCCAAGGTGCATCTGTAGGTGGAAGAAGGGAGGCTAAATGTTGCCACAACAGTTTCCTCTTTGTTGGTTGAGGGCTGCCGCAAACGGCGGTGAAGTGAAGATTGTCATTCAGCCGATAATGGATGAATTGGTGATGGTTGAGGAGGATATCGACGTTGCATCTTGCGTCATCCCAAAGGATCCAGATACCTCCTGCGAACCCTTGCGCTTCGACCTAGTATGAAGATGGGAAGCCCATCCTTTTGATGATGTCATCAGCTATAGCGCTGCTGCATCGAGGTTCGATGATTACCATCAGATGAAGTCTATTGGCTCTTCTGAGCTCTTTGACGTAACAAATTTTATCATCGGAGTAGGATCCTTGGATATTGAAGCTAATGATGTTCATTGAGAGAGGAGGAGATTGAGCCGGTTAGGCAATTGTCGCCCATAACCCAACTTCGTCTTCTTTGTCTGCTGTGTCCAGTGCTTCCAACTCCTCATCGAGGATATTGAAGTCAATTGCTTTCTTAGTTGCCGAGGCCGAGCTAGCTAGCTACTGAGCAAGCCTCCCTTTCTTATGGATCCTCTCTAGAGTCTTGGAGGGGGCTTGCATGATGATCTGACGATTACGCAAGATCACTATGTGGCCTCCTGTTAGTTTGTGACCGAGGTGTAGCGCTGGGAGGGTATTGGTGTTGCCCAATCCAAATTGGAAGGGGTTGGAAGACTTGATGGTGGTGGATCTGCCCTGGGCCACTTCATCGTCCGTTAAGTTGATGAAAGTATGCAAGGGGTCAGTATCAGTAGTCGATTTGGCATCTTGTTTCTTCTTCTCCGCCTTTTTCCGTTGGCGACGGCTACCGCCGGGCAGCCACTCACCCTCGCCATCTTGGGGTCGCTCCCTGCTGGCCTCATCTGAGGTCTTTGCCTTGGCTTGATCGACAGAGGGAGCGGCTCCATCTTTATTTAGTGGAGTGGTCCTCCGCTCTGGCTTCTTCATGTGGATCGAAGGCGAGTATGCCGGTGGCTGCTCACTTGAATGTGTACCTGCTTCGATGAAGCTGCAATCTGCATCAACATGACCCAGAGAGCTGCAACGCATACAAATTTGGGGCAGGTTCTCATATTCTAGAAGAAGGTGTTCTCTATTGAGGATGAAACTGGGGAGTAGGGGGCATGATGTGTCGATGGGCGGAACTCTGGGTACCATGACTGGATTGACAGGTAGTTGCCGAAGATTGTGTATGGTCCTCCCATCATGACCTTGATGAACTCAGACTCACTTGCGAGTTGGATGATGTAATAGCCATATTCTAGGTCGATGACATGGTAGTGTTCTAAAAGTCCCCATAGGCTTTGAATCCGGTTTACCAGGGTGTGATACCCTATATTCAAGCCCAAGGCTTTGAAGATCACATCGTTCCTCCATGGTGCTAGGAGCAGGGGAAGGACGTCTGGCTTGACGGTGAAGGATGGAAGTATGCCAACACTTTCGATCATGATGTCCTCAGCTTTTAAGGTGTCACGGGACATCAGGTTCGGTAGGTATGGCCCAAGGCCTTTGCTCGTCGCATCCTTGAAGGCCAACCTCGGGGACGGCGGTCTTTTGCATATCTACGTCTGTGTCTTGCTGACTTGTTTCTTCTCCGGCATTCTGTGGTACAACCCCCTCGGCCGACGCAGTTGTGTCTTCATCTGGAGGGCAGATGAGCCTCTCTTGCCCTCATCCACCGTTGTCTCATCGTCCCCCTCTATCGCCACATATCCCAAACCCTAGGCATTAAACCCATCCGGACCTTGAGTCTTGTCGTTACTTGCTACCTTTACGACATTAAAAATTTCATCATCAGTAGCCCACTTACACATGCTCGATCACTGTTCATCAGTAATCTTTTTTATGTGTTTCGAGTTGTGGTTGGTTCTGGGTCTGGAATCATTAAACAGATTGTTATAATGTTCAGTGAACTTGTGCTTTATCATATCATCCCCATGAATGTAGGTATCATCAATAAGGATCGACTTAATCTGGTTTCTAGCTCTTCTGGTCTTCATAGACGCATAGAAAAACTTTGAGTTAGTAGCTCCTTGCTACAACCATTGGATTCTAGATTTCTGACAAATAATGGATTCTTCAATACACCTAGCTTTAAGCGCATCATATTTCTTTGCCTTTGCTATCTCCTGAAGCAACTCATCTATTGGATTGAGATCAGACTGAATCTGGGCACAGAGAGCATCCCTTTCTTTTTTCTTTGCAGAGTTAGAAAGGTCTCCTATTCTCTCCCAATTCCAGGTTTGCTGGGCTCCTTTGGTTCTCCTCAATTTCTGGTAGAGGAAAAACATCGAACAACCACTGAAAGGTTGGTTCCAAGCTTAAGTAACGATGTCTTTAAAGCCTGGTAAATCAGCCCAGGCATTAAAGTACCTGATGGGGTACTTTTGTGGTTGTTTAACTTCATCAAGGTGTAGCACCTGGATGAGGTGATCACTATAGATCGTGGGAAGAATTTCAAGCCACATATTCGAGATATCAACAATAAGAGGGAGCTGACAGAAGGTCCTGTCAATTTTCAACCTCGTATTGTTGATGCTAGTTTGTTGATTATTCCAAGTGTAGAAAGGTTGTTTTGCTGGTACTTCCACTACGTCAATGTCTGCAATGACCTGATTGAATTCCAACATGGTTCTTGCAGAGGGGCCTGATCGCCCCAGTCTTTTAGTAGTAGCTCGCATTGTGTTAAAGTCACCAAGGATAATCCATGGAGACTTTAATTGAGATTTTATGAATCTGAGGTCATCCCACATATTGCATCTCCTGGCCTCATCTATTTCTGCATAAATAGTAATTATTTCATAGTTCTTTCCTTCACAATTGAGGTTGAAGTGAAGGCATTGTCTAGACTGATGAATCCGAGTAATCCTATAATCAACATTTTCCCAAACAACAACAAGCCTCAGTTTGTTGTAGCTGGCGTCATTTGTGATCCTATGACTATCAGGCCAACCTCTTCGGAGAAGTTTGTAAGCTTTATTTCTTTTGAACTTAACTTCCAATAGGAGAGCAATGCCAGCTTTTTCCCTCCTATATTTTTCCCAGACCATGTTCAGCTTCTCCAGCTGGGAGAGTCCCTGAACATTCCAGGCAAGAATGGTAGGAAGCTCAACCATTGGGGTGGGGGGGGGAGAAGGCCTGCCTCCCGCCGCTACAGTTGAGTTTGTGTCCTGGTTCTCCAGTGGTTTGAAGTGATTATCATTCTTTTCCTTGTTCTTTGAATTTTGGCTATGAGTGTACCTCTTCCCTTGGGGACTTGAAGTCTTCTTGGGTCGAGAGAAGCCTTCATCCTCAGTTTGTTCAGGTGTATCTTCAACATTCTGTCGAACATCTTGCGACACCGAGTCTTTTTCAGTTGCAGGTTGTTCAGGGGATTCTTTCGACTGAGTAGATAAGTCTACAACCAGGACCTTTGGTTACGAGGTAGCCGCTGGCCTACATAGGGCTTTATCATGGCTAAAGGTACTGCAATGGGGGCAGCATTCTGGCCTCCATTCCTATTCCACATGCACCTCATAAGGATGCCCCTTATATGTTCACAGTTTGACTGTGGTGGGGAATTTTGATGTCGTCGACATCAGGACATTAACTCGAGCGTAATGAACTCTCGTTATAGCCTTTGTTTGCTTGTCCAAACATTGTGGCTTCCCCAAGAATGAGGCAATTCTAGCAATCATCAACTCGCTCCAGAGTTTGAGTGGAAGATTGTGGAGCTTGAGCCAAACAGGAATGGAGACCAACTTCTCTTGTTCAAGAGGTTTGCCCTTTTCCCATGACTTAAGTATCATAGGTTTTCCTTTCACAATTCATGGACCTCCCTCAATGGCGGTATTCATATCTTGTTCCGACGGGAACTTGATGATGAAGCTCCCATTGTTCCTTCCCATTACCTCTAGAGAACCAGTCATCTTCTAGAGACGAATGAGATGGTCTTGGAGGGTAGGGATGTGAGGGATGAAACCTATTATGTAACCCGCAGTTGTATTCCTCCAGAGAGCTGCATTCTCATCAACCTCGGCCTACGATATGATGATGGTGTCTTCATCGAGTGTAAACTCCATTGAAGAGATCCTTGTGTTGATATCCCCAACCGGTGCTTTGCATAATGTGGACCATTCCTTTGTAGCCTCTGCAACCTTGACCAAGTCTCCCCTGCGCGCTTTGGCGGCAGACGAGGTGGGCGATGACCTAAGATTAAATTAGCTAAGGTTATGCTGACCTAATGTCTGCACGCTCTGGCGGTGGACGAGGTGAGCGATGACCTCCATCTCAGCAAGGAGGTCGCCCTTTCATTGATTCAATTAACTAATTGTCTACATCAAATGAAATACTAAGGTTAACTATTATGTATTTTGTGTGATATGGAACCCACACAAACTAAAAATAGGTTAATCTTAATCAATTAAAGAGAAAAGGAAAGCCTATATTTCTTAAAAAATCTATTTTTAGGCAGAAGTTAGACTCTTTTCTCCAACAACTACAATAGACCATATCTTCACACTTAGCAATCAAATTGCAAGTTAAGCCTTGCCTTCAACAATATGACCCAACAATCAGCCAATTTGACACAGCCGTAAGAACCTACGTTGGGTTCCTATGTGCCCCTTATTTCTTCTAATGACTAGTTCTGTTAGCTAAGCAAAGTGTGCTTGCCATTTTGGAAATGGAGGATTGGATATACCCATTAGACACGAGTCTGCTTGTATGAATAGTGAACCTAAATGATGAAGTTGTGCCAAATTTTTCTACTGCTGAGATGGTAAGGATTTTTGTGCACCCTAGTTCTATGAGGGTAGTTTTCTGTTTGCTATTTCCTCTTTTGTTACGATCTTTTCTTATTCTGTTTTCTTGTGATGGGTGAAATTGTAGTTGTTCTCTTTTCCAACTTGGATATGGATCTGCTGTAATAAGGCTTTGAACCAGGTTGCTATACTCTATTTTGATTGCTATTATGTACATTCTTATTGGTGTTTTAGATATCTGTGCACATTTAAGTTACACTTTTTGTTTCATATAAATGCAACCAAGCCATATTACAAACAATGATACATATATAGATGTTGTTCTAGATAGACTTTGTGGATTTATTCCTCTACATATAGTTTGGTGGATGGATGTAATCATCATCTCAAGACTGATTTTGAACATTGTGACTTCTTGAGTTTTATATTTGAGTTTTTATTGACCTATTTGAAGACAAGCTGAAGTCATTGAGCTATATACTAATTATGTTAAGCTTGATGATTCTCTTTTTTGTTGAAGAATTCAACGATCAAAATATGGGATTGTACTAGGTCAGTACTTGTTGCAAAATTGACTGGCCAGACTGTAATTTCTCATTGGTATACTGACATGCTTATGTGGTTTCGTTTCCTATTTGGATGCCTCTCTTGTTGTCTTTTGAAGCAGGGCTTGCTTCTAAACTAATAGTCGATCATGTAATATGTTATCTTCTGGTTATAGTGTCTCATTGACACATAGAACTAGTTTCCTCATGGATATGTGTCTTCTTATGGTTTCTTCTGGCTGTCATTTTGAGATGGGATCCTTTGTTCTGGGTTTGTACAAGAATAGGTGCTTCTGTGTGAGCTTCATTTTTTGGTGTGATGGCTGCTTGTGCCGAATCCCAATGTTAAATCATATAGGTAGATATTTTAAAATTGACACAAAAGGATACATGACATGAATGCTTGGTGAGTTTTTTTTCTTTAGGGGGAATATGGTTTTTTGAATCTTAGAAGTTGGTATACACATGTTGATGGTATATATGTGCTTTTTCTCCATGGTTCTCACCATGATGCTCTAGGGGTTAGGCCCACTTATCACTATCAACCAACTTATCAGGAATTGATTAATTCAATGGAATTACCTGTCTCCTAGGGTAGGTAGATATGTATGAAGCTCTGTTCTAGTGATAAACACTTACATGGTTGGGGTTTTGAGTCCAAAGAGCACAACAATTGTCTAGCTAGTTGTACAGAGCAAGAAACTTTGAAATTAAAGCATGTAGCTCCCTTCAGATATCCCTTGTGGTCTTTGTAAACATCACTGAAAAAACTAATCCATCAAATAAGCGAGCAACATCAATACTTAGTTCAAAGAAATCTTGGTTGGGAGTTGTCCAACATGTTTAAGGTCTGACAATAGAAGACTTGGGAGTGTACAAACTGATGTGTCATATAACTGGTAGTTTCTGGCCCAAGCAAAGAGGTTGGAGTACAGATATTGTCAAGACAGATCAACATCTCGATGGAGGTTCTTCTTTTTCCTCTCTCCACTTCTTGTCTTGGTAATTAAATGTATTACCCATGCAAGACGTTTTCTTGCTTATAATTTATGTACTATGTTCATGGCTTCTTATAGTAGTAGGCTTAAATATAAGTGAAAATCAATCGATCGCTTTATAGTTGGTAGTTACTTTCATTTTCTTTTGTTATATATCATTGTACTTTTTCATAGGATCATCTTAATTGTTCCTTTTTTCACAATTATCTATTGTGGTTTTATTTCTGGTAGAGTAGGGACTGCATGGAATTAAGTCTTATCATATTGTTGTTATAGTCTTTATCTGATGCAGATAATAATGAAGATGATTTTCTTGAAGAGAATAGCATAATGTATGCTGAGATAACTATCATGTTGTGCTAGTTCCAGCTACGCAACACAGATTATTACTGGTGGTAGAGATCCTATATGACTACTTGATCGTCTACTCTTACTTTTTTTGTATGTTATGTTCTACTTATTTTCCAAGCTGGAAATCACTGAGCTAGTTTCCGTCATCCTCTATTTTGCATACATGTTGATAGTCTAATATGCATTCTTGTATTGGTTGGAATAATTGGATTCTCTTATGCAAAGTCATGGAATCAAGAGCAGTCATGGAAATTTTCTTTTAGCCTTACACGTTTTAGTTAGTTGTGTCTACTCAGGGATTGAGGCTGACTGAAACTTGGTAGCTTTATCATGCGGTGGGTGCCTAGGAACTGCCCAAAACATTATGGCTTTATCATGCGGTGGGTGCCTAGGAACTGACATCTTGCACGAGATTTGAGTTCATGAGGCACCTGTTAGTCTAAGGTTTTTGCTTGTATTTTACTGACCTGATAAGATTCTAGAATTTTGAATATTTTGTCCTTCAATGAATCTCTTTACTTATGTTCATGTGTAACTTTTTTGAAGAATATAAATGATGAAGGAGTAGATAAGAAGAAGAAAAATAAAAACAAAGATACAAAATAAAAAGTAAACAAACCACCTTACTAACGTCGTCAAAACTAGGTTGCCTGAACTTTTTTATTATTTCTGCATAAGAATCTTTTCCCCAAAGCCCATTTCTTTATTCATCCCCCATGGCCAATTAAACAAGTTACCAGAGTTTACAATGCGTACAAAATATAACCCCACCCCTCTTTTCTCTTCGTGGAGGTTAATGTATAACATTATATTTTTAATGGTTACCTTGTTCTTTTATTTTTGGGCTTTGACTTTATATCACATGAAATTCAATGAATGTTAACCACTTGTAGAACTAATAATATTATTGGGTATTGTATGGCTTGTACCAGACTCACGCTATAGGATGTTATATAATATATAATATTGGCTTGTATAAATGTAGAAAGGAAGCATATTAAGTGTATCTTTTATATGCTTGGCAAATAAGGAAACCAAGATAAGCGTGTATGGAAGTAAGCAAATCAGGTACACCTGTTATCTGCGAGGTAGATAACATAATAAAAATGATCCAGTTATCAGTCACGAAGCCGACAATGATGGTATTTTCTGGAGGAGTACAGTATGAAGTTCCCAGATCTTATAGATTGTCATATCATAAACTACCATGCAACTGGGACATCATAATCTGCACTGTGCCACTGATTTAGATGAACCAGACTCATTTGTGATTATTTAAACATAGGGCAAAGTACCTACGAAGATTCATCCAGCTCTGTTTACATGGCATAACATCCACCTAGGAAGTTGGTTGCTGGTACAAGCTTGTGTTTCATTCTGTTGATCTTCAGCAATAGGTTGTTCTGTTACTGGATTTGTTATGCAATGACAAGAGAAAGACCAAACTAAAAAAAAAAAAATTTATTGGGTTGTACTTTCAAATGGTCTAAATGAATGACCTTATTGTGCAGGTTATAGACTGAAAATTATGGACATGGCAAGCCTCAATGGTGCAAGTGAACTATCTTACAACTCTCCCATACAATTCTTGGGCTGCAACAAAATATGGATGAGTTGCCTAGATACTTTTCGTCTTTTCAAGGTACTAATTCTGGCATCTTATTCTCATAGAAACCTTCATTTATGCCATGTATGAATGCTTATATATCTTTAGTAAACTATTTGGATGATCTTTACCTTATTTTTAATTCCTCCCCATTTGTAAAACCTTATTTTCAGGATTAAGAGAAGTACAAGCTTCGCCATCATAGCAACTTCCATTATCTAAATTAGAGATTGAGCTTAACAGCGTCAAGAATTCAGATACAGAGTATAATAAGTATCTAAGATAGCCCCGGTGCAACAAGTGCTCTCCTGTGAAGCATGATGATGCATCTCCATTTGAAGCCCAGGCCCGCCCAGTCACAGCTGCAGCAACAGCCACAGACACAACAATGTATCATGATATGTTACAATTTGATATGGCTCTTTGCTTCTATGAGAAGGCTGTATTTCATAGACTTATGTATATATTTGAACAGCCACTGTCAGCACCTGAAAACATTGTGACCAACTTCATAGGGACGATATTCCTTCTATCTCTGCTTAGAAGGTTCTTTTCATATTCTTATCTCGGGTGCTTTTGGACGATGTTGGCCGAACAACAAGAGCTCGAACAAAATATGAAGACAATAAGGATGTTAAAACTGGTCGAGAAAGACAACTCTTTTGTAAAGATGTTAGTAGACAACTGAATCATTGATATATGCATATACTTTTCTTTGTACACATTGTGTAAGAGGGGCAAGGTATACGTCCTCCCCATGTACATTCGACATTTCATTATAAATGAAATTAAGATTGTTGGCATAATTAATGATAATAACTTGCTCTAAATACTACAATTTTTTTACTAAAAGATCTTATGTACTAACAAATTTCAATATATATATATATATATGAATATATAGTCGATCTAAGCATATATGTATGTGTACTAAATGGCACTACATATGTAGTTAGATGCATAATCAACTACATATATATGCATATAGTAACTCCTGCCTTTCCCTGCACACTAAATACATATAAAATGTATTAACTTCATGTTTTTGCTACATACTGACTATATATGCAATTGTAGTCATACATTTATCTATAATTATACTTATATTTAAATATGTAAAGACAATATCTAGCTACGCTTCCGGATACATATGAATTTGTAGCGAATGGATTATCTAACTACATATTTGAAATATATAGTTAAAGGCTTTAGCTATACGAGCATATACTACAATTTGTATGTGTAAAGAAATATGTAGTTAAAGACTTTAACTACAAAATACCGGGTTTTCGCTACAATTTTTTTTATAGTTAAAGACCTTTTTTTGTAGTGTCTGTGTCCCCAGTTGTTCCCTGATTTGGAATGCACAGTTTAATGATTTTACCCTCATTTTTATCTCTGTCACCACCCAATAGTACTATGCTCATTCCTATATGATCATGATAATACAAAAATGAGTGTCTATGTCATGACTATCAAGCCTTGTCAAACGATCTAGACTAGGCACACAATGTGAGGCTACACTGGTCTTTTCAGCCATGTTTTCCTTCAATTTTCCAGAATGGTTTTAACTAATTTTTCATGGTGTCTAATTGGCAAAAACTTTGAAAACTTGTATCTTTTGAATCTGACATCAAAAAATTAAGTGTAAATACTCGTTGGCAAGCTTATGAGACAAACTACTTCCCTGACCCAATATCGGACCCCAAATACTAACCTAGTTTCTTTTGTAAGCTAGAAATATTACACTAATCTTAATAAAGTGTAATTAATTCATAATCATGCTACTTACAGGATAATTAGGGTTGGGCCAAGGAATCAAGACATTAGTAATACACCTCTATAGGTCAAGGTTAGTGGATCATGCACATTGAGTATATGTATAGGGTTCTGGGTTACATTATTCATTCATGTATTTATGATTACTCAATTAAAGTGCAATTATGTGTTAACTCAGTTATACTCGTGAAAATTATGCTCATACGTTTCTTATTGATTTAATGATTCTACTATCATTGAAAATACTATGAATCATTGCCATGCTAATTATTCAAGAAACCATGAAGATCATGCTCAAGTATAAGAAACAATGCTATGTTAAAATAAGTCCTCTCGATCATGTTATGTGAGCCTTAAGTGGCCATATGAGCTCTGTGGGAGCATTATGTGAGCCTTAACTCGCCTTATGTGAGCCTTAACCAGCCTTATATGAGCCTCACTTGACCTTATGAGCATTGTCAGTGCATTAAGAGAGAGAGAGACTATATTAACTCAATTTAAACTAAACAACATTATTTATCATATAAATTTATTAAGTTTCAAGTAATCATATTCACCATATTAAGTCACTAAATTTTTTTCAAGCTATCTCATTTTTTTTATCATTAAGCGTGCTTCTCATTCCAAAATCAAAAAAATATGTACAATTGGTAGGGGAGCATAAGCTCAATAATATCTATCTATGCAAGATAAATAAATTGCGACCTATCTATGCAGGCTTCTGTAGTCACCAGAGATACAAAGCCAAACAAACATTGGGTTGCACCTAGCACCTTCAAAAATAATGCGGTTTCTATGGATCCATATATGGTAAATAGCTAGGATAGCAAACATCGCTTCCTCCTTGTTCTTCAACATATGCAGCTCCTCATTGCGGCTAGGGATAAAGGAGAGCAAAGAAGCCCCTCTCCTCCATATTTCATGAGCCACTTCACAGCCCCATATTATGTGGACGTTTGTTTCCACATCTTTGCAGCACAAGCTGCATCTAGACGCAAGACTGAATCCTCTTGTCTGTAATATGTCTGTTGTGACAAGTTTACCAAGCAGGAATTTCCAGCAGCAAAGGATAGCCCTTTTCGGGGCTCTAGACCTCCATAGCCACCTTGACCAAGCTGGCTCTTCATGTTTGGTTCTGCATAATTCCCAGGCTTGTTTCAAGGAGATAGAAGGACTGTCGTTCAGTAGACATCTATCGCCCCCAGCTTCCACCTGCATACTTCTGCAAACGTTCAACATTTGTTCAATCCCTCTAACAGAAGGTATGTTCCAATTGCCTTCAGTGATGATATTACTCAAGTAGCTATTAGGTCCGAGTTTGGACCTTAATTGGAGATAACATGCATCATCAATACACTGATCCAAGAACCTCCCATCAACCCAAGGATCTTTCCATATTTGAATTGATGTACCCTGTCCAGTACTGAACTGAACAAACGGCAAACATCTGTCTCTAGTTTTTAGGATGTTTCTCCACATCCAACTACTCATTTGCTTAGCTTTACAAGACCACAAAGTATCATCCTTGATGTACTTGTTGTGAATCCACCGTATCCAGAGTGTACTCTTCTTATTTGCAATATTCCACAGCGTTCTAACAAGCCCAGCTGCAGTCCATTCCTCCACTCTTCTTATGCCAAGACCCCCTTCAAATTTCGGCCTGCATATGATGTCCCAAGACACCGAGTGAATGTGCTTGCTTTCCTCCTTTTCCCCCCAAAGGAAGTTATGACAGAGAGCTTCAATTTCCTCCATCGTGGTTCTTGGTAGAGGGAAGACCCCTATCCAGTATAAATGATACACAATGAGGGTCGAAATGATCAATTCCAGCTTCCCTGCCATTGAAAGCAGTTTGGATTTCCACGCTTCTAGTTTAGTTTTGATTTTGTCGACAAGAGGGTGGCACATCCTCTTAGTAAGTCTACCTGCAAACAAGGGCATGCCAAGGTACTTCACAGGGAATTCACATTCTTCAACGCCCATCAAGGCGCTGAGCTGGCTAGGTGCATTTTTACTAAGGAATAGTTGGCTCTTCTGCGGGTTTAGCACCAAACCTGATGCCACTTTAAATTTCTGCAAACAGTCCTTTATGCCAATAATGTTATCTTCAGTAGCCTTAGCAAAAACCAACAGGTCATCTGCAAACAGCAAATGAGATACAACAGTATCACCCGCTTTCAAAGGCACAATCTTGTTTTCTATTACAGCCTCATCAAAGATGGAGGTCAGTCTTTGCATCCCGATGACAAACAAGTAAGGCGCTAAAGGGTCGCCCTGCCTAATACCACTGGAAGCTTGAATAATATCAGTATGCACTCCATTTATCAAGATTTGGAAGGAAGCAGAACTCAAGCATTCTCCAATCCAATGAATCCAGTAACTAGGAAACTCCATTAATTTGAGAATATTTAGCAGGTATCCTCTATCAATGGAATCATATGCCTTGCTCAAGTCAGCTTTCAAACAAAGTTTTCCGCCGACGTTATCTTTTTTGAAGTCATGCACCAGTTCGTTTGCAAGGAGAATTGCGTCCGCGATCGTTCTGCCTTTAACAAAGGCGCATTGGTTGAAGCTTATAAGACTGGGGAGTATATCCCTTAGCCTATTTGCCATAATTTTTGATATAACTTTAGTGACGAAGTTACATAGAGAGATGGGTCTCCAATCACTAACTCGTTGCGGTTGTTTGACTTTTGGTATAAGAGCCACATAAGATTTGTTCATCTCCTTCAGCATTCTCCCCTTAAGAAAGAAATCCTTGATGGCACAGCACACGTCATCCCCCACAATATCCCAAGTGGATTTGAAAAAATGTGCATTCATCCCGTCAGGACCAGGAGACTTATCATCATCCGAGATTTTCACTATATTGTATATTTCTTCATCAGTAACCACTGCACACATTGACCTCTTATGAATCTCTGTGAGCTTGGGCAGATTCTCTCCACTAAACGCATAGCTTCTACCAAGTGCATTGAAGATCTTTTTGTAATGAGCAACGAACGACTCAGTAATGATGTTCATATCACTTGACTGCCCACCAGGCACATCAAGAACTCAAATTTGGTTCCTCATTCTCCTAGTTTTCAAGGAGGCATAAAAGAACTTAGTATTCGAATCTCCATTCTTGAGCCAAAAGACACGAGATTTTTGTCTCACAATGGATTCCTCAATGTCCCTAGCAGCCAATGCTTCTTCTTTTAAAGTTTTTGCAATGTCCCATAGCAACTCGTTGTACGGGTCTTTGTCAGCCTCATCTTGAGCCCTTAGTGCCTCCATCTCCTTGTTTTTAGCTGAATCAGCTAGGTTACCTGTATTCTCCCAGTTCCAGGTCTGCAAGTTTCTTTTGGTGATTTTTAATCGTTGACAGAGTCTGTACATTGGACACCTGTCTATTCTGGTTTTCCAAGCTTTAGAGACAACCTCCTTAAAGCCAGGTAGTCTAGCCCAAGCATTGAAGTAACAAACAGGGTACTTACACCTTTGTATCTCATCATCCAGGTTAATAATTTGTGCATGGTGATTACTATATATGGAAGAGAAAATTTCAACCCATAATTTAGGGAACTCACCCAAACCTTGATAATTGTAGAGAGTTCTATCAATTTTGCTTCGAATGTTATTACTACCACTCTGTTGATTGTTCCATGTAAAGAAGGAGCCTTTCGCCTCTACTTCTAACACATTTAGTTTGAGCACAGCCTCGTTAAAGTCCCTCATTGACTTCGCTGAAGGTGTAGCTCTCCCTTTCCTTTCCTCAACCTTCCTGACTGCGTTGAAGTCGCCAGTGATGAACCACGAGTTTTTCACTGAGGTACTAATTGAAACCAGATCATCCCAAAGATTTTCCCTTTTGGTATCATCATTATCGCCATAAACAACAGTCACCTTGATACTTCTTCCACCGATACACATACATAAGTGGATGAATTGCCTGGATTGAGAAGCCACAGTGATATGAATATCACTCCTTTCCCATATCACTAGAATTCTAGTTTTTTTACAGGAGGCAGAATTATCTACCCAGGTTGCATTCGGCAAGGACCGATGCATTGCTTTAGCTAGTTTACTTCTTTTGATTTTCACCTCAGTAAGAAGAGCCACATCAACCTTGGCTCTCCTCAGCTCGGCTCGGACAATGTCCTGCTTCTCCCAGCTAGATAAGCCACAGACATTCCAAGCCATCATTTTGGGTGTATCAACCATTAGACCTCTAGACTGGCTTGCTGCCAGTCGAGGCCGTGGCTTCTGTCTCATCTTCAGTATCACCAAGTGACTGGAATCTGTTTCCTTCTTGTTCTTTCCCAGCGGGAGTCTTCTGTCTTCTTATTCTCCTTGGACTCAGAGTCTTCTTTGGTCTCTCAAATCCAACACTCTCATCGGACCCCCCTTTCTGAATCGCCTTGCCATCACCAGCAAAGGTACTCGGTTCAGGTGAAGCGCCATTCTCTGGGACAATTTGACGGTCAGGTTGTGTCTGTCCTGTGATTATCACCGGTTGATTTGCATTGGGCTGATCTGCTGTCTTCTCTGGAGATGAAGCAGCAGCTTTACACAATGCCTTATCATGGCCGAAGCTCTCACAGTGAGGGCATTTGTCAGGTATCCACTCGTACTCGATGCTCACAGAATAATCAGTCCCCTTATCCGTCTGCAGTTTCACTGCCTTCGGAAAGGAAGATTTAGCATTCATCAGCACATTAACCCGAGCGTAGTCGACCCTTGATTTTGCCTTTGTCTGCCGATCCAAGCATTGTGGCTTGCCAAGATATGACGCGATACGTGCAATCATCATCTCGCTCCAAAGCTCAAGCGATAGGTTCAGGATCTTCAGCCATACCAGAACAGAGGTGAACCTCTCCTGTTCCAAAGGCTCTCCTTTCTCCCATTTCTTCAGGACCATCGTCTTTCCTTTCACATGCCAAGGTCCACCCTCCAAAGCATTAGCAAGATCCGTCTCCTCCTAAAACTTTATGATGAAGCTTCCGCTTCCTCGTCCCAAGACCTCCATGGATCCCTCCGGCCGCCACAGCCTGAGGAGGTAGTCTTGGAGTGTCAGAATGTGTGGTTTGAAACCAATAATGTACCCAGCAAGCGTGTTCCTCCATAAGGCAGTGTTTTCATCCACCTCCACTTGCGGGATGATGATTGTGTTCCCTTCCACAGTCAAATCAGTTTCTGGTAATCTCGTGTCCACATCTCCTACAGAATTTTTGAACACCGCAGACCAATCCTTGGCCACGCTAGCCACCCTGATCTCCTTTGTAGAAGTATTTCTCCGTTGGTATCGCTTCCCTGCCTGGGTTGGAGGCTGTTGATGGCCGTCGCCCCCAGCGCCGCCAGCGCCGCCAGAGCACGACCCCATCTTTTTATATATATGTTTTCAAGCTATCTCATGTCATTTCAATTATATGTTATTTCTTGTTCTAACTACTTAGTGCCACTCACATAGTTTTACGTTGCCTTGCATGGGCTGGGGATGTCCGCATAAAAGGGGAAGGAGAAGAAGTAGATCTCAAGGACATCAACTCAAGCTCAAGAACAAATCCTACCTGGTGGGGTGCCATTCTAGATAGTTATCTTTTATTTTTAGTCTTTCATGTGGAAATTTTTACTTTAAAACTCTCTTTATGTTGGACTTGGAGTCCCTTAATTATGACATGCAACCATGTATGTTGTGGTTCTTTTTATCCTATGGATTTTGCTTGGTTAATGATATCATTTCACGATTTGTCACGATCTCCATTATGTGAAAATGCTTCCGATATGGTTGTGTTGGTTTTGGAAAGGAGTTCTTGACAAAAGTGGTATCAGAGCAATCCTAGAATGGCCACCATAGTAGGATCTTATGTGTCACTCCACACTCTTATCAAAGTCTCCTTTACTATTCAAGATGGCCCCTAAGCGTCTCCTCGAGCATGACAAGTCACCCCCTCATTCTAGTGGAGAGAGTGAGCATGAATTTGAGCATGAGGAGAACTCACATGGAGCAGACCCTCCCCTCTCGTATAATGTGTTGGTTAGAGATTTATCTGATATAATGGGAGGATGAGTGGGAGGTAATCATCAAAGGAGGAATGAAGTCACATTGATAGACTTCCTTAAGGTGAAGCTTGAGATGTTCATGGGAGAAGAAGAGCTGGACATTGTGGGTAAGTCTGAGGCCTAGATCTGCAACCTACAACATTGCTTCCATGACTTGGACTGCTCTGAAGAGTCCTGTGTTGGGTTTGGGACACACATGTTGAGAGGACCGGCTTGTGTCTAGTGGGAGAATTTTCATGATGCCAGAGACCCAAATGAAGAGTTCCTCACATGGGAGGAGTTTGTAGAGGCTTTCAAGAGCCACTATGTGTCAGAGGCAATGATGGACAAGAAGGAGTTAGAGTTCCTCCATCTATGACATCATGGTGACATGATTGTTACCCAGTATGCCATGAAGTTTCAAATCTTCCAGAAGTACGAAACTGAGATGACTGAGCTGAAAAGAGCCAAGATGTTCATTTGAGGTTTCAAGGATGATCTCAGCAACTTGCTTTCTGGGCAAGGCCACAAGAGAATGCAAGATGCCCTGGACACTACTCTGAAGATTGAGGATCATCCAGGGAGGGCTTGGAAGAAGAAATCCCATAATGGACAACGTCACTACCATGGCCACATTACCTAGGACCAACACCACAATGATCATAGGAAGCGTAAGACCCCAAAGGATCCTCTAATGAAGGATTCATGCCCCAAGTTTGGAAAATTCCATGACGGGCCATGCAGATTGGGCCTAGGCGTCTTGTAAAGAGGATAGATCACCTCCTTACTAAAATATAAAGGAAATACAAAAAATCCACAATTTTACAAAAATAGAGACTTTGGGATGCTTGCATACTATTCCAAGTAAATAAGCATGATTCTATATACATAATAAAATGTTAATATCAGAGGAAATAAAAATACTAAGCCTTCAAATAGCTTTCATTATTTACTACATTATTGATTCCTAAAAGAAAAAGATAAGAGAAACACGATCCAGCTATAACAACCTAGTCATCCTTTCCAAAATCTTGAGATCAACTCCTGAGAAAACTCCCTTCAAGCTTGTTCTTCTCCTCGCTTAGCACCAACACCTGGGTGTTTGGAAAGCACCCAGTAAGAGGGAAAAGAAAGAAAAAGTATGTGTTAGGAAAACTAGTCTAGGATAACACGATATGTAAAGCAAGTAAAATACGCTAGGGTTCATCATAAGATGAAGATATCAAAACTATAAGGCTACATCAAAATGAAACTTGCCAATAACAATTATATTAAAAAGAGTTTTTGCATGTAAGATTATTATGTATACCTAACTAAGTAGGGTTGAGGCACCTACCAGAACTCTAACCTTAGGTGAGGGGAGAATAAGACATTCCCAGACACCTATAATATTATGGGGAGAATAAATACATTCCCCAGGGCAAATTAATACATGCCCTCTTTGGGTCGTTGTACACATGTACCGCTACTTTAATTTAAATAGAACATAATTCTACACTCTAGAAAATAGTTATGGCAAGAAAAAATTTATGAACAAATAAGCATGGCAGTGGGGTTTAAAAACCCAAACTAAAAGAGACAATAATCTGATTTGAGGCATAAGCAAATTATGTTTTCAAGAATAGAAGATTAAGGATCAATTAAGCCTCATAATGGAGAACTAGGTTAGGGCATAAATACTCCCAACAGATGTGTGTTAGATGCACATACCTTAGCCTCAGAGTTTTAGAAACCACTTTCCAACCCCTTACACAAAATTAAAGTCCACTTGTCCTAATATCATCATTATGTCCATGGATTAGAACTAGGTATACTCATTAAAGCTTAAAACTCTAAAGTTACTAACTTTTCCCACAAACCTTCGAATTAATCTTTAAAAATATCACTACTATCTTAGTCACGGTTTTGTATTTAAAATAACGTATAACTTGATATGTTTTGAAGATATGGAGTTTTAGATGTATTTTTAGCGATTTTTAACTAATTAATTCGTTCTCATAAACATCTTGTCAAAAAACACAAAACCATGCTTCTAAAACATTTTTAAGGATAGATGGGATTTTTCCAAGTTTAGAACATATTTTAGATATATTTTTTGATACACGGTTTAAGAGATATGAATTTTTGAATTTTGTCCAATCGTATGGTGCTACGTTTGCACCTCGTCCAATCGGAGAAAGCTAGAGAGTAAGGGAGTGGGGCCAGGTCCACCACTTGGCCCAATGGGTGACGGCCAAGTAGGCAGCCTGCCCTGGCTGGCTGCCTATGTGGCTAGGGTCAAAAAGGAAGAAAAATAAAATGAAAAGACCATATTACCCTCGCGTGAAAACACAACAAGAAGGAACTGATCGGGGGCGATTTGGTAAAATCACGGGGAGTCATCTCCCTCCCCTCACTCGTGCCATGGCAGCATGCTGCAAGTAGCTTACTTGGGCAAGATTGGGTGAAAACGGTATACTCCACCAAACTTAAAGTTAAGATATGCCAAAGAAAGAGAAAGACCATACAAACTCGAAGGTACCTTGGATTTTGCCAGAGATGAAGTGATGTGAGAGAGAAGGGTGTCATAAGTTGCATGCCTTCAGCCACTCTGCGGGGTTCAAAATAGGGATGAAATGAGCAATTGAGAGTTTGGTTGCATTGCAAAGGTGTCGGCGAGCGTCAGGGTGGTGGTATTTATAGGCAAGGGAGTCTAGGTTAGGGTTTTGATACTCGAGGTGAGAGGAAGGCTTCGGCTGAATTGGGTGTTTCTTGAATCCTTATCAAAACACAAAAATATTGGGATAATTAGAAGTGGAATCTTGCAAGGAGTCCATGACAACAAAAATATTTGGATTTTGTTGAGTATAAATCTAGATAAATGCATTTGAAAATTTTAAAAAAAAGACAATATGATCCCAGTTGAACTGAGGTAGGTGACGACTAGGTGCAGTAGACCCAGTTCCATTGAGGGAACCCATCCATCCGATCACGCGATGGGAGTGTTGATTTGTATTCCCTGAGAGCCAATTATGGGATGATTGGTGGTATACATTAAGATTGATTTGATAAACATCATAGGCATGCTTCCAATGCTTTCTAGTTTAGTCATATGAGATAATGATAGAACAAATTGAATGTCTAGCGAATGACAATACTCAATGACGTATGCTTTCAGGTTGAGGACCTAAATGATGAGATCATACGGATGCTAAGAGTTTGTACATTCTTATTATGTCCCTAGTCGGATGTCATTGTGGAAGGTAGATAGACAACAATGACACACAAGACTAGATTGTTGTGTTGGTTGATGATAGAATCATGTTAGTCATGATATGGAGATATCAAACCAAACACATAGGTACTTGTTAGAGAACAAGTGTACCGGATAGACCCACTGTGAGTTTGACACATGGAACCATGACATGGTAGTCACAGTCTATTCTCACAGTGATGGTTGTGAGTGTGATTCTTTGACCTGAAATCACTACACTCAACACATGTCGTTGGGTACACTTTGACATCATCAAACGTAGTCCTGAAACATGGGTTGTAATAAAGGTGATAATTGGGTGGCTTTGACACATGGGGCTTTTTAGGGGTGAGTGATAGATATGGGATTTGTCCCTTCTGAGGGAGTTTCATATCCATGGCCACTTGATGAGTTGGATTGAGATAGGTGTGTGCACGCATGTGTGAATCATTATGTGATATTGATGTCATACATATCTCATCCAATCTACTCTGAGATCAAGAAAGTGAACGAACGTTGACAGGATGACTGTTCCATGCCTTGAGTTCATTCGAGATATCAGAGATAAAGGAATTATACATTCACTGTAACACCATTCACAGATTGTAGGATTGAAAGTTGTTCTCTAACTTTCTATTTCACTTGGGTAGCATTGATGTGCGACTAGGCACCGCTCTTTGCTTGTGAAGTCATAAGTGTTATGGACTTTCATTGCCAATGTGAAATAGGCCTACAGGGTAACACACATAGGATTTAATCTGGAAGAGGAGTTTATCCACAAATGATGTTTAGATTGATTGCTAAAGGAGTTTAGCAGTTCAATTAAACACTCAATCAATTGATAACTCAATATCATAGTGTTCAAGGTGTTGGACCAATTGATTAGAGTATCAGATTGATTGAAACTACAGTTGACTAATTTTGCACAGTATGCACTCCCAACCGATCAGCTCATATGATGAACCGATCGACTCAGGTTGGTGAACCGATCGACTCATATGATGAACCGATCGACTCAGGACAGGCTGAATCGACCGGTTCAAGGGTTAAACCGATCAGCTCAACTTGTCCAAACAAGCGAGTTGGGAAAGTCAGGTTGGTGAGAAATTTCTTTTTGTTTCACTTGTCCAATTTGATTGGAACAAGAATTGGTATTTGGATCAATTCGAAACAAAAGAGGAAAATTCAATCAGGAACTGACCAGGGTAGTGAACCGACCAGCTCAGAAATGAACCGATCAGCTCAAGTGCTCCAACTGACCGGTTCTGGTGTGAACCGACCGGCTCAGGTCCCCAACCGACTATTTCATGCATGATACGATCGGTTCAGCTGGCACAGTTCGTTATTTTGTGGAAAATCCTGAACCCTTCTACTCCTACTTTAATCCTGCATTGCCCGGGGTAGAGAACCCTGTCCCATGACCCTCCCATATATATAGGGGTACTGGGGGCTTCTCAAGTACAACACAGCACACAAGTTGTTCTGTAAAGTTGTCGTTCTCTTTGGTTTTGGTAACCAGGAGAGCCCGAGCAAGTGCTACCCGATAAGGGAGGCACAACAAGGGAAATAAAACTATAGAAAGGCAACTGGTGGCAGGAGAGTGTGTCGGTGACTAGTACACTGACAGGAGGGTATGACTCCTTATGGTGCCTTGTGCGACAAGGCGATCGGAGTTCTAGGTGGTCCGTGTGGACTACTACAGAGGCGGGATATTTCTTTCGCTCGGAGGACAGCTGTCGATCTGTCAATCTAGGTGCGACCAGGAGTCGACAGTCCCAGTGAGACCAGGAGCTGCACATACACCGTCCAAGACCGGAGGTGAAGACTGTGCAAGCCGCGAGGTAACGTCGCCGAGCAAGCCTCGGGACAAGGTATGTCTCTACAAACCATCCTTCCTACTGTATAGATGTTGACGCGATTTCTTTATTCTAGGTTTGGGGAAAAGAAAATTTTTGTTTCCACTACCTTCTCTGATTCCCCTAAAACCCAACAGTGGTATCAGATCCACGTTAACTGCTATATACATTAGGATTATCGATGTGATCGATTTTGGTTTGTCACCTTTATTTATTGCATACGATGCGAATAAAATTGGCTTTATGCATGTCCAATCCAAAATCCACAAATCCTAATATACATATATGATATGTAATATTTATGCACTCGATACACGTCACCCTTAAACGAGTTTTTTGGTGGATGTATAGAGTGGTTATGGCCAATAAACCCTATGTCTGTGTATGGTTGAATGTGGTTGCTTGCATCTCGATCTACGCACCAATTCCTTACCTCATTTTCTTGATGTAACTCGAGATAACTCGATATTTCTTTCCTACCTTTGCTCCCCCAAAAGTAACTCAAGATTTCTCAAATAAAATGTAAATAGGATAGAATTTTTATTTCATGTTATGTCATAGAATGGTAGACAACCTGACGACAACTGAGACGGTCGGTTCAAGGCGTGAACCGATCGTTTGGCATTCCAGATGACCGGTTTGAGTAACAAGATGAGCGGATGGTGGCCCTGAGGAGATGCACGATGACCAGTGAACTGATCGGCTGGAGGCGCCAGTCGATCGGATGGTGGCATCCAACCGACCAGCCTGATGGCGAGCCGATCAATCATGGAGATGAGTTGATCAAACCCAAAAAGGAAAAGCACATAGTTCAACTTGTACAGGTTGCATGTGATGTAGACCTCAATGACTGTGATTCCTCTTGGCTCGAGGAATCACGTTAGGATGGCCATAATCATCACTTTTATCATTTCACATGTTTTCTGTGGGATATAGCATGTATATGATATGTACTATGTATTGTGGTGATTGGATATG
The DNA here is from genome assembly GCA_963693085.1 of Alisma plantago-aquatica. NCBI lineage: Eukaryota > Viridiplantae > Streptophyta > Magnoliopsida > Alismatales > Alismataceae > Alisma > Alisma plantago-aquatica. The sequence goes on from OY856415.1 coordinate 512,803,003, forward strand.
TATATGTACCTATAAAACCAAATCCCTCATATTAAGTCTTATATGCCTTCCTATAACGGCACACATGAAAAACTCGATCAACCAAGTGTAGGTTATGCCAAAGCATGGTGTGTCGTCCATCTTGTGGAAGTGTGAAGGGTAGACATGTAGGATCTTCCAAAGCAGGATGCATGTTTATCGTGTCAGCTTTTGGGTTAGACTTAACTGGTGATTCTTAGAGCGTCTAAGCCCAGAGGCACATGATGAATGGCATGGAGTTGTGTATGTCATCTATCCAAGAGTTGCATATGATGCAATTGGCATGATGGCCTACCAAAATAGTCAAGTTTTGGGCGATCAACCAAAGTTGACTCATGACTTGATGAAATATGGATATTGACCCACTAGAAGATTGTACGCTACAATCTTCTAAATTTATGGTGAGGGCTATCAATTTAAACACAAATTGTGGGAGCAATAATTAATTAAATTCCTAATTATATCGTTAACTTTTAAAATCAATCAAATAAGTCAAAACTAAATTTTGGACTAAATTGCATATATTTCCTTTTGTAGTACAAATGGCAACAAATGACAATCAATTTTCATTGCGATCGGTCCTTGAAAAGGACAAGCTGAATGGGACTAACTTCCATGACTAGTTTAGGACATTGAGAATTGTTCTCACTCAAGAGAGAAAGCTCTATGTCTTGGATACTCCAGCTCCAGAGGAACGTTCTCTTACTGCACCAAAGGCAGAAAGGGATGCTTATAAAAGGCATTCTGAAGATGCCATTAATGCAAAGTGCTTGATGTTGTGCTCCATGAACCACGAGATGCAGAAACAACATGAGAACATGGGTTTCATTGAGATGATTCAGCATCTCAAGAACATGTATGAAGATCAAGCACGGCAAGAGAGATATGATGTCTCTAGGGCGTTGTTCAAGTGTGTCATGACAGAAGGAGATCCAGTTGGTCCTCACATGCTCAAAATGATTGGGTATGTGGAGAACTTGACAAGACTGGGATTTCCTCTAAGCCAAGAGTTGGCTAATAACGTGATACTGCAGTCATTGCCAGAATCCTATAGTTAGTTTGTGATGAACTACAACATGAACAACGTTGACAAGCCATTGACAGAGTTGTTGGGTATGTTGAGGATAGACGAGGCACAGATGAAGAAGGACAAGCCTAAATATGTGATGATGATCAGCAATAAGAAAGGCAAGTCCAAGCGCAAGGGCAAGGGCAAGGCTAAGAAAGGTTTTGATGCTAGCCAGCAGCCCAAGTCGTCTTCAACTCTCAAAGCCAAGGGAGGCGTGACCCAGAGAGGCAACTGTCACCATTGTCAAAAGCCAGAACATTGGAAAATGAATTGTCCTCTTTATCTGGAAGAAGTAAAGAAGAAGGAGGCGATGGACGTCTCGACCTGAAGTTGTCATAAAATAAAATTGTAACATTTTTGAGGTATATGATACCAAGATATAAAGTGTAAAGTACCCAATAAATGGGGCAAGTGTTGCCTCCATAGATAGGAGTACTTTAGTTTATTTTCAGCCTTGAAGGCATTTAATAGAGTTATGAACTGCTATTTCATATTTGTCAATGGATAGAAACACCTTAATTTTTGCATATTGTATGACAATGATGACAATTAATAAAGTTTATGTTTCAATCTTTGTGGCAACACCTTGTTTATCTTGTGGTACTTGGTATGCATAAGATAAAATGATACCTAAAAGTTATTAATAACTCAAATAATCAAATTAGCATAAATCATAAGAAATTCATTTCTAGTTTCCATATGATGTATAGGTGTAGACTCTTTTTGGTTAGAGAACCAGTAAGAGACATGAATCTCATGGACATGATCAATCTTCACTAGTCATACTGGGAGATTGATTATCCTATTAGGTATAATACATGTGATGTATTTACACACCTATTGGAGAAAATGCTAATACTTTAGCAGTGTTTAGAGAAATACCAATATGAATATCTTGAAGTGTTCAAGAATATCATAGATGAAGTACAAATATGGTAAAGTGTTAATTCTTGATGAGACAATGAATGAAATATTTGGACCAAATGTTTGAGAACCTTGTGAGTGATTATGGTAGTGTATCATAGTAAACTCATGATTAAGGCATGGTGATGTCTAAATCAAAAGGAGTCATACTCTAAGGAGTTAGAGGATGATTATCAAATAACTAAGTTCTTCTTAAATAAAGAATACCCCACACTAATAAAGGACATTAAGAATCACAAGGAGTTGTGAGTTCTTATATCCTTGACAGAAACACCTCGATTATCTATGTGATGAATTGGTCATGTGATGAGTTAACTATCTATATGAATATGAGGAACTAGATTTTGAGTTATGGTTTATGACCATTACATCCTAAATGACTTCCATATGAACCATAAGTGTGAATGAGTCTTAAGTGTTAAGACACATGGATACAATTTTGAGAAGGATGATGCTTGTTGATTGCAACTTAATGACTAAGAGATTTGGCATATAGAAACTAAAACTGCATTCCTATGAGGAATAAAACAAGGATGTGTACGTGACACAACCTATAAGGTTAATGAATCCATTAATGCAAATGAGGTTTATAAGTTACAATGGACTAATCAATGTGATTGATTAGGTACAAGAAACTTAGAGCTAGATCTTTACTTTGATGATATAGTCAAAGGGTTTGATTGATATGTCAAAGATAAAGAAGGGATCTGTGATTTAGTGGGAGCATATTCACATTCCACATGTTGATGTGAAATGGAAATGTTCTAGAATGGAAATCCAAAGTGGAAATTATCTTTAAGGAAGATAGAGACATTCCTATGAGATAGGAATAGATATCTATAAAGATAGTTTTCGAAAACCTCTTGACCTGAAAAGAGAAAGCATACATTGGCAATCTATACTGAAGGGTTCAGTGTGCACATATTCATTGGGAGAAAACTTGTCCATGTTACATGGAGTTAGTATCCCAAGGCCAAGTGTCCAATTCTTATGAAGAATGGTAACACTAAGAATAGATATGGATCTATCATGTATGTAATCATCCCATTATCTTGCATGTATGGACATGGCAAGAATAAAAGGCATTCATCTTATATGTAGGACATGACAATATGATATGATCATTCTGATAACTCGTATGTGGGACATGACGAGTGGATGTTTGTCTTGTTATAGTAAGGGTTACTGGAATACCATAAGAACTTGATAAGTACTTGAGAAGTACTAGTTCTATGGAAATAAGGAAGGGTTCACTGTAAAGAGTTACACTGATGCGAACTTTCGAAAAGGACAGAAAATTAATCGCAAAATATATATATGAGATATATAAAAGTGAATGTTTGTTGATGGAAACGTTCCAAGAAAGGCGTTTAAAAGGAAAAAGTCAAGTATCCATGTGTTAGAGAACATTAGTGGATACTATATGGATCTGGAAGTTCATGAAATGAACTTATAGATATTCTGGTCATTGATGACAAATAAGGAGTGCTTGGTCATGCAATGTGGCTAAAGGTTAGTAAAGGAATACTAGATCGCATATTATGAGAACTCCATCTCATACGTGTGACATACAAGGAAGAGATGAGAGACATGAAGTTAATACCGACTTTGGCAAGATGTTGCCATAACTCACTATGTTAGCACTAGAGCACAGTAACATGTGGGACATGTTTCAGGATCACTAAGAATATGATTCAAGGGTGATTGGCTCACAGTGCAAGTGGGAGTATGTTGATATGTATGCCCTGAGAGCCAATTATGGGATGATTGGTGGGATACATTAGGATTGATTTGATAAACATCAAAGGCAGGCTTCCAATTCTTTCTGGTTCAGTCATATGAGATAATGATAGAACATATTGAATGTCTAGAGAATGCCAGTACTCAATGACGTATGTTTTCAGATTGAGGACATGAACGATGAGATCATACGGATTCTAAGAGTTTGTACATTCTTATTATGTCCCTAGTCGGATGTCATTGTGGAAGGTAGATAGACAACAATGACACACAAGACTAGATTGTGGTGTTGGTTGATGATAGAATCTCGTTAGTCATGATATGGAGATATCAAACCAAACACATAGGTACTTGTTAGAGAACAAGTGTACTGGACAAACCCACTGTGAGTTTGACACATGGAACCATGACATGGTAGTCACAGTCAATTCTCACAGTGATGGTGGTGAGTGTGATTATTTGACCTGAAATCACTACACTCAACACATGTCGTTGGGTACATTTTGACATCATCAAACGCAATCCTGAAACATGGGTTGTTATAAAGGTGCTGATTGGGTGGCTTTGACACATGGGGCTTTTGAGGGGTGAGTGATAGATATGGGATTTGTCCCTCCTGGGGGAGTTTCATATTCATGGCCATTTGATGAGTAGGATTGAGATAGGTGTGCGCACACATTTGTGAATCAGTATGTGATATTGGTTTCATACATATCTCCTCCAATCTACTCTTAGATCAAGAAAGTAAATGAACGTTGATAGGATGGTTTTTCCATTCCTTGAGTTCATTCGGGATATCAGAGACAAAGGAATTATACAATCACTGTAACACCATTCATGGATTGTAGGATTGAAAGTTGTTCTCCAAATTTCTATTTTACTTGGGTAGCATTGATGTGTGAATAGGCACCACTCTTTGCTTGTGAAGTCATAAGTGTTATGGACTTTCACTGCCAACCTGAAATAGGCCTGCAGGGTCACACACATAGGATTTAATCTGGAAGAGGAGTTTATCCACAAATGATGATTAGATTGATTACTAAAGGAGTTTAGTAGTTCAATTAAACACTCAATCAATTGATAGCTCAGTATCATAGTGTTCAAGGTGTTGGACCGATTGATTAGAGTATCAGATTGATTGAAACTGCAGTTGACTGATTTTGCGCAGTCTGCACTCCCAACCGATCGACTCATATGATGAACCGATCGGCTTAGGATGGTGAACCGATCGACTCATATGATGAACCGATCAGCTCAGGACAGGCTGAATCGACCGGTTCAAGGGTTGAACTGATCAGCTAAACTTGTCCAAACGAGTGAGTTGGGAATGTCAGGTTGGTGAGAAATTTCTTTTCGTTTCACTTGTCCAATTTGACTGGAACAAGGATTGGTATTTGGATCAATTCGAAACAAAATAGGAAAAGTCAATCAAGAACTGACCAGGGTAGTGAACTGACTGACTCAGAAATGAATTGATCGGCTCAGGTACCCCAACCGACCGGTTCAGGTGTGAACCGATCGGCTCAGGTCCCCAACCGACTGTTTCATGCACGAAATGATCGGTTCAGCTGGCGCAGTTGGTTGTTTTGTGGAAAATCTCAAACCCTTCTACTCCTGCTTTAATCCCGCATTGTCCTGAGTAAAGAACCCTTTCCCATGACCATCCTATATATAGGGTTATTGGGGGCTTCTCAAGTACAACACAGAACACCAGTTGCTCTGTAAAGTTATCGTTCTCTCTGGTTGTGGTAACCAGGAAAGCCCGAGCAAGTGCTACCCGATAAGGGAGGCACAACAAGGGAAAGACAACTGTAGAAAGGTGACTGGTGGCAGGAGAGTGTGTCGGTGATGAGTATGCTGACAGGAGGGTATGACTCCTTATGGTTCCTTGTACGACAAGGCGATCAAAGTTCCAGGTGGTCCGTGTGGACTACTATAGAGGCGGGAGATTTCTGCCGCTCGGAGGATAGTTGTCGATCCGTCAATCCAGGTGTGACCAGGATCTGACAGTCCCAGTGAGACTAGGAACTGCATAGACATCATCCAAGACTGGAGGTGAAGACCGCACAAGTCGTGAGGTAATGTCATCGAGCAAGCCTCAGGACAAGATATGTCTCTACAAACCATCATTCCTACTGTATAGACGTTGACGCGATTCCTTTATTCTGGATTTGGGGAAAAGAAAATTTTTGTTTCCACTGCCTTCTCTGATTCCCCTAAAACCCAACAGGGAGACCCATTGGCCCTGTGACACATATATTTCTAATCCTAATCAAATTTCGACCAAAGTGATACTATAATACTTAATGTTTTATCTCTCCTCTTTTGGAGGCCCAATCGATTTCCAAAATTAACAAAAAATTACACCCTGACTGATTTTAATGTGTACAATCTAGATATAGAATTAGTTTTGCATTTTGGAGACTTTTAATAAGTTAATTAATTCAAATCCCATTTTCTCTTTCCTCCTTCATTAGTGGTGGTAAGATTCCTTAAAATTCCTAAAACTTCACCCATAAGTCTCCCTAAGTGACTTGGATACAATTTTATCATTAATTTCACAAGTTGATATTATTTCCTTATTTATTTAATAAATAGAAGATTCTACACACTTTCTCTTATTTTTACTCATTATCCAAACATTATCCAAATTAGTTGTGAATTTTCCCAAATGCTTATTTCCATGTTTAGATTATGAATTTGGAGTTAGTTTTCCAATTTGAGGACATTAGATATTTTATTTCACTTTATTGGCTTATCTCCTATTACCTTTTAATAAAGATTTTAATATATGCATTTATCTTCCAAATTAGATGATACTTGGCCCTTAAGTTTCTTTTAGGTCAATAAAATGAGATTGAGTGCCAAATTATCCTCATGGGTTTTCATTTATGATTTTTGGAATAATATATTCCTCATTATCTTCTATTAGCCATTATATCCCATATTACCTCCAATTATTGCATTTATCATCTCCTTTACATATAATTTGGATTTTCTTTTCTTTTTCATATTCTAAAAAGTACTAGAAAGTTCTAGGATGAAATATCTTATTATTTTTATTACTTAGTGGACAATTTGCACTTCAAGCCCATTACTTAAATCCCTATTGAGGTATTTGTGCATAAAACCCTATATTAAGAATGTATGGGAAATATTTAGCCAACAACCATCATAGTTTCACTAATTAGACTCCAAACACATAAAGGACGAAATTGAAGTACAAATCTTATATAAAAAGAATACAAAGAGATACATAGTGGATTTTGGTATGTTACAACACTCCACCCCTTGAAAAAGATTTCGTCCCAGAAATCTCATACAAAAAGGGAAGGGTGAGTACGTAACATCTCATCCCTCAACTCCCAAGTGGTTTCTTCCAAACCATGATATCTCCATAAAAACTTCACCAACTCTATCTCCTTATTCTTCAACTACTTTACTCGGGAGTCAAGGATCTTCATAGGTAACTCTTCATAGGTCAAATTCTCATGTATCTCCACAGGCTCAATCGTGAGTACGTGAGAAGGATCCTTGACATACTTTCTCAACATAGAGACATGGAACACATTATGAATCTTATCATAGGCAGTTGGTAAGGCTAAGAGAGATATTCATAGTCTCAAACCTTATCCAAGAATTCAAATGGTCCATCATAGTGGGGACTCAATTTGCCTTTTACTTTAGATCTCGTAATAGATCATATAGGCTTGATCTTCATAAATGCATAGTCACCCACTAAGAAGCTAACATCATACCTCTTTTTATCAGCATACATCTTCTATCGGTCTTGAGCAGCTTTCATCCATTTATTTATTAGTTGTACCTTCTCGAGCATCATCTACATGTCATCGGTCTTCATTAGGGACCGTTCATCAACCTCATCCCAATGCAATGGTGAATGACAAGGTCTACCATAGAGAGCTTCAAAAGGTGGCATACTAATACTACCTTGGTAGCTTTTCTAGTAAGCAAACTTTGCTAATGACGGATACCAATCCCATGAACCACCCCAATCCATCACACAAGCACCTAACAAGTCCTCCAGAATCTAAACTATTCTCTCAGACTGACCATCGGTCAATACCCATCTCCTCCTGAATCTGACCCCATAAGAGAGAAGTGAATTTCGGGTCTCCATCAGAAACTATCACAAAAGGCACACCATGTAGATGAACTATCCACTCCACATATAAATGAGCCATCTCAACAACCACTACTACATATCCGGCCTTTGGCGTCGATTATTTAAGCCCTTTTCGTGACAGTTTCCAAGCGACGCCTATGTGGGTGCCACTTAAAGTCAAGCCCTTTCAGCGTCAATTTTCCAACCGATGCCAAAACGCTTCGCTCCATCGAAAACGCGCCAGCAAGGCCCCATCAGCGTCGGTTATAAGTAACAAAACTGACGCTATAATCATCTGTGCCACAAAAAGGGAACCATCTAGGACTCTATCGGCTTCAGTTTTCTACTACTAATCGATGCCATATCATCTGCCGCCACGACCGTGTTGTTCAGCACGGCCATGCTGCCCAGAATGGCATTGGTTGTCTACTAATAACCAACGGCATATCACCTGCCATCACGGCCGTGCTGGCCAGGCTGTCTGGCAACATTAGGTGGTGGTTTTATGCTATTAACCGACGTTGTAAACCTTTGTTGTCGATTTTAGACAAATAATTGACGCCTATGGTTTGATTTTTTTTTCTTATCAGTTTGCAGGCCTGTTGTGGCTGGTCGTAGGATGAGAACATGTAGTTCAGTGGAACTGAACTGCAGGTTTACAACATCCATTGATATCATCCAACAAACATGCCACAAACCTGCAAAATCAATAAATATTCTTTTCACACATTCACACATAGGTAGATACATTCAGACATCAATTCAATTTTCACATTCACACATGTAGAAACATTCAAATACATGTAGAAACATTCAATCATGTAGAAAAACATGTATAAACATTCATTTACAAAATATCATACATGTATAAACATTCATTTACAAAATATCATTCATCATCGCTATCGACATCCCAATTATATCTTACAGTCCCCACTGCTTGTATGGCTCTTGCCCATTCTTCTCTTACGTCATTTAATACTTCCATCGTATATAGAGCATGTACATCTTTTAAGGCTTTACCTGTAGTGGGGTCAGTTTTAAACACCTATAAAGATAATGATGTATATATATAAGTAATAATATATAAATAAGATTGATATATTTCATACTATCTAATGAGACTATATTTAATACCTTAGGTATGGCATTGATTTCATATGCATGTTTGATAATCATGTCCATAAAACACATCACATAGTATGCACATGCCCAGCCGTTATCTTGTGTAGCACACTATAAAATGGATACAAAATATTAAAAATACAAATAAGCATAGTTCACATAAATAACATATATATTGGAGTCTGGAACTTACTTTCACATTCTCCCAAATTATTGGCTGGTTCTTTTTACTGATGACCTTTCCTCCAACCTTTTTGAACGCATCTAAACCCCTACATGTTAATGTAACATAGTAAATTGCATAATTAAATAGTAATGTAATAATAGATGTTAACATATAGAAAAATGAAATATTTCTCACCAGAATAATGTCATTCTCATTACATGTCCAATTTTTGGATTCAATGTACTCCCCATAAGATCTAGTTAATAGACAGTGAATGTCTCGGGGAGAATAACTAGTAACTCTCAATGCTTCGCGCTAGAGGTAAAAAAGTTAAAAATTAATAACTCAAAATCCACAATAAAAATGTAATTTTCTTAACTTCAAATTATAAGCAAAGTAAACTTACTTCACATTGAATGGAGCTATTATTATCGTCTTCTTTTTTTGATCAAAAATTGTGAAAGAATCACCACAATATTGTTGAACACTATCAGGGTCTTTAGCTACCAGACTAATCAATGATGGAATCAAAAATCCCACATGTTCAAATGCAAATTGTTTACATTGAATTTTGACTAAGTAGCTACAAAACATGTATTGTGTATGCATTAATATATAAGAAACCAGATTGTTGGATCCTACACAAGGTATATGGATGTATAAACAAGATCACACCTTATCCATGCCTCTATCATTGACGTATTCAACCAATCATAGATAAACAACTCAATAATATCTTATATAAATAGAGAGCTTTCATATGATTGACCTGCATAATCTGCTTCTAAAGAAACAACTATATGGCAATGTATATTATGTGCGCATAGCCATACTTTCATTCCCTTACAAGAAGGACCTAACGAGAATTTTAGGTCAGTTGGAACATAACTTGGTAATGCAGGAAGTGGAGGTGGATGCCTAGATGCTCCGGGTGTCTTCTTTTTAACCAGTATATATAATTTCAGATCAATTGACCTCATATATACACATTAACAATTTAATGTAATGTAAATTTATCTTAAAATTTCATTAGTGTAGACGATATCCACTTTGGGCCACAATATCACACCACCTTCTGCCTCACCAAGTGTATCAATATCTGGGTGGGCATATGTCAATGCAGCTTCCCTCCAATCAGGGATTACACGTATCGGGCTCACACAAACGTAACCATGTGGAATTGGAGCCCCATGAATCATTGGCCCAGGAAGGGACAGGTAAGCCTGAGCCTCTCCAACAATATAATCTTCAATTTTTAAGCGGCATGGCTTCAACACCTACAAATTTACGTAAAGAATGTTATACATATATACATATCATCTTGAAAACATATCATCTTGAAAAGACTAGCTACTATGTCATAAACAATACTTACAGTAGATGTACTAGGTGGTGGGTCTACAGGATTACTCTCAGCATGTGCATCAGGAGAAGAGTGGGTTGCCATAGGCTGATTGGAAGCCTGAGATGCCTGCCACCGCAACATTTCTTCCTTGACCTTCTTAGCAACTATATCCTCGACTCTCTTATTCTCCTATACATGAATAAAAGAAGCATTAGCTTCTTATTATTGAATTCCCTTTTGCAATAATATTCTAAAAAAAGAATAGGTTACCTCTTCTTGTGAAAGTCCCACTCTTGTGACAGGTTTGCGCTGGAATGGCCCAAAGAATGCTTTGATGCCCACACTAGTGTCTGCACCCCTAACACGTCTAAGATGCTCTGGGTTACCCAGAGCAACTGTCAATTCATCCCTTGTGCCCTAAGGGATGAACGTGACATGTTTCCTCTGCTCGTGCAGCTCCCGCTAATCACCATCAATAGAAATTGGTAAGTAAACATCACAAATAATCAATATTCAAATGACATGCATTGTTGAGTTGTATTTTACCATTTTTGCAGCCGCCTCAGCAGTTACAGGCTTCTTTATTTCACCCTTTGTGTTTTGCCTCCCATCTATCCAGACATCATGGCGAGGCATGGGTGTGGTACATGTAGTAGAGGACTCCTGAGTAGCAGCATACTCTACCTGTAGTCTTTGGCGAACGCTTGCATAGCCCTTTGGACCCATTGTGTGGTCATGCACATTCAATGCACGCCTTTCTCTTTGTGCCTCATTGAATGCCTAGTTAGTATGCACATTGATTTGGTTAGTAACACTAAAGGTTAATCTTGAATAGGTGAATACAACATATATTAATTAAATTGGGAGTGACGCTTAATACCTTGAATTCTTCAGTTTGTCTTGAAGCAACAAACGTGTCCCATTCTTCTTTGTCCAGGAAGTTCCACTTTTCAAGGGATGACTTCTTCTTCTTATCACCATCTTTTATGTATTCTCTATTGAGATTTGTCCTATAGTTCCTTAGCATCTTTCCAGCACATTGCATCACTCTTTTACAATGTAGCTTCTCATCCAATGCAAACAGATTCTGTAAAATAGAATTGCTATTATCTAGTATCCAAAAATAGAATTGCAAATAATAGAATTTGTAATCTACAAAATAGAATTGCAAATAATAATAACTCACGCATAAATCCTTCCAAATCAAGTCTTTCTTCGCCTGAGGAGCATTATTCCAATTATCATACTTAACACCACAATGGCTTCGAGTGACACACCCAAGATAGTTTACAAAATTATTGTGGTTCACTCCAATTGCATTTCCTGCATTATCAAACTCCACAACCAATCTGGATCCAATGCCCCTTAGCGTTGTTAACTTCTTTAGCAGAGTGATGCCCCTTTTCTTGTTAACTTTTTGGTGGTGCGCATCAAGTGCCTCCAGTGCTTCAGAGGGTACATCTCCATCATCAACCTAAAATTTGACAAAATAAACACACTGAATTAACCCAATATAGAAATATAGGATATATGACATAACTAGAAGATAATGAATTTCTATAGAAATATAGGATATGTTTTTAAAACTTACATTGGTATCCTCACCATGCTCATCATGGACATCATCCTCATCATGGACATCATGGTCAGCCATCTGAAAATGTCATTAAAAAGGCAAACATTTAGCATTTTTATTAACTAGAAGATAATGAAAAATTATATCTGAAAATGATATTGATATTAAAAAAGCAAACATTTAGCATTTTATATAGTTCACATATAAAAATGAAACATTGAAAAATGAAACATATAAAAAATATATAAACATACATGCCTCTAAAATTGCGATCTTTTATCAATTAACAATCCTTCGTTGTGATCTCCGTGCACATATAAGTCATCATTAGCTTCTATATTTTGTGGAGTTGGCAACCCAACTGAGAATGGACTGGAGTCATCATACTTATCATAGTACTCTTCTTCATCTATAGGATCTTCAATGAATTGTCTTTTACCATGAAGAAAAACTGACCATTTATCATTTATAGGATCATCGATATAAAATACTTGTTTTGCCTGTGATGCCAATATGAATGGTTCACCCTTCTCGCCAATCTTTTCAAAGTTCACTAAAGTGAAACCTAATTCATCCACTATAACTCCTTTGGTGTTATCAACCCAATTACATTTGAAGTGTGGAATTCTGAAATATATGTAGTCAAACTCCCATATGACTTCAATGACACCGTAATATGACATTTTAGCTTCACGTGGACTCTTATCATTTGCACTTGCAAAATAAATAATCGACGCTTGAAGGGTGACCCCACTATTTTGGATGACACTCTTATCATCTTGGAACTTTTTGTAATATGTGAACCCATTAATGTCAAACCCTTCATAAGACATAACATTTGATTTTGGTTTAAAGGCGAGGCATTTGATAGTTTCCGTAATATCATCTGGTGTTTGAGATAGTTGATATAAGACTTTATCTGCAAACCACTTAGTAAAAGTCTTGTTATGCTCTCTAGCAAGCCACATTGAACTGGCTCAAGGATGTTGTCTCTTGATGAAATTAGTATGTTCCTCGATATAAACACTCACTTCGTCCATGTTGTGTAAAATATACAAGTGACCTTGTTCCAACTTCTCACGGCTGATTACTTTCACCCGTGATCCCAAAATTCATTTGCCCTCCTCAATATTCTTGTCATTAATGGGAGTGTCATTACCACTTAGAAAGTCATTGCAAAAATCCATAACCTCTCTTGCCACATAACCCTCAATAATACTCCCTTCAGGCCGATAACGGTTTCGAACATCACCTTTAAAAACGCTCATGCTTTGGAAATATACTTCCCTAGTCAAGTGGACAACAAGATGTACCATGATATCAAAGAACGAAGGAGGGAAATACATCTCAAGCTGACATAGGGTAACAACCACTTCTCTTTGCAAATTATCGAGAGTATCAGGGTCAATAACTTTGTTGCACAGACTGTTAAAAAAGAAACAAAGTCTAGTGATTGCAAACCTTACATGCTTTGGAAATATAGATCGAATTGCCACGGGCAATATTTGTTGCATTAAAGTGTGACAATCATGAGATTTAAGACCTATCAACTTCATATCTTTCATTGATACCAATCTACAGATATTGGATGAGTAACCCTGTGGCACCTTAACATATGCCAAGAATTTACAAAAAGCTTTCTTCTCCTTTCTAGACAACATGTAACAAGCGGGAGGTAAGTATGTTTTTTTATTACCCATTTCATGTAATTCTATTAATTTTGACCTTAGTCCCATTTCACGTAGGTCCAATATGGATTTTATCCCATCTTTAGTCTTACCTGGTATATTCAACAGAGTACCAATGACACTATCACAAACATTTTTCTCAACGTGCATGACATCGATACAATGCCTGACTATCAAAGAACTCCAATAAGGAAGATCCCAAAATATTAACTTCTTCTTGAATGAAGAATTGTCACTCCGTGTGGCCATGGTACATTGTGATCTCTTACCAAATTATTTGATAATGTCTTTTACTCTTTCATAAACAACATCCCCTGGTATAGGTTTAGGTGCACTCTGTTCCTCATTCCATCCATTGAATTTTTTGCGCTTCCTACGATACAGATGGAATTTTGAAAGAAACCTTCAATGAACAAGATATATAGTCTTGCCGCCATGTTTTAGTCTTATTGAATCACTGTTCTCTTCACATTTAGGACACGCTTTAGCTCCTTTGACATTATATCCAGACAAATTCATGTATGCTGGAAAGTCATTAATAGTGCAAAAACAACATAGCGTGCAAATGAAATGTCTCTCTTCGTGAAGCATCATAGGTCATCACACCTTCACCCCAAAGTTTCTTTAAGTCATCAATCAAAGGTTTAAGATAAACATCAATATCATTTCTAGGTTGTTTAGGGCCCTATATCAACAACGACAACATAACATACTTATTTTTCATACACAGTCAGGGAGGAAGATTGTATATAACAAGCATGATTGGCCAAGTGATATGTTGGCTGCTCAATGTCCTGTATGAATTCATCCCATCTGTACAAAGCCCAAGCCTTAAATTCATGTCTTCTTCACCAAATTTGGGGTACAATAGATCAATCTTCTTCCACTATGGGGAATCAGACGCATGTCATAGGATCTCATCATTATTTTTCTTAACATCTGCATGCCACCTCAAATTCTTCGCATCTATCAGATTTGTAAACTAGCATTGAATCTGTGATATTATAGGTAGATACCACATCACCTTGGAAGGAGAACCAGTTTTGGACTCCCCCGAAGTTGTCAATTTATACCGTGACACACCACATTTTGGACAATCTTTCAAATCCACATAGTCCTTTTGAAATAATACACAATCATTCAGGCATGCGTGTATCTTCATGGCCTCCATTCCCATTGGGCACAACAATTTCTTTACCTGGTATGTTGAGATTGGCAGCTCGTTTCCTTCAGGAAGCATTTCTTTCAACAAAGTCAACAATGAAGTGAAGCTTTTATCGCTCCATCTATTGTTGGCTTTCAACTTATATAATCTCAACACAGCACTAAGCTTTGTAAACTTAGTACAACCTATGTATAACGGTATCTCAGCATCATGCACAATGTTTCCAAAGACGGGAGGTGGATCGGTGTGCTCTACCCCACAACTATCCATCATCGCATCAATGATGTCTACTGGAACTAGTTCGTTCACATTTACGTCATCGAAGACAATTTCTTCTTCCAACCAAGCACTGCTATAGACATCCACTGGTTTCAGCTTTGAAATCTCTCCATGCCAGTGCCATTCTGTATAGCCTTGTACAATCCCGTTGTACATGACATGACTTTTGATTTCATCACCAGTGCTGACTTTCAAGTTGTTACCGCAATACATACATGGACAGTAGAACCTATCTCCAGGTTGTTTCCTATGTTCCTCGGCAAATCTAATAAACTAATCAAGACCAGATATAAACTCTGGGGTGCAACGATTGTGAATGGACATCTATGATCTATCCATTCTATGATCAAAGAGAAAACAAGTATATATTAGGACAAGATTAGGGTCTAGGGTTAACAAATACATGTGATGTCATTTTTATATATAATAAATGTACATGTACCACCTATCCCATCCTTGAACACCTAATCTCATTAGTAAGTGTACAATGTATATTGGGTTTTCTAGAAAATTTCGGCAGCATTTCCCTGTTGTTCTCCAAGTACATATGTACTTAGAGAACAAATGGGGAAATGCTTCCGAAATTTTCTTGAAAACCCAATACACATTATACACTTACATCCTAAGTGAGATTAGGTGTTCAAGAACAGTCCCAAACCAGGGACTATCCAAGATTTACTCCTAATGAGTAAATCTTGGATGGGTTTCTAGGCCAACAAATACATGTATGTTGTCATTCCAATATTCTGTAACATCATTTAATCTAGGTATCATGTAACATCATTTAATCTAGGTATCATATTCTATAACATTGATTTCAACATTTCAAGTGTCCATGCATGTTCATCATCTTGGATAGATATGTATATGTTAGGGTTTCATCACAGTTTTAGGTATCATATAGAGTATCTAGATGTTAGGGTTTCATCACGCAATAGGGATTCATGTAGATGTTAGGGTTTCATCCCAATTGATTTCATCACAAGATTTGAACATAACTTATTTCATCATATAATTGAACATATACCCTCTTTTCTTCGTTCTCCCTCCTTACCAACAGCAAGCACTCCACGGCCGTGTGGGCTGGCCACGACCGTGGATGTGTTGGCTGAGCACGGCCGTGCTAGGCAGCATGACCGTGGTCGGCCAACACAGTCATGGTTGTGGCCAGCCCACACGGCTGTGCAGTTCTTGCTATTGGTGAGGAGAAGAAGGAAGAATAAGAGGGGCATGGAGGAAGAAGAGGAGGGCCTACATGTCGAGCAGCTAGCCTAGTAGCGTGGAGACGAGCTTCATAAGCGGTGGTGATGCGAGGAGCAGCAGCACCGAGTATAGAAGTAGCAAGAGAAGGAGGCGGCGGTGGCGGCGAGCAGAGAAGCAGCAGTAGCAACTGGTGGCAGTAGTGGTGAGCAAAGAAGCAGCATCAACAGCAGGTGGCGGTGGCAGTGACGCAGTAGGAAGCAGGCATGGTGGCGGTGTCGATGGGAGGCGGAGAAAGGCAATCATGAGCGAGTCTGTTTTCACGATGAAACAGAAGAAAGGGGAAGAGTCTATTCTCGCAGGGGCTATTATGTTAATAAAAGGCATCGGTTATCTATAACAACCGACACCTTTACTATTCAGCATTGGTTATCCCAAAAAAATTGACGTCAATTTACCCTAAAATTTTTGGCAGCGAGGGCGCGCGAACCCTTATCCACGTCGATTATCCTACGACAATCGATGCCCATATGGTAAAATTCGCGTACAATTTTTATCTTCTTTAGGCATCGGTTATTAGGTAAAACACCGACATTGTATGTTACACTTTGGGGGCAATTTTTCTTGCTCAAAAAAAATAGATTTGACAGGCTATTTTTAGGCATCAGTTTCATTTCTTCAACTGACACTGAATAGAAGGTGATACCCGTGTTTGGCTGGTCTTCAAATATGGATGTCTGTTTGCCTTAATAGCCGACGTGTAATGATGATCAGCGTCGGTTTCGTTAAATAACTGACGCCCTGAAAAGCAACATTGAATGATGTTTCTGTAGCAGTGAACTTTGTACATGGTTTTGAAAGCAATGAGCAATGAGCAGATCTTGTAAGTTGGTCAATCAATGAACAGATCTTGTAAGTTGGTCAATCACCACCCAAACAACATCATAACCTTTCTTGGACTTGGGGAAACCAGTAACAAAGTCAATCGTGATCTTCTCCCATTTCCATTCTAGAATTTCAATAGGATGAACAAGATCATCGAGTCGTTGATGTTCGATCTTCACTTGTTGACACGTCAAGCACTTCATGATGAAAAGAGCTATATCATTCTTCATGTTCTTCCACCATACACTTCGTTGTAAGTCCTTGTACATTTTTGTTGTGCTAGGATGAATAGTTTACTTGGACCCTTGAGCTTCACTCAGAATCTTCTGTCTCAGATCACCTACGTTGGGAATCCACAACCTTTGTCTGAAGTAGACAACACCATCCACTTCGACAGAGAAGTCGGATTGTAGTTTCTCAGTCAAGGCCTTCATCTCTTCTACCTCAGAACTCTCCAACTGTGCAAAATGACTTTCGTTATCCAGGTCGGTGTAACCATCAAGCTGGTCATATGAACACACAACTTGTCTTCATCCACTGAATCGACAGGCTAAGGTCGCTAGCTAGTCACATATTCAAGGTTTACCCATACTGAACATCTCAGAGAAGCACAAACAACATTCTTCTTGTAAATTAAAGCATCAGCTATGATGTTCACTTTACCAGGATGATAGGTGATGGTGAAGTCATAATCTTTGAGGTATACCATCCACCTACGTTGTTGTAGATTCAGATCCCTCTGAGTCAACAAATATCTCAGACTCTTGTGATTAGAAAAGACTTTGAACTTTTTGCCATAGAGATAGTGTCATCATATCTTTAGAGCATGAACTATAGAAGCAAGCTCCAAATCATGTGTAGGCCAATTAGCTTCATTAGGTTTCAACTGGAAAGAAGCATAGGCAATCACCTTTTTGTCTTGCATCAAAAAACACCCTAATCCTTATCTGGATGTGTCGGTGTAGATGACATAGGTATGCCCTCAATAGGAAAAGTAAGCACATGAGAAGAAGTCAGAATCTCCTTCAACTTATGAAAACTGTTCTCACATTCAGGGATCCATGAGAACTTGACCTTCTTTCAAGTCATCTTGGTCAAAGGCAAAGCCAACTCAGAGAAGACTTTGATAAACCTCCTATAGTAACCGGCTAATTCGAGGAAACTATGGATTTTATATGGGTTCTTCAGAGCATTCCACTTTGTCACAACTGCTACCTTTGCAGGATCAACTGCTATATGACCGGTAGAAATCCCGTGACCCAGAAACATAACTTCCTTTATCTAAAACTTACACTTTTAGAACTTTGCATAGAGTTGATTTTCTCACCGTGTGTTGAGTACAATCCATAGATGCTCATGATGTTGTTCTAATGTATTAGAATAAACCAAAATGTCATTGATAAACACCACCACAAACTTATCAAGGTATGGGAAGAATACAAAGTTCATCAGGTTCATGAAGGCGGTAGGGGTATTCGTCAAACCAAAAGGCATGACCATGAATTCATAATGCCCATAGCAAGTTCTGAATTCTGTCTTCGGGTCATCATCATTCTTCACACACATCTGGTAGAAGCCACTTCATAGATCCATCTTGGAGAATATGGTGGTTGACTTTAGCTAATCGAGCATGTCATCAATGTGAGGCAAAGGATAATGGTTCTTCACTGTCACTTGGTTAAGCATGCGATAGTCCATACACATCCACATCAATCCATCCTTCTTCTTCATGAACGGGATAGGGGCTCCCCATGGAGAAACACTGAGGCGGATGAAGCCAATGTCAAGAGGCTCTTCAAGCTTCTTCTTCAACTCAGCCAGCTTGGTAGGGGCCAAGCGGTAAGGTGGCTTTGATATCGGCAAAGTTCGGGGTACAAGCTCGATGGTGAACTCCACCTCAAAAGTTGATGGCAACCCAGGTAACTCCTCGAGAAAGACATCTAGGAAGTCCTTCACCACATTGATGTGGTCGAGAGAAAGATGTGTAGAATCGAGGACTATAGAAGCTAGGAAAACTCTACACCCTTGCGAGACAAGCTTTTCATCTTTAATGACAGAGATAACAAATTGTCGATCCTCTTTCTTCTTACCCTTGACACACATTCTTCCCTCAATAGGATGAATCAATCTAACCTTGTATTCCTCTTAGTACAAAACTACTTTGTACCTCTTCAACCAATCCATTCCCAAGATGAGGTCAAAGGCGGTCATATCAAGTTGGATGAAATCTGTGGGAAACATCACACTAGATATACATAGGTCCATGGTCAGAGTTTGGAGGTACGAAGAGCAGATCTCACCACTAGGGGTTTTTACATCTAACACATGATCCATATATTCAGATTCTATTTCTAACATAGAGGCAAACTGACAATATATGAAGGTATTGGATGAGCCAGAATCAAACAATGCCTTTAAAGGATGCATATTAAGGTGCAAGGTACCTTCAATCACTTCATTGTCTTCACATTCTTCCTCAGCATTGAGAGCGAACACTCTCCCATTCCACCTCTCCAGTGGCGGTCACCTCGGGTTCTGGTTATTGTTGTTCCATGGAGGCAGGTTCTGCTTTGGCTACTGTGACTGTTGGGCATTATTTTTCCCTTACTGGAAAGAAGGGAAGTTGGGTCAGATATGCTCGACTTGGCCCCACTCATTCCAGGTCAGAGGAGGACGATTTGTTTTATGAGTAGGTTCATTGTTGGCAGAGCATCTGCTAGGAGGATGGTGGTGATTGCACCGATTGCAGCGATTACATCCGTAGTTCTCATTCTGATTTGGGTTCTTCCTCTTGTTGTTGTTGTATCTATCACCATGTCTAGACTAGAATCCTAGGTAGGACTTGATGACCAGGGCCTTATCCACCATCTGCTGGAAAGTCAGTGGAAGCTATGGGATGAGGCTTCAGCCCACCTGGTAGTTCAGGCCCTCCAAGAATAAGGTTGCTCTCCTATCAGCTCCAAGGTTGGTGGCATAACACTCCAACAATAGAAATCTCTGAATGTAGTAAGCCACACTCATGATTTCCTACTTGAGGCTGTAGAACTCGACCTCCTTCTTCCTCAGGAATGCAAGGCAGATGTACTTCTCCATGAAGAGCTTCAGAAACTGGTCCCACTCTATAGCAGAGGTGTCCTGAGTACGGGCGACACCATTCCACCAAATGTGTGCTGGTCCATCCAGCACATATGTTACGAACTAAACCTTCTGGTGAGGAGGACATGCCATACCCTCAAAGGTCTGATCCAGAGCCTACACCTAGTCGTCGGCTTTGTCCACCATGTTAGGTTCATTTTCACCCTTGAAGTAGGGTGACTACATCTTGATGAAGTCAGTGAGGGTGAACTCCCTCGGCTTGTTGACGTTGGCGGCCACAGTGTTGAGTTGTCCCATCATGGTGGAGGATAGCAATTGACACAATACATCGCCAGTTCTTACTCAGGTGTGAAGGTGGGAGTGCTCGGAGTAGTATGGGGGACCGCAAGTATCACAGGAGTGTTAGGTTCATTATAGTTCGAGTCCTTCTCTTAGTTCACGTTGTCGAACAAGTCTCCTCTCCTAAAAGGCAGGGTTATCATATTAGGTTCCCAGGAGTATAGAATCATATATGAGAAGAGAATAGAAATAGATATGAGGAAAGGATATCTATAATGTTATTGCCTAAAAGCATACTATTTTGATCAATTCATATCAGCTCAGGCCAGGCCGACATCATATGGGCACGGGAGTCCTCATAAACCAAGCTAGTGGCATGGAGGAATATATTGTCAGTCCCTGAACACTTGATCCTTTCTAGACACCCTTGCTTCAACTTCATGCTCTAATAGTCACCTAAAGTCTAGAATACCATGTTGTAAAGAGGCAAGATCACATCCTTACTAAAATTTAAAGAAAATACAAAACATCCAAAACTTTAACAAAAATAGAGACTTTGGGATGCTTGCATAATATTCCAAGTAAATAAGCATGATTCCAGATACATAATAAAATGTCAATAGGAGAAAAAATAAAAATACTAAGCCTTCACATGTCTTTCATTGTTTACTACATTATTGATTCCCAAAACAAAAAGATAAGAGAAATAAGATCTAGCTATAGCAACCTAGTCATCCTTTCCAAAAGCTTGAGATCAACTCCTGAGAAAACTCCCTTCAAGCTTGTTCTTCTCCTTGCTCAGCACCAGCACCTGGGTGGTTGGGAAAGCACCCAGCAAGAGGGATAAGGAAGAAAAAGTATGTATCAAGAAAACTAGTGTAGGATAACAAGTTATGTAAAGCAAGTAAAATAGGCTAGGGTTCATCATAAGATGAAGATATCAAAAGTATGAGGTTACATCAAAAAGAAACTTGCCAATAACAATTATGTTAAAAAGAGGTTTTGCATGTAAGATTATTATGTCTACCTAACTAAGTATGGTTGAGGCACCTACCGGACCTCTAACTTTAGGTGAGGGGAGAATAAGACATTCCCAGTCACATATAATATTATGGGGAGAATAGATACATTCCCTAGGGAAAATTAATACATGCCCTCTATGGGTGGTTGTACACATGTACCGCTACTTGAATTTAAATAGAACATAATTTTAAATTCTAGAAAATAGTTATGGCAAGAATAATT
The DNA here is from genome assembly GCA_963693085.1 of Alisma plantago-aquatica. NCBI lineage: Eukaryota > Viridiplantae > Streptophyta > Magnoliopsida > Alismatales > Alismataceae > Alisma > Alisma plantago-aquatica. Next base: position 512,824,929 of record OY856415.1, read on the forward strand.
TTATGAACAAATAAGCATGGCAGTGTGGTTTAAAAATCCAAACTAAAAGAGACAATAATCTGATTTGAGGCATAAGCAAATTAGGGTTTCAAGAATAGAAGATTAAGGATCAATTAAGCCTCATAATGGACAACTAGGTTAAGGCATAAATACTCCCAATTGATCTGTGTTAGATGCACATACCTTAGCCTCAGAGTTCTACAAACCACTTTCCAACCCTTTACACAAAATCAGAGTCCACTTGTCCTAATATCCTCAATATGTCCATGGATTAGAACTAGGTATACTCATTAAAGCCTGAAAACCCTAAAGTTACTAACTTTTCCCAAAAACCTTTGAATTAGACTATGAAAATATCACTACTATCTTAGTTAGGGTTTTTTTATCAAAATAACATATAACTTCATATGATTTGAAGATATAGAGTTTTAGATGTATTTTTAGTGATTTTTAACTTAATTAATTTTTTCTCATAAACACCTTGTTGAAAGACTCAAAACCTGGATTCAAAAACATTTGTAATGGATAGAAGGGATTTTTTTGAGTTCAGAACATATTTTAGATTTATTTTTGGATACACAGTTTAAGAGATATGAATTTTTGAATTTCGACTAATCATATGGTGCCACGTGTGCACCTCATCCAATCGGAGAAAGCAAGAGAGTAAGGGAGTGGGGCCAGGTCCGCCACTTGGCCTAATGGGCAATGGACAAGTAGGTGGCCCACCCTGGCTGGCTTCCCGTGTGGCCAACGTCAAAGCCGGATCAACAAGGAATAAAAACAAAACGAAAAGACCATATTACCCTCGCACAAAAACACAACAAGAAGGAATTGATCCGGGGGCGATTTGGTAAAATCACAGGGAGTCATCTCCCTCCCCTCATCCGTTCCATGGAGGCATTCTATGAGAAGCTTGCTCAGGCAAGATTGGGCAAAAATGGTATACTCCGCCAAACTTAAAGTTAAGATATGCCAAAGAAAGAGCAAGACCATACGAACTCAAAGGTACCTTGGATTTTGCCAGAGATGAAGGGATATGAGATAGAAGATCACCACAAGCTGCACTCCTTTGACCGCTATAGGGATGAAATGAGCAATTGAGAGTTGGTTTGCATTGTAAAGGTGTCGGCAAGCGTCGGGGTGGTGGTATTTATAGGCAAGGGGGTCTAGGTTAGGGTTTTGATACCCAAGGTGAGAGGAAGCCTTCAGTCGAATTGGGTGTTTCTTGAATCTTTAAAAAAACATGAAAATATTGGGATAATTAGAAGTAGAATATTTCAAGGAGTCCATAACAACAAAAATCTTTGGATTTCGTTGAGTATAGCTTGTGATAAATGCATTTGAAAAAAAAAAAGACAATCTGTTCCCAGCGGAACCGAGGTAGGAGACAGTTAGGTGCCTTCAAATTTTGTGAACCCGAGTTCACCAAGGGACCATATCCGTCTGACCACATGGGTGGAGACCCATTGGCCCTGTGATACATATTTCTAATCCTAATCAAATTTCGACCAAAGTGATAATATAATACTTAATGCTTTTCTCTCTCCTATTTTAGAGGCCCAAACAATTTCCAAAATTAACCAAAATTTGCATCCTAAATGATTTTGATGTGTAGAATCCAAATATAGAATTAGTTTTTCCTTTTGGAGACATTTAATAGGGTAAATAATTCAAATACAATTTTCTCTTTCCTCCTTCATTAGTGGTGATAAGATTCCTTAAAATTCGTGAAACTTAACACATAAGTCTCCCTAAGTGACTTGGATACGATTATCATTAATTTCACAAGTTGAGATTATTTCCTTATTTATTTAATAAATAGAAGATTCTACACACTTTCTCTCTCTTATTTTTATTAATTATCCAAACATTATCCAAATTAGTTGCAAATTTTCCCAAAGGCTTATTTCCATGTTTAGATTATGAATTTGGAGTTAGTTTTCCAATTTGAGAACATTAGATATTTTATTTCACTTTATTGGATTATCTCCTATTATCTTTTAATAAAGATTTTAATATATGCATTTATCTTCCAAATTTGATGATCTTGGCCCTTAAGTTTTTTAAGGTCAAGAAAATGAGATTCAATGCCAAATTATCCTCGTGGGTTTTCATTTATGATTTTTGGAACAACATATTCCTCATTATCTTCTTTTATCCATTATATCCCATATTACCTCTAATTATTGCATTTATCATCTCCTTTATATATAATTTGGATTTTCTTTTCTTTTTCATATTCTAAAAAGTACTAGAAAGTTCTAGGATGAAATATCTTACTATTTTTATTGCTTAGTGGACAATTTGCACTTCAGGCCCATTACTTAAATCCGTACTGAGGTATTTGTGAATAATTACCTATATTAAGAATGTATGGGAAATATTTAGCCAATAAACATCATAGTTTCATTAATTAGACTCCAAAGACATAAAGGATGAAATTGAAGGAAAAATCTTATAGAAAAAGAATACAAAGTGATACATAGTAGATTTTGGTATGTTACATGTATGCTTCTACTGTAGAGGAGAAGGGCACTTCAAGGAAAAATGCCCTAGGTTAGCCGCAAAGAAAGGAGAAGATTAGAACCCTAACCTAGGGCCTCAAGAGAAGAGGAAAGCTAGGATTTTATCCATGTGAATACCATACCATGTTAGTGCTTCCTGATGAAAATTTATCACTAGATAATGAGTTAGTGAACATATAGGTGAAACCCTAAGGTGGGTAGTGTCTTAAAATGAAATGAAAATTTTGGGGATGAAACTTCGAAAAGGTGGGTAGGTTGTAACAACCCTCAAACATTAAAATTTGAAAGAAAAGGACTACATATTTAGTCCCAAAAATTTTCCATATTTAATAAAGGTGAAACCCTAAGTTGAATGAATGTGTCTTACATTTGTTCATTTAAACTGAGACTATGGTTATTTAGTATGCCCAAAATGAGTTAATACAACACCAAGATATCTTGTGAACCTTGAAATAAATCATATACATAATGCATCAACACTTATTCACATCAATGTCAATTAATACACAAAACCTAAACCTAATTATGCAATGGTGACTAACTAGGGTTGAATAATGGATTGGGCCCACATACATGTATAATGTATCCCACTATTTAGTATATGAGTATATAATAGAACACCAGAGCTTCCATCGAATTTTGGTGACATAATTCCTTTTTATTGATTATTAATGTGTTAATTACCTTACGTAACCAATAATGTAAAACACATGTTTCCCTAACTCATATGCAAAATTTTATTGGATATTAGGATTCCTTATGGTCTAATTATTAAACCCACCAAATTTGGTTAGATTTAGATAATCCTAGATGCTCAAAATATATTAGAGAGAAAAGGGAGAGATAATGTTGATTTTTGACCCAATCATTTAACCTTACATGAAATTATCCCAGATATACCAAAGTTGAGGAAAATTACCCCAGACTTTTCTGTCACATGCTACGGTTGTTAGTGGGCTCTTTTAGAGCTGTCAAATTGAGATCGCAAGTCAGGGGCTTCATCCCCTACCTCACACAGGAGTCCACACGGAAGAGGGAACAGTTCCTAGACTCCTCGCCCCTAGATAACATCCCTTACTCTAAACGTCTTCAAGTGATTCACGCATGAATAGATTCAGGAGGCAATCCCGAATCCAAGGAACCCTAACACCACTCCTATATTTAGCCCTAGAGAAAACACCTAATTTTTTCACTTTCTCCAGTTCACATGGCGGCCACGCCCACCCTACCTATTGGCATAGGAACGACTCTAGTTGATACCTAAAGCACAGGAAGACTCCGTATAACTTGTTCTCAATTTCAATTTCAAGAGAAGCCACTGGTGGAGGCGTCGCACACTTGATTTTCTCTGGCTAAGATGATAAAATCGAGCGAGAGTTCCAGTGACGTGCGGTCCAATTGAACATCCTTTAAGCATCCTCACACATCATTCTAGTTACCCTTAATGCCCTTATCCCTCGTGATTTGTCCTTGTGAGGTGAAAACGAACCCAACTTGAGGCGGAAGAACCATGACTTCTGACTAGCCCTCTTGGTAGCTTCTTCACCATAAAATGTGTCCCCTACCCTCATACGAATTCCACGAAGCTATTTCAACACCCACCATCTTGGTTTTGTTGCTCTGATGGCTTTTCCCAATTTGAAACTGGATGACCTTGTCAATCTGCACATCATGGTGCTCCTCAAGGTTTTAAGGGATAGTGGGCAATGTCGTTGTGCTTGTGACTTTGGGAGCCATAGACACCTCAAACTCGATTCACGCTGCATATTTTTTCTTTGCTCTGACGGGGTTTGCGATTTCAACTTTGCCTTGCTCCTCCAGTCATGGCGCTGACTGGAGATGGAGCTCCAGGTCATGGAAAGCTTCATCATTTAAGTCTCTACATTTGGAGGATCATAAGGAAGCCACTGATCATAGCTTCCTATTCGAGTTTATCATCGATCGCATGTTGGTGCCCAAGACCATAGCTCCGTGTCCCTAGTTGTTCGTTGATTAGGAATGCACAGTTAAATGATTTTACCCTCATTTCTATCTTTGTCACCCCCCCCCTAATAGCACTATGCTCATTCCTATATGCTCATGATAATACAAAAATGAGTGTCTATGTCATGACTATTGAGCCCTGTCAAGCGACCTAGACCAGACACACAATGTGCAGGTAAACTGGACTTTTCAGTCATGTTTTCCTTCAATTTTCCAAAATGATTTTAACTAATTTTTCTTGATTTTTGATTGGTCAGAACATAGAAATTTTTTATCTTTTGAAGCTAACATCAAAAAATTAAGTGTAAAAACTATTTGGAAAGCTTATGAGATAAACTACATCCCTAACCCAATATCAGACCCCAAATACTAGCCTAGTATCTATAGTAAGCTTGAAATATTACTCTAATGTTAATTAAGTGTAATTAATTTATAATCATGCTACTTACAGGATAATTAGGGTTGGGCCCACAGATTAGGACATCGGTAATACACCTCTACATGTCAAGGTGAGTGGATCATGCACATTGAGCATATGTTTAGGGTTCTGGGTTACATTATTCACTCATGTATTTATGATTACTCAATTAAAATGCAATTATGTGATCATTCAATTATACTCATGAAAATCATGCTGATACTATCAATTTATGTTTCTTATTAATTTAATGATTCTACAATCATTGGAAATACTATGAATCATGACCATGCTAATTATTCAAGAAAAATTGAAGATCATGCTTAAGTATAAGAAACTATGCTATGTTAATATAAGTGCTCTCAATCATGTTATGTGAGCCTTATGTGGCCTTATGAGCTCTATGGGAGCATTATGTGAGCCTTAACTGGCCTTATGTGAGCCTTAACTAGCCTTATGTGAGCCTTCATTGGTCTTATGAGCATTGTGGGTGCATTAAGAGAGAGAGACTATATTAACTCAAGTTAAACTGCACAACATTATTTATCATATAAATTTATTTAGTTTCAAGTAATCATGTTCACCATGTTAAGTCACTAAGTTTTTCTTCAAGCAATCTCATGTCATTTCAGTTATATGTTATTTCTTGTTATAACTACTTAGTGCCACTCACATAGTTTTATGTTGCCTTGCATGGGCTGGGGACGAGATGTCCGTAGACGAGGAGAAGGAGAAGAAGTATATCTCAAGGATATCAAGTCAAGATCAAGGATAGATCCTACCTGGTGGGGTGCCATTCTAGATAGTTATCTTTTATTTTTAGTCTTTCATGTGGAAGTTTTTAGTTTAAAACTCTCTTTACGTTGGACTTAGAGTCCCTTAATTATGACATGTAACCATGTACGTTGTGGTTCTTTTTATCCTATGGATTTTTCTTGGTTAATGATATCATCTCATGATTTGTCATGGTCTCCATTATGTGAAAATGCTTCTTCTATGGTTGTTTTGGTTTTAGAAAGGAGGTCGTGACACGAACCCCTCAACCCTACCTTCTCCGACGAGCTCGAGCTCCAGCTGTCGTCACTGCAAGACCCTACCCACACGGGGACAAGGTGGAAAGGGAAAAAATTCTAAGTCATTGATTCTGGGGGTGATCAATGATTGATACATAGTTGATAGCCCAGATACGACCACGTCCCACACCTGCCTTAGACCAGAGGTGTTGGCAGAGTGAAAGTTGACTAGCAGCGGCCATTGGAGGCACACCATGCGAACCCTATGTGGACGACCCAGGCTGCTGAGCGAATAGGAGGTTGCTACCATGGGATTGACGATCCACGGCCCTAGATCGACGCATAATAATCATGTAATGTCACTCTTTTCTCTATAGTTTGGTTTTGAAACTTTCAAAAACCATACCCCTCTCATCTTAAGGCCAAACATAGAAAAATTATATATCAAATTGATCTTTTCAAAAAGATCTACAACATGAGGATATTTACAAACCCTTAATCTTCTTTTTTTCTCCCTATTTTTCTAAATAGATATCTTTGACTATGTTAACTACACTTAATGCATGATTGTGTTAGAGATTGGACCTTTGAAGCACATCTACCTATCTAATGGTCCTATTTGTACCTCTTTATGAACTTTGAACTAGTTGAAACTCCTAATCACCCCTATTGCTCATAAATACCTCTAATTGAACATATGCATTTTGTTTGAGACTTAAATGATGGACTTTGGATTAAATTGCTAATCTTGTTTCTAATGGCCTCTAGACACCTCTAACCTTGAATTCAGAATACATTCTGGGAAAATGAAACTTCCATTGAAGAGAAGCAAATGAAATGTTTTCATAAAAATTCTCATAGAATCGAGAATGAAGTTTTCATTCTATACATGGTGGACTTCTTGTGGGTATATGGCCCTAAATGCACATATGTATCGTTCACATGTAAACGTTGTTTATGCCTTCAAGAAAATGATGTGTTTGACCTATATTGTGCATGAAATACCTTTCTATTCTTGAAATCAATAATTCCATGATGTTTATAGATCCTAATACCCAATATTCACCCTAGGTATTGATATGATGACATATGTAATCCTCTTTCGCCTTTAATTCTTAATGTGACCTATGGCTTGAATGGTTTTCTTATGCTCTATATTTGTTATGAATCCTTTTTCTTATGATCTCCCTTCTCAAATCAGGTTTTTCCCTTATCTTAGTGACATCTTTCAATGTGTATGGTTCACCTAAGTCACATGTGAAAGCTTTATGCTATGTATGTTGGGACATTAAGTATAATGATGACCTTTATGAGGTGAGACCTAAGTGACCCATCAACTCATCTTTAAGATATGCTAGTTTTTCCTCTACCTTACTGATCTAAACCATCTTTAATGCTTGGTTCTTATGTCTTGATGATCCTTAACTTTATTTCATTTTTCTCTATTATGAGTCTTTGATCCTACATGTACATATGTGACATGAACCTTGAAATAATCATATAAAATGAATGGAACATGGGAATGATATGGAACTTGAACCACGCCACCATTATGGACCCTAAATCAATAAGAGAACATCAAATGCACTATTAAGCAACCTGGAACCTAACTTGGCCAAAAACCCTAAAATGAAGCTAGTTAGGGTTAATGATGAGAATCTAATATATGTATGTAATATTGTTCTTAACCAGGTGGTTGCTTGTAATCTATATTGTCAAGGTTAAGTTATGAATCTCTAAATCAGGTATGAGCTTTAATAATTATATGACTATGGATTTCTTACTTGTAATGTGATACATATGTATGCTTGTTATTTGCTCAACTATTTCCAAGTAGTATCCTAGTATTGTACTCGATGTTTTCCTCATCACTATTTTATAATTTTGCAAACATAATATAGAAACTCCATTATACAAACCTCATGCACCTGCCTAAAGTTTTTGGGTAAGGACATGAGGATGGGCATCCTACTTGAGTTATCAAGATAGGGTGTATTGTTGATAAAGAGGTTAGCTAATCTTGAGCACCCTCATAGACTCTTCTACTTAGAAGTTGTCCATAAAAGGCATTACAAATACATGATATTGATGAATGCACAAATGATGGTATAATTGGAGTGAAATGACATAAAATACGAGCTCTTGCTTTTCTAAATACTTAACTTGTTTATTTCTTTTTTTTATTTCTACAAAACTTTTCAAATTATGCAAATATTATGTATATGTATCTTTTACCCTTGTACTTAGCACCTCATGTGCTTGACCGATCTTGTTTCACATATTTTTATAGGTCAGAGATGGTTAAAAAGTGATGGACTTGGTGAGATATGTCAAGTGTCCTTATTGTTCGATCCCTAGTCTACATGAGCAGACTTGTAAAGTTGTACTCTTCAATATGTAATTGAATCTTGTAATAAAATAATCTTGCTTAAATATATCTTGTTGAATGTTGAGATTATGTTTGGTGCAATTATCTTGTTAGCTGTTCATGTATGCTAAGCATTTCACACTTCTGCATATTGTCTTTGGTATTCATTTGGTTCGTGGGACTGTGATATTGGTTCTATGACAAATGGTATCAGAGAATGAACAATAACTACACCAAAATTTCTCACATGAACCACAAACTAAACTCACCTTACATATCAACCCCAAAAACTTAATGAGTTGTCCTTTGTGGACTAAGATGACTTAGCCTCTAGGTTAGAACCTAGATGTTCTAGAACTAGGTGTAGACTTTTGTAATCCCTATAACCTTTCTTTTCTCCTCCTTTTGTCATGTAGTATGGGTTGTAGGTTTAGGAGGGTGGGAAAAGAGATATCTACTACAACCCTAGACATATGTTCCAGGCATGTACTTGGGATAGCTACACAAGTGTGCACTGTGTTCTTTCTAGTTCTCTAGGTGTCATGGTACTAGACTTCTTAATGAGTGTGGTAACTCACTTTTGGTTTTGCTTTTATTCGAATGGAGTATGGTGGTTTCCATTGCTTTTTTAACGTTGGAGAAAACCTATTTCAATTATTAGTATATGTACATATGAAAAATGTTATCACATGCAGAAAGGCAGTGAGTGTCCATGTAGCCTAAGAGAAAGAGATGTAACAACAAGTCTAGATGAGAGAATTTAGTTGATAGTTGTAGTTTGTAGATTTGTCTAGAGCCATGATAAAGGTTAGGCTATTGAGTAACCTAGATAACCTAAGATGATGATGACAATCACTATGACAATGATGATGATCTTGGTCTCGATGCCAATGTGGATGTTAATATAATGAGCTTGGTTCTATATTAACTACATTTGATGTTGGAAGTTTCAAGCATGTCTTGATGACATGAGATGAGTTTAACAATGCCACCCTACCTAGACCTAGAACCATGTATGGTACATATGACTTGGTTGGTGTGCTAAACATAGCTAGTGGGTTGGAATTCTTGCTTGTGCCTAGTCTTGTACATGTTGAGATACAATATGTGACATATGGTTTGAGACCAGCATGAGCCTCAATCTATTTACAAATGAGGACCTGTAGCATGGTACATACAAAAAGGATGACCTCTTGATGTGAGTCGACCCACAACGAGAGAAGGTAAGAGTACCTAAAATCTAAAATATGTGAAATGTTGAAAAATATGCACGATGAAATACATGATTATGAGTCCCTAGCTAGACTACTTCTATGTATAAGAGTTGAGTGACCTGGTGTGTGGTTCTCTTGAAAACATTGAACCCTAGATGTCCTATGAAAAGATTTAACCCTAGATATGGAGGTATTGATTATATGATGTTTACTATATAGGTGAGGGAGATGTCCCAAGACCCTAAGATGATGTACATGGCGTGTGATATCCATGATGAGCCTCGTACTCGAGTTAGTGATTGTATGTAAAGGAATCTAGTAATTGTCCTTGTTCTTGTTGGTTGGGTAAATTTTTTTGTTATGGGTAGATGGGTGTGGTTAGCATGTTGGACACAGGTAGGTCTTAGCATAAGTGGTTTGGGCTTGTGGAGCTCCCTTGATATACAAGTGAGATAATTATGAAACCTCAATGTCCATGATAATTTTGTTCATCAAATGATGCTTGATACATGAAATAACCTCACTTATGTTAAATCTGAATACATATGAAAAGTCACTCTCTTAAGCTAGACCTAATGAGAAACCATACCACATATGAAATATGTATGTTTCAAATCATGAACTTGATATGATGATGCCTTGAGATTTTAGCTTGAATAATCATGGGTCACATTCCTGATCTGATACCCAAATAAAAATGATTAACTCAATATGACGATGCTATTAGGGTCATAACTCGAATAATCTTGATAAATCAATTGTTTAATTGCTTATCCAAAAGTAGAAATGATGAATATATTGGGGACGGTTGACAGAATTTTGGAGGAAAACTAAAACATGTGTGGAATCTAGTATAATGATGAAATGCACATTCGATGAATGTCTCATTTGAAAATCATGGTAATGAACACATCCTTTTGAGAAATGAATAACATAGCTTGTGATAACAGACCTTGCACTCATATGATTGTACAAACAAAAACCCTAAGGTAGTGATACTAAGGGATGAAAAAAAACCCCAATGTCATGATGATGTCTAAATATGATAGAACACTAGGTAATATGTATATAATGAAAATGAGTACACTCTTGATGATGATAACCTATCTGTGCAACCCATGGTGGGGGATGGTTTGAAACCTATGAGATGATTAATAGCATATGATGGATGTTGACATTGACTCTTACCTATGATCTTGGCTGAATTTTGAGGATGGAATTTCTTTTAAGGGGGGAAGGATGTGACAACCTAATTTTCTTCTCCATATGTTATACATTTTCTCTCTCTTCAAGAGACCCATCTCACTCAATATAGTTTCAATTTCAATAGTTGATTGTGTTGACCACCAAATTTGATCACTTCAATGACTAATTTGTGATGTTGTAGCTCTAATTTGAGAAATTGGGCTAAGTTCCCAACTATATCATATAGCCTTATTTTATCTAATATTGAACCTCAAAAACATGATTTTTTGGCTTTCTAATATGTATGATGTTATAGTGGACTCAATTGTCTTTCCAACGGCGCAAAAATCTCCTTAATCGGACCTTCAGAGGCTAAGTTATGAACCATTAAATGTTGGTTGAATTGAATGTGTTTTAAGTGAATATAACCCGAATTTGAGCCTTACTGGGCCCAATAAGGGTGTGTGGCCCAGAAGACGCCACCTATGCTTACAAACCCTAATGCTACCCCCTTTCTTGGTCGTTACATTGTGAATCTAAGATCTGACAGTTCCCAAGTCACCCTCTACCTTGGTCCATACCACTGTAGCTTTTTTGGCAACCAATCCACTCCATCCTCTACTCTTTGAGCAATTGGCTAGCTACAACGAATCATTTCTTCATTTTTGTTGTTTTCCCCCTGTTTCTGCCCTCTCTTTCACATCCTATCTCCCGCTCCGATCCTTCTTTTCTTCTCCAGTTTGGGGCGGCACCGCCATTGCCCTTGTGCTCGGGAGCACATGCCATGGCCTCTCACAACACCAATTCCCAACCATATAACCCTCGAGAGGTCATTGCAGAGTGGGGTGGCCGAAGGTGGGGTGGGAGGAGGCCCAAACCCCTCAATCCTACTTTCTCCGGTGAGCTCGAGCTCCAGCCACTGCTGGTGCAAGGCCCTGCCCACTCGGGGACAAGGTGGAAAGGGCGAAACTTCTAAGCCATTGATCCCAGGGGGCAAGCCATGATGAACACACAGCGGGCGACCCAAGTACAGTCGTGTCTTACACCAGCCTTGGACCAGAGGTGTTGACTGAGTCAAAGTGGACCTAAGGCAGCCAATAGAGACATGCCACGTGGACCCTACATGGATGACACAATCTATTGAGTGAACAAGAGGTGGCTACCATAGGATTGAAGATCCACAAACCTAGATCGACGCATAATAATCATGTAATGTCACTCTTTTCTCTGTATTTTGGATTTGAAACTTTCAAAAACCCTATCTCTCTCATCCTAAGGCCAAACATAGAAACATTACATACCAAATTGATCCTCTTGAAAAGATCTACAACATGAGCATATTTTCAAACCCTTAATCTTCTTTCTTCTCCCTATTTTGCTAAATAATGGTATCTTTGAGAATGTTGACTACACTTAATGCATGATTGTGTTGCATATTAGACCTTTGAAGCACATATGCCTATCTAATCATCCTATGTGTACCTCTTTATGAACTTTGAACTAGTTGAATCTCTTAATCACCCATATTCCTCATAAATACCTCTAATTGCACATATCTATTTTGTTTGAGACTTTAATCATGAACTTTGGCTTATATTGCTAATCTTATTTCTAAATGACTTGTAGTCACCTTTAACCTTGAATTCAGTAACCCTATGCCTCTATTTGATGTTGAATAGACTTTTTGTGGCTATATGGCCCTAAATGGACATATGTACCCTTAACATGTGAATGTCATTTATGCCTTGAATCAAATGATGTGTTTGACCTATATTGTGCATGAACTACCTTTCTATTATTGAAATCAATAATTGCATGATGTTTACAAATCCTAATACCCAATATTCACCCTAGGTATTGATATGATGATGTATATGATCCTCTTCAATCCTTAATGCTTAATGTGACCTATGGCTCGAATGGTGTTCTTATGATCTATATTTGTTATGAATCCTATTTATTATGATCTCCCTTCTCAAATTAGGTTTTTACCTTATCTTAGTGACCTCTTTCAATGTTGATGGTTCACCTAAGTCACTTGTGGAAGCTTTAATCTATGTATGTTGGGACGTTGAGTATAATGATGACCTTTATAAGGCAAAACCTAAGTGACCATCCACTCATCTTTGAGGTTTGCTAGTTTTCCTCTACCTCACTGATCTAAACCATCTTTAATGCTTGGTTCTTATGTCTTGACAATCCTTAACTTTTTTTTGACTCTATTATGAATCTTTGATCCTAAATGTACATATGTGATATGAACCTTGAAATGATCATATAAAATGAATGGAACATGGGAATGATATGGAACTGGAACCACACCACCATTATGGACCCTAAATCAATAAGAGATCATCAAATGCACTAATAAGCAACTTGGAACCTAACTTGGACAAAAACCCTAAACTGAAGCTAGTTAGGGTTAATGATGAGAATCTAATATATGTATGTAATCTTGTTCTTAACCAGGTGGTTTCTTGTGATCTAGTTGGTCAAGGTTAAATTATGAATCTCTGAATTAGGTACAATCTTTAATAATTATATGACTATGGCTTTCTTGCTTGAAATGTGATACATATGTAAGCTTGTTATTTGCTCAAATATTGTCATGTAGTATCCTAGTATTCTACTCAATGTTTGCCTCATCACTGTTTTATAATCTTGCAAACATTATATAGAAACTCCATTAAAAACCTCATGAACCTGCCTGATGTTTTGAGGTAAGGACATGAGGATGGGCATCCTACTTGAGTTATGAAGATAGGGCAGATCATTGATAAAAGGGTTAGCTAATCTTGACCACCCTCGTAGACTCTTCTAATGAGAAGTTGTCCATAAAAGGCCTTACAAATACATTATATTATTGAATGCACAAATGATGGTATGATTGGAGTGAAATGACATAAAACACAAGCTCTCACTTTGCTATATACTTCACTTGCTTATTTCATGTTCTTTATTTCTATAAATCTTTTCAAATTATGCAAAGCTTATGTATATGTATGTTTTAGCCTTGTACTCAGCACCTCGTGTGCTTGACCCATCTTGTTTCTTGTATTTTTATAGGTTCAGAGATGGTTAGAATTTGATGGGCTTGGTGAGATATGTCAAGTGTCCTTGTTGTTATATCCCTAGTATGCATGAGTAGAATTGTAAAGTTGTACTCTTATATATGTAACTGAATCTTGTAATAAATAATGTTGCTTAAATATATCTTGTTGAATGTTGAGATTATGTTTGGTGCAATTATCTTGTTATCTCTTCATGTAGGCTAAGCATTTCACACTTCTGCATATTGCCTTTGGTATTCATTTGGTTCATGGGACTGGGATTCTAGTTCTGCGACAACATCACACCAATAGAGGACACATCATCATCATAAGAGGAGGACTTATCGTATAATGGCATATACAATAAATAAAATAGGTAAATAATATTTTATCTTTTAGTCAGATTGTCCTTTAGTTTTCTTGCACTTAAATCCTTTTGAATTTAATATTAATGTCTCTACTCTAATCGTATAATCTTGCCTTTGTGTATGGTTGGAGATGAGACACTCTGAAATGGTGAGGACCAATCTAAGGAGTAGTTTGAGGACCTACAGATTTAGAGATCGAGGATATCATTCAATAGTGGGACTTGTCTTCAGTGACCCCTTCTAATTTAGAACTTAGTTATTATTTATTTTCTCTCTAGTTAATAAAATGGTATGTTTTAGTCCCTTCTTTATGTTGGATTCTACTCTTTTCTCAATACTATGATTGTTTAATGCTACTTTGAGCCAAAAGTAATGCTTATCTCATAATGTAGTGTATGTGTGTTGGAAATTCTAGATATGATTTTGTGGTTTAGTTGAAGGTTGAGTGTTACATTATGGTATTAGAGAAACTAAATAACCAATAGTGGTTGATATCCTTGGATTAATCCTCATTGATGACCTTTCTTATAGATGGCTCCCAGAAGGAGGTGTAATAATGGAAAGGAGCACATAGATGGAGAGGAAATCTCCTATAGTGTAGGAAGATATCATAATTGTTCTAGAGGGTTATGCCTAATGGTAACCCTAATGTACCCCTAAATGATCTCATTAAAGATTTTATAGATGCCTAAACAAGTCATCATTAGAGGCCCCAACAGATGATAATCCAGGAGATGAACCTAGTCGACATTTAGAAGATAAAGCTAGAGACCTTCTCTAATGAAACTGAGACTGACATACTTGGACGTGTGGGGGTGTGGTTGCAAAATGTTGAGCATTTTTTTGTAACTTGGGATGCCCTAGATTCGAATGTTCTCTTTGGGATACACCTGCTAAATAGTGTGGCCTACACTTAGTGATAAAACTTCCCATGTGCCCAAGGACCTATTGTGATCTGTTTCCTCAAGACCACTTCCATCTAAAACTTCTATGTGACACATGGGAGTCTGGACTTTTACATTTAAAGCATTATAGTGATACCACACTCAGCCAATATGTGATAAATTTTCTTATGGCACAAAAATGTGGATATGTCTTAGATGAGATGTGTCTACAAAGAAATTCATGCATGACCCAAATCCTATTTTTGGATACACTCTGAATGGACATGGACTCAATACAGTTGAGGAGGCACTTGATGTTGCCTTGGGGTTGGAGGAGAACCCATGATGGCACTAGAAGAAAGGAGGATCCCTATAAGGAACTACCAACACAACAACCATAATTGTAGACTGAACAATAGGAGGAATGCTAAAAGAGGTGTTCTAGCTCACAAGGAAGGAGCCCTAATCCAGAGAATAAGACAAAATTATAGAAAGGATCACCATGGAAAGGAGCAGAACGACCACTAGCCCTAGTGTTCCAAAAGTGTCACAATTCACATGTTTGAGAGTGCATGTATGGATAGCATTCAACGACTACTTTGATGGGGAAGGCCACATTAAGCTCAACTATCCTAAGATGAAACAGAAGTATGCAACAACAACAAACTCAAGAAAGGTTAGAACAATCCAAAGGAGAAGTGTCAATATAGAATATTTGTGATGACTACATAAGAGGTAGATGAAGATCAAGTGATATAAGGTATGAATTTTATTTATAATTTTTTTGTGAAAGGACTCTTTGATTCTACATAATTGCATGTGTTTATATCTGCCATTAGTATATATGTTATAACAACCTAATAGAAGCCCTTTGGTTTGATATTACTATTAAGACACCTAGTAAGCATGTACATGTTCCCATGAGTATGGTTTAACCTTGGAGGGGAGAATCCTCCCCATAGATCTTCTGGTCATGCCTATGATGAATTTTGACGTCATTTTATCCATGAGTTGGCTTCATGAGCACTATATCCTCCTTAATTTCTAGAAGTGCTAGTCATCATATCTCATCGGAATGATGATCCTCTAGTCATACAAGCAAGGAAGAATCACCATAAGTATTTCATCATCTCCACAGTCTAGGTGGATAAGTAGAAGATGAGGGGGTATCAAATCTATCTATTATATTTAATTTCTAAGGAGGAGAAACCCTTTTTGATGTTCTTTTCATAAGTGAGTTTTCATATATCTTTCTTGAGGACTATCCTATCCTACATCCTAACTGAGAGCATGTATTCTCCACTGATATTGTTTCTGGTACAATCCCTATTTCTAAGGCACCATACAGAATGTCTCCTACAAATATTGTCAAAGTAAAGAAGCAAGTTAAGGAACTCTTAGACCTAATTTATATTATTTTTTGGGAGAACATGTCCTCCTTCTCAACAAGAATGATAGTTCTCTTAGAATGTCCATAGACTTCATGATGCTAAATTAGATGACAATAAAGAAGAACTATCCACTACCATGAATTGATCATATATTTGACCAACTAAAGATAGCTAAGGTGTTTCAAAAGATAGATCTACCAAGTGGATACCACCAACTAAAGATAAATCCCTCTAACATATAAAAAAAACCTTCCGCACAAAATTTGATCATTTAGAGCTCCTTATGATGCCTTTCATCCTAACCAAAGCCCATATTGTCTTCATCAATATGATAAACAAGACCTTTCATTAGTACTTAGACTCTTTCATTATTGTCTTAAATGAAAATGTTATTATAGATTATTATCGTGACCAGCTACATGTGGAACATCTTCACATTACTCTTGAAACACCCAAAAAACATTGTCTATATGTGGAGTTGTCTGATGCACGTTTTGGCTAAGCAAAGTCATGTTTCTTGGGAGCATAATTTATAATGGCCATCTTTTTGTTGATTTTATGAAGGTTGAGTCTATTATAAAGTAGTATACCACTACTACATAAGATATGTGAAGATTCTTGGGGTTAGAAAGTTATTACATATATATTGTTTAGGCCTGCTCCATTATAGATCAGATGCTGGCTTCACTCACATGAAAGGAATCAAAATTCATATGGAGCGACAAATGTCAGCTAACTTTCCAATGTGTGAAGAGAAGGCCCACTTTAGCACTTGTACTTGTAGTTCCTTCTACAAATGATGGTTTTTCCATCTTCAATTATGCTTCAAAGATGGGTTTAAGATGTGTTGTATATTAAAAGGATAGAGTCATATCTTATGCATCAAGAAAGTCAAGCCACACTAGGGAAAATACCCCACTCATGATTTAGAGCTGGCAAATATTGTATACGATCAATAAAATATAGAGGTATTACTTGCATGGTACATAGTGTGAGATATTCTCTATTCATAAAATCCTCAAGTACATTCTGAGTTAGAAAGATAGGAAGATGAGGAAATGTTGGTGGATTGATTTCCTAAAGGACTATGACTTTTCCATATCATAACACACTGGCAAGGCCAACTTAGTGGCTGATGCCTTTTGACAGAAGAAGGACATGGTCAATGTTGTATCAACTATTGATGATTTGAAGAAGATGCAAAACATATTAGAATGGACGCCCATCCTAAAAAAATAGATTAAAGATGATGATGTTGACGATGCAACTAGATTTGACTTCAATGATTCTATAAACCCAATAGGATGGTCTTGATTTTCCTTATATGTAAGGGAAACTATAGAAGAATAATACTAGTCTGTTTCAGGGGAAAATGGTGATATCTTGATGATAGGAGTGTTATGGGTGCCTACATCTGACCTACAATAAAGGATTTCATTAGAGGTACATGTGACAAAGTACACCATTTATTCAAGGTCTAAAAATATGTACTAGGACCTGAAGAAAGATTTATGGTGGGGGGTTTTGAAGAAAGATATAGTCTAGTTTGTGTCTAAGTGTGTCACACGTCGTTAAGTGAAGGCTGACCATCAACTACTAGGAGGTATAATATAATCATTAGACATTCATGAATGGAAGTGGGACAACATAACTATGGAATTTATCGTTGGTCTTCTAAACACTTGGAAGTGATAGAATTCAGTCTAAGTAGTCATTTATTGGTTGACCAAGTGTGCACATATTCTTGACTTTCAGTACTACAACTACAATTTTAGAGATGTATGAATTTTACATATAGGATATTGTGTGTCTCCATCAGGTTCTCACTTTCATAGCTTCTAAAAGAGATCCAAAGTTTACCTCAAAACTGTGAAAGCAAGTGTAGGAAGAGTTGGGAACCAAGATTCACTTTAGTATATCTTATCATCCATTGTTGGATGGGCAACATGATAAGACTATACAAATTCTAGAGGGAACACTCAGATCTCACATGATTGATTTGGGTGGTTCATGGATGAAGCTTCTTACTTTGCCTGAATTCCCCTGTAACAATAGTTTTCGTGCAAGTACAGACATGGTAGAATATGAGTCCCTTTATGGGAGGCCATGCGAGCCATTTATTCTTTAGAATTATCCAGGAAAAAATACCATGATAACTGGTGTAGAATTGTGGTTATAGTTAGATCAGATAGGACACATTATAAAGAGAATGAATGTGGTTCAAGATATACTAAAAAGTATGCAAGAACACACATAACATATAGAGAGTTATGTGTTGGGGTCATATGGTTTTGGAAGTCAAGATCATAAGACCTATTTCCATATCCAAGATTAAAGGCAAGCTCATACCTAGATATTTAATTCCCTTTTAAATTCTAAATAGAGTAGGTGAGAGTGCCAACATATTAGCTTTGCCACCTTCTTATGAGAAAATCCATAACATATTTCATGCATCCCTTATAAAAAACTATGACTAGGATAGTTCACATATTCTTTCTCATCATCTTGTTGAGATCAGGAATGATTTTTCCTATAAAGAGATCCCCATAAGGATTCTTGATACACAAACAATGCAGTTCAAGAAGAAAGATATAGTATTAGTCAAGGTCTTATGGAGGTGCCAAGCCTTCATGAGGCTTCCCGGGAACTTAAATAAGAAATCATTAAGAAGTACCTAGATCTCTTCAACCCTTGAGATATTGGGGATGAAATTTATTTAAGGAGAGTAGGATTGTAACAAACTCATTTGTAGATATCATTTATTTTGTTCCCTTAATTAATATTCACTATAAGCACTTGAGAAAACATTAAGTTAACAAGGTTTCAATAATATGTTTGATCAAAAAAAGAATGTTATTCGTATGTTAAAGATCACAATAGACTCTAATAATTTTAAACTATATTGTAAATGATATTCTATAGCACTATTTAAATTTTTTGATCTAATTAATTATGGACATTTGTTAATAAATAACTCATTGTAAAACTCCAAGCATGGAACACAACTAATTATGTGGCTTAAAAGTAAAAAGAATTATATCATGGGATTTCTGACCTTCAATTTAGGCAACATGCTAAATTTCATTAATTATAGATAATCCTAGACGCTCACAATAGATATAGAAAGAAAGGATTAAAAACTATTTTTGGAAGTTTGCTAACTAATACTATAAAATATAGGGAAGACCTAGACCACGATTATGCGACAATCTTTTTGGGAAGGTGTTTATCAGAATCATCCAACTCCCCAGAAGTTGTATTCCCTACTTGGTTCCATGGTCGACCAAGACTATGAGGCCATGTTTCCTCTCCCCCTTAAACTCTCCTTCCATGCAATAAAATCTTATAACCCATATATACTTTAGCTTTATTACTATTTCCAAATCCATGTTGTCCCCAGTTTCACTAGGATTGGTGCCCTATACATCCCTATTGAAACCAACCTTCACCTCTCTTATCTTAAAATCATCCTAGCTATTCCTGACACCCAAACCTATAAAAGAATGATCTCCGTCAACGATTAGACAACCAAAATGCCAAACCTAGCATCAAATACTCACCATTTTCACCCAAACATGGTTCCCAACTCTGTCATCGTCAATTACCAAGTTTAATTTTGTCTGTGATCTTCAAACCTTCACAATGGTTGACAATTCTTGGACAAACATTAGAATGTTAGTGAAAAGCCTTAGCCGAGTGTATTCCACTGAGTACTATGATTTCTCAATTCCTTCTTTTTACCAATGGATGGCATTGATTATCAATTACAAAACATCTTTTTCTCATTCCGCCTATTTTTCCTTACCAATAGATTCATTCATTATCTACCAATTCACCAACATACTTGTATTTCAATATGATGCCTTCTTGATGGGTTTCCCACATATATCTCATCTCTACCATGGAGGGAGGAGGTTCTTTCTTATGTGATCAAGAAACATCCTTGTTCTAGGCTCATTGTATTCTTGAGAGTGTTGAGAACTCACCCTTTCTCTTGAATTCTCATGATGATGTCACTTCATTGAGATACAACCAAAGATTCATTTGTTGTGTTTCCCTCACATTCTATGATATTTTCTGAAGAATTGATGCATTTTGACAACTATATCTGCACATTTATTTGATAGTGTATAACCTTTACATGGGTATATTGGCCTCCTCACCCTTTTTATTTTGTTTTAGAGTCATAGGTTCTAGTTAGGAGCATACTATGTTTCCACCCTTCTCATATCAGCAAGGAGTTGACCCATATCAACGGGGATAGCTTCTTTTCTCTATTTTAACTAATTGATTATCTTTTACTCAATTGGTCAACACTTGAAGAAACCACTTAAATATCAACCCAACCTCAGAAAAATACTAAATCTTTATAATAATCTTGTTTACCATTCTAAACCCATGAAAAATATAATAAAGCCCATACCGCAAACCATAACATCGTTTTTTATTCTTTGGAGTATTTGTATATATGGAGAGATATAATAGGTGCAACATGACTAAACTATGGACTTACAACTATGAGAAAAGTTTTAACACTCTAATATTATTATAATATCTCTAAATATTATATTTTTCCTTTGATTAGGTAATATATTCTAATGCTAATATGAAAAGACAAAATAGCTAAGAGAAACCCTAATTAAACATAAGGATGGGGAATGAAGTGGGATAATCAAAAGTGAATCCAATCATCAACCAAAACCCCAGTTTCAGAAGTCCTCTATGCATGATAACTCATGTTACAAACCATAACTCGACTAAGATGCAACATAATGGATAACACGGTCCCTTAAGCAAGCATTACACACACTCTCTAGAAATCCTAAGCAAAACACTCAGTAGTCCTAGTGTCCTATGAAGAAGAGTAAGGGAGGGAACTAATATGGGATCCTTAATCTTTTACATAAATATGAGACTGGAGCTTTACAACTCGGTCTAAGTTTCACTTATAGTACATGTTAGTGGAGCATGCTCTTTGACTTATTCTTATCCTTTTGGTCAAATCATTAGATCTAGAATGTTCCTTTATGCAATAGTTAAAGTGCATTCAGACTTTCAAGTTCATATGATGTTATATTACAACTTATGCATTGTATCCATCTAGTAATATTATCGTGCTTATCATGAATAGTAAAAAATTAGATATGAGTATTCAGATCTAAAATTTTTAATTCTCATGATTAAGCATTTCAATAGATCATCTACATAGAAAAAAAATCTCAGATATTTAGATTCAGTTTTAGACTTTGAATATGAACACATATTCATTAGAAAGATAAGATATTCAAAGCTAAGACATATATAATAAATTGCAACTCTAATTATGACTTATAATTATATGATAATCCCTTACTAGAAGTGCCATGATATTTAGTGGGAGCACTTTACCATAGAAGACACTCTAATGTCATAGATGGCACTACACACTGATAGAGAGCATGTTGCACCATAGTGGACACTTCATTGTCGTCAAGGGCACTACATTCCAACAGAGGGTACATTACACCTATAGAAGATGCTTCAATGTCAACAAAGGAGGACTTATTGTATGATGGTAGGCACAACAAATAAAGTAACTATTTAAAGATGCCTTATCCTTTATCACTACAGCAAACATTCACATCAGCGGCCTTTTAGAAATGCCACTGGAAAAAAAAGCCAGTAAACAGGTTTAGCGGCATTTGTTGACATTAAAAAAATGCCTCTAGCGCCAATGCCACTAGGAAGATAGTGGCTTAAGTTGTAAAAGCCACTAAATGTTTGTCTTTACTGACTTCGAATAAATGCCACATAAAGGCCACTAAACCATCATTTAGCATTTATAGAAAAGCCACTATTCATCATTTGGCTTTTATACAAATGCCACTATTTTGTATAATTTTGTTGTATAAAACGGTTTTGATTGAATGTAGTGGCTTATGAAAAAAGCCAGTAATGACATACTAGTTCTGCATTACTAATTTTTTATGGATTTTAGTCATTCAATTTTTAGTTCATGATCAAGTTTTCTAATTGAATGCCAATTAAAGCCGAACACATTTTTTTAGAAGTATTGAACTTTTTTATTTATAATCAAATGACAATTACATGGGGAGGATATTTTACCTTGCCCCTTATATTAAGTACAACACCATCACATATGACTATATATGGTACATATTCTAGACATGATCACTAACTGGATATCAACTCAATTTGCACTTGGAGACCCCCCCAAAGGAATACAAACTCATTTTCTTACAAAATCATACAGCTCCATTCTAGCATTCCAAGTAGTTGTGAGCTTCTACAGGATTAGACCAGCTACATTGCAATGAAGGTTCATCCTTCTTCTCAGCTACAGTGGCATCATATGATAATTCGGCCATAAAGTCATCAGATTCCTCAGTAGATTCTTCCTTCTTCTCTTCCACCTTGGCAACAGAAGCTACAAGTGCAACTACATAGACTAAAGTAGCAGCAGGGGCAGCAACAATTGCAAACTTGCTAGGATCCTACCATGAAGTGAGCAAAACGTTGAGCACTTGCATGCAAATGTAAGACAAAAAAACTTACAGCACTAGCATGCAATAAGATAGTATCAGGGAAGATAGCACCATTGCCAAATTTATAAATAAGGTCAAGGGCCTCAGGGATGAATACAGATCCATTGTCATAAACTGACATCACAACCAGTCCATATGAGAAGGGCCTAATGCCGAGCTTTTAAAGAAGGGCAACCTCACAAGAACCCACCTTCTCACCACTCCTAATAAGTTCGACAAGGGTGATAATTTCAAATGTACCATTCACATTATGTCAGCTGAATAGAGTTTTCCATGCAGCAAAGCTTTAGACATTTAGCTAAGCACACAACTAAGCAGATTATAGAAAGGGGGCAAAGCTGACAATCTTGACAATTATGTAAAAGCAAAAGATTATAATCAAACTCAATCTCATCCATTGTTCTCATAAAACTATAGTCTATACATAATAAGTTGAAAGAATTTTAGTAAGGTAAGAAAGTGTAAAATGATTAATAAGAGAAGAACATGGTGAAGGCCTTCATGTTGTTATAGATAGATCTCCCTTCGTCAACTGCAATAAATATTGTATTGAAGTAATCATCAGCAAGAACCATGTCTGGAGCCTCCATGGCAACCTGGAATGACACATAAAAAGAGAAGAAACATCATTATCGATAATAATTACTAAAAGACAAGAAGATAGATATACAAATTCCCATAGTGAATATAATCACATCAGTCTCAGAAATTCCCATGGCAATACCAATGTCTGCCATTTTCAGAGCAGGTGCATCATTGACACCATCACCAGTCATGGCAACCCCCACATGTAAAAAACAAGTAACTGCAAAACATGCAAGAAGACTTTCCAGAGTAGGAAGCAAAAAGACATTTACAACCTTATCTCTCGAGAATGGCCTTTAATCTCTTGGAGAAACCATTCTTCCTTGAGGCTTCTTCGTAGACTTCTCCACCAGAGCATAGTTCTGACATGTTGACAATGACTTCATGTACCTCTATAGAGAAATTAGGATGCAAAACTATAGAGCTACACAAAATCGCTGTCAACATATCAGTAACAACAGAGCTAGCAGCAGTGTTAGTGAAGAGGATTGCATAAAAATGAAGTTTGATTGCATACACCTACATTAAGGCAAGGCAAAAGGTGATCATCATTGTTAGTAAGTATAACATCAGAATTTAAGCAGAACATACTACTTTAGATACTACTTTTACATACTACTTTGGCTAGGCTGCAATACATCAACATAGCTGATCAGACAACCTTATCTCTCGAGAATGGCCTTTAATCTCTTGGAGAAACCATTCTTTCTTGAGGCTTCTTCGTAGACTTGTCCACCAGAGCATAGTTATGACATGTTGAGAAAGACTTAATTTACCTCTATAGAGAAATTAGGATGCAAAACTGCAGAGGTACACGAAGTCGTTGTCAACATATCAGTAACAACAGAGCTAGCAGTGTTAGTGAAGAGGATTGCATAAAAATGAAAATCTGATTGCATACACCTACATTAATGCAAGGCAAAAGGTGATCATCATCGTTAGTAAGTTGGACATCAGAATTTAAGCAGAACATACTACTTTAGATACTACTTTTAGATACCACTTTGGCTAGGCTGCAATACATCGAAGGACCTGATCAGACAACCTTCTCTCTCGAGATTATGTGAGATAATCCAACACACATAGAAGCATGCGACTAAAATATGTTAGATACATTTCAGACAGTGGAAACTTCATGCTAATGAAATAGGCATATATAAGTCAAATAATAACGACAAACTAAAATAAACATTGGTTGCTACTTTGTAATTTTCTCATTCAAAGTTGTCATCCTCATCACTTCGATATACACTTTCATCATCCTACTGAATTTGGGATTAGTCTTTCTCAATTGTTGAACTATCAACAGTAATTCCTTCCATATCCAATCTAACTATGTCACAGTCTGCATTTTCATCCTCTGTTGTCATTGATGGCCCATCTCTAGGTTCACCTTGCACATAAGCTTCGACAGTCTCACTACAAGATGGATCTTCCATGTTGAACGTATCTCGTGGGGGAATCTTTATAGCAAAATGCCACCCTTTTACAGTGACATGTTCTACATAAAATAATTGTCCAACTTTAGATGCCACTACATACGGTTCTCCAGTTGATTGAATTCGTCTCAAATTAACAAGATTCAACCCATGTTCATCATGCTTGATTGTCCTCTTGGAGTAGATGTCCACCCAATCACACTTAAATAATGTCACCTTAAAGTGTTCATAATAATTGAGTACAATAACATCCTTCAAAACACCATAGTAGGTAACATCTCTAGTAATTGGATTGCGGTCAGTGGTTTTAGCATAACAATCAGTCTTAGCTACTAGAAAGACTCCACTATTTTGTGTTGTTAGATGTCGATCTTTTGCTTTGGTATGGAATCTGTGACCATTGGCAATGTAGCCCTTGTACTTAATGGCCATTTGATGTGGACCTTGAGAAAGAAACTTGATTTTATCATCCACCATCTCTGTTCTTAGGAGTGTCTCAATCTAACACAAGAAAAGTTTGTTAGTATTTAATCATGAAGCATAACAAATTTAATTATGACAAATTAACTTACATGTTCCTTAAACCATCCATTAAATGAGTTACTATGCATTCTTTGTACCTCCTTTAAGGACTTATGAGGATGTTGTAGCCTAATGATATCATAGTGCTTCTTGAAAACAAAATATGTGCAATATGTAATTGGAATATTTAATAATATTTTAATAATAGAATACAATTGTCACTAACTTACTTAATGTAGGGTTCAACTGCGTCACAATTGAATAGTACATGCTTATGGGTGTGTTGCAATGTATGTTCGTCCAAGACACATGCTATCATTTTACCAACACCACGACCTATTGTCGAGAAAATTGACCAATCATCACTGTCATGTGTTGGCTCATTTTCCAAATTTATTTCGTCTGTATCGTTTCTATTTGGCCGATTTAATTTTGTTTCAACTCCATCCAAGTATCTTGAACAAAAAGTAAGACACTCTTCAGCTATATATCCTTCTGCTATTGATCCTTCTGGATATCTTTTATTACGAACATATCCTTTTAGGGTCTACAGATACCTGATAACAAAGTTGGCGAAAATATTATGACAAATTAAATTCCAGTAGGTGAAGTCATCACAACATATGAAAAGTTACCTTTCAATTGGATACATCCAACGATACTGAACAGGGCTGGCTATCTTAGCTTCAAAAATGAGATGGACTGATAGATGCACCATTATGTCAAAAAAACATGGAGGGAAAATCTTCTCCATCTCACAAAGTGTCATAGCTATTGAATTTTCCAATGCAGCAAAATCATTTGGATCTATGACTTTAGTGCACAACCTCTGAAAATAGCGACAAAGATTAATAATACATGACTTAGCATTCTTACTGGGCAAAGACACAGTGACAGCTAATGGCAGAAGTTGTTGCATCAACACGTGATAATCATGACTTTTCATTGGTAGCATCTTCTGATCCGTAGGCCGTGCACATCTATATATATTAGATGCATACCCATCTGGAACTTTGATAGATTTTAGGAGGTTGTAAAATGATATTTTTTTCTTCTTTTCTCATCATATAGCAAGATGGAGGTAGTATGGAATGTGTGCCAACAGTTCGTGGATGAAGTGGAAATCTAATTCCCATATCCTCTAAATCCTTCCTTGCATTCAAGTTGTCCTTACTTTTATCCTTCAGACCTAGCAATGTTCCAACAATACTCTCACATATATTCTTCTCAATGTGCATGACATCCAGATTGTTCCTTACAATGTTAGATTTCCAATATGGTAGCTCGAAGAATATGCTTTTCCTATCCCAATTGTGTGTTGAATCTTTACCTCTCGGCCTTTTCTTACCAATTGCAGTGCTTCCGCCATCCAATTGTGACAAGATTTCAGCTCCAGAAGGAGGTTTAGGTGGACTCCTAAATTCTTGCTCACCGTCAAATGCCCTAGCTTCTTTTTGGAATATGTGGCCAGCTGGCAAAAACCTACGGTGTCCTCTGTAACAAACTTTATGGCTATGTGGCAATCAATGTGAGACAGTATCTTTATTACAATAAGGACATGCTTTGTAGCCTTTAGTACTCCAACCAGATAGATGTGCATATCCTGGAAAATCACTAATAGTCCATAATAAAGAAGCACGCATCTGAAAGAATTCCTTGGCTCTAGCATCATATGTTTGTACACCAGTACTCCATAGTTCTTTCAACTCATCAATCAATGGACGCAAGTAAACATCTATATTCTGTGGCGAAGATGGTCCAGAAATTAGTAGGGACAACATAAAATATTGTTGCTTCATGCACAACCAAGGAGGTAAATTATATGGAATAATTACAACAGGCCATGTACAATGAGAATTACTCATTGTTCCAAAAGGATTAAATCCGTCAGTGACAAGTCCCAATCGAATATTTCTAGCGTCTACAACAAATTCTGGATGCATAACATCAAATGTTTTCCATGCATGTGAATCTACCGGGTGTCTTAACTTGTCATCTTTTTCATATTCTTCTGCATGCCACTTTATTAAGGAAGAGGTTTTTGATGACATGAACAACCTCCTCAGTCGTGGTATAAGTGGAAAGTGTTTGAGCACTTTGGCAGGTGTTCTTCTAGGTATGTTTACTAGCTCCTCATCATCATCATCTGGTGTTGAAGTTGTTAGCCATCTTGATTATCCACATGTATCACAGACGTCTTTATCAGCAGACTCCTTCCAAAATAGCATGCAACCATTTCAACAAACATGAATCTTCACATAATGTAATCCCAACTCCTTTATTGTCTTCTTCAACTCATAAAAGGAATTAGGTAATTGTTCTCCTTCTGGTAGCATTTTTGTAAAGAACTTAAGAAACATAGATGATGCTTTCTTACTCAAGGCATTAAGATAAACCAGGTGATAGAATTCTAGGATGCAAGCAAGTTTGGTAAGTTTCTTACACCCTGGATATAATTCTGTCTCAGAATCCTTTAACAAGATATAAAATTTGTCAGCATTTAAATGTTGATCAGTAGCCGACTGTACTCCTTCCATATTTTTGTCTTCACTGAAACTCGGAAAAACATCATGCAACATATCTTGTAAATTTTTATCATCTAGACAATCACCATGATCAGTTGGAGCATCCATTTCAACATCGGCATCTTCTCCATGAAAAGCCCAAGAAATATAGCTTTGTAAGAAGCCATTCCATAATAGATGACTCAATGCAGTCTGTCTGGTGACCTGGTATACATTAGTGCACTTTCTACAAGGGCATACAATCTTGTCTCTAATCGTTGAATGTTGAAAAGTGAAATCCAAAAAGTTGGATACTCCAGATAGGTATATACTACTCATTCGGTCATCCTCTGCTATCCAAGACTTATCCATTATACAAAAATAGTAAAAAAATATAACATCAAGAATTGTGACACCCGTTTGACTGGTGAATTGTGACAAATACTGTAAAAAATACATTTATTGGTGATTTCCTTATTTAAAAGTAACAAAAAAAAATTTCTGGGAATGTAGAGATCAAATTGTATTCACTTCACTCTCCACTGTGGGCAGAAGGTTCAAAACATCAACATCAAGGTTCATACAAAGCCACAGGGGCACATTATTTGTAAATGTAAAAGCTAAACTAATGGTAACAGAAAAATGGGCTATACGATCCGCTACTCCATTAAGGGACCTACGGATGTGCAGTATGCGTGGCTGCCCGACTTCATCGTAGAGCTTCAGGAGCCGACGCATATGAGGGGCAAACAGGGTTGTTGCAGATGCAACCTCAGTAGTCAGAAGCACTGTTGTGGAAGCATCAGACAGAATGGTGGGAGACCGCCATCCTGTGATTTTACAGAGCTCCATGGCACAAACAATACCTTGGATCTCTACTTCCAACGCTGAGCCGACGTGACTGGGTGAACCATGGCCCAGTAAGAATCTGCCGCGCTTGTTGACGGCATGAACTCCAATCCCAGAAGGGACATAGCTGAAGCGGTGTGTAAAGGAATGTGCCTTCGGTCGACCTGCGCGGTGGCGTGTGTGGTGGTCCGCGTACGGAGGGAGAGAATGGCTCGCACCTTGGCGTTAATGAAGGAGATCATGCTGCTGATGGGAAGGTGTTTGCAACTGTGAATGAAATCATTTCGGTGCAAAAATAGTAAAAAATTCATTTATTGGTGATTTCCTTATTTAAAAGTAACAAAATTTCATCAAGAATTCAGACACCCGTTTGACTGGTGACTTGGCCATTTTGTTGATGATGATGTGTCACGGAGGGAGTCCCTCGTAGACAAATCCAATTAGCATGTTCGAAAGCCAGACCTGGTCCGCTCGGCCAATTAGCATGTTCTGAATCCACGCAAGCCAACTTGTTGTGGATACCTTAAAGTGCATTCGCCATCATACTGAACGTCGATTACAGTTGTCGAGGTTCCATACTTTAAAGTCACTTGACCAGCCATGTAGCGTCTTCCATTCAAATGACGCCATTGTCTAGTAATGGTGAGTTGTGCTAGTGTACGATGGTCTAGGGTGATGTCTAGTTGTTGTTCTGTTTCAGGGAAAAGGATAGGGGGGGTCGAGGTCCAGGCCATAGTGATTGTTGTGGGTGGAAAGAGACTGCAAAATATTAGTAATAATAATTGTAAGTATATATAACGATGTTATATATTTTCAATAAGTATATATAACGATGCTACATATTTTCAGAGACAACTTGAGAAATACAAATCAGACTTAGATGGAAAGTAAGACGAGTATGCCATTATACCAAAAATTATCATAGTCTACATTATGAATTATTATGTCTGTTTTAAGGAGATCACTTATGAATTATTATGTCTACATTATGCTTTTCAATTATACTGATCGCTGTGTTTTGCATCACCTAGTTTCTCAAACAATTTTGTGGTAAGACCATGTAAACATCGAATAGAAAATACCAATACACCATCTTAATAGGGAACTGATTAATTACATGTGATGTTTACATGAACTCTATAAGTCATATTCTGTTAACATCTTTGAAGTACTATAGTTTCTTCATTCTTGTCTTTCTTCAAAATTATAACACTACAGATAAAAGATACTAATAATGTATGTAGAACAGAAGTCGGATCCAAGGCAAATACCTTTTAAGTATTGTCAATGGAAATGGATGGAAACAAGAGTGGACTACTATTGGTAAACATGTTATTAGTCAAAATATGTTTTTTTATTTTGTTGCAAGGTTTCCCATTAATAGTTATTGATGATTTAGGATAACCTGCAGATGAACAACAAATTTCAAGTGGCATGGCATTCGATACCTACAGATTTTTTGTCCAAGCATGAGAATTGTTGACACTTTACATGCCTATTAGCCACCGGTCATGAAAGAGACCTTGAAGGAGGTATGTAAGCTACATCTTAGTTAACAGAATAGGGTGCGGCGATGGTTACCTGAAGAGGATTGATCGGAGTCCCTCACTCAAGCTCGCTGATGACGGAGGGGCAGATTGAGTCTGCGGCGGTGCTTCAGCTGGGCTCGGTCTGCCAAGGTAGATGAGGAAGAATGAACGGTGCCTGAGTATGCTTCGGTTGGGCTCGGTTCAAATAGGCGGAGGAGGAAGAACTAATGCTCATGATCACATGCAAGGTGTCACTGCGGCACCAGAAACTTGGCACTCCATAGCCAGAAACTATTGGCACCACAGACGGCAACTGGCAAACAGTAGGTGCCACCAGTCTCTCCCAGTCTACAGACGATCGTGAGCCACCAACAAACCTAGGGCACGATGGGCCAGGGAGCGAGGAAGTCGCGTAGGGAGAGAGGGGGAGATCGGAAATGTCAGGCTGAATGAGCAGAGAGTGCAACACGAAGGGAAAATTTAATTTGGAGTGGGAAGTCAATATAGTTTAGCAAAATATTTCCTAATTTGGTATGGCAATTTAAGATTGCCACTAATTAGAAATAAAAATGTCTTTAATGTTATGTCCTTTTCAAAAATCCTATAATAGGTGGTTCAGCGACATTTTAATTAAAATGCTGGTATATTAGAAAGATAGTGGCTTTTTTTTATAAATGTCACTTAAATAAATGCCACTAATGGGTAGTTTTGTTGTAGTTTATTAGGATAATCTACGGTTTTCTTGTACTATAGTCTTTTCCAATTTGAATTCAATGCCACTTACTCTAATCCTAGATTATTTCCTATGTGTATGGATGGGGACACAACATCTAGAAACGGAGAGAAACTATCATAGGAGTTGCTTGAGGACTTGTAGATTCAGAGATAAATGAAATTATTCATTGTTGGGACTTCTTTTAGGCGGTCCATTTAGAATTTTATTTTTCTTCCTTTCCTTTCCAATTGATGTAGGGAGATGTGTGACTTCCAAACTCTTTTTATATGTGGGATGTTATTCTATTATCTCAATACTATTGTTGTTTAAATATTACTTTCAACTAGAAGTGATTCTTACACTATCATTTATATATGTCTGTTGGTGCTTCCACATATAGTTTTGTTGTGTCAGAAAAGGGCAAGTGTTACAACTCTCCAAATGGTGTGTGTGCTATGTTGTTTTCCAGCTTACGTCAATATTGCTAAGTATTGTCTAGGTTAGCCTGACATATAGGTTTGCATGGGAATAAGAAGAGTGGGTGTGGGAGTTCTCTAGGGGTGATCCATATTTATATTTGAATTTGGGTGAGATGGTTGAGGTGGTATGTTGAGCTTATTTGGATCAAGTTGTATATATTTGACTTTAGAATCATTGTATAGGGATTGCCATTCTCTCATGAATAACATCCAAGAAATTA
Source organism: Alisma plantago-aquatica (assembly GCA_963693085.1). Taxonomy (NCBI): domain Eukaryota; kingdom Viridiplantae; phylum Streptophyta; class Magnoliopsida; order Alismatales; family Alismataceae; genus Alisma; species Alisma plantago-aquatica. Next base: position 512,856,716 of record OY856415.1, read on the forward strand.
CACCCAATAGAACATATATTGATTAACTATTGGAGTGTTGTTGAAATCTTAACAATCTCACCGTAAGAATTTTCCACTCTCCATTTGGGGCATAACAAAAATATAGTGTAAAGACCATCACATATTGTCTTTGGTGTTTGTCAGAGTTATTTATATACTTAAGAACCATTCTATCTACTATAGAATAAAGACATTTGGTACATGGAGGAAAATATGGAAGTCATGTCAATGTTACAAAATAACTCTAGAAATTTAGGTAGATGGTAGGACTTAGCTATAGAGATGGTGTCATTAATACGTCTTATAACTATATCATTACTGTTTTTAGCAAAAAATGATGTGACACATTTAGTTTCTATAACATGCATCATTTTCATTAATGGAGTGAGGTTATTGGATGCTTTTGTAACCCACACCTTTCATTATATAATTTTCCTCTTGTCTAAATAAGAATGTTGATAGCCTCATCAACATGGGGCTTTTGTTCTATACTCAGTAGTTGTTGGATGTATAAACAAAAGTTAATTAGATTAAGGCACACAATTAACCAAAAAATATATAGCAGTGATAATAACGGTTATAGGTTTGGAGAAAGCATCATTTAGTTAGAGAATGCAAACTCCAAATCATGGGATGAAGGCGTGTGAAACATTGTCTTCAAGATGGATTCTACCACTCCTAGCATGAGATTTTCTGAAGGTTTGTCATCAAAATTCAGCCACCCCAACTTTGGTGCAACCGCTCGGTGCAAGCGAGAGTAATGTGTCAATTTCATTCCTTTAGCCTTTTTTTTCAATGAAGAAAGAGGACATCATGAAGTGTTGTTGGCGCAAGAACAAAAAAGCAAAAAGGTTTGGAGATTAACAGAGGCTATTGTAGTGATGGAAGGAAACTGAAGTATTCCAGTCAGGTGAAATTGGAACACAAAAAATCTCTCTTTTTTCTCTATGTATGCAACTATCACTATGTATCTTAGTGTGTCTCCAACGAAGAGTGGGAACCTACTTATAAGGAGAGTGTCACGACCGTTCCCTATGGTAACAACTTGCACACATTGTCCACTTTGCAATTCTTGGTCTTCTCAATATGCATCTTAATTGTCACGGTTAATGGACGACTTTAATGGTAGTCAATGAGAGGGTAATTGTTGTTGCCTTAGTTTGCAATCGTTGTTTTTCCAAAAGTGCATCTTAATTGTCAATGTCAATGGATGACTTTAATGGTAGTCAAAGAGATGGTAAATGTTACTGTCTTAAACGATGTCACTAGACTCCAAATGATGCAAAATATAAATCAAAACCCTTTTTGTAAAACAAAACAAACAAATAAATAAATTTTATTCCATAAAGGAAATATGGGACAAAGTTTATGTATGTAAAACTAATTTTTGAAATAATGAAATACAACACTCCCCACATATTCCATAAAATCTTTTAGAAAATTAATAAATAATAAAAGTTTGTGATATTAGTATATTTTTCCGAATGGGTAAATTGTGACTTCTAACCTTTGTCTAGAGTGACTCACTTCAGTGTAAAGATATGTGGTGAGCTACGTCTTCAACCAGACGCTCTGATTTAGACTTTAGTAAATCACACAATCATAGTGCGGGCACGAGAACGAGTTCGTATCAGTGTTGCACATAAATGGCCTTCACAAGAATCTTGTTTCATGAGCGCTCTAGTGAGTATGCCCAACTCACATAAACCTCAGCTCTTGGGTTACACTCATATAGTAGGGATCTCCAAGTGTGTCCTATATGGTATACACCCTACTAATAAATGGCCTTAAACCCATACTAAGAAAAGTTCTTCCTATACTTAGACAGAATGAAGCACTAGTGCCATAGGGATGGTAATGAGTGAAACTCCAAGGTGTGCTTCAGCATAACAAGACAATTTAGTTGTCCCTTTGAACCAATCCTCATGTGGTCTCTACTTTTGGAATGGTAGGGTTACCACTACAATATATAATCTATTGGATGAAAACCCATCCCCCTTGAATAATTGAGTACTAGCTTTCTAGATAGACCCTTAGTAAGTAGATCTGCAATATTCATTGTGGATTTCACATACTCTATAGATATGACCCCATGGGTCATTTGATCTTTCACATATTCATATCTTAACCTCATAAAACATTGTCATGGTTTACCTTAGACTACATAGCTTTGTCAATGGTTGCTTTATTATCACATAATATAGAGATAGGAGGAAATGGTTTAGAAACAATTGACAGAGCAATAAGTAAATTTCTAACCCATTCTACTTGACAACAAGCTAAACCTAAAGAAATAAACTCAGCCTCCATGGTGGATTTATCTCTCACATTTTTCTTGGATGATTTCCAAGAAATTGCTCCTCCCCCAAGGCAAAACACATACCCACAAGTTGATTTGGTTTCATCTGAATCAGTGATCCAGTTTGCATATGTATAACCCTCTAGTATTAGTAGGAAATCAGTGTAGTGAATATTATACTTTGTTGCACATTTAAGGTACTTAAATACTCTTACCAAAGCTTTCTAGTGGCCCGTGTTAGGACAACTTGTGTATCTACTCAATCTACTTATAACATAAGAAATATCAAGTCTAGTACAACTAGCTAGGTACATCAAGCTTCCTATTACTTGCACATATCTATATTGATCCACAGGAGTACCCTTATGTACCTTCAGATGTAAATTAGAATCATAAGGTGTATTTATATCAAACATTTCAAATCTATACAAGGTTTTATCTATATAATGAGTTTGATTCAGTATAAAACTAGAAGCAGATATACTCAATTAAATACCAAGTATTACATCAACAAGTCCTAAACCATTCATATTAAAATTTCTAGCAAGAAAAGATCTAGTCTCATTTATAATTTTGGAAATAGATCCAAACAACAAGATGTAATCTGCATACAACCACATATTAATGTAGGTATCATTGATAGTTTTTAAATAAATACAATGATCAAGTTCACTTGCAATAAACCTGAAGATAAAATAATTTATCAAACTTATCATTCCACTATTTAGGTTCTTCTTTAAGTTCATACAACGACATGAATAGTTTAAAAACTTTGTATTCTTGTCTAGGTGCTAAAAAACCTTTTAGCTGATCTATATAAATCTCTTCTTCAAGATCTCCATTCTAAAAGTTGTCTTGACATCCATTTTACAGATCACAAGCAAACCAACAAGGACACAAATGGAAGAGATTTTGGTTACATGATTATATGTATCAAAGTAATGAAATCCTTCCTTTCTAGTATGGCCTTAAACTTATCAATGGAACCATCTACCCTATTTTTTTTCCTAAACACCCATTTACATCCACTAGTCTTGCATCCTGGAGGATCTCAGTAAGAATACAAGTATAATTCTCATAATTTATTATATTTCATTATTGAAAACTTCCTTCCAAAATCTAGAATCTATGGATTTCATGGAATCATTATTGGTAAGCGGGTCTTCTTCAACTAAGAAGGTGTAGAAGTCTGGACCATAGTTTTTATTAACTTTAGTCCTCTTAACCCTACCTAGGTCTCTGGGAGGTCCATCTACAAGGTGTTCATGTTCCACTTCATATGAAGGTGGAACATGAAGATGTTCTTGAGGAGAAGCAGAAGAAGGATATTCATTAACCTATCTAGGAACCTTTTCCTTGAGAGAAAATGTGGTTTCATAATCAACAACATCTACATGTGTAAGTATAGAGTTGAATCTAGTATTTGAGATATCAAATTTTGTTAATAGGAATCTATTGGCATTATAGTTTTCAACATATCTTATAAAGACAGTATCAATAGTTATAGGTCCTAGTTTTCTGTTTTTATTACCAGGGATTTTAACCTTGGCCAAAAACACCCACACTTTGAGGTATTGTAAATAGGGTTTCTTGTTAAGACAAAGTTCAAAGGGTGTTTCATCAAGATGTTAAAAGGTATATGGTTTAGAATGTAGTTGGTTGTATGAAGAGATTCACCCCACAGTCTGTGACTAAGTCTAGACTCGGCTAGCATTGAATTGACCATATCAATCAATGTTCTACTTTTTTTCTCAGATACTCTATTAGATTGAGGATTGTATGGGGAGGTGGTTTCGTGTATAAGGTTGTGGTCCTCACAAAAATTTTTAAGTTCACTAGAGGTGTGTTTACCACCTCTATCGGACCTCACTCTCTTAATGTTCTTATCTAATTGTTTCTCCACTTCGGTTTTATAGATTCTTAATTTATCTAATTGTTCATTCTTAGTTTTCAACAAGAAAATAGAATAATATTTAAAAAAGTCATCCACAAACATCATAGAGTATCTCACAACATCACGAGTAAGAACATTATTTAAATCACAAACATCAATAAGAATTAATTCAAGCAAAGTTGTAATACAATCTATTGATTTAAAAGGCTTTTTAGGAAGCTTAGCTTGCACACAATTATGGCATCTATCAGAAATATCAATATGAGTCTTGGGAATCAGATGTAAATGAATCATGCATTTATTCTCATTAAAAGAAGATGTGTTATATGAAATAGAAGATAGTTTAATAAGACCAGCATAGGTGTAGCCAAGACCAACATAAGAACCATTCTTAGAAATTACAATATGATTGCCTTGACACAACAAGGTATACCCTGAATGTTGTAAGACAACTTGATTAATCATATTTCTATATATGGAAAGAAGGAACATGTTGGACATCATGTAGTTTAAGAGTGTTTCCAGATGTAAGTTTTATGTCAACACATCCATATCCTACAAGAATGAATGATCTCCCCACTTGATCACTCTGTCAGATTCAACCTGATAGGAAGTAAAGAGAGATTCATCAAAGCAATTATGACAAATTGTGTCAGAGTTCATGTACCAATCAGAAGGTAAGTCCACAAAAAGAATAGTCGGATATTCTACATAAGAGGAAGGGACTGCTCCCACAATGATCATATTTAGTTTAGGATTTATAGGAGCATGTACGTTCTTATTTCTTTGACCTTTGTGAAATCAAGACACATTTGCTAAGTGGCCAAGTTTATCATACACAAAACAGACACATTTTTCTCCTTGATCAATATTATTATTACTCTAATTTTAGTGGTTCTTGTGGCCCTTAAAAGAAGGTCTGGATTTCTTATTAAGATGGGAATGGTTATGCTTCTTGGTTTCATTACCTATAACAATATTGACAACATGATTAGACTTCATGTCTTGTTCTCGATGTCCATCCTCAGTTAGTAGAGATTTAACTAAAGATTCTATGGACATATTTCCTTGTCTATGCCTAAGGATCTTGGCGAAATCCTTCCAAGAAGGTGGGAGTTTCTCTATGAGGGTTGCTAGTTGAATATTTTCATCAAGGTTATACCCCTTGATCATGGATTTAGAAACTAAGTTTTGGTATTCTACAACTTGAGCCAAAATAGGATTATCGTAAACCATATTATAAGTTAGTCATTCAATAAAGGCATAACACTCAAGGACAGAATCTTCTACACCAGAATTTGAATCTAAAGTCCACACTTCAAGAGCAGTCGGGAACTTATGATATATATCATAGAGTTCATTGCATAAGGCTGAAAGAATCATGTTGTGACAAAAGTAGTCAATTTCGTTTGAGACAAGAGTGGGACAACATGTGTAGGCACAACATGTTCACATCATCCTTCTCCTTCAAGGAGGTCTATGGGTTGTGGTTCAGGCTCAATAGGACAAGACTCACCTTGGGGTACGATGGCGGAAGTGAGACCCATAGAGGTAAGTCAGAATCACATTTTTTGTTGTCAGCGATGAAAGTGTAAATTAGAGTATTTTCTTTGTCGAAGAGAAGCAACGCCGTCAAACTAAAGCATTATTTTCGAATCCATATCAAATAAATATGTAGTTAACAAATATATCTAATTAATAATTGTTTAGAAATATGTCTTAAAATTGTTGGATAGATTCGATGGAGTATAATATATGTCTTGAAATTGTTAGATGTATAGACATAAGTTAATTAGATTAAGGCACACAATTAACCACTAAATATGTATAAGTAATAATCACAATTATAGATTCAGAGACAACAATGATTAGTTAAAGAATGGAAACTCTAAAGTCTGGGATGAAGACGTGTGAAACAATGTCTTCAAGATGAATTGTCTCTCCTAGCACGATCTTTTCTGACGTTCTGTCTCTAAGATTTAGTGACCCCAACTTTGATACAGTCGCTCGGTGGAAGGGAGAGGACTATGTTGAACTCGTTCTTTCATTCCTTTGTCATAAATAAGAAAGAGGAAGTCGTGAATTGTCATCGGCGCAAGAACAACTGTAAGCAAAAATTTTAGAAAATGAACGAAGGCTATTGTGGTCGTGGAATGAAACTCGAGCATTCCAGTCTGGAGAAACTGAAACACAAAAAGTCTCTCTTTTTTCTCTGTGTATGTAATGATGTTGCTCTGTAACTTGATGTGTCTCCAATGGAGAGAGGACACCTCTTTATAAGGAGAGTGTGACATTCATGCCTCATAGTAAAAACCCGCACACGTTTTCCACTTTGCAATTGTTGGTCTTCCTAATGTGCTCTTAATCGTCAATATTAATTGGTGATTTTAGTGGTATCAACAATAGGATAATTATTGTTGTCTTATCCTACTATTGTTGGTCTTCTCTATGTGCTTCTTAATTGTAGAGGTTAGTGGGTGGCTTTAATGGTAGTCAAAGAGAGGAAAACTATTGTTGTCTTAAGCATTGTCTCTAATAGACGAAAAATAGAAACAAAAAATATTTTCAGAAAACAAAATATATAAAATAAAGTTTATTATGTAAAAAGAAATATGGGACAAAACTTATGACTGTAAAACTAATTTTCAAGACAAGGAAAACAAATGTAGCCACATTGAGGTCACTCAAAAAAAAGCTACGTGGACGTCTCTAAACTACAAAATTTGAGTAGAAAAAGGCTTTGGGACAAGGAAAACAACAGTAGCCACATTGAGGTCACTCCAAAAAGAAGCTATGTGGACGTCTCTAAACTACAAAATTTGAGTAGAAAAAGGCTTTGTACATGTTGGAATATGTCGATACAAAGTGTCCAATTAAGTTCAGTCAATATTTTTCTGGTGGAATCATTTGTTAGTAGACAAATACACAATCCTTTCAATGGAATGACAAGTTAATTAGTTACTTCAATTAGGATTAAATCTGACAAGGCAGAGTCTACTGCAGAAAATAAGTGCACCAAAATGAGCAATATGTTAAAGTGTACCTCTAACAAAATTTTCTTGTTACAAAATTTAGCTAAGAATACAATCTTCTCAAATAAATTTATATATTTTCATAATTAAACTAACCGTGTATGCAAGTGGCAACCAGGGAAGCAATGCCACTATGCCAGTCATTCACTATCGGCTTTGAAACATGCTGACAGTCATATCATTGACACTGCCAGAATCTGGCATACCCGAAGACGAGTACATCTCAAAGGGACCCCGCACTATGGTAAAACCAGGCTGCTTAGGTGGCGGCAGGGTAGCATCATCACTTCCCAACATCAATACAACCGAAGACATGGTCGGTCGGTCCTCCGGATGTTCTTGCACACATAGGAGGCCGATCCTGATACACTTGATTACTTGAAAGGTGGAGCATGAGTCATCTCTGTCTTTGTCCAGAAGATCTGTGGCCGTGCCTTCGTTCCATAACCTCCAAACCTGCAAGTAATTGAACTTGGTAGTAGGGCAGATAACTGTTGATGTTACTGAAACGCGGAGGCAGTTACGTACGTGTCCCAGAAGGTTCTGTTGCGGCTCAGCGTGGAAGACGCCTCGGTTCTTCATGCCAGTGATGATTTCAAGGACCAGCACGCCAAAGCTGAACACATCCGATTTGACTGAGAAGATTCCATCCATTGCATACTCTGGAGACATGTAGCCGCTTCATGATAAATATATGTTAGAGATCCAATTTTCATCCCACATATATGCACAAGCAAATATTTCAAAAATCAATGTTTGGGGGAAATAACAATTTTAATATTTCAGTACAATTCGTACTCTGTTTGAGATGAACTTTATCATTAGTTCCGGATGTAATACATTTTGTTGTAAAAGTAACATTGAAACTGGATTTTTTGAAGTCCCCATTCTGAAAAACAGTCTCTTGAATTAGTTGTCATATATTGATTAAATAATTTACTAATGAATCAAAATATAGCCTCCGTTAATGTGGCACTTTGTCTTCTCATTGAACAATTGGTTGAACCCGTCACTTGAAGTTAAGTAATCATGATTTTAGTTATTGAATAACCAATAAATAGAAATAACAAGTAAAATGATGGTTTCTGATAGGGAGTTTAAAAACGGCACTTTGAAGGTCAGTTTTACATCATTTGTGCTTTACCTAAATTACTTCCGGAGGGTGATACCAGATAGTATTATTTAACCCAAAGTGCCGAATTGACTCTTTTTCATCATTATATATAGCAAACTTTTATCTCTCTACTACTTACTAGGTGCCGACCACTCTTCTAGTGTTTGCCTCCGTCTCATCTCCTCCAAAAATCCTAGCCATCCCAAAATCCGAAATCTTGGGTGTCATGTCCTTGTCAAGGAGAATGTTGCTGGCTTTGAGGTCCCTGTGGATGATTCTGAACCTAGAATCTTGATGCAGATAAAGAAGGCCTCTTGCAATGCCCAAGATCACCCCATACCGTGTTTTCCAATCTATTGAGGCGCCACTTCCTTTGTCTGCAAAACGAAGTTCCCATCCCAGTTAAGTTATTTATAATCGACACGGATTCAACATATAGATGGGTATATATATATAGAAACAAACCAAACAGAAGTGCGTCCAGACTCCTGTTGGGCATGTACTCATAGACGAGCATCCTTTCGTCCCCTTGAATGCAGCAACCGAGAAGCCTGACCAGGTTCCTGTGCTGGAGTTTCACGATCACCGTGACCTCATTCATGAATTCTTCCACACCCTGCGCAGACTTCCTAGAAAGCCTTTTGATGGCGACATATAGACCGTCCTCCATTCTACCTTTGTAAACAGGGCCAAAGCCTCCCTCCCCGAGCTTGTTCTGGTCTGAGAAGTAATCAGTGGCAGCAACGATGGCATTGTACTCGAACAAAGGGAGGTCCGTGTCCTGCACGCCCCTTTCACTCTCGGCAATGTAGTTGACGCTGTAGCCGTTGTTCTTTCTTTTACTTATTGTGGCGGTCGGGATGTCTTGAGAATTTCATTTGTGCAAAATGAACAGTTTTTAGTTTACAGCAGAGGAGCTAATATAGTCCAATTAATCCGAAGACAGAAACTTTCTGTTTCTTTACCATTATTTCTCTTCCTGTTGCCCCTGCGCCTTGCCTGTACAACCCAACACAGGAACACCACGCCCAGAAGCACTGATACCAGAATGACTATCAGCCGCACCCTCTTCTTACGCCTGTGGTTGGAAGAAGAACCTGCAAGGAAATATAAAATGGTGTGTATTCATTTAGTGGCTATAAATATGCTACCAGTTGTCCTTAATAGCTGTTTCGCGAAATAGACTCCTATATCTTCTTTCTCTTTTTTCCAAAGGAAATCTTCACTGCTATGAATCTAGAAGAAGAGTTTGAAGCAATTGGTTTTCGACCTTGGTCAACCCGCTGACAACGAATTCTGTAGGTGTTGTAGTGGATGTGACAGTGTCAGTTTTGTATTTAATTTAGATCATGAAGACACCTAAGCTCATGTTGACAGATGGTTCAATAGGATTCTTGAATGGTAAACAGCGTTGGTGTAGGACATTTTAGCTCCGCGTGGGTTGACTCAACCGGTTGTAACTGTGGTATATATTTAAATGTAATGGCAAGTGAATACTGGTTCATAAGATCGAGATGAAGGTATAGAGAGTTATGAACACACCACGTTGAACTGGATGAAACACGTGGATTATGCCTTACAAGAGAATTAACATTAATTGGTAAATATTGTTGAACCTTTTCAGGACCATATGTTATTATATTTTGCTAGTTGTATATCTGTGAATGTATGAAGGTGGCAGTTGTCGGATATAATATGATTTCTAATTACTGTTTAAGTAAAATTTAGGAAACAGGACAGCAAATAATCTAATCGATAATTAAGGAATACAGATTTAAAAATTAGAAGAGCATGTTGGTCAAGGCAATTCAGATTAAATACTGACGCAGATTCATCGCTCTTCTATACGAGCTTTACATTGGTTTGCCTTCTAAATTCAATCACCCGCATAACTTTAATATTGCCTCTCGATGTCAAAAAATGAAAATTTTGAATTGTCTTTTGCAAAAAAATACTTAGAAATCTACAAGTACGCCCAATAAAGTAGAAGAACAGGTGGAAGAGAAAGGAAATGTGAGTAGCAGGAATGACATTTTGGAATAACAGACACAGCCGAATAGTTGCACACGATAAGAAATCAACAGTATAAATAGCCAATACAAGTCATGCTTGTTGGATGTTTGTAAATGACTGTAACGAGTCCATTTTATAGATGGAGACAGCCTCAAAGGGAGCCAACCAACCATTTTTTCATTCGAAGGATAATGTCTATGATTTGTTAAGTACACAATGTACCGGCAAGACTTGGCCGTATGAAAGTCCAATGAATTTGGATGGAAAAAGCTAGAAATGTATTTCAGAGGATTTATATTTTGTAAGATTCAAGGATTGTCTTTCCTAGATAGTCAAGGAAAGCCAATTTATTGTGCAACATTGCACTCCATACAACACTAGAACGCAATCTAAGGCCAATATAAAAACAGTTTAAATTTATATTAAAAATATCAAACCACACAAAACACAACGCACCAGACCAGGCTAGGTGACACGTGTGTGTCTTTTTGTTTATTTTGTCAAAACTCAATGCATCAAAGAGTCCAGTCAACCTTTCCCCAGAGAGGCCAACATGACTTTTTGTCTTCACTCACTCTTACGTGGAGCCTCTCACTTTAGAAGTGCGAAATATGGGATTAAAATGAAAGATGGTAGATTTTGGAATTTACAAATATGTGGATGTGAAATACAAAACTCTGTTACATATTTCATAAAGCAGATGATTCTAATTTGTTTTAAATGGTAACTAAAATTATATCTTTCAGAATAGGTATCTAGTGTCTCTAAGAGTTTCCTAACAATGGTTCATCTCCACCCGGAGAGACATGGAGAATTATGTCTTGAACCATACACCCTACTCAAATCTTGGCAAAACATGCAAACATAGTGAGGGAAGGAGAACTTATATCTATTGTTATTTGCATTATGGCCTTCCCAAGAATCTATTTCATGAGTAAACTAATGAGTATGCCCAATTTGCATAGCCCCCAACCTAGTGTTACACTCAAATAATAGAGATCTCTAGGGTGTATGGCCCAATACTACATCCTCACAATCATATGGCTTCGATTCTATTCAGAGCAAAGCACTTCCACTTCCAAGACATCGTCAAATCACATAACTCCATAGAGAAAGACCCTGAGTGAAACTCTAAGGTTGTGCTTTCACCAGACACATACATAGAGTAGTCATTCTTTTGAAACATTTCTCATGTGATATCTAATTTTAAAATAGTAGGATTACCACTTTGGTTATCAAATCATGGGAAGAAGACCCATCCACCTGGACGTGTTGAGTATTAGCTTCCTAGCTAGATCTTTTGTTGGAGGAACAATAATATTCTCTACTGATCTAACAAACTGTAGAGATACAACATCATGGGAAATAAAGTGTCTCACCTCTTCATACCTCAATCTCACAAAGTGCTTTCCCAGGTTACACTTAGATTGTTTATCTTTTTCTATGAATGATTTGATGGCGCAATGCACTAAGATAGGAGGAAAGAATTTTAAAACTTTATGTAAATCAAGCACACGTTATCTATGACAATAAGCAAAAAACAAGCTAAATATAAGTTCATAAACTCAACCTCTGTAATGGATCTAGCCCTTAAAGTTTGCTTAGATGATTTTAAAGAAACTATATTCATCACCAAGAAAAGACACATAAAAATAGTCGAATTGGTCTTCTTCGAGTCAACAATTCAATTTGTATCCATATGGCCTTGTAACACAATTGGAAATTTGTGTAATGAAGAAAACATATCATGGTACCTTAAAGATACCTACAACATTTGATCAAGTCAATCCAATGATCAACATTAGGAAAACAAGTGTCCCTACTTAGCCTGCTAATACTATAATATAAGATCAAAAATGTCTAACTACATTAAGCTTCCTATAACTTGGACATATGTATTTGATGCACATGATTACATGTATTTTCTTTGATATGTAAAGAGGGATCACGCAGAGTGCTCATAGGCACACTATAGTAAACATAAAATGCTAATAAAATTTCTTCTACATAGTGAGATTGATTCAAAGAATAACTAGAAGTCAATATACTCAATTCAATACCAAGAATAACATCAATAATTTTTAATATTTCTTTCATATCAATTTTTTTTTAAAAACAAGATTTACTATAAACAACAAGTGCAACGTTGGACCCAAGATTAAGATATCAACAACATACAAGAACATAATTACAAATTTATTATCACTCAAATTCATTTATAGTAAAGTCATAAAATAAAACAGTTTTATGAAACTTGTCACTCCACTTCTTAGGTACTTGTTTTAGACCATATAAATCTTGACTCAAAGTCTAATTGACTCTCAAAGTCCAGTTGACTAAACCCTTATTTTGATGATGACTAACCATTCCAATTATTTTTGTCTATTGCTTCTACTTGACTAATTTCAGACATGGTATAAACACACTCCAAATTCCCTAACTTTCACATCCTAACATGGAGAAAAATAAGTCAAAATCAATGCAAGTGCACTTTTTAGAAATGACATCAAATCAATTAGAATCATGTTGTAAATCACTTGTAATGATTTTATGACTTATGATTAAACTTAAAAAAAATCAAGAGCACTTAAAACCAATATTTAAACACTTTTATAGAAAATTTAAAAATTCATTATAGAGAATTTTTTTGGCTGATTTTCATCTTTGATAAACTGGACCAACACCCTTGATGGATCTTGGGAACTGCCAAGATTGGTCGAGTTTTCCCAGGATAATGTCTGTAAATGACTGTAACGAGTTTGTTGGATGTTTGTAAATGACTGTAACGAGTCCATTTTATAGATGGAGACAGCCTCAAAGGGAGCCAACCAACCATTTTTTCATTCGAAGGATAATGTCTATGATTTGTTAAGTACACAATGTACCGGCAAGACTTGGCCGTATGAAAGTCCAATGAATTTGGATGGAAAAAGCTAGAAATGTATTTCAGAGGATTTATATTTTGTAAGGTTCAAGGATTGTCTTTCCTAGATAGTCAAGGAAAGCCAATTTATTGTGAAACATTGCACTCCACACAACACTAGAACGCAATCTAAGGCCAATATAAAAACAGTTTAAATTTATATTAAAAATATCAAACCACACAAAACACAACGCACCGGATCAGGCTAGGTGAGGCGGGGCACACACGTGTGTGTCTTTTTGTTTATTTTGTCAAAACTCAAATAAGTAGATGAATAAATACAAATCAGTTGATTAACTAATATAAATCAGTGATGATTAATCAATTCTCAAATCAGTACATAAATAAATACAAATAGTAGATGAATAAATATAATATATACAAATCAGTTGATAAATAAAGTTAAAAGTTGATAAATAAAGTTAAATCAGTAGATGATTAAATAGTATCAAAATCAATACATAAATAAACACAAATCAGTAGATAACTAAATAAAAATAGTAGATAGATAAATACAAATAAGTATATGAGTAAATACAATTAAGTAACGCCTGGGCGGGTTGCCTAGCCCGCCTAGCACACCTGGCATAGCCTTTGATGCTGGGCGCCCAAATATGGAGACCCCATTGGCCGCCTGGGTGCCCGCCCGTACAACACAGGGTAAAAGACAAAAAGCTAGGTGGACTTGTACCGGCCAACAACTTAAGAGAGTTAGTGAGAGAAGAAAAATGGCATGCCTAATTGGGTTAAAAAATTCATGCTCTATTATTATGTAGATAATAAGAAGTATAAGTTTAGTTTTTCCTTTGACATATACACACTGTCTATAGATGAAAAGGGAAGTGTGACAACTCTAATACACAAAAGTGGCATATATGTATGTGGGATATATTGACTAGACAATATATTTACAATGTGTTTGAAACATGAGATAGGAGAGGTGGACGCAATCCTAGACTTATCTTAGACCCGATCGAACTTTATTGAACCCACTGACTTGTTGACCTCTGAGGCTCCGACTTGATTGGGCCTATAGACACATGCCCATATGACATATGACTTGATATGCCATTTTACTTATAACAATCCTCGTCAAGTTGGATCATGGGATAATCACATGACCAGTTTGCACATAGACGAGATAGATGGAAACATGAGATGAAAAATAGAAGCGAACATTAACATGAGAAATAGACAAAAATGAAGATATACTTTGGACATGTGCACTCCCCTTCAATTTTTTCTCCTTGAACTTTGACATTCTTGATATCTTTGACATTGTTGACATCTTTGACATTGTTGGCATCTTTGATGCTCCCCTGACGTAGATAACTGTTGAATCAACATGTGTATTTGAGCATGTTGGAGCTTGTAGAGGACATATGAAAGAATTATAGGAACATGCAGAATGATTTGAAACTCTGAACCACCAGCTAGTCCCTATCGTCGTTGAAGAAGTTTTGTACAAAAATTACTACCAAAATGACACTTTGTAGTCTAGATGATATTTTTGCCACAAGAAGATTATGTTCTAGCAGACAACCAATGTGCTTGACAGGGCACAAACAAAACTTTGATGATGATTCTGGGTGAATGATCTTCTGCAGGGGACAAGTGTGCATGATTGACATATAATCAGTGGTGCAAATACTCCAAGATGCTTCCTATAAGGGACGACTGATGCATCACTTGATAGGGATGGTCATGACATAGACAAGGGTGACAGATACACTTGATGCAGCAAGCCGAAGAAGTTGAAGACAACACCCACAGGAATTCATCGTCTCGCCTTAACGATGGGCAGGGAAGACTATACGATGGGCAGAGAAGACTATCAATGGCAGCAACTTGCCTTGAAATATAAAATATGGATGACACATAAAGAACTTCAAGCTCCAAGATAGTAGACAACCTGCATGAGATAGCATTAGATCATAGAGAGAAAGTACTTCTATATCTCTTGACTCTTTCTTTCATCTCTTCCTCTTCTCTCTTGAAATTTGAACTCTTCATCTGATCTGTTCCTCTTCTCTCTTGAAGTCTGAACTCTTAATCTCATCTTTCCTCTTCTCTCTTGAGTTTTGAACTCTTCATCTCATCTCTTCCTCTTCTCTATTGAGTTTTGAACTCTTTCATCTCATCTCTTCTCCTCATACTCATTTGTCTCTTCTTTTCTCATCTCCTATATCTCTCTCCCGCACACCAACAACAAAGAGACAACGGAAGTGGTTGGGGTGGACAAGGACAAAGATTAACTCCCCTGTGATAAGACCTTACGAATCTGACAGTTTCAATGCCTTTTTCTATAAGAAGATGTGGGATATTATTAAAGAAGACTTGATTGCTTACGTGAGGTGGTTCCTAGAAGGGGGAAATATGGTTAGACATGTCAATTACTATTTCCTTGTTCTTATTCCGAAGAAGAAAGTCACCTCCTCCCTTTTTTATTTTAGACCGATAGCATGTTGTTCGGTACAATATAAAATTATTGCAAAAATATTGGCTGCTAGATTGAAGATGGTTCTTCCCTATCTAATTTCTGCAAACCAAGGATATTTTGTGATGGGCAGAAGTATCAGTGATTGTGCTCTTCTGGCGGGAGAATTTCTGTTGGACTATAACGTCATGAGAGGGAGTAGGAAAGCATGTTTAAAACTGGATGTCTCCAAAACTTATGACAGTGTTAGATGAGAAAAATTATGGTGGATCATGCAACATATGGGATTTAATGAACAATGGATTGGATGGATTAAACAATGTGTTGGGACCACTATCTATTCTATCCTAGTTAATGGTACATCTATTGGTCTATTTAGAGGTGGCAATGGGCTGCACCAAGGTGATCTCCTATCACCTCTTCTTTTTGTGATTGTCATGGAGTACTTTACAAGGAAGATGCAACAAGCTAAAGAACAGAAAGAAATCAAACATTATATAGTGCACGGGATGAAGGTAATGACACATTTGATCTTTGCATATGATGTTCTGGTATTTATAGAAGCAAAACAACACTGTTTGAAAAATCTTAAAAATCTTCTGGAAGAGTTCGGGAAGCAAACGGGGTTGTGCGTAAATACAAATAAGACACATATATTTTTATTTAAGAACTACTACAAAATGGAGGACATGCTTATTCAAGCTATGGGTGTAGAAAGGGAGAGTTTTCCAACAAAATATTTGGGGTTCCCCCTAGCCGGAGGTAATTTGCACATCAAAGATTTTACTGAATGCATTGATAAAGTGGAAGAAATGATTAATAGATGGCTGACACAAAAGACATCCATGGTGGGACGTATGATGCTGACAAAGGCTGCTATAGAAGGACTTCTTATCTTCTGGGTATAACAAGGTGAAATTCCCAGTTCAGTCCTGGTCAGAATAGAAATGAAGATGGTAATTTTTTTATGGGGAAGTGAACATCATCCTATGAAAAATGCTAGACTAACGTTTCCAAGGGATGAAGGAGGTTTGAATTTGAAAACCCTAAGGGACATTGCTAAGTGGGGAACTATGCAAAGGATCATCATATTTTAAGAAGGCACTTCTACATGAGGAAAGTAGATGAGAGATAGATATCCAAGAGGGCTGGATTTCATGCCGAAGATGAGGGATGGATATTCACGTACCATAAACGTCATGACGGAGACTTGGCAACAAGTCAAGCACTTGTTTGTTCCTGTGAACGACGCAGGTGGATGGAGACTAGGGAACCATAAGATATGTATTTGGGAGGTTACTCGCTCAAGAGGTGCAAAGGACTCGGTAGGGGAGTATATTTAGTATGGTAAATATGTGTTGAAATGGAGTATGTGTGTATATAAAATTCTACACACTGCTCTTAGAACTCTGAATAGGATAAAGAGCTCAAACTATGACGTTTCTACTTTATGTTTGTTGTGCCATGAGAGGGAGGAATCCTACAACCACCTTATGGGAGAGTGCAACTTTACAAAAGAGATATGGGAGATTTTATGCAGGAAATTCATATTACAAATGCAACTGTCTGATGATCCAAAAAGAATGTTATCCAGGTACGAAAATGATGATAGGAATAAAATTATGTTTGCTGGTCTATACTATCACATATGGGAAGTAAGGAACGCCATAAGACACCAAGGAGCTACTACAGATGCTAAGAGGATTGCTGTAAAAATATGTAAATATGTTAAATGTAAATTATACATTAGCTAGATGTGTGAGTTGTTTTCTATTTTAGATGTATGGCGTTAGGCCTACATGTACTCTTCATCTCCTATAATTTTAGGAGGATTTCAAAATATTTTTATATGATTCATATATATATATATATATATATATATATATATATATATATATATATATATATATATATATATAGGGTGTTCATTCATTGCCCGCGCGGGTAGCATGGATTTTCACTATCCTGCAGCCAAAAAAGTAAATCTCCTAGCTAAGAAAGTAACTCTGCTGTAAAAAAAGTAACTATGGTGTCAAAAAAGTAACTCTGCTGGCCAAAAAAGTAACTCTGTATAAAATATACAACATATATATATAAGGACGGGTTTTTTTATTTTGGAGGGGCAAATGATATTATTTTTGGCTAAAATTTTTTGGAGATCTAAACAAAATAGTCCTCTATAATAACGAAAATGTTTTTTGAAAAAAAGTGATCGGAAGGGTGGGCGGGTAGCTACCCGCGCGGGCAATAAAGATGGGCCCATATATATGTATATATATATATATATATATATATATATATATATATATAGAGAGAGAGAGAGAGAGAGAGAGAGAGAGAGATAGAGAGAGAGAGAGAGTTAGGCTAGAATACACTCGAGTGTATCCAGAGAGGAATACACTCAAGTAGTTTTTCATGATGTAATATTTTTTTTGAAAATCTAATCCGTTGATCTTCTTAAACATCTCATGAACAACTCATATGCAAAATTTGAGAACATTTGGATATGTATAGCTCTTGTTATGAAGACCGCAAAAATTATGCATTTCAAATTAGTTTCGCGCTTCGATTTTGTTGCCCTTAGATGAGTGACTTACACTCATCCAAATGGGCTCAAAATTTGTATGTAGCCTAGTTATAGTATGACGGTGAAGATCAATGGTTTATATTTTGCAAAAAATAGTCTCGATATATAAACATACTTGAGTGTATCCGTGCGATCTGTACACTGGAGTGTATTCTAGCCTGACTATATATATATATATATATATATATATATATATATATATATATATATATATATATATATATATAGTCAGGCTAGAATACACTCCAGTGTACGGATCGCACGAATACACTCAAGTGTGTTTGCATATCAAGACTAGTTTTTGTAAAATGTAAACTGTTGATCTTCACCGTCATACTATAACTAGGCTAAATATAAATTTTGAACTCATTTGGATGAGTGTAGCTCACTCATCCAAGGGCAACATAATCAACGCACAAAACTAATTTGAAATGCATAATTTTTGCGGTCTTCATAACATGAGCTATACATATCCAAATGTGCTCATATTTTGTGTATGAGTTGTTCACAAGTTGTTTAAGAAGATCAATGGATTAGATTTTCAAAAAAAAATATTGCATCATGGAAAACTACTTGGGTGTATTCCGCTCCGGATACACTCGAGTGTATTCTAGCCTGACTATATATATATATATATATATATATATATATATATATATATATATATATATATATATATATATATATATATATATATATATATATATATATATATTGGGTGTTCGACCTCTGCCACGGGCGTGAGAGAGGGAGGGAGAGAAATCTTTCTCGCTTAATACCATATATATATATGATTGTATGTGCAATAAATATGAGTACCCATTTTTTATTTGAGCTAACCTCGGGTTGGGCCTTAGGTTTACAAAAATGTGTCAAAATTTTTGGTTTGACCCACTTATAAAAGTTATATGGTTTGAATATAGATTATATTATATGAGTATAGACAAGAACCGGATGAGTTGATTTGGTCTTATGCTCACCCAATGTATAACTGCTCAGCTATTGATGATTTGTTATCAAATGGAATGGTATCTCTAAAATTATATCAAATACCAAAAAATTTGCATCTATGCCCTCCAAGGTATAGAGAATAAAATATAAGGGTATAACCAAGGACATAATGTTCACTCATTACATTACATCACATTCAATCCACATCTTTTCATATATAGTATAGATAAGTATCTTTATATTTATTTTTGAAATCATGAATGTTATATGGTATTTAGACTGATCTAAATCTGACATGAAATTGATGTTAAACCTTGACTCCCATTCGAGTTGATGGTATGGATTGATGTACACGCTTTCCAAAATATGGTATGACCTGAATAGATGCCTATCTCTTGGTATATGTGGATTCTAGGGAGATGCATTCTATTTTTATATAGTTATGTTGCTCCAGAGCTTACCGCTTGGTTCCATATTTTGATCATAGGCCTTGATAGGATATTATATATACAAGATTTCATTATTTTTGGACTTATTAATTGAAATCTACACTAGTTACATCAAGAAAAAACATAATTTTATAATTTCTACCTAAACAACACTTACATGAAAACAAATATAATGTGATTAGTCCACACAAAAAAAGCATTTGTGTATTTAGCCAGAAGTTTGTCTTGAAAGTAGATTATGGAATGACTGAGTAATACAACCACATCTGAAAACTCTAATGTTCATGAATGATGATTGAACACACATAACACCGATTTGCACCTAGTACATGTCAAAACTCTTTTACGTTTATAGATGGCCGATATGCTTGTGATGTGATAGACATTTTCCTATAACACTGTTGAAAGGCATGTCCATCAGCACAAATTAAACACGTCTTCAATTAATGTGATAGACATAATTTATTTGAAACAAAGACTAAATTTCCGACGAAGTGTTCAGTTGTTAGGCCACTTGAATAGAAAAAATGGCATTCTTTCGTATATACCCCACCCTCTCAATTGCTCCATTTGGCTCGACCTAATAACTACTTGACTTGGAATAGTGAAGAAAAGTGTCTGATGCGGCAACAACTTCAATATATATAATTCTACGATTTAGGCGGTATCGGCCAATATAATTAATCACTCATACGACAAAGTTGAGGACAATTTTACTGTAGGAAGCCTCCTATACTTATATGTTTGTAGGAGCCCCACAGGAATTCGTTGAAATGACATTTCTCTGTGCAGTATTTTGCTAGGGGGTAAGACGTGATAAATGCAGAACTCTCACTCGTCTTCCTATAGAAAAGTACAAGGTCTTCTATACTACTAATTTTCTACAATACTAAGGTTGATACTATCTTTAGTTAATGACTCATGCCCTAATAATTAGCACCTAAATAATCAAACAACAGGCCTAGTGCCTTTTAATCAACCTGAACGAACACTCACCTAAATCTTTGGCGGCAAGGCGGACGTATAGATCCTGTCCGCCGTTGTCAAATAATCTGAGGTCGATGAGCTCGCTTGTCCAGATGATGCACCCGCTCTGGCCGTTTCCGTCAGTTATATCGGCGGCGGCGTAGGCTGTACACGAGCAATTCCTCAAGCACTCGGCCGTGCACTGGTCCAACCCCATGGACCCTTTACCTACAAGCGTTGCGTTCAACGTGTCCGGCAGCTTCGCCCTTCTAAGAAGAAGGAATCCGTCTGTGCCGTTGGAGCAATCCATGGGCGTCGCCCGCACGCACCCGTCTCTACCGTCGCGAAGGTACCAGTCCTGCGGCGATTTAGGGCTGAAACCCTGGAGACAGCTGCAGATGGGTGCGTCGCCTGGGTCACACACTCCATACGGACCGCAGGGGCTAACGTCGTCGCAAGGATCCTTAGGAGCTGACCAGATGGTGTTCCACGACGCTATCCGCTCGATCCACACCATACGCTGCGCTACGCCGGAGCTGTTCACGACAACGCGGGCGATTATGGAGGCGTTGATGGTGCTGAACTGGTAGTAGACCTCACGACTCTGGTCGGACACGAACGAGAAGTTGAACATCGAGTAGGTTCGCATCTCAGGGACACCGGCGAACCACTTTCCGTTCCACGACCCTGCCCGCCACACAAGCTTGTTTCCGCTGCCTTTCAGGATGATCTGCGGCACACCACGGGCGTCAATACCATAGGAGTACTCTCCTAGAGCAGGGTCATCCGCCGACTTCCATGACGTTGTCATCCTAATCAGTCCCGTTCGAAAGTCGATGCCCATCTTCATCCCTGGAAGAAGCGTGTCTGATGGGTAGTCGAAGCTCTGCCACAGGATGTTGCCGTCTGCGTCGACAACCTGTAGGTTCCCCGTGTCCAACAGCCTAGCAACTGGCGGGCTGCTACTGCCGCTGCTGCTCGGAGTTGCGGCTTTATTGAAGGTGCTATTTGATTGCCAGTAGACGACCGTGCTGTTGGCGTTCGTAAGTACAAGGGTCCCGTTAGGGTCGAGCCTAAGTTGCACTCCACCGCTGTGAAAGGATTCCGCCGGAATGGGGTTCCGGCGATTGGCGACCCAGACCACCGTCTGGACTGCGATGTTGTTGTACCATAATCCCAGGTACTTGTTCTTGCTGCTGCCTGGAGAGAAGAAGCCAAGGCGGAAGTAGCCGGAGGGCGAGATCAGTGACCCGATGCTGTGAATGGGTACATCCGGGTTAAGAGTGTCTTGCTCCGGCTGCTGCTGCTGCTTAGTATTTGTGACGATCATGGAGAAGCATAGAAGCAGCGCTAACGCGGAGTTAGATTTTCTCATGGCGACTGGCTGCAGGTTTGGCGGTTGATTGACGTTGTGGTGGCTAGACAGTTCATGCACATGAGAGAGGATTATGTACAAAAGGATCTTTGATATCAGCGATGGAACTCATAGATGGACGGGATCTGTTAGCAATGAATGATTCATGTCCACTACTTGTTTCGTCTGTATATTCATTTCTTAGGTGGACTTCACTTACATATTCCTATCACAAGTCTCCGCCCCTTGAAACTTGCTTGTTTTCAAAGCCCACGACACAATTTGAGGAGAACCTATTATGTATCCTGTTAAAACAAGAACCGTGTACATATGCATTGAATCATGCGTAAGTTCCAACTGGGCGACGTGTTTGACTGGAGTGATAATATCAACAAATCTTAACAAATGATGATGATGATCGGCCGGATGAATGCTTCAGTCAATTTACATATCTCACCAGTCTACAGAGAAAGAGCCATGAAAGAATTGATTTGATTTTGAAAGGTCTAGATAAATTTTGTGAGGCAACTGTGTTAGAGTAGCATACTCGAATTTGGAGGATCCTCCATGAACGAAGCCATGTTAATCCCTAGAACCCCCATGATGACAGTGACAGTGCATGCAACACGTCAATGTCGGTGGCATCAATGAGAGTAGTGACGGCAGTGGTAGTGACCACATTGTGGGTTGATGAAAAGTAACCGGGAGAGAACAAGCGGAGAAGACTTCAAGCAAAAACGACTCCAAATGGAAACAAACACAAGAAAAATCGTATGTATCTTTCGGGAAGTCAAGTTTCTCTATCCTTTGGATTATCCGTAAAATGGGATTTTGTTCCCATAAGACCCCTGCTCAGTCTCTTATTTATAGTATTTGTATTATCTCTTCATCCATTATGAAGCAACACGATGGTTATGAAAATTCACCTCATAACCCCAATAGGTGTATCTCGTTGAAAAACTGCTAAATACAGTGGCAGAGCCAGGATTTGATCCTTGGGGGGTGCAAAATTATTTCAAACTTCTGTACAAATAATTACAATTATGTGAGAAATAAAACATGATAAAAAAACATTCCATATTAGCATGGCAAGATTCAAACAAGACACCTCACCAAAGGCTGCAGCAACAGTAACCGGTACACCATTTCAATGTCTACATGTTCTTGGCGTTCAAAGATGTAATATACAATATTCTACGTGTACACATAACAAAATTCTAATTAATGTGGACGGGGGGATTCGAACCTGCGTCCGGGGTGCACATGACAAAATTTTAATTAATGTCGAGGCAGGGATTCAAACCAGCGCCCCGGTGGTATATAGAAATGATGTCGACGCCACTGAACCAAAGGAACATTCGTGGGATACCATGGTTAATATGTTATATATTATGTATCTAAGTTAGGAACATATGGATATATTGGACATTTTTATTATTTTTGGGAGAGTCATGGCCCATGCTTGTCCCCTGACTCCGCCTCTGGCTAAATATATCTATTATTTATTTTGTCCCCATAAAAAAAAGATATAATATTTTTTACTTGGCCCAAAGTGACATGGGAATAAATTAATTAATTTTCTATTGATGCTCAATACAATTACTTCCATATATGAGAACAAGGTATGATTCATAGAGTTTGAATTTTAATAAATGAGTAATCCCTTCTATTCACTATAATATCTAAACATCTTAAATCTAGTGATATAAATTTTATGTATAGACTAGAGAAAAATTCTCTTTGTAATCAATATCTTCCTTTTGTGAGAATGTCTCCACCATTGATATAGCTTTGAATATGTCAATTTCACCATTCAAGCTTCTTTTGTATTAAAGACCCATTCACAATCAATAGCTTTAATACTCTTTAACAAAGGTAAAAGGACCCAAACTTATTTTTATCTAGGGATGCTAGTTCTTATTTCAGGGAATCAAAACAATTAGAATAATATTCACAGTCACTACTTGCGTAAAGGGTAAGGGATCAAAGTGCACATTTGACTCTTGAAGGTATACCCCATAGTTAAATGGGATGACTAGCTGATGCAACCCTATTTTAGGGCTTCATATTATTTCTTTTTATTCCTTAATCACATCTAGAGTTGGTAGAATGTATGTTATTTCCCAATTAATAATTTACCATCAAATGCACTTACATATGTTCTTTGCATGAGTTTCAGGTATTTTGATCATGATTTGGATGGAAGGGAGAGAATGAGGAGAATCCAAGGGTTTCTTCTCCCATGAAGGACCCTAAAGAGAGTCCAAGATCTTTATCAATCTACCCTAAGAGGTCAAAGAGTCAATCCAAAGAAAGAAACAATAAAGATGAGAAAATTGAACATAAAAGTGCAAGTAAAATCACCCAACACAGCCGTGTTGCCCAAGCTAAAATGACATTACAATTACAGACCTCAAGAGTTCAAGACAATCTCAGTTGCATGGCTGTGGTGGCTAGCATGCCTGTGCCAAGAAGGACAACACAATCATGCCAGCTAGAAGGATCATGCTTCTAAGATCTCAAGATGCCTATGCCACCAAGAACGATACCAAATCAAGCCACCCACCATGGTCGTGATACTTCACAACCACCATGCTCATGCTGGACAGGATGATCATGCCACCAACCTCAAGTTTTTCCTTTTCATGTATGATTTTCCCAAGTCTCAGTGCACTCATTCTCTCTCAGCACGATCGCGCAACCCTTCACACATCACGACCATTTTTCCTAGATCGGCCATGCTCCCATCAAAACCTAGCTCATTTTTAGCAATGGGCTTCCCATTTTGCCCCCACTTAACCATATGTTTCCTTAGTCCCAATGTATACATACGTGGTGGTTGGATCACAAGGTTAACACTTGTTGCCACCCACTCTTGCATTCATTTAGATCCCACCTACTCCCTCTCTATTTTCACCTTACCCTACCTCAAAACCTAATTTTCTAGGGTTTTGGCAACTTCCATGTACACTTACATGCCACCCATCTACCTTGGAGGGTGAAGGATAAGCTGATGCTACTAGGAGGTGAAGGAGGAGGAGTCTTCATCATGCTTCATGTCTATTCATTCCTCTACTACTTCTTGCGTTTCCTTTTCTTTTTCTATGTATAGCTAAGCCCCTTAATTGAGCTATTTGAGTGTAAATATATGACTTTAATAACATGTTGGGAGGTAATAATATGTAAACATTATGTTTCAAGTTTTGAGTGATTGTTTTCTACTTTTTTATCATTTCTCATATTTCATCTTGTGGTATGTGGTTGAAACATGGATTATATTTCAATTTATGATAGAAAACATCTAAGTCTAGGAGAATTGGCATATATGTGGATATCTTGGGATTGGATCCTAGGTACATATAATGGATCCCTAGATAGTTCCCCATGCTCACACATACATATCCCCTCTCTTCCTCTAAGATGTGAGATCTAAGTAGCTAGTTTATATGCACTTAATGAAATTGTCTTAGAGCTACCTAAAGGCTATATGGTATGCAATGTAAGGTGTAATAATTTCATTTCAATATTAAATTACATACCCTTAGACCCCAATTTCCTTAGGAGTGTCTGCCCTAAAAACTTAGACTTGATGGATCCTAATAGAATCTCACTTCAACCCTATTTCAAATGAGCCTCCTAAGGTTGGATTGGGAGTGCTAGGGACTAGTTCCCCTATAAAAATCATATTCCATCTGTGGAAAAAAAGTAGTTTATGGGTATTGTATATCATCAAACTTGTTGTTTGGTTTGACAATCTAAATGTATGAGTAATGTTGGCATGTTGTCACCCTCAACTGAGATTCTAGTCACATCACCTCAAGAAGCTCGCACCTCCATTAATCAGTTTACAAGCCTAATTGCTTTCTTGCTTAGTTAGTGTTAACTTTGTTAGTCCTTTCTCTTTCTTAACTGATCTCTTATCTGGTTCATGGTAGCTAGGCCTCGCTAGTAAAGTTAGTGTTACTTGTGCTTTCTTTAGCTAGTTAGTTTCTAGCTTATTCCTTTGGTTTCCCGAATTGCTAATTTCTATGTTAGTAGCTGCCTCTTCTAGGTTTCTAATTAGAATTGCTTTATTAGTTAGTGTAAGTGTTAACTCTTTCCTTGCTTTCTTTAGTCAAAATTGTTCTCTTTTTGCCTAGGGACCTTCTTTGCTAACTAGAATTACTTTCCTAAAATTGGAATACATATTGATTGCTTGTTGTCTTAAATTTCTTGCTCGACCCTTAGTATCATCAAACAACCCAAATCAAACCTTTAAAACCCTACACAAGGCTTTAGGAATGTAGCAACAAGAAACTAAGCTCCAGTGTCCCTTAACTCCTTATGGATTGACCCCTAATTTTCCACCTTCCTATGTTATAATAAAATCTCATGCACTTGCAGGAAAGTGTTTGAGTATTTAAGTGTGTCGATTAGGGTCATAAAAACTATTATACTAAGTGTTTGCGCTGCATGCGTGCTTCAAGCTTTCTTGTGTTGTTGATGACAAGCTAGGATGTTGGTGTAGTTAGCTTGTTTTTCTTTGATTCATTCCTACTTCCATCACCATTTGCTGTTCATTATTCTTTATGTTTCTTTTGCAAACTTGTATATTAACTTGGATTGTTTTTCTTGGTTGTGTGTTTGAAGGTCGCATTGTTGCATGTTTGGACATCGTTCACTTTCTATGGATTCATTCCTAGTAAATCTTCATATATGAAGGAGAAGGTGTAGAAACCAACACAAATAGGATGAGATGACCAATAGGGATGTGCAAAACCATGAGGTGGCACCTATCCCTCCTCCTTTGATAGTCAAAAAGCCACTTCATGATTACTTTATGCTTGGGAATTAAAGTGCATCGATTGCTACTAGAGTGGATCAAATGACAAGGCAACAATTCTCCATCCCACCAACACTTCTTGGACTTATCCCTACCTTCGATGGATTTGAGAATGAAAATATGTACAAGAACATTGATGCTTTTCTAGAGCTTTTTTCTAATTTTAGGACTCCTACAACCACTAACAATTCTACTTGGCTCACCTTGTTCCACTTCTCTCTCAGGGACAAGGGAAATGAGTGGTACTCTTCAAAAGTTGAGGTTGTCACTTGGGAAGCAATGAAGCATGATTTTTTGAAAAAGCTTTATTATATTTCTAAGTTGACTCATATGAGGAGATACATTAACTCCATTGCCCAGAAAGAGCATGAGTAGTTCTGTAACGACCCCGCCTCTCGGTAACCCCCAATTAAGGGAGACCGAAAGGTCGGTGCTGTTATCCAATTAACAGGATCAAAGGTTTGACAAATAATCAATAATAATTATGAAATTCTACTAACTAAACTGAAATTTGAGTATAAAATTAAATCTTTACTTACCTTTGAAAAACTTTGGAAATATATCTACCCAGAGCTTGAATCTACTTTATCTAATCCTCCTTGCACTTTATGTTTTAATTTCACAATGTGTCACTTTATCATTTGTTCCTTTCGGGGTTGTACCTAAAACGCCGACAAACAAAACGTCAGTCAGTATATCGAAATATACTGGTATGTGGGGAGGACCAAAAGTTTGCACATAAGGATAACAATCTAATTATCACAATCAAGTTAATTAACAAGCCAGTTTACACTTTTCAGTATGACATTCTCCACCGCTTTTGCCCTAACCCTGGCATACCCACCTTAGGGTTTCCTTTGCCAATGACTTAAGGCCACCTTCTCAATCCTGAGCTTGGTGCCTGGGGGTCACCACTCATGGTTCCCACTAGTCATGCAATATCATAGGCCACCTTCTCATTCTCGAGCTTGGTGCCTGGGGTCACCACTTAAGGTGTCCATTGGTCTACCCATCTGGGCCTGACCTTTGGCATCATCCATCAGGGTGGCATGTAAGTGTGAGAATCCATACTTCTATTATTAATGTGATAATCGTAGTGAATTTATAGTTTGCAAGTATGAACATCCAAACTGATAATTTGCATTCAATGCGATTAACCATCCAGAAAATCCTCAGGAAACTAAGGTGGTTATTCATAATTAATCACATACCTGATTTGTAGATTCAACAAGCTAATAATGATTCTAAGCAAGCAATTAATCCAAGAAGCATTTCAACAATCACAGAATTCCTGAAAAGCATACGTAACCTATTTACCACACTTTACCAAGAATATATCTATTTAATTGACTTGGATTCACTTTCTAGGGTTTCTAATCTGAAATGAGGTTTTATTAGGGTTCTTTTGATCTTTTTACAACTCTCCTCAATTATACCCTCGAAAAGTGGTTCTAAGCACAAAACCTTCACATATTCACATTAGAACCTTTTTATCATCTTAGGTTCCTTCCAGATTAACAACTCATAGTTCATTATGATCTAATTCACCTACGAATTCCATTAATTCCAACTTTATCCATTAGAAAACCCTAATTATCAAATTAAGGGTATCTATCCATGATTAGGAACTTTTTATATTCAAAATATCTTAGAACCATCATTTAACAACATATTATCATATTTTTAGAATTAAATATGATCTTATCCTCTTTTACCCTAAATTAGGGTTTCTAAGTGCTTATTCATCCATAATTGGTGTAAAACCCTAAATCATGCAATAAATCATCTAGATCATGTTCAAGTTCATCATTAACGTTTCAATAGGTTAGTATTACTTAATTTCGCTAATTAAGCATCATGAACCTAGCCATTAATTACAATTATGGTTTATAAACATAATTTCAAAGTACTTTTCATTAACTTAGCACACATTTGCAAATAAGTAAGAAATAAGGTTCTCAAACTAATTTTATTGTGTTCCTCGTATTTTTCTAAGAAACTTTCATGTATAAACGTTTTCCATCAGATATTCCTAGCTAATTCTATTAATTTTGCAAAGAAAAGCTATTTTCTGTAATTGATCAGAGAGGGAGAAATACCGAAAATTGCCGATCGTTTGATCGGTGTGTCACTGGTCCACCGATTAGATCTAACGCCCCACATCGATTCCACCCACTTACTCAGTTGTGTGCCCTTCCCTTTCAGCCAATCCGTTGGATCGTGCTTGAGTCTACGATGGTCCCAAATATCAAGGCTACTTGCTCATCTCCTTCTTCTTCTTTTGCTCTTCATATCACGACGGCGCCGCGGCGGAAGCTTCTCCTGAGAGAGTTTGATCGAGAGAGAGAGATAGAGAGAGAGAGAGAGAAAACTGAGACCTAATAGGTGGCTGCTCGAGATTGCTAGGGTGTTAGGAGTCGAGCGATGGTCTATATATAGGACTAGGGGCGGTTCTTTTAGTGTTTATATCCTTTCCGCTACCCTTGCTTCTGGCCCAATTGGGCGTTTCCTCCATACGCGAAGAAAGGTGTCCAAACTATGGTCGAGAAACTTCGATTCCCTCTCGCGGACCCAAAGGACAAGTTTTCATGCTCGCACAAGCTTTGAATCAAACAGAAAACAAAGGGGAAAGTTCGGCCGCTGACTGACTTTCTTTTCATAGGAGATCTGCTTGCTTCCCAATATGAGTGGCGAATGCCTCTTTGATTGCTTGATCCCGAAACATATGTTCCATGGCTAGAGTTTGAGTCCTTCTGGGACTCTGACGATGAGTGGCGCCCGTTCTATTAAGATCCAACGGGCCACATCACGCCCATTTTATCAAAAAGGAAACTATTTTCCTAATTTCCAAGATAAATCACAAATTGAAGGATAACTTGTAAAAGCAATAACTCCCAAACCAAGTATCCAATAAATCCCAAATTTGGAGGAAGTCCATAATGACTTAATCTAGCTCTCTACCTAAATTTGGCTCATTATCTCAAATAAAACGTTCCTTTTATTTAAGTGTATGATATCTCTTAATTATATATACTTTTCACCTATTTTCTCTTTCCTTTGCTGTTAAATTATTATTTTGAGTTCCTTGAAACTCAAGGAACCTTAATGGATCGAAATCCTCTCTTGGGGATATTTCCTTAGCCTCTTTCCTTATCTTTCATCCCTTTTCTTATTATTTTACTTTTTCTTTATTAAAATATCTCTTTTTGAGTATTTCTCTTTATCTCTCTTTTATTTTCCTTATTTGGAGTTCCTTTTAACATTAGGAATCCTTTGGATACGAAAATCCACCAAGATAACTCAATTATACCTTTTTCCACATGTTTTCTACATTTTATCATTATTTTCAATTTCTTTCTTAACAAGGAGATACTTAATTGATCTTTTATTTTCTTATTGCATTTTCTATGCAACTTTGGACTCCTTGGAACACAAGGAACCCATGTGGCACGAAATCCACTTTTGGATTAAGTTTTTTGCCTTCTAGAGGTTTCCACACCTTTCTTTTCTCAAAAACTCCATTATTCATTTACTAATTGGAATTCCTTGTTATTGGGCCCAATAGCCAATAAAGCCCACAACACAATCATCAAGGCTATTGTGAACGAAATTCATGCATTCAATCAAAAGACATCATTATTTGTTCATTTATCTTTATTATGAGAAATCACATTTCTCATCAAATGAACCCAAAAATTGGGGTTGTAACAAGTTCCCACAAAGTTGATAGAGATTTCAAAAGATGTTGCAGGATGGTCCTTACCATGAAGTACCCATATGGAAATTGGTTCAATCCTTCTATATAGGACTTTCTAAAATGAGTCAAACTTCGGTGGACTCATCTTCTAGTGGAGATTTCTTTGCCAAACTTCCTAAAGAGTCTTAGACTCTTTTTGATCACCTAGTTCAGAACTCACAAGTACCAACACTCTAATGTGAGTCCTCATGATGATAGGAACTGGATCACTGTACCCCCCCCTCAAGTCAAGGATGATATAAACCCTAAAATGATCAAACTCTTGGTGGATATTATGGATATCATGAATACTCACCTGAGAGGCTACTTTAGCCAATTTTCCATTCCTTGGAGTCTCTTTCTAAGGAGGTGCAAGCACTACACTCTTTTTGAAACTACAACAACCAAGGTCCTATGTCAAACTCCTATACTCTAGAATGAATGAATCATCCAAACTTTTCATGGAGGCAACAAGGAGACAATGGACAAAGGAATAACTTTAGATTTGAAGTAAAAGTGCTAGGGAGGTTGAGAAACTTGTATGAGGTCAAGAAAGATGTGTCCACTCATGGACAAACCATCACATAGCTTGAGTAAAGGTTGGACCAAATTTCTCTATCACTTGATCGTCGTGAGGAGGGGAGACTTCCTTCTGAAACCATAGCCAATCCAATCAATGTTAGTGGTTCCATGGGTGCTCCTCAAGGCACCGATTTTCCACCACTAGGTACAAAAATATAGAGGATCTCACAACCCTTACTCTCCTCCACCATCTCTACCTCCATACAACTTCCAATATACCTCACAACTAGTACCTTAATACCAAACACCGCTACCACAATATCAATCACCACTACAACTACCTCCCCAAAAACCTTCACATCAACTTCCAAAACACCTCACACACCACCAAATACTAACCACCACTACAACAATCTCCATAACAACCACCCTACATCCTCCAAAATCCTAACCGACCATACAAATGATCACCACAACCATCATCATCATGAGATCCCCCTCCACCCCATGAGAAAGTGAACATTGTGACGATCTTGATGTGTGAAAAGGTTGTTGAGAAGCCCAAAAATAGAAAGAAAAAATTTGACAAAGACCAAATTGAAATACCATTGCCAAAAAAAGTCCTTGTGAAATTCCCAAGGGCACTAAGAATTATTATGTCCTACCTTCTTGTGAAAGTGCCCCACCTTGTGAGATGATAACACTATTTTGTGAGAGTTACGTTTGCACTAGAAATATTTTAGTACCACTTTCTTGTGAGAGTGCCATGTGCACTAAGAATTCTACAGTCCCACTGAATTTTGGGAAGATGATACCCACTATTGTCCCACCTTTTTTTGAGTTGATGACAACAATTATTCCACCCTGATACATCAAGAAACCTTCTATTGATGCCCAGAATCTCTCAAACTATTTTAGACTATGTTAATGCAAATGAGCCACTTTTACTTGATGCCTTAGAAGATACCTTCTCCAAAGGGATGCATGAACATAAAATGAGCTTTATGGAGGTATTGAGGAGAGGGAAAGAAAATATTTCACTACACATGACATTATTCAATATTTTTGTATCAGAAAGAGGAATATGATGGGGAAACCAATCAAGAGTATTAGGTTACCTATATAAGAAATCTTCATATTAGACCGTCCTTTCCCTAATAATAAGGGAGACCCAGGTGTCATTCTTATTTCTTGTTATATCATTTTCCTATTTGTTGAACATGAAATTATTGACTTAGGCTCAAGGTCATATTCATTTCCTATAGTGTGTTTGTGAAGCTTTTCCTAGAAAGGTCATACCCAACTGATTGCATTCTCTTGATGGTTGATGGCTCTAGTAGAATGTCTAATGGAATGATATATAATAAGATAGTAATGTTGGCTAAAACATTACATGAAACATACCCAATTGATATTCTTGTATTGGAAATAAATTCAAATGAGAAGACTTACATGATCTTGGGAAGGCCGTTCTTGTCCACATTTGATGTAGAAATCAAAGTATATGCCTACACTTTGACAGTTACATACTTGAGTAAAAATATAGACATCATAATGTGCATTGCCAAGGAGATCCATGACTTGATTAATGATGAATTATACATTTTGATAGACTATTATGAGTTGACAAAAGGGTAAGTTGAAAGGGACAATCTTGACATGTCTATGACTGTGACGTCCCCGGATTTTCTAAAACTTAATCTGATGTGCGACGTCTAAATTGAAACCCTCACCTCAGCGAGCATTCCAATTTAAACATCCCACACTAGGCTAAGAAGAAGAAAATTGAGGGAGTCAGAAGGAAACCATCAGTAGCACATGTACATGAACAATAATAAAACCATACACACATGTTCACCATTCAACATATAATTACAACATGAATTGTTACAACATTTGATATTACACATTGAACAACAAACTTCTACATATACATGTACTACATCTAAACTACATGATCCTAAGACAACAGGTCCACCTGTACATCAGCTCGCCACACAACTCTCAACTATCCTGGATCTTCAAGAGCATAACCACAACCTAAACAAAAGATTACATGCGGTACACGTCAGCACAATATTTCAAGAATATTGTACTGAGTACGCCTATGTGCCTTTTTATATACCTCTTATCATATCTTGGCGATAAGATAAAACTAATATACTTGGCAGTAACAGAAGAATATAAGAAAAGCATATACTTGCACAAAGATATTCAATAACAAAAGAGAACACATATTTTAAGCTTATTTTCCATTATATCTCAAGGCCTTTATGATCACTACCAAAGAGTTGGATCATATGTACACTGTGACCACTACCAAAGAGTTGGGTCCAAGCACACTACCAAAGAGTTGGTGATTTCATATGTACAATGTGACCACTACCAAAGAGTTCGGTCACTTCCAAGCACACTTCCAAAGAGTTAGTGCTTTCATATAATGGAACATATATATCATGTTTGATGTGTTCATAGCAGTAAGTATGGAAAATCATGCAATATATTATACAAGAACAATCATTTCATCCAATACCATATGCCAAGTATTTTACTATGCATATAACACAAGCATATTGTATAATAAGCCAAGTAAGAGGTAATGGCGTACCTTCCAAAGAGACATCATAATCACATATACTCCTGATGTCATCTATAACCTTGGTCAAACCTGATCAAGACAAGATCATATACTATCATCAGGTTCTCATTATCTAACATCCCATCTTAACCCTAAACGTGTTCATATTAGGGTTTGCTTACTCATTAGGATATGTGCATCATTACTTACATTATTGTCTTATATTTATTTTACTGATGTCATTTTCCAGATTACATCTCATTATCAAAGTTCATCATCTGAACATTAGGTTCCGTATCCTTTTTGTGCACATATTAACCCTAGGTTACATCATTAACCTAGATTAGGGTTTTATATCACATTAAGAGCAAACATCATCGTATAACATGGATTATGTTCATCATTATGATCTCATAATTAATTCTGAGGTTCCAGATACTGATATGAGCTTACTCTATAAATT
Organism: Alisma plantago-aquatica; assembly: GCA_963693085.1. NCBI lineage: Eukaryota > Viridiplantae > Streptophyta > Magnoliopsida > Alismatales > Alismataceae > Alisma > Alisma plantago-aquatica. The sequence continues at coordinate 512,890,856 of OY856415.1, forward strand.
TCATCATTTATTGAGCATGTATGCATTAATTGCATTTTATTAGGGTTATTAGCCCTAATTAGCCATATTAGTCAAATTATATGCTTTCATGCATCATCGTGACCATATTTGACATCATATGCATTATAAACATAATCACGATTCTACTGACATTTTATCATGATTTTAGGCCATTGTTTGATATTTATTATCCATCATTTGAGCATTTACTAAATCTTTTACCTTTTTCGGCGAACAGAAAGGCACCACGTGTCCTCTCAGCTCCTGGCTCGTCTGCTTGCTAGTTGAACCAGAGGTTTAGGGGTTTTGAACCTGGTTATGTTTGATTCAGTCGGTTCGGGGTTTCTCCCCTCATCCTTCTTTCTTCCGCTCGACCCAGCGTTGGCTGCAAGGGTTCTCCGTCTAGCGCCCGCTTGAAGGAGGCTCTATTCAGGTAAGAATGAGGGCCACCGCCGCTTTGTTCAGGTGAGAAATAGGTGCCCCTCTCCTCCCCCGCAGGCTCCAATGACAACCCCTTAGGCTGTGACGACGCTGAAATGGCCTACTCGCTAGCAAAGCTTTTCCTCTTCTCGCCTGAACCCCACGCTGCATGTGCCTGATCCCAGCGCCGTCGCTTGCTCTCAGTGTAGAGCTACTGTTGGATCCTAGATGGGTGATTAGATGCTCTAGAGGGGGGGGTGAATAGTGCTGAAAGAACTTAAACAAAACTCATTAAACCTTCAAATTATATGACAAGATAAGGTTGCTAAATAGGTAATTTGAGTGGAACTAAATCATGCATAGCAAGGATAAGAGAGATTGAACATGCATCAAATTAGACAAGCTATTTATAGTGGTTCCACACTTCAAACTAGAAGTGTGTCAGTCCACTTTCCTAGAGAGGTCAACCTCTAGGACTTCAACCAATTGCACTCTTATATTCAATTATAAGACTTACAATACAAGACCAACAAAGGACTTACCAATCCAATACAAAGAGTCTTCAACCTTACCAAGGACTTACCCACTTTGCAAGAGCCTTTGTCCTTCTCCAAGGACTTACCCACTCTTGCACAAGTCTTCGGCCTTGTAGGAATTACCCACTCTTCTTGGATCTTCCGTCTTTGACTTCACCTTCACTCCGAGAAGCTTTCCACCAAGGTCTTACCCACTTGAGCTTGAGTCTTCTGCCTTCTCCAAGGGCTTACCCACTCTAGCTCCAAGTCTTTAGCCTTGATCTTCACCAAGGGACTTCTTCCCTCGTTCTTCTTCACCTCTCTTGGACAAGAGAGAGAACCTTCATCTTCATGATTGCAAATGATAGAAAGGGAGGTGGTGGAAGTGAGAGCCTCACAAGATATACAAATAGGACTAGCTCTCTTACAGATTTCCTACTCACTCTAATGGATGTAGCAAGTGATTAAGCTTAGAGAGAGAGAGGAGGCTGTAGGAAGCAATCAACTATAGAATAGGAACCTCACAAAGAGTTTGCAATGAATGCTCAACCTTGGAATGAAGCCCAAGGGGTCCTATTTATAGCAGGGGATGCCTCTTAGCCTTTGGGAACACTTGTGAACGAAAACTAGCCGTTTTGTGGCTTGCAACGGATCTATTTTTACTTGTTGCAACTCCACAACGGCTAGAAACACTTTTCTGCACTTTTCCGTACAGTGCATTCGGTCGAGTTTCTATATGTGTAACTCGACCGATCAAGTAGCAGGCAGCCCGATATTGAAATGATCGGTCGAGTTTGTTCTGAGGAAACTCGACCGACCATTCCAACTGTAACTGGCCTACTACCCAATCGGTCGAGTTCTGTGAGTGCACAACTCGACCGATGCAATCTTCAGAAAATCGACCAAGGTTGATCGGTCGAGTTTCAGGGTGGGAAACTCGACCGAACAAGTGCCTGTAATTGATTTTCAAAGTTGCATTAAAAGTGCTCTAAAATTCGATCTAAGTGTTCCTGATATTTTTCTAAGCTTAATTACAAGTCATACAATCATTACAAGTGATTTACAACATGATTCTAATGGATATACATCATATTACAAAAATGTGCACTTGTATGACTTTGACTTGTCTTTTCTCCAATTTGAGATGCGCAAGTTAGGGCAATTGGAGTGTGTCTATACCTAATCTAAAATCACTCAAGTAGAAGCATTAGACACCAATATGTGGAATGGTTAGTCATCATCAAAACACGGGTTTAGTCAATTTAGACGTGAGCCAACATTGACCTAATTGACCTTGAGTTAACATTCTCTCCCTTTTTGAAGATGACAAATCATTCCATAATTGTATTGAAAGCATTTAAGTAAATTTATACCTTTGGAGAAACCTAGGGGTTTCAATAGGACTAAGCTCATATGCTCCCCCTCAATTGATGCGCATGGAGTTTTCATACTCCCCCTCAATTGATGCTATTTCTCCTGCATTGGTTAGCTTTCATAACATTTATAGAATACCATGTCTTCTACTCATATATGTTCTACACATATATGTCTTCTCCCCTTTACCTTCTCCCTTTACATGAACATACTTCTCTTCTTCATATAAGACATGCCTTCTTCCTCTTTTTAAAAGAAGACATTACCTTTCTCCCCCTTTGTCATTTCAAAAAGGTGGGGGTTATGAAGAAAAAAGAAACATCACTTGTTAAAGAGAAAGGAGATAACACAAATATATAAGGAGAGTAGAAGAGCGCAGATAGGGGCTTGTCCAAGCATAGAAAGAAAAGCAAGTTAAAGCATATACTTGAACATCCCAAAAATGCAAGATAAAGTGCTGCAGAAAAACAATAAATCACAATTTTGACCCTCAAGATGATGGAATTTGACCAAAAACCATCGGAGCTCATGGAAGAGCAATGAGTCTTGCTCAGAAGGGTGTTTCTGCATAAAAAACACTATACTTGCAACAAAAACTGAAATTGGAGCAAAACCTGCATAAAATCCAAAAATACTCCAATTTCTACATATAATGTAGCTCTATGTGCCCTGCATCACAATTTTATGCAAGCAACTCAAGATAGTAGATATGCAATTCAAGGAACAATCTTGAGCATGTATGAGATAAGATACAAGCATAACATATAGATGATCAAAGATGGCAATTATTTGACAGGGTTAGAACTACATGTATGTGAACTACTGGTAGATGATATCACAAGTTAGGGCTGCTAGTAGGATCTAGATCATAGCAAGAGATACTAAAAGATACACAAGATAAAGCAAGCTATGAATAGATGTAGAGATATATCCAAACAAAGAGATATGCAATTTTAGAAGCATGAAAGGATATAACTCACATACAAATATGCATCATTACCAGAAGATGATTACCACTAAGAACCTCAAGGTTGTATCAAAACAAGATATACACCTAGAAAGATGTAGCAAGTTAGAGCACAACGGAAGCGATTTTAGACACAACCAAGAGATCCAAAGAGATCATCATCAAAACCTACAAAACAACTCAAAGAAAGTAATTGCTAGATATAGATATACCAATTTAGAGCAATTAGAGAGATAGAGTTGTATGCAAGATAGGCAATTTTAAAACATGGCAATATGCATATATAAAGATACCAAAAGAGAGTGCCAAAGAATAAGGCTATTGGTTGAGAAAATCTAGTTGAGAGGGAAATTCTCATCCAATAAGCCAACTGTATATTCTGTGCACAGTGTGATCGGTCGAGTTCTGTGCATTGTCAACTCGACCGATGACAGCTACTGGCAACACTCTTGGTGCCTATCAGTCGAGTTTCAATAGGGCAAACTCGACCGACAGATCAGCTGTCAAAAAAGCACATATATTTCATAAAGTCATATTTAAAGGCATGCTAAAAATACAAACCATATCCAAACATGTCTAAGCAAGTTAGTAATGCACTATAGAAGCATTAGAAATAGTTTTTGAGTAAGAGTGTGAAAAGAAACACAAAATGCCACTTTTGACTCAAAAACCATATGTATAGTGCACACTAACTTGACAAAACAAGTTAGAAATGGTTATAAGCAATAAAACCATTACTTTTGTACTTACCATTTCCTTTTCCACTTGTTGTCACCCTCTACAAATCTCACCTTTCTTCTTTCATGTGGATTGAGAAGTCAATTTGCAATTCAATAGCTCAAGTCAATCCATTTACAATTACCTATAGGAAGAAAGATGAAATGGTCCCCGATCATGTTTTTGGGTCCAGAGGGGTTAGTTTAGCAACCCAAGTCCTATTGCTCTTGGGTGCTTTCCTAAAAGGACAACAAGTAGAATAATGACCAATTTCTTTACAATAGTTGCATGTTCCCATAGTCTTGGAACTAGAGGATTCTCCATGGAATATTGGAGGTCCTTTATCTTTGTTGTTCCCTTGACTACTATCATACCCTAAACCATGTCTACCAATTTGTTTAGTAGTATGGTGTAGGATGTCATTAAGACTCTTTTTACCAACTAAGAATCTTTGCAAGGATGATCTCAAACTGTCATTATCATGCTTAAGAGAAGCAATAGTAGAAGAAAAATTATTGATATTATCTCTAGCATGCAAAAGATCATTTTCTAAGCAAAGAGTTTTAGTTAAATAAGAATCTCTATCAATATGAAGAGCAGCAACATCATTCTCTCTATTTGTATAACTATAACAAGGTTCATGCCCATTGATTTTAGCAAGCAAGGAGGCATTTTCAGAATTAAGCACCACTAATTCTCTTTGATAAGAATAGATTTCTTCTCTCCTAGCATCATCAATAAGCTTGAGTTCTACGTTTTCAGTTTTAAGAGTATCGAGCTCATGCATGAGAGAATCAACAATTAAAGTATGCTCTTCATTAGAACTAGGCATGAGAGGTTGAGCTTCTAGAAATTTAATCTTATCAAGTAAACTAGCATTTTCAAGTTTAAGAGAGTCTACTTGGCTAAGACAATCATTTTTATCAATAAGCAAGCAAGAATTTGCATATTCAAGATCATCTAGTTCTATATGCAAATTATCAACAATTTTAGCAAGCTTTTTCTTTTTCTTTTTAGAAGACTTATAAGAGGCACAAATATCATGAATAATAGCAATTAAAGATTCTTTATCTAAAGAGTCTAGATTTACCTCATTTGAGTCTTCACTTGTTGATGCTACAAGAGCAAAATGACATTCTCCTTCATCACTAGAGCTTGAGCTTGATCCTTCACATGAATCTTCACTTGAGCTTGAGTTGGAGGAGCCACTTGAGCTTGAGTGCCATTTCTCCTTCTTGTGAAGATGGGTCTTTTTGCCTTGTGGGCAATCTTCCTTGTAGTGACCCTTCTTTCCACATGTGAAGCACCGGATGGAGGAGGACTTGCCTTTGTAGAGTCTACCCTTGGAGTACATGGCATCTTCTTCAACTTGAGAGAATGGAGAGGCTTGACCAACAATAGCCTTGATTTGAGCTTTGATTTCAGCCTTCTTCATTCTCTTGAGTTCTTTCTCCTCTTGTCTTTCTAATTCCTCCCTCTTGTCAAGTGTGGCTTCATGTGCTTGTAGATTTCGAATGAGCTCTTCAATAGGAATATCCCTAAGAGACCTTGCTTCTTCAATGGAAGTCACCTTGGATTCCCATCTCTTGGGGAGAGTTCTAAGGATCTTTGAGTTGATCTCTCCACTAGACATAGGATGTCCTAGAATAGAAAGACCATTCAAGATGGTGTTGAGCCTTGAGTACATGTTGGCTATGCTCTCCTCCTTTCCCATCTTGAAGTTCTCAAGCAACCCTTTGAGCATGTAGACTTTGCTTTCCTTCACTTGATCTGTCCCTTCATAAGTGATGCAAAGCTTTCTCCATACCTCATAGGCCGTCTCACAAGAGAAAATTCGGTTGAACTCGGTGGGGGTCATGGAGGCATATAGGATGTGCATGGCTCTAGCATTCAAGGTTGCTTTCATCAAGGTGGCTTCATCCCATTCTTCAATGTTTGTCTTTGGTAGAATGTATGGGCTGTTCACCATTTGCCACATCTCGAGACTTGATCCTTGGATGAAGAATTGAAGTCTTCTTCTCCAATAGAGGAAGTTGCTCCCATCAAAGATTGGAAGGCTGGTCGAGAATCTCCCTCCTTGGTAGTCACCCATCTTCTCCTACTTGTTGAAGTATGCTTGGAGAAGACCCGCTCTGATACCACTTGTTGGATCCTAGATGGGTGATTAGATGCTCTAGAGGGGGGTGAATAGAGCTGAAAGAACTTAAATAAAACTCATTAAACCTTCAAAGTATATGACAAGATAAGGTTGCTAAATAGGTAATTTGAGTGCAACTAAATCATGCATAGCAAGGATAAGAGAGATTGAACATGCATCAAATTAGACAAGCTATTTAGAGTGGTTCCACACTTCAAACTAGAAGTGTGTCAGTCCACTTGCCTAGAGAGGTCAACCTCTAGGACTTCAACCAATTGCACTCTTATATTCAATTATAAGACTTACAATACAAGACCAACAAAGGACATACCAATCCAATACAAAGAGTCTTCAACCTTACCAAGGACTTACCCACTTTGCAAGAGCCTTCGGCCTTCTCCAAGGACTTACCCACTCTTGCACAAGTCTTCGGCCTTGTAGGAATTACCCACTCTTCTTGGATCTTCCGCCTTTGACTTCACCTTCACTCGGAGAAGCTTTCCACCAAGGTCTTACCCACTTGAGCTTGAGTCTTCTGCCTTCTCCAAGGGCTTACCCACTCTAGCTCCAAGTCTTTAGCCTTGATCTCCACCAAGGGACTCCTTCCCTTGTTCTTCTTCACCTCTCTTGGACAAGAGAGAGAACCTTCATCTTCATGATTGCAAATGATAGAAGGGGAGGTGGTGGAAGTGAGAGCCTCACAAGATATACAAATAGGACTAGCTCTCTTATAGATTTCCTACTCACTCTAATGGATGTAGCAAGTGATTAAGCTTAGAGAGAGAGAGGAGGCTGTAGGAAGCAATCAACTATAGAATAGGAACCTCACAAAGAGTTTGCAATGAATGCTCAACCTTGGAATGAAGCCCAAGGGGTCCTATTTATAGCTGGGGATGCCTCTTAGCCTTTGGGAACACTTGTGAACGAAAACTAGCCATTTTGTGGCTTGCAACGGATCTATTTTTACTTGTTGCAACTCCACAACAGCTAGAAACACTTTTCTGCACTTTTCCGTACAGTGCATTCGGTCGAGTTTCTATATGTGTAACTCGACCGATCAAGTAGCAGGCAGCCCGATATTGAAATGATCGGTCGAGTTTGTTCTGAGGAAACTCGACCGACCATTCCAACTGGAACTGGCCTACTACCCAATCGGTCGAGTTCTGTGAGTGCACAACTCGACCGATGCAATCTTCAGAAAATCGACCAAGGTTGATCGATCGAGTTTCAGGGTGGGAAACTCGACCGAACAAGTGCCTGTAATTGATTTTCAAAGTTGCATTAAAAGTGCTCTAAAATTCGATCTAAGTGTTCCTGATATTTTTCTAAGCTTAATTACAAGTCATACAATCATTACAAGTGATTTACAACATGATTCTAATGGATATACATCATATTACAAAAATGTGCACTTGTATGACTTTGACTTGTCTTTTCTCCAATTTGAGATGCGCAAGTTAGGGCAATTGGAGTGTGTCTATACCTAATCTGAAATCACTCAAGTAGAAGCATTAGACACCAATATGTGGAATGGTTAGTCATCATCAAAACACGGGTTTTGTCAATTTAGACGTGAGTCAACATTGACCTAATTGACCTTGAGTCAACAGCTACCACCATGAGGTGGATTCTTTCATGATACCTAACCTCCCACGCCGCTAGCTCTGTGGGACTCTGCCCTCACCACCAACAACAGTGCCGCCACCTGTTCTTCTGCCCAAGCCACCACCTTGGTGAAGATCTTCAGCAGCGGTCGGCCGCCTAATCTCCACCCTCGTCTCCCTGCTGTACTCTGATTCTCATCTTTTTTCTGTGATCCAGCGCTATTCCCGCGTGCAGACTACGAAGACGCTGCCGCTGGCTTGGCTCCATGCCGCTAGCCTTTCAGGTGGATCGCAACTGAACGATCGTCATCGGGGTCATCATAACCCCATTGTTGGTTAGCATCACCATGAGGTTCACCTACTGAGAGTGCCTCCACCAACCCCGTCATCCTTTCTGTGATCTCCGCCATTGGCACGGTCTGATCTGTGCACCTAGCTCTTCGCGGCTCCTCCCTGTCTCCCAAGGGAGCCCTCCAGGTTGAGTTTGCCCCACTGCAGCCTGTCATGGTTCATGGATCAGCGCCGCCGGCTGGTCCTCTGGTGTATGATCGTCTACGGACTTCCTCCTCGTGAGTCACCTACAAAAGGCAGTGAAGAGGTGGGGAGGAGCTGGACCTGGAACTATCTGGTCTAGTGGTGGTTTTCTTCAGATGAGGGGTCATCCGACTTCTCTCCTTGTACCGAAGGCAACTGTCCACTTCAGAGCTACAAAAGAGCCACGATCCATCACAACTCGCGATCCCAGTTTCCAGTTCTTCACACCCACGTTTCCATGTCGAACTGATCTTGGAGATACCCTTTTAGCCATTAGATCTGACCCATCCAATGGTCTGGACAGGGTGTACATCAGCAATCTGCGACTCCTCAAGCCAGGGAAGCGTGACAACCAAACTTAGGTCTAATAAACACCAAAAAGGCACATTATTTCACACATTTCAAACCCAATTAACTTCCTCCAGGAACAACCAATTGTCACCCAATTTTAACCATAGCTTCCTCACTATTCAAGGTACCTTGTACACGAATTAGGTGCCAAAACTCAATTGCTAGACCATTCAATTAAATTCCTCAATTAGTCATAACTTATAGATCCAAATCATTATACAAACTTTAATCAACACTCCAACTTTACTAAAACACTTGGATTCTCACAAATCAACATGCAAGACTTCACTTGTGTCACTGGACATTTTAGGATTCCAAAAGTGCACTCCATCACATCCTACACACCTTAAAAGAAATTCCGTCCTCGAAATTAAGCCAGAAAAACCCACTTTGTCAGATCATATACGTCTTAAAAGAACTTTCGTCCTCGAAAGTCAACCATACTCGTACTCCAAGGAAAACTACCATGTCTTCATCCACATGTGCGCATTCTTCTATGTGTATCATATCCGCAAAGGTTACCTAGAACCATGTATCCAAAGCACTATTAGAGGGTTTACAACCATCTTGGTTGCACAAACACTCCATTTAGGGTTGAACTCAAGGTTTAGAAACTTAGGTTATGTCATGACATATCTCATATATCAGGGTTGCATCCTTATCTTACCCATGCATTATGGTTTCCAACATCATATTACCATGTTCAAAAGGAGTTAACCCAAGTTAACCCATACATCAAGGTGTCATCAACATTATGTTGTGCTAGCTATCACACTATATTTTCCATCTTTATTAATCATTAAGATTAACACATCATTTAACATGCTTCATTCATATGATCTTATTTCATTGTTCATACTAAATTTCAACATTTACTAGTGATTTCATCACAAGATTAACCAACAATATTACATTACTATCATCATTATATATGTATATGGTTAACCAGTTATGCATTTCTATCTATTACACCATCTCTAGGTTTCCATCATGTCATGTTTATATAGCATGTCTCGAGATTAGATCACACCCTTACATATTTTATATCATGGTAGTGCTTAAGTAAACTTATACAAGTGGCTTATTAAACATATATCAAAACTTTATCTAATCCAACTGAGGTTCTCCTGACCCATATCATGAGGGTAGTGCCATGCTCAGTCTCTCTGAGCTCACTCAACTCTATGAGTATCTCACATGCATATACTTTATCTTTCCTCTCAGTCTAGGGTTCTTAGGTTACCTCATTGGCACTAGTGATAGCTTTACAAGCTCTTGCCACAAAAGCACAAACCAAAACATGCTATGACATACTATCATAGATCTCTACCCATGAAACATCTTTACCCAAAACTCTCATATATACACCACTAGATTCTTATGTGGAAAACCACCAACCCGAGCATGAGGCTTCAGAGAAACTAACATAGCTACCTCCTCCAGGGTCTTGGGACTCTCTCTCCCTCACCCAGATGGTAGGCACTCATATTTCCTTATTCACATATGCATACATAACCAGCCTCTCTCTGACTCTAGGGTTTGGCACTCCCAAAGACATCTAGGGTTCAACAAACTATAGGAATCATGCATAGAGAAACTCAACTCGATCAGTCAGGAGTATTCTAGTTTAGGACATATCATATCACATATCTCATATCATGGAGTCTAGGTTCTCTAACCTTCTCCCAATGGGTCTCACTCTCACTGGAGTTAACCCTGGAACTGGTCCCAACACTAGAGGTCCTCCTTCATAAAAGAGCTTGAGGCTCATGCTGACTCACAACCTTGTCTTAACTTAACAAGTCTTATCTCATAAAAGCCTAGTTACTTGCATCATCAAAACTTATCTCAAATCCTCAAACTGAACTTAAGTCCTCAAAGACAAACATATATCATCATAAACTGTCTTATATCATCTATATAAGACTTACACCATATCATCAAAACTTATTTCATCTATTCCATCTACCATATAATCCAACAAGGCTCTAGACATCTAATCTAGAACTACTCTCTCTTCTAGACTGATGTCATTCACTTTCAATTAGGTTACATGAAAACCTCCTACTCGTACTTGTGTGGGGACACATTTTTGTAATACATATACATATTAAAATATTATATAGTTTTTCTCTGATAAAACAAGCGTCAGAGAAAACTATCGAGGTTTGATTCATTTGGAATCAAAAACCAAAACCAGAAACGAGTGTCCCACACATAGTAGAGAGTCCAGTGTCATGAAAACTAGTGAAAAGGGTGAGAAAAGGGTAGACTAGTATAACTACTCTAGACAACGAGCACCATATGTCTAGGGTTTCTCTTCCCTTGATGCACATCATTTCCAAATAGTACAACGTCCCATACCGCTGCACTACAAGGAAAGAATGACATCTAAGGACTTGCTACTCAACAAGCACCAGTCTAGACCTAGTTCTCGGACATCTAGGTGCTAACCTAGAGGCTAGGTCAGATCTAATCTCTAAAAGACAACTAATCTAACCCTAAAAGATTATTAAGGTTCAAGATTCTTTAGTTTTGAGTTGCATGATGAGCAAATGTCAGGCTTTGCTATTGTTCATGATCTGATACCACCTGTGACGTCCCCGGATTTTCTAAAACTTAATCTGATGTGTGACGTCTAAATTGAAACCCTCACCTCAGCGAGCATTCCAATTTAAACATCCCACACTAGGCTAAGAAGAAGAAAATCGAGGGAGTCAGAAGGAAACCATCAGTAGCACATGTACATGAACAATAATAAAACCATACACACATGTTCACCATTCAACATATAATTACAACATGAATTGTTACAACATTTGATATTACACATTGAACAACAAACTTCTACATATACATGTACTACATCTAAACCACAGGATCCTAAGACAACAGGTCCACCTGTACATCAACTCCCCACACAACTCTCAACTATCCTGGATCTTCAAGAGCATAACCACAACCTAAACAAAAGATTACATGCGGTACACGTCAGCACAATATTTCAAGAATATTGTACTGAGTACGCCTACGTGTCTTTTTATATACCTCTTATCATATCTTAGCAATAAGATAAAACTAATATACTTGGCAGTAACAGAAGAATATAAGAAAAGCATATACTTGCACAAAGATATTCAATAACAAAAGAGAATACATATTTTAAGCTTATTTTCCATTATATCTCAAGGCCTTTATGATCACTACCAAAGAGTTGGATCATATGTACACTGTGACCACTACCAAAGAGTTGGGTCCAAGCACACTACCAAAGAGTTGGTGCTTCCATATGTACAATGTGACCACTACCAAAGAGTTTGGTCACTTCCAAGCACACTGCCAAAGAGTTGGCACTTTCATATAATGGAACATATATATCATGTTTGATGTGTTCATAGCAGTAAGTATGGAAAATCATGCAATATATTATACAAGAACAATCATTTCATCCAATACCATATGCCAAGTATTTTACTATGTATATAACACAAGAATATTGTATAATAAGCCAAGTAAGAGGTAATGGAGTACCTTCCAAAGAGACATCCTAATCACATATACTCCTGATGTCATCTATAACCTTGGTCAAACCTGATCAAGACAAGATCATATACTATCATCAGGTTCTCATTATCTTACATCCCATCTTAACCCTAATCGTGTTCATATTAGGGTTTGCTTACTCATTAGGATATGTGCATCATTACTTACATTATTGTCTTATATTTATTTTACTGATGTCATTTTCCAAATTACATCTCATTATCAAAGTTCATCATCTGAACATTAGGTTCCGTATCCTTTTTGTGCACATATTAACCCTAGGTTACATCATTAACCTAGATTAGGGTTTTATATCACATTAAGAGCAAACATCATCGTATAACATGGATTTTGTTCATCATTATGATCTCATAATTAATTCTGAGGTTCTAGATACTGATATGAGCTTACTCTATAAATTTCATCATTTATTGAGCATGTATGCATTAATTGCATTTTATTAGGGTTATTAGCCCTAATTAGCCATATTAGTCAAATTATATGCTTTCGTGCATCATCGTGACCATATTTGACATCATATGCATTATAAACATAATCACGATTCTACTGACATTTTATCATGATTTTAGGCCATTGTTTGATATTTATTATCCATCATCTGAGCATTTACTAAATCTTTTACCTTTTTCGGCGAATAGAAAGGCACCACGTGTCCTCTCAGCTCCTGGCTCGTCTGGTTGCTAGTTGAACCAGCGGTTTAGGGGTTTTGAACCTGGTTATGTTTGATTCAGTCGGTTCAGGGTTTCTCCCCTCACCCTTCTTTCTTCTGCTCGACGCAGCGCTGGCTGCGAGGGTTCTCCGTCTAGCGCCCGCTTGAAGGAGGCTCTATTCAGGTGAGAATGAGGGCCACCGCCGCTTTGTTCAGGTGAGAAATAGGTGCCCCTCTCCTCCCCCGCAACCTCCGATGACAACCCCTTAGGCTGTGACGATGTTGAAAAGGCCTGCTCGCTAGCAAAGCTTTTCCTCTTCTCGCCTGAACCCCAGGCTGCGTGTGCCTGATCCCGGTGCCATCGCTTGCTCTCAGTGTAGAGCTACCACCACGAGGTGGATTCTTTCATGAGACCTAACCTCCCACGCCGCTAGCCCTGTGGGACTCTGCCCTCACTGCCAGCAACAGCGCCGCCACGTGTTCTTCGTCCCAAGCCGCCACCTTGGTGAAGATCTTCAGCAACAGTCGGCCGCCTAATCTCCACCCTCGTCTCTCTGCTGTACTCCAATTCTCATCTTTTTCTGTGATCCACCACTATGCCCACGTGCGGACTACGAAGCCGCTGCCGCTGGCTTGGCTCCACGCCGCCAGCCTTTTAGGTGGATTGCAACTGAACGGTCATCATCGGGGTCATCATAACCCCATTGTCGGTTAGCGTCACCATGAGGTTCACCTGCTGAGAGTGCCGCCACCAACCACCGTCATCCTTGATGTGATCTCCGCCATTGGCACGGTCTGATCTATGCACCTAGCTCTTCGTGGCTCCTCCCTATCTCCCAAGGGAGCCCTCTAGGTCAAGTTTGCCCCACTGCAGCCTGTCGTGGTTCATGGATCAGCGCCGCCGGCTGTCCTCTGGTGTATGATCGTCTACGGACTTCCTCCTTGTGAGTCACCTACAAAAGGCAGTGAAGAGGTGGGGCGGAGCTGGACCTGAACTATCTAGTCTTGTGGTGGTTTGCTTCAGATGAGGGGTCATCCGACTTCTCTCCTTGTACCGAAGGCAACTGTCCACTTCAGAGCTACAAAAGAGCCACGATCCATCACAACTCGCGATCCCAGTTTCCAGTTCTTCACACCCACATTTTCATGTCTAACTGCTCTTGGAGACACCCTTTTAGCCATTAGATCCGACCCATCCAATGGTCAGGATAGGGTGTACGTTAGCAATCCGCGACTCCTCAAGCCAGGGAAGCGTGACAACCAAACTTAGGTCTAATAAACACCAAAAAGGCACATTATTTCACACATTTCAAACCCAATTAACTTCCTCCAGGAACAGCCAATTGTCACCCAATTTTAACCATAGCTTCCTCACTATTCAAGTTACCTTGTACACGAATTTGGTGCCAAAACTCAATTGCTAGACCATTCAATTAAATTCCTCAATTAGTCATAACTTATAGATCCAAATCATTATACAAACTTTAATCAACACTCCAACTTTACTAAAACACTTGGGATTCTCACAACTCAACATGCAAGACTTCACTTGTGTCACTGGACATTTTAGGATTCCAAAAGTTCACTCCATCACAATGACCTTTGGGAGGAAGACCATGTTGTGAAAGATCTTCAGAGGATGACATATGATGAAGATGGGAGCATATTTCTTATAGATACTTGATGATGGAAGAATACAAAAGCCTAGATTAAGGAAATAAACTTATATCTAGTGGAAGGAAACCCACCTTAGTTTGAGACTCTAGCTCTAAAACCCCCCTTTCTTATTATACTTTTGTTCTATCAAGAAATACACACACACAAGATACTTGATAGTTTGTCTATTTGTGAATCATGTTAGAACATGTACATTGATGAAATAATGATGCATAGAAAGTCTATCCAAAGAGAAAATTAAAAACTAATAAAATGTGAATCATGCCAAATGAAAAATCTATAGGTAAGAATCCACCACAGTAGTTTCACGAAGCATGTCTGTTATGCCTAAGATACTCTAGAGGTGGGTGAATAGAGATTATAAAATAATTTTATCTTAAATAAAATAGCTTCTCACAAAACTCAGTTCATTTCAACTTGCTTAGAGAATGAGGAATTATAAAGTAAGTTAGTTGAAAAAAAGATGCAACCACAAATAGTCCTTTGGAGGTGAAGTAGTTCCCTTGTGATGAGTTGAGGAAGGGGTGTGATATCTCCTTGGTGAGGGAATGTTTACTTCATCCTTTTTTAAAGATTTTAAAAGAATGTGTATGGTACATTTTTATTTTCTTTAAGGGTGTACAATATTTTCTTTTATTCCCACAATGGGATGGGAAGGGTGTACAATACTTCCTTCATCTTAAGGAAGTTGGATAGGGAATATCATCATGGTAATCAGAGGATCCATTTTCAAACCTTCGGATATTAGATTTAGCTTTCTCAAATCCAAATAGGTTGCCTCTCCTAAATAATGAGAAAAACTATGTATTAATAAAGGATGTTATGGGAAACCCTAGTTTAGAGAAATTGTAGATGCCTGCTGTTGATGATCAGATACCATTTCATGTGATAACACAGTTGAAAACTATGTATCCATGTATGATAACGAAGTAGTTTAATCAATAACAATAAACACAAATATTTTTTCTATTAAGATAATTATAAAATAAATATATTATTCAGAAAGGGACTACAATCCTAAATGCACTAAAGAAAAGATAAGACTTGTAATGTGTGGTCCCATTACCCAAAGGCTATTGTGGAGTTTCTAGAATGATGAATGTCTCCACAAACAACCACTAGCCTCAGTTGTGCTCTTTTTCCTCACTCACACATAGACCAAGATCAACTTCCAAATAAGTCACTCATCCTAGTACTAATCTTAGTTGAGCATGCTTAGACATAGAGTAATTTGTGATAGGGATCTTGAAAAGGAGATGCATCTTGGTTATACGGGTATTCCAACCATTCTTTTAAGATTGTGTTTGGCCAAAATGTTGGGATTGTTCCATCTGCACCACTTAGAGTCTTGATCTCCTCATTAAAGCTCAACTATATGGCTTTAACATCCTGAATTCTACCTTCAGGAAACCCCATGTGGCTGATAGGATGAACTTTGAAAACATAACTCAAAGTGAGATGAAAAAGAAATGGCATACATGAACCAACAATTGGGTGCATACACCTTAACATTCTCAACATCAACATGTACATTATTACAACATGAATAATTACAAATTACATTTACATATTGGAAAGGAAAATAACAAGTCTATGAACATGTATACATCCTAGGATCTTAGACAATAGATACATCCTATGGACTTACCCATAAGTCATCTTTTCTCCCATGATATCTCTAAACCTAAAATTATTCGAATACTAGAAAATGTCAAAACACATGTGATGAGTATGTGGTTCCCATAAATGGCATAAATACTAGAGAAGGCATCATAGATATAAAATATTACAAAATATGGCTTGGCAAGATTTATAAACAAACAATGAAAACATTTGATCAAAATATTAGTTTTCTTGACTATATTTTATTATGAGTTTTCCCACTATGTTAATATCAACAATTATTATGTCTCCATTGCCCTAAATAGATGAAGGAGGTCACGTGGATCCACATCACTCTTTCAAGGATGAGGTCACCATTTTGTACAAGCTCTATTGATCTGACATGAGGAGGTCACTTGTACGAAATATCAACATTATCAGTTAGGCAATCAATGGGCACATTATTTATGTTCAAGGTTATTTGCAAGACATATATATAATTTCAAAAGATTGTGTAAGAAAAAATGTAGATAAAAAAGTATATAAGACAAGCAATTTCGAGAAACATATCAAATAGGTCAAGAGGAAAAATGTATTATATTAAACCTAATATATGCTTCTAGTCCTAATAGACCAGACAATCATCAAGGAGGATAGTCTCACATACCTAATTTTTTAGACTCCCAATTATTATGGACCATATAGATCATTAGTCATCACCAGATTAAGAATAATTAATCATCATTAATAAAGTTCATCATTTATCTTGGCATTTAGGTCTAGAATTAGGGTTTTTGCCAATCCTAGGTTCAACCTGACATAAACCAATCTATGATATTATTCTACTCATTTATATGTAATATCAAGGATCTGATTCAATTTCCACAATTTTATTATGATATATATACTTCCTATTATTATAATGAGTTTAAAAGGGTATAATTAGTCTTTAATAGAAAAGATCCCAATATATAAAATATTATTCCATTTTGAATCCATATTTAGTCTTCATCTGATATTAGCGTTCAGAACTATTTTCGGATTATAAAATATTTGCTAATTATTTCACTAGATGAAAACTACAAATGTGTATTCTTTTCTCTATTAGTAACCATCAAAATTTAAGGATAAAAAAATCTAATCTAGGTGTGTTATAACAAGGTTTGCATTTTCTGAAGCTATGACATTTGTTTGGGGTAATATGGCTATGGGACCTACTTACAACTATTTTCCTAAGAACAAGTCTATTTATGGGTTTAAAGATATTATCATTTGAGCCAAAATAACTAGATCCTCTCATGGATCTGTTGCTTTAGGGGGGCGTAGACATGATATGGGCACCCCAAAGTTGCGATCCCTCCATCATGGTGAAGTAGAGAACCACCGCTACAACCTCAGAAATCCATGCCTCCATGTCAACTATTTGGTGGAGATCCTTAATATTTGGCATGCTCTAGAGCTCAAGGAGGATCTGAAATACTCTGGTAGTGTGTGGGCCAAAGCCCTGACGGCAGTGCATGACGCATAATAGACTCCTTACCTTTTTTATTCTACATCTAGAGCTCCATCACTTGACGATGCATTGGAGAAGTTCTTCTGTGGTTGGACATTTTCTCCCTCATCAGCCATTGGTTCTAAAAAAGGTAAAAGCAGTTATCATCGATCCTCTATAAACTTGAAGGATGCCTCTACTTTCCGCTATGAAACACATCTTGACACCATCAAACGAATTCTTATTCCATTCATGGATTCCAAATCTATGTCCACCTACCACATTCTCTACTCTAGTAAAGCCTACTAAAGTCTTATGTCCTCTAGCCTACTCCTAAGTTTGTCACCTTGTCCTAGAAAGACAAGAAAAGGCACAACCCAGAGGTCTGGTTTGCGTTCTTCTGCCACCATGAAGCCAGAAAGGGGAAAGGGGGTTTCCTCTCTACCAAAGGTGATGAGTAGGGACCAATCGAATCATGTCACGACTACATGTTCTCCACACTCAAAGTTTCTTTAGAGGTCAAGGAGGATTTTTCTAACTAGAAAGTCACTTATAAACCCATGTACCTCACCTCCTCAAACTTGTTGTCACATGCGACTACCACATGAGAAATATGGGGAAGGTTCTCTTTTGATCTCCCTGAACCAAGAACTAGATGCCCCAAGTAATATCTCTTCACACACTTTTTAGCAATATGAAAAGGATGGAGGACTTGGTCTCTCACATTCCATGTGATTCACATGTTTGGGGAAGAGTGTGTGGCATGGTTACAATGCCTTTACCACCAAGACTTAACTAGAAGTAGGATATACATCATCAGTCAATAGATCTTAGATCCTTGGATATAAAATGATCAACATAACTGGATTAAGTCTGGCCACAATATCATATATATGGCATGTCTCCTAATATCTTAAGTAATTATATGATCAAGGTTTGTTAGGGTATTAAAATTTATGTTGATTTATTCGAAATCTTAAATCTTATAGTAGAAACCTCAAATTCTGATTAAATTTGAGCCATCCTTTACTCGTCAGACAAATAAAATATTATCATGTATGAAGAAAAAAAACTCAAACACACTTAGTTCCCCGAATAACCTCATAATAATTATTTAAACCTTAGATACAAGTTAATGAATCATCAATTATTGATCAAACAAGTTCAAATGGAATTATTTGACTATGACACACACAAAGATCCACAATTATATCATTTTACTATAGTCATGTCTTCAAATACTATAATAGATACCAAATTACTAAATTCAAGGTCATCACAATGGCACCATAATCACTTCCCCATTTTAGTGCAAACCCATAATGGCTAATGTACACCCAACTCCCATTCTTGGGTACAAGTGCAAGAGTGACTCCATCAACTCATATAACCCTTCCCAACATGCCTATATACTTCCACTACAAGGGTCACTCCATCAACTCAAATATCCCTTTCCAACATGCCTGGACTACATGGCACAAGAGTGGGGAGTTCACATGCCCACGTCAACCCCACATAGTAGACACAAATTAGATGTGATACCATTTGTACGCCCAATACCACCTCCCAAGGCTATAGTAGAGTTTTAGGAATGGGGAGTGGCCCCACAAACCACCATTATCCATGGTTGCACTCTTCATCCTCACTTATGCACAGTCCCGGATCAACTTCTTAATAGGTCAACCATTCTAGTATTACTCTGCATTGATCATGCTTAACCACATAGTTCTTAGTGATGGATCTATGAACAAGAGAAGAACCTTGGTGGTATAATTAGCCTAACCATTCCTTTTAAGACCATTTTATTTGAGGCCTCAAACCCCGAAATATGTATGGATCACAAAGAACACCTAGGCTTTTGCTCCATCGACAATTAGTCTCCAATCATAACATTGGGGTCTTCCAGGTGGGACATCCTGACTGTCAATGACATCCCAAATAAAGAACCACATATGGAAAAAGTAAAGGTTTTGGGTCATCAAAATTGGTGCCAAATTAAATTATTGATCTATTTAAAATAAATATTTCCATGTAGTAAATTGTAGGTATGTTTTCTTAGTGAACTATGTGAATAATAAAAAAGTTATATACTTATCATACTAGTTTTAGATAGGTGAAACAACCAAGATGGTAACTAGAAGCAGTTAAGAGATTCTAAAACCAAACATAATGACATCCAAATCAAAATTTATTGATTTATCCATTGGCACAATCTATCTAAATTATTTCCTTGCCAGAGCTAAGTGCCTAATGTTCTCCCCTCTTTTCAAAATTGTTATGTTGACTTTGTAGAGGAAAGACAATAATAACAAACAAATTGAGTTCAACACTTCCCAAGATTCTAGGAATGATATGCAAGAGGGATAAAAATACCTCAACAACCAAATCATAAGTTTATTAAGATTACTCCAAGAAGAAGCTCAATGTTTTTCACAACCATGGTTCTAGAAGATCTGAAGTCTTGAATTCGAGAATAAGAAGATGATATATGTTTATATATGATTGTTGGAATTGGAAATCACTTAATAGTTATCATTATGTTAATTTTCCTCATTACTATATAGTATGACCCTATATATTTATTTTTGTTCTAGTTTGGTCTTTGCATTTAGAAGTCATATGATACATAACATATTATGTTGTGAGTCATCAAGTAACCATATTAATATATCATCCAAATAATTATTCATACACATACTTTGTAACTATAAATACTTATATTTCAAAATAGGTAATACTTTATTGGGTTATATCCTCCATATACTTATAGAACTTGAAAATAATTTTATTGGAAATTGATTATAGTTCACTCTTTATTCATCAAGCATTCATGTCATAACATCTATTCACTTTGTTCCATTATTTGGGGATTATCCTTATCACATGATTCAATGAGTAAATCACTCAAATATGGTTGAGCCTTGAATAGTATAGACTATAGTAATATATTACATTACTTTAGTATTCCTTTGGATTTTTAATCAAATATTAGAGCATCATCAGTTACAACAAATATATATTAATTAGGAAAATTTATTTGAAAACTTTGAGTAGTCCACAATGATTATTACAATATTAAAACAACGTCAAAGAGATTGGGTGAATGTATTCAATTATTCATTTATTGGGATTGCATATACCTCCTTGCTTGGTTGATTTCAGTCACTAATCCTAATCTGACTTTTAGGTTATGATATTTGTTGGTTGAAGGAAGAAACAAACCAGTAAGGGTGTTGAGATACCTTGTATAAGTAGTTGTGATGGTTTTGGTACTCCCATCTAGAGTCAAGGAGACAACCAACTGATGGAAATTACCACTGGTAGTCATGAGGCTTACTTGAGGAACAAATAGGCCCATTTCAAGGTGAGCAGTGGCCAACTCCATAAGTTGCCCCTTGCCTTCTTCTCCTTACTAAATATATGGAAGTGTTGTGGTCGGATAGGAATGGAGCTAGGGGTCATGAGGTGGTTTATTTCATGGTAGTAGGCATGACCTAGGGTGTATTAGTGAAGAGGCACTTGTATCTAGTTGCGCCCTTTTCCAAGCTCGTCAGACTAGAGTATCTAGAGAAGATGATCGGGTAGGCCTTGTTATATGGGATCAATTCATTGGTGGAAATATATGGGAATAAGTTTGAAGAAGCTTTTCTGGTAGTTAACTTGGTTCAAGAATGTCCAAGAAAGTGGAATGCTCTATAGCATCTCAATAGGGGTGGTGAGACCTCGTTGATGATTTTAGGGTATATATATATATATATATATATATATATATAGAGAGAGAGAGAGAGAGAGAGAGCGAGAGAGAGAGAGAAAGAGAGAGAGAGAGAGTCACGCTAGTGTACACTCGAGTGTATCAGAGGTACCGTACGCCTCAGTCATTTTTAGAGATGCAGTTACTTTTTGAAAATTCTAAAATGTTGATCTTCTTAAATATCTTAAGAACATACTATATAATAAATTTTAGCTCATTTGGATACTTATAGGTTGTGCATCTAAAGGGGGCAAGAATCATGCCTTTCAAATTAGTTTTGTGTGTCGATTTAGTTGTCCTTGGATGAGTGACATACACTCATCCAAATGAGCTCAAATTTTGTGTGTGGTCTATTATTATTGTAACCATGTAGACCAATGGATTGGATTTTGGATAGACAATGTCTCGATAGGCAAACACCATTGACGTGTACGACATAATCTATACACTTTAGTGTATTCTAGCCTTACTCTCTCTCTCTCTCTCTCTCTCTCTCTATATATATATATATATATATATATATCTATATATATATATATATTTCAAACTAGGTTGAGGTTTGCATCTAGGGAGTATAGGTAGATATTTTTCCACTCTAATTTGTCCAATGGTGGAAAATACTTCATGGATAGATAACTAGTGGTTAGAGGGTCTAAGTCAATGACATTAATGGTTTATTTCCACTTGGTTCATCTCACATTCCATTTTGTGGTCCTCGGTTGAGAGGAGATGAAACAGAAGTCAATGCAATTTAAATGGAGGGATGAAATGTAGAGAGAGGCAAGAAATTCTTCACTATTTCTATGGACCTAAGTAATGACCATATCGAGAAGGTGACACA
Source organism: Alisma plantago-aquatica (assembly GCA_963693085.1). Taxonomy (NCBI): domain Eukaryota; kingdom Viridiplantae; phylum Streptophyta; class Magnoliopsida; order Alismatales; family Alismataceae; genus Alisma; species Alisma plantago-aquatica. The sequence continues at coordinate 512,913,051 of OY856415.1, forward strand.
AGAACATGTCTAGTTGCTTAATTCTTGTTTGACTAACAATTAAACTTGGATTTAGACTCTTTTTGCACCTTAATCTCATTTATTTCCATAATTTGTACCTAATATGCTACCTATCTATTTACCCTAATATGTAATTAAGTTCAATTTGTATCGAATTAAAAATGTAAATAATCTATTTATAATTTTGAGGTTGCTGACAATTTGACACTCCTAATTACATCAAATACAATTATCTTCAAATCAAAATTTTATTTTTGTGTGGTTCCAATGCCAATAATTCTTAATTGAGTTCCAAAACATAAATTGAGACCCCACATGAGGTGGCTTTATGAAGATGAGTAAAAGTTTCATTTTGGTTCTTAAGTTTAAAATTTGAGTAAAAGAAGTTCAAATATAACCAAAAGTTTAGCAATAGGGAATTTCAAATTGAAGGGGTTATGTATAATAGATCAAAATTAAACATGATACCAAAATTGTGTATCTTAAAATAATTACTTTAGTGTTTTTATATCATGCATATTGATGTGCCTATGCCGCATCAAGATAACATAGTATTGAATGATTCACACTCTTAATATAACGATCTTCAAGTGCACAAGCTTGAGATGTAGTATATGAGCAGTGAGTACATGGTCAAATCCATAGGGAGAGATGTCATTATAGGAGCTAGGTCTAGTTTTACTAGTTTCTTAATGTGGAGTGTATGTTTTTTAGGGTTTAAAATTGGAGTTGAGTTGAACAACTGGTGTAAGTAATTAACAAAAAAATAATTAATCCTATATAAACCCTAACACTTTAGGCTTACTAACAAGCTATGATTGAAACTACACTAAAGCAAGAAATTTATGACAAGTGATTAACACTTCAATATAAGGGACATCCAAATTAGCAACTAAGAGAAGCAAGAAAAATTTACTCAACTAAGCAACTAACCAACTAAAACTAACAAAGGGAATCCCTAAGAAGAACTAAAAAACACTAACAAAGGGAATCCCTAAGAAGAAGCTTGCCCAAATGGTAGGCAACCTAAGTCAAGGTGCAGAAGCCAAACGTGCTATAGACTTCAGTACAGAGTCTGTGGCACCCCAGGATGATGACATGGTCGGCGATGATCAATCCGTCGGCCTATGTGCGACAATTGTTTAATTGCCCACACCCCCTCTTTTTTCAGTTGTTTAATGTTTAACATCCTCTGTTGGAATATAAAGGGAGCTTGCTATAAGAAGAAAATCCGTCTCCTAAAAGACCTTAAAAGATGTCACAAGCTACACGTTATGGCTATTGTCAAGCCTCAGATTAGCGGTTCTAAGGCTGATTGCGTCATCAAGCAACTGGGCTTCCCCTCCTCCCACCGTGTCGAGGCCATCAGTTTCTTTGGTGGAATCTGGGTTCTGTGGGACGACGCTCGCTGCTCTATTGAGTTTTTACTCAATCATCGCCAGTTCATCCACTGCTGTATAGACAACACTTGGCACCTGACCTTCGTCTACGGTGCCCCCAATCCCAGTCGTCGGGATCATCTCTGGCGTCGTTTACAGGAACTCTCTCCCTCTATCCCTAGTGCTGGGAGGTGCTTGGGGACTTCAACACAATGCTAGATGTATCTGAAAAGCTCGATGGGCGCTCCTTCGACCGCCGTTCTAGCAGGAAATTCAACTCTCTCCTTCTGCACACCGGACTCACAGACATCAAGGCCTGTGGTCCCTTCTTCACTTTCAAGCGTCTTCAGTTACTGGAAAAGCTTGATAGAGTCCTCGCCAATGAAGAGTGGCTAACCATGGCAAACAATGCTTCCGTCTCGGTGCTTCCTCACTTGTATAGTGATCACAACCCGCTTCTCATTCATGATTTAGTGGCTCACCTCCGGCCACGAATCTTGCGAATGAGGGACAGCTGGTCACTGACGCCTACTTTTCGAGACGTTCTCCTACAGTCCTGGGACACTACCAAGTGTTTCCTTGACGCCCTCCCTGCTTTCCGTGCCGCTGCCTCAATGTGGGATTCCAAGCACCAATCTGCCAACCACAAATTAAAAAATAAGATCTTACGTCAAGTGCACAACCTTCAGGTATCAACCAGTTCTCTTGTTTCTATTACTGCTAACATCACTGTCGCACGTTTGCAAGATGACTACAGCAGCATCCTCCTTTAAGAAGAGGCAGACTGGCATCAGCGAGCCAACATCAATTGGGTCAGCCTTGGCGACGACAACATGAAATTCTTCCACACGTATGTTAAGGCCCGCCGCCTTTTCAACAAGATCAGTCGCCTTAAAAATGCATCTGGCACATGGGTGGAAGACCCAACTTCCTTGAAAAGCATGGTTCGAAACTTCTTCTTCAACCTTCTATCTGCCCCGCGCCCCCCAGCCAGATCCAGAGCTGCCACCGCCGCCTTCTCCAACCCGCCAGATGCAATTTGTACCAACATCCAAGCTATCCCTTCCGCAGATGAGATTAAGAGCACTATGTTCATGATGGCACCTAATAAGGCACCGAGTCCTGATGGCGTCTGTAATTCCTTTGTCCAGAAGAATTGGTCTGTCATAGGGCAATCCTTTATCCGTACTATCCAAGACTCCTTCATCTCCGACACTATTGATGATCGTATTGCAGATTCCTATATTTTCTTAATTCCTAAGACTAAGCAACCGCAGACCTGTAGTGACCTCCGGCCCATTTCCCTGAATAACACTTGCTTCAAGTTGATCTCTAAGATTATTGTGGAATGACTTAAACCTCTCCTTTGTGGCTGGGTCTCTGAATCTCAATCAAGCTTTCTCCTGGGTAGACGTATAACTGATAATATTCTTCTTGTCCAGGAGGTCATTCATACTATTCGCATGAAGCAAAGCGGCAAAGCTTTAGTTTGTATTAAGCTGGATTTAGCTAAAGCGTTTGATAGGATGAGTTGGGCATTCATCCATGACACTTTGAGAAGGACTGGCCTTCCGGTGATCACTATTAGCTTGATCATGCAAATCATTACAAAAGGGCACACCTCTATTTTATGGGAGGGTTGCCCCTTGGAATCTTTCAAAGATACCCAAGGGGTACGACAAGGAGATCCAATCAGTCCCTATGTTTTCATCTTATGCATGGAGAGACTCAGTCAAGCCATCTCACATTCCATACACCAAGAAGCCTGGAAACCTATCTGCCTATCAAGGCATGGCCCGCCCCTTTCGCAAGTCTTCTTCGCAGATGATATCCTTCTCCTCATTGAAACAAGCACTGGGCAAGCGTGGGTCATCACTAAGGTCCTTAAAGCCTTTTCTAGCGCCTCCGGTCAATCAATATCGTCTTCTAAATCACGGTGCTTCTTCTCGCCCAACACACCACATCCCTTACAAGATATGTTCTGCAGGCGCTTGGGCATCCAATCTACTACCGACCTTGGTCGCTACTTAGGTGTTCCTATCCTTCATCATAGGGTCAATCGAGCTACCCACTCTACTATTGTTGACACCATAAAGGAACGTATGTCAAGCTGGTCAGCTCGACAACTGTCCCTGGCGGGTAGGATTACCCTTGCAAAGTCTATGCTTCATGCCATTCCTACTTATGCTATGCAATCAGTTCATCTCTCTCCCACTCTATGTGATGAGATCAACAAACATGTCAAGAATTTTATTTGGTCGGGGAGCAGATTACATCACAACATATCCCTTCTTTCTTGGAAGAAAATCACCATGCCTAAGGTAGATGGGGGTTTGGGAATAAAGGAGGCGTGCACGCAAAACCAGGCCCTTATGCTCAAGAACGTCTGGTCTTTTATGAATGAGCAGCACACACTCTGGGTTTGTGTCATGCGGGCCAAGTAATTGCACAATGGCCACATCACCAAGAAACCCTACTCTTCGGCATGGTCTTTTATAAAGAAGCATATTCTGCCCTTGCAACAGGTTTCGGCCGTCACCATCAATAATGGCGAAGCCACAAATGTCTGGACTAGAAAATGGTTGCATGGTCTATCCATTGCTGACCTAGAGCCTTCCTTCACGCCACCTTCTGACCTCGCAGACCTCAACGCCGCCTCCATGGGAATGGAGCACAGTGGGTGGGATTGGGATTTCATCCAACACTACCTGCCTCCATCCTCTTGGCCGCACGTCCGTTATGTATACCCACCTGATCTAGATGCGGGCAGCGATACGTGGCAATGGCCGTGGTCTCCGTCCGGTAAATTTACAGCCCAATCCGCCTATCAATGGCTCCGCAAGGACGTCTCTACTGCCATTCCTGGTAAGTGGTCCTCCATATGGAAGCTAGCGGTACCCCAACGTATCCGCACCTTCCTTTGGCTCCTGCATCACAAGGCTCTCCTAACCAATGTCGAGAAATATCGTCGGCACATCCCGGTGGATGATACCTGCCCAGTCTGCTCCAATGCGCGGGACACCATTCTACACTGTCTACGGGATTGCCCTACTAGTAAGGAAATGTGGACTGCTTGCCATGTGGATCCCTCCTTCTTCTTGCTCGCGGAAGACGACTGGATCATGGCCATACTCACAGCTTCATGCAATGACTTATCCTCCATTACTCCTATGGTAACATGTTGGGCGATTTGGTTGCATCGCAATGACTTCATCCACAATCCCAAGTTGCTTCCCGTCAGCAGAAGGATTTCCTTCATCAATGCCAAGGAGAGAGCCATTCTCTCCCTCCCTACACGGACCTCCCCGCCCGCCGCTGCACAGGTCGACCGGTGGCACATCCCCTTGCTCAGTGACGTCATGCTCTTTGTTGATGCTTCTTTCCGCTCCAGATCTGTCCCTACTGGGATTGGAGTCCATGTCGTCACCAAGTGCGGCGATTTCTTACTGGGCCATGGTTCGCCCAGTCATGCCAGTTCGGCATTGGAAGCAGAGGTCCAAGGTATTGTTTGCGCTTTGGAACTCTGCAAAATCACAAGATGGTGATCTCCCACCATTCTGTCTGATGCTTCCGCAGTAGTGCTCATGACTACTGAGTCAGCATCTGCAACATCACTCTTTGCACCCCACATGCGTCGTCTCCGGAGGCTCCTTGATGAGGTCAGGCAGGCGCGCATTCTGCACATCCCTAGGTCCCTTAATGCAGTAGCAGATCGTATAGCCCGCACTTCTTCTACCATTAGACCAACTTTTACTTTTACAAATAATGTGCCCCCATGGCTTTGTATGAACCTTGATGTTGATGTTGCAAACTTTTTTCCCATAGTAGAGAGCGGGGTGAATATAATTTGATCTCTGCGTTTCCAAAAAAAAAACACTAGCAATGTAATTCACTATCAACAAGGCAATTTGGCTAATGCAAGAAATAAGTAATATGGCTTACTTAACACTATCTATCAAGAATGCAATTAGGGATAGTGGGAACCATTTTGTGGTGAGGTAACCATCAACCGTGGAGCGAGCATCAAAATGGAAGGCATGATGGAAAGAAGAGGAGCAAGACCAAGATGAGGGTAAGACCAAAGAGCATGCGAATAAAGAACATGTAACCCAGACATAGCAGGTCTCATTGACTCTAGACCCTATCACTGTTCCAGAACCAACTAAACAACCAAACACAACAACAGAAGAGGAGGGTGAGATTGAAGAAGAAGACTTACAAGAAGCATGGCCTGAAGGGCCATCTGGGAAAATAGAAGCCAACTTCCCATATTTTGATAGATGATCATGTGAAAACCTATCTGTAGAGTCACTACAAATAATAGTGAAGAGCTTGAGAGAAGATCACAAGATGGGGGAGTGGTTTATGAAAGAGAAGGTATCTATGTTTTAAAGGATGATCTCTGTGACACACTGTGGCCAAATAGTTACATGACCATCAGTGTAACAACAGCCTACCAATCCCTTCTTGGAGATGGTATGCCTAATACACACATGCATTAGTTCATTCTTGTAATGACCCATTTTCAGATTAACCATCTAATTAGGGTTTAAGTGGTTGATTACGTGATTAACTAGATTGATCATTATTTAAAGCTTGATTAATGATGGTAGTTTAATTATGATGTTTTAAACATAATGAGAAGATTTAATCATACCTTGATTCATATAATTAAGGTTTGAGAATTGAAAACCCTAATCCACCAAACATTTGGATTTTGGTAACATATGAATACAAAATTTTATAAGTATAGTGGTGGACTAAATGATTTTTAGTAATTTATATACAAATATGATTTATTTGAAATATGGATATGGTTTGGATAACTTGATTATTATTGTTTTTGTAAAATAATAAAATATTTGATGAGTTTTTTGACCTATTTTTCGTCAAAGTTTCCCAAGCACAAACTCAGATGACCATGTTTTCAGATTGAATTATAGTAGTGTGGTATTTGAATTTTATCTTTTTATTGGTACATCCAATTGATATAAAAATTTAACTATGTCTTGGGAACTCTAGTTAAATATTTTTTAACATTTGAATAATTATTGCATTATGTTTGAATTCTACAGAGTGTGGTGTTTGTCGAGTATCCCCTGGGCAAACTCAGCTGACCATGCATTTTGGCAAAAAAATAGCAATTAGTATTTGATTTTTATCTTTTATTGGTAACTTTGATTGATCTAAATTTTTAAATGGAGCTTTGAAATGCTCTCTCTCACAACATTTGATCTTTTCATAATTTTTGGAGTAGTTTGACCTATTAAGTAAATGATTATTAGTAACATGTTTTATGACAGAAAAATGTATTGATTAAAAGAAAGAGTAAGTTGGGTCAATTTGCAATTGACCCAAGCACCTTAGTCGGTCTATATGAGCAATCTGAAAGATAAGGAGCTCTCATATTTCTTGATCTATTCCATAGAAATGAAATCCTAGGGAGAGAGGAGAACTAGGATTTTAAGCAGAGAAAGTGGTGGATATGTTGACCTAGGGTTTCACTATCCAAGATATGATGAAATCAAGTAAGTTTAGATTATTTGCATAGCCCATCATGAGTAATCTTCTCTCACATGTCAAGATTATGTCCCTTCTCTGATTTGATTTAAAATGATATCAAATCTTCCCCTTTCTCACTCTTTCTCTCCTAATCTTCATTTCTAGGATTTATGAGTTGAGAGGAGGAAGAAATGGATTCAGTTGCTAGAGTTTGATTGGATTTCTATAAATTTAGAGTATGACCTACATTTTTAAGGTTCTTGTCACCTTTAGTGAGTGCTTTTCTCCCTCTTAAGCTCTGTATTCATGTTGAAAGCCTATTTTATCTTGCTAAAATAATAAGAAACCTTGCTTGTATTTGTTTGTGATTGGGTATTGATTTGGAAAGATATTAGGAAATCAAATTCTACTAATTTCAGTTATTTCTCATCGAATTGAACTTACTTATTTCCTAATATATTTATTGGTTCTCCATCGGAAGTCTATGGATAAGAGGACTATGCTATTTCATGTAAATGATGCTTAAAAAGAAACCCAATGCCCGATTTGATTGGGAATTGAATTGACATGTACATAATCGTATTTGAATTGTAGTAGAATGAAATACACAAGTTTATTATTGAATCTTACTAAAATTAAATAAGATATCTACATAAGAATTAGAATGAGGTAGTGATATTCCCCATTTAGGGTTGTGTTGAATGATTGAATCAAATGAGTCATTAAATCAATGTATACTTATGATTTGATGAATGAAATATTTGGAAATGGGAATTAGGATTTCCATGTTCAAAATTCTTAATGAACCCATGTGCATCATGATGATATTAATGAATTATATGATTCTTATAGTTCTTTGAATTAAGATGACTTCTTAAACACTAGAAATCTAATATTGAACTAAGTATGAGAGATAAATATCAATGTTGTATATTTTCATATAAAAGTTATGAAATTGTCGATTACAGACACTATTACATCTCTTGAAGGCGAACCTCCTCTTATTATGGGAGGGCATACCTTTAGAGTGATCAGAGGGGGTGTCAAAGGGGATGGATACATCTTGGTTTGGTCCATGCTAATTCAAATAAGTAGTTTTTAAACTCAGTCTTAGTTTTTAGAGCATTAAAGCATCATATATTATGTCCATGACATCATGATTATATGATTTTAATTGTTTGGTGGAGGTTTCCTTAATCCCTAATTCTCATAACCTTAATAGTCATAAAGGATTATAGAGAGCAATTATGGGTATCTAGGGTTTGGTGAGTGAAGGGGGTAAAGAGGTGATGAAAATAGATGAGAAATCCTAGAGGTATGTTATTTTGAGTAAAGTCCTCTAACTTTGGCTAAGCCAAAAGGGAGTCCTTGTAAGATGACTAGCAGAGCGGAGGAAAATATTGGCAGCCCCCGGATCATGGTCCTTTGTAGACACCATTGTCTTTGGAAAACACTCTAATAATTCCCTTGGGGCTCTACATAACTCTTACAATTTAATAATTATTAGAGGTTAAATGGTAAACCAACTCCGCTAACAAATGTAATGACCCTTGCCACCTGTTGTCCCCTATTCAGGCGGACCGAGAGGGCAAAGGCTATTACCTTCATTATAGGACCAATAGTTTAGAAAATATCCAAAAATAATTAATAAACTTTACTAAATAAAACTGAGTGTGGTACAAGATAAATGCTACATTCTCCACTAAGGAGTTATATGATATGAATTTTCTAGAGTTGCAACATGAAAGTAAAGACTAACGAACTATAACCTCCATGATTACATTAATGTTTGTTTTGTTGGTGCCTTCTTTTCTTGGATGTTCATTTTCATCACACTTGTAGAATAATAGAAGATTATACTAAAATGTCATGAAGCAAAAACACAGTCAGAATAAAAAGTTATAGTGGTATGTGGGGGAACAAAATGTTCACATCTCATTGTAACAACATATCCACAACAATTATTGTTACAAAACATAATTATCATTTTCTTCATTAATTTTCAATTCATTTTTACTTAACCTCTGGGATACCCTTTAAGGTCTCCCTATAGTGGATGAAAAGGCCACCTTATCAATGTGGAGAGTTGGTGCCATTTTGTTCTTCCTAATATGGGTCCTGATCTCATATGACCTTCTCAATATGGGGAATGGCCTGACCTTTCCAATCTGGGGGTATATCTTAGTCATCACAATGACTCTTTCATTCCTTCCATTCTCAATCTTCCAGAGTTGGTATGTGGGGTTCAAGCAAGTTACAAGCATATATTTTGATAGCTATAGTGACTTCATAGATTGTAGGAAGCAAATAGACAAGCACACATTTATTTTCAAGTAATTTGGAAAACCTTGAAAATCACTAGCAAAATAAAGAAGTTAGTCATAGGCGTAAGACATACCTTGATCATAAGTATTGGATATCCAGGAAAAAAGGGTGATCAATGCAATCAACAAAGAAAATATCCTAAAATTTAAAGCATAACACCCACATATCATTATTTTATTCCAAGATTATCAGTAAGACTAACTTGTGTCTCTAGTTAGGGTTTCATTAGGGGCTTGGATTCCTAAACCATAATTATCACTTTTCATGTCTTATGGGTTGACAAACCCTAATATTATCATTATTTGCCTCTCTCTCTCTAGGGTGCTCTCACCTCTCTCTAGATCTCCTCCGGCGGCCTTCGCTGGGGGGAGGGAGCAGCGCCTCGTTGCTTCCTCCCCTGGCTTCATCGGTGTTTGATCTAGTCAGATAAGGAGGGTCCCTGGTGGTGGAGAACAAGGTGATGGAGAATGAGCGCTGCTCCTGGTCGGAGTCTTTGGGTCGCCATACAGCTGGGTTACAGAGGCGATGGGTTGTGATGCGTCGGAGGTCGACTAAGGGTCAAAGTGGTGTGTTCGACCTGGTCGACTCCACCCTGTTCAAGAGCGACGGGTGGAGAGGAGCCACACCCTAGGTCTGACTCTCCACGTTGCTGATCCGTCCGGGCAAAGATGAGGGGTTCTCGACCTCCTCATTAGATCCTACGATCCTCCTTCCCCGTGCTGCCTCCTGGAGCTGATCTAGTTATGGCGAACATCGATCCCGATCTTGAAGCACTCGACGGTGGTAGTGATGGCTGTACCCTGTTCCCGACGGCGTGTCTCCCCTAGTTCCGTGGCTTCCAGGCCTATGGGCGATGGTGGGCCACTCTCGACCTGCTCGTCTGCAGCTGTTGGCACCTCCCCGACCTGTCGTTGGTCACCCTTGCGGTCGTGCGCCTAGGGGTCGTTGGTGGTCCACAATGGGGATGACGACTTGCTTTCAGGATTGGACTGGTTCTCCAGTCGGGCCCGACGGGGCTCTCATACCCTCCAGGTGACACGTCCCGGCGACGGTGCTCTGTTCTGGGACTCCATTCACGACGTAGCAGAAATCCCAAGGGGTGTAGCAGCCGATTGGCTATTATTCCCGGATGCTGCTTTCCAGGTATTCGATGGTATGCCAGTGATGGCTGACCTCTTCTTCAAGATTATCAGGGTCCAGACGGTCTGGCTCTGGTCTTGAGTCGATGATGAAGGTTGCCTAGGCTTTGTCTTCTCTCCTTCATACCTTGTGGGTGTATCTAATGCTAGTGGAGGAGGTTTCAAAGTCTTCAACCTGCCTCACCTCCTCTTCAACAGAGTCAGAGTTTGGCTGTTCCCTGTAATAGATTTGACGCTTGGATGCATAGATGTTTGGAGTTTCAAGGTTCCTTGGAAACCTAGGTCTCTTCTTGGGTTCCTAGGTGAACGGTTCTCCAGCTAGGAACCTGGTGCTTATGCTGTCGGTGAAGAGCAGAAGCTTTCAAGCTAATTTCTGGCAGGTTCACAAGAGGATGTCTAGTTTAGAGTTGTTTTTACTTTTTGTGGGTGAGCTGAATGCATGTAATTACATCTCTTAACTGGCTTCCTCCTAGATGGGTTTCTCATTTTTAGCTTGTTGAGTTCTCTGGTCTTCCTGCCTTCTAGTTTCTTTGTCATGTATTTTTTTTTGTTTTTACCCCCTGCGTGGGGTATCTGATCCTAGAGTGAGCTTTTATAGCTTCTGGTTTGTATTGGGGTACCTTGTGCCCAAAGTTTTTGGTATATAGTAACACGCTTTTTGACTGACAAAAAAAAATATTATCATTATTTGCACTTCTAATCTTTAGGAAGCCCTAATTCATCAAATCATGGGTTATCAAGTTCAAATTAGATCCAAGTTTCCCTTGTATCCAAAAGGATGAATTTTTGACCATTAAGACCAGTTGAACACATTAAGCTCATCAAAACCTAGAAATTAGGGTATAAATTCATTAAACTCATTAAATGTAACAAATTTGAATACTTTTTGAAATAGATACAAATTTAGGTGTTGATTCTATTTTTGTTGAATTCCTCCTATTTTTCGGAGTAGACTTCATATATTACTTGTTACTATTGGAAAATACTACAATTTATTGTAATTTTACAAAATAACTTTATTCTGGGCAATGGGGGATTCCCACCTAGGAAAAGAGCCCCGAGCCCCACCCTGCCAACTCTATTGGGATGTCCTATCATCTTTTTCCAACTTAGTAGTATGCCTATGTGGCAACCTCACTAGTTAAATGAGAAAAATGATGGAAAAAGACCATATTGTCTTTACCTCCTCAATACACATGTGGGCACATAATTACTTTCCTGATCTCCCTTATTCTACCTCTCGACGGATAGCTACTATCCCTAGTCAAGTCAATCATGTAGTTGAGTCTAGGAATTAGAGGCTCAAAGTGACGAGCAAAAACACAATCTTCTTCGTCTTGTTCTACTAGACTCGGTCGGGGATTTTGATTGCTCGTCATCAGTGAGGAAAGAGGAATTGAATTGAGGCATTCTTTGGCTGATGATGATGGAATCGATGAGAAGAGATTTGGGGCTTGGTGAGGAGTTAGCAACAGGGGAAGAGGCTATAGGAGCAATGATGTCTCATAAGGAATTTAATGATCTTGCAGCGGGGTTTAAGGCCCCTATATATATTCATATATATCAGCTAGGTTCCTCATGGAGGATTGAATTGTGTCATCTGTCTAGAGATCTCAAAACTAGGTGAAACCTAGTATATACTAACTTTCATTGATCTCCCAAATCCAAAGGAGAGGTTTACAATCTTTCTCATATATTTTATCACGATGAAGTCATCCTTGAAAGTTGGAAAATGTGTGTCCTCATTTCCATAATCGACCATGATAGGTGATTAGGGCATCACCATTTGATCACAGATTTAATGTACACAGGCTGCATGCAAGATTAAAGGCTGAAAAATGATTTTCTGATTTGGAAATAAAATTGCAACATTTAATGTAAATCCTTTCTCTTTAGGAATTCTAGAAAAATTGATAACTCCTATTCTATAAATCCTTTTATCCCAAATTTTAAAGGAAAGTCCATAATGACTTTATCAAGTCATGAGTAAAGATTGAGACCAAAAATCAAAAAGAAAAGATGTTTTTCTTAATATGCAAGTTTTCCATTATAAGGTATATTTCAAGCATAAAAACACACCCTTTTCTCTTTCTTTCTTTTCTATTTTCTTTATTTTGATTACTTTTCTTATTAGAAATCATGTGAAACTGAAATCAAATTACTAGTGGCCATCCAGACCACTTTCTAGAGAATTCCACACAATTCTCACAAGTATACTTAGTTATTATCTATTTTGTTTTGATTTTTGTTTATTATTGGATTTCCTTCTCTTCCTTTTCCCTTATATCCATTATTGGATTAACAAAATAGTAGAATTCATGAAGTCAACAATCAAGGTAAATTTGTAGGGGGAAACTTTTATTTCAAAACAATACACACACATTTCTAAAATGTCCCTTTTACTCAAAGCATTGCAATTCAACTAAGAAAAATACAAGTGAAACTTATGTTATAACACACTTCCATTATGAAATTGTTATGGGTTGTAGAGTTCCTTCGGGTCTTTGATGTTCCTCCTTAACCTTTTAACAAATTAGATACAAAAGATCAAACTATGCTACATCCTTTTTCAACCCGAGCCACCAGTACATGTCCTCAATATTATGATACATCTTAGTGCCACCCAGATGCATCAAGTACATGAAAACGTGCACTTTAATTAACAAAGTCTTCATCAATTCATCCACATTGGGAACCAAAATATTGCTTTTCTAACAATAAGTTCCCTGATGTGACTCATCAAACCCGTTAGAGTTTTCACTGCCCAACTCTAATCTTTCAGTCTAAAGCGTAGTATCATCCTACTATGGATTCCTAATCTATTGCATCAATGTAGGCATGATTTATAGTTGGGCTATATGTCCCCCAAGCATGGAGATCTCCATATTCATGTTCATATGTTGTATGGACAATAACATATCCCTTCTAGAACATTCCATTGAATATAACTAAATTGTTCCAATTATAGATGATGATGGCCTCCTCTTTAGATCACCTAGTACCACATTTGTTTTTCCTAGGTGGTACTCTATTGTGTATTCATAATATTTTATCTGATCGAGCAACCTCTATTGCTTCATGATCATTTCCTTCTTATACAATAGGTATCCAAGGTTCTTGTGGTAAGTGAAAGTTTGACATTTCTCTCCATATGAATAATGTTTCCAGATCTTTAGTACCAATATTATTGCTACTAGCTTTAGATCATGAGTAGGTTAGTTCTCCCTACCATTCTTTAGTTTCCTTCAATCAAACGAGATTTCATGCTTGTCCTTCATCAATAGACACCCAAGACCTTCATGTACGGTGTCACAAAAAGCAATATACCCCTTCATAGGGTTTGGAAGCACTAAAATAGGTGTGCATTTTAGTTTCTCATTCAACAATTTCAAGCTTTGTTGACACATCTATGTCCACACAAAAGGTACATTTTTCTTCGTTACTCTAGTGAATGACAAGGATATTTCAACAAAGTCCTTTATGAGCTGCCTATAATACCATGCCAACCCAAGAAATCACCATACTTCTATTAGTATCTTTGATTGTTCCCATAGAAGGAAAAACTCCACCTTCTGAAGATCTACACATATTCCCTGGCTGGATACGATGAGCTTATATTAGCCATAACTCACACTTGCTAGAATTTGCATACTATCAATGTTTCCTCAAGAATTCCAAGCTCAAATGGATATGTTGCTCAAGATGTTGTCTATGAAAACAACTTTGAACTGGTCTAATATACTTCTAAATAACCCGATTTGTTAGATCCATGAATGATACATGTGTGTTGTTTATCCAAAATGACATACCAATAACCTAGTAGGGCTCATGCCTGGACTTTAATGAAATTTGAGGTATGTCTTTTTCCTTGATTCTTAGCTGATGATATCCTGACTACAAATATATCTTTGAAAACATCGTAGCCCCTTTCAACTTATCAAATAAGACAACAATTCTCACCAGGGATACTTGTTCTTGATGGTGAACATGTTCCATTATGTATAGTCTATGTACAATCTCATTGAGCCATCCATATAATTAACAATCAGGACTAGCACACCCCACATTAACATGTGTAGCTGGATAAAACCCTTATCTAACAACTTATGTATCTCCTTCTTTAACTCCCTCATTTATGCAAGTGCCATCCTATATGGTGTGTATGTTATGGGTTGTGTACTGGTAAGAATATTAATTTCAAAATCAATCTCTCGAGGAGGTGGAATACTAGGAAACTTGTTAGGAAAAATATTAATAGACTCTCAGATAATAGGTATACCATTGATATTAATAATGGCTACCTTAGTGTCAACCACGTGAGCTAGAATGGCCTCACAACACTAACTCATCAATCTCTCATCTGTGGAAACAAACATCAAACATGTGAGAAAATCATTAGGTCTCCTTGGAAGGTCCAAGAGAGGTTGTCCTATCAAAAAGAAGCAAACTTGGCCCTACAATTCAACACCACCCAATACTGTTCTAATTTGTTGATTCCAAGGATCACCTCAAAACTTGTGTATATCAAGTGGCATTAGGTCCACTTGAATGTCATTTTTAGAGAAGACAAGAACATAAGATCAACACTCATCACGCACAACAATGGAGCCAACTAGAGATGTATCAAGGAAAAGAGATTCATATTGATGACTAACATGTATATTATGATGTACAATCACCTATCGGGAGATAAATGAGTGTGCCACACCTGGATCAACCAAAACAAATACATACAATGAAGAAGACAAGTTAGAATGAAAAAAGTTTCATTTGAACTTTAACAACTTTAGGGTTGAAAACACCCTCAGGCTGGGTCATCACGTACAAACTTGTTGTGGCTTGTGATATGCCTCTTCCTCAACCTCTATATTTGGATCAAGATGATCTGACCTTAGAAGTTTGTCCATGCTCTCTTCCACTACCATCTACATAATACTACTAGTTTTTCTAGTTCCACTAGTAAGATTAACACGTCTCTTGGGACAACAAGGAGTTGAACATCATCTTGTGCCCTGTTTGGTGACACTAAAAGCACTTATTCTGCAGCAAACCTTGCGACCCTGATGGTCCTAACATACATACAAATCTCAAACATGTGTCTGATATGGTGGTATTCCTCTTCCTCAAATTTTTCTAGGTGACCAATGTGACTTCTACTGATGTATCCTCAACTTTGATGATGTTGTGCTCTACTAAGACTACTAGTACCATGGCCTTGATGGGCTTGAAAACCTCTATTTCTTGGATCCTCTTGAGAATTGTCATAGAGATTGTGTTGAGTTCCTATTTTCGTCTTTGTTGTGGATGTAAATCGAGGTATTCTATATCCTCCTAAATAATTCCAAAAAGGTGAAAAACTTCTTGTGTGATAGCAATGTCGACGCTAACCTTGCTGACATAGGATTAAACCATTCTCGAACTACCAAATATTCTTCACTTAAGTCGATACCATGTGTTCATAGAACTACAACAACTATAAATGATGAGCTTCATACTTCATCACTATCATCCTTTGTTAGATCTGCTCAAACTATATGATCTTATCATCTAGATATGACATAGGGAAGTACCTGTTCACAAACTCTCTCTGAAACTACATCTAAGAGATGACTTCTTCATTTCTATTACCTTCACTAGGGCTCCCCAATGTCCAATGTTGCGCTTCTACATATAAATGGCCTTTTTGACCTTGTCCTCATCTGGTATGTTAAAATCAGAAGGCTATATCAAGCTCCATAAGCCAGATATCTACATCCACTAAGGTCTAAAGTACCCTTGTACTCCATGGCTCCCACCCATACTATATGTTCAAACTTCATGTTGGAACTGATCATCTTGACATCTGAGCGTACCCTAACTATTTGAGTTAGGATCATGGCCAAAAACTAGGTGATCGTAGACATTATCTATCAAACATTACCTAGAAAGTATATGTCCATGCACTTATAGGCTAATACATGTCACCTTAGACTGCTCATGTTGCTCCATCTATACGAGCTCCAATACCCTCTCCTTAAGGGAACTTCATCTCCCAACACCACCTAGCACAGCATCACTAAATATGTGTTTTATTCATAATTTCCAAACATATCTGCATAACCAAATTCATTTACTAGATATGGTAGACTCATAATAACCTAAAATCAGATACCAAAATCTTTTGACACTCCCCCACCACAAAAGTACCAAAACAAAATACAAAATTAAAATATGAGCATCATTAATCATTTAAGCCAATAGAGATCATAGATTAAAATATTTCACCATGCACCACAGACAACACTGTAATAAACACAAGGTTCATACAAAATTTCTACAATTTTAGGACCTCTCTTTTGATTAGAATAATTTCCGACCATTAGATAAATTCCATGAACCTAAAAGATTATGAAACATAATAAAAACTTCTTGAAAAAGGCAATCAAAATAGTATACAAAAATCATAAGTACGTTTTTCCTTTTTCTTCCTTCACAATTTTCATTAACCATTGTCACATCAAGGACATCATATTAAGATTCCACAAATATTACTCAACTCCATTTAAACTAGAATCAAATCTTACTACTCACCTGCAATTCAATTTACATCATATACAAGTACATTAATGAACAATTTGACACTCTACCCATCTCAGGAAAGAGAGAGTATAAGGACATTCTAATCGATCTATATTATTATTCTAATTACATCTTCTTAGGGATGACCTCTCCACTAGATAACATTATACCTAAAAACATTTGAAACAACCTCATGAGACTCATATAGATTCCAAGTGAGTGGATACCTCCCACTCAATATTAGTACATGCATTAGTAATATGTTAAGTATATGAACTTCAAAGAACATGCAAATATTCAAAATTCTAATAGATAGATCTAGAATCTTGTCAAATCCAATTTACAACAATAAACTAATCAAACTGATAAGGTAATTAATTAAACTAAATCCAACTTTAAAACATCTTTTAGAGCATGACTATAGACAAATCAGTAGATGCTTCTTTGTTCAGATCAACAATCCTTTAATATGAGTAATAAGCCAAGATCTAAACATTTTGAATAATTACATATCTATAACATCATCTTTGTTGCACCCCACCATTCAGAGCAATAACACATCCTGTAGTGTTGAAGCTGAAGTACACATAAGATATGTCTACTAAACAATACTATCAAATGAAAATCAATCCAAACCATATTCATAGTGGACATAAATGCCAACATGTACTACTTGTCAATAAGACTGATCAGAGTATGAAACAGATAATCTCTATAACAACATGATTAATTTACACAACAAGAAACATAATCAACAATAGCATATCATCATCTAGCAGTATAAGGAATGTAATAAACATAAACATCATATTCTACATGATGTGTTATCTTTTATTCATTTGCCTTCAAAGGAATTGGCTTGTATCCCACAAAGTAGAAGTCGTCACGCCTGATTCTCATGTCAAGATTGATTGTCACTATCTTAGGGTTTAGATGGACACCCTAAGATATCAACAACAGACCCTAGCCACCTAAGTGTTTCCTAAAGAGGATCAAGTCCTCATCTTGGGTACATAAGATAGGAACTAGCAAAACAATAACACACAACACAACATTTCTCATATTTTCATATTTCACATATTTAATTTCATCAAAGTCTATTCCTCATGGACATAGAATTTCACCACAACGATTTAGGGCTAGACTACTCTAGATGACTCACTCCAAATCCTAGTAGTCTAACCTTTAAGGTATCGATCCACACTCTGAAAATCCTTCTCATAATTTATAGATTACTACAAGGAGATCTTCTTTGTTTCCCTAGTGTGGACATGGGAGGAAACTCATAGTTTTCAGGGAACCTAACTAGATGTGTTATCATTTCATTTGTTATTAGTATTTTTTATCATCTTAAAATAATTCACAAAATCATGTATCATATGTGTGTATTCTCACATCACTAGAATAACCTAAAACATATTATACATATCAAAAATACAACAATAAAAGCATGAAGCATAACAAATCTAGAGTTTCTTACACATATGATCCTTTCCATTTTCTACATCATCTCATAGCAATCATAATTGGTGGGATTTCCACCCAAGAAATAAACTCATTGTCCAACATTTACCCCCATCTGGGTTTTAGCATCATCAGTGGGGTTTCCACCCGATACATAACCTCATTGTCTAGCATTTACCCTCATTAGGGTTTCTCAACAGTAATCAAAGAATGTAAATTATATCTCAACAAGCTTCTTATCTAATCATTTTATATCATAATTTTCATTGAGTATTAATAAATATATTAGAACTAACAATAATATAAGAACATAGACATATCATGTCATTCATCATGTTTAGAATAGGCTTAACATGCGATAAGTACTTATTTTATTAATTTTCTACAAATATGAATGAATCTCAAGTATAAACATGGATAACACATTTAATACTTTCCTCTTACTATTTACCACTTTTAGTTAGGGCTAATATGCAACCTGTATGTGATCTAATTTTAAATCTATAAAAAAAGGCCATCTTTAGAATACAAGTATCCTAACATACAATTACAATCCAAGAGAATATTTTAATAAACCATTTCATATCCTTGAGCCTAATCTTGTAATTTAATTTAACTATATTCATATGCATTCCTCAATACCTAATTGGATATCATTGTTCATCACCATCACATGGCTCATTATTTTAGGGTTAGTGTTAGGTACTTAGACCGATCCACTAATTTTCATCACCTTCCCTTCATTTCATATTCATTAGTTTATGCCCACCACTATTCTTAAAATCAATCATTCTAAATTTAGTTAATATATAAAGTTTCACTCTCCTTAAGATCCTTAATGATTTGATTTTAATATATTTCATTCAATTTTAGTCAACACAGATGTGATCAAAATCTATAGACTATATACTTCACCATACACATTTCATTAATTTCATTTTTAACTTGTCATCACCATTCAATTATTCTTATCCATCTCCTTTCTTGAAATTAGTTGAGCATACCATGCCATTGACTTTTAATTACATTCTTATAAATAAAAATGACCATTATATCCCTTATAATACTACCCACTATATCTTAAAAGAATGTGTTAGGTTACATCTTCTTACATCATAATCTCTAATCAACCTTCCCAATCCATTATCATGTAGCTTGTATAGAAGGAACCACATTCATGTGAGGGCTACTCATTATTCCATTACTTATACTAAAGTAGATGCATAAGAATTAGATAATATTAGTAAGACTAATAATATTCAAGTGAAGTATTCATACCTACACTTCCAAATTTCATTACATTTAGAACATTATACATACAAGTTTTAGCTTGATCACCTATTCTCATCTTAATACTAATATTCTAGGGTTTTCAAGAAGTCATCCTTAGTTACACACATAATTAGAATCATATTATCTTGTAATCTCATCATGGTGCACAAGGTTTCATTAGGGCTATTCACATACAAGGAAACCCTAGCTTCCATTTTAACATATTTCATTCATAATCGTAAGTATACATGAATTAATTAGCTAATTTGATTCAATCCCGCAACACAAACACTAAACAGGGAATAGTTCCACCTCATACTGATCCTTATGTGTATATCATATTCAATTTCAGAAAGATTCAAAAATACACTTGTATAATTCATTCTGATATAATTCAACTATGATTCTATACATTCCAATTCAATTCCCAAGCATATCAGCCATTGGGATTATTTTTAGGCAATATTCACATGAAATATCATAGTGTTGATCCATAGAATTTTCCATAGAACGTCAATCAATATATTTGGAACTAAGCAAGTTTAGTTCAATGAGAAATAATCAAAACCATTAGAATTTGATTCCCTAATATCTTTCAAAATAAATATCCAATCACATATAGATAAAAGCAAGGTTTCTGATTATTTTAACTGGATAGAGTTAGACTTTTAGCATGAATACAAAGCTTAAGAAGTTGATGAACACTCACCTGAAGTGAAAAATACCTTAGAAACATAGGTCAAACACTGAATTTCTAGAAATCCACAAGGGTCCTAGCTATTGAATCCATTTTTTCCTCCTCTCAACTCAGAAACCCTAGAAATGTAGAATAGGAGAGAAAGAGTGAGAAAAGGGGGTGATATGATATCATTTCGAATCAAATCATAGAAGGGATGAAATCTTGACATGCGAGGGAAGATTCACCATGGAAGACTATGCAAAGAAGCTAAAACTACTGGATTTTATCATTTCTCAGATGATAAAGCCCTAGGTCAACATTTCCGCCTTCTTCCTCACTCAAATCCAAACTCTCTGTCTCTCACAAGGATTTAATTTCTACAGAATGAATGATGAAATATGATATCTACTTGGGTAATAGGTTGCTCATATAGATCAAATAAGGTACTTGCGTCCATTCCAAATTGACCCAACTTTACTTTTTCTTTTATTTAAGCAGAATTTTTTGTCATAAAGTTGCAATTTAAAATCATTTACTGAATAGGACAAATCACCTCCAAAATTACAAACATCTATCACGTTGGATAAAATAATATGTCAGATCTTTATTTAAAATTTTAAATCAATTAGAGTTACTAATAAATAAATTAAAATCAAATACTAGACTATTATATTTCAGTCTGAATACATAGTTTTCTGAGTTTATCCAGGGGAAACTCGACTGACACCCCTCTCTGGATCAGTCTAATATCATCTCAAAATTATGAAAAGTTGATAGAATGTCTAAATTAGAGTTTCAAACTACAGTTAAAATTCCATATCAATTGGATGTACCAATAAAAAGATAAATTCAAACACCAGACTGCTATATTTTAGCTTAAATCCGTGGTTGGCTAGGTTTGTCCAGGGGAAACTTGGCTGACAAACATGTCATAAAATTATCAAAAATTCTGATATTTGGCAGGAACACTAATAATTTAGTTACCCAAACTATATATAACTTTCAACTAAATCAAAATTGTATATGAAATACCAAGATAATTTAGTGAACCACATTACTTGTCAAATTATATATTCATATGCTACGAAAACCCTAGTTTGGCCAATTCATATTGTAAATTCTCAAACCATAATTATTCAAATTAAAAGTAGGATTAGAGTATTTTGTTAGGTTTAAGGAATCATAATTAGACTACCATCATTATCTCAAGTTCAAAGAATGATCAATTTAGTTAAGCATGCAATCATCCAAGTATATACTAATTAGATGGTTAATTTGAAAATGGGTTGTTAAAAATTATCCCCTCCTTTTAGGATTTCATCTCTAAATACATGAATAAATATGTAAGAATATCATATAATCTAATCTTTCATCTCTTTTTGCATCAAGTTAGACTACTTTCAATTTTATCTTTCTTTCATATAACATCATTTCATTCTTTTTTTTGCATTGACAGACATTTCTTTCCTTGTCACCATCATATATCTCTTTGATTATTAGAAACACTTACTTCACAAATATTAGTAATACATCATTTTACAAGATGTGATAACATAATGTTTCACATTCTTTTAAAATTTGATTACGTGTCTCACAGATAAAGATTATAAATCATTCGGAATTATTATTCGCATTCATAAATTTTTCTTTGTAAAGAAGATCATTTAATGAGCTTCATTCTTACTTATCAACTTTTTCTTATAATTTCAAATTCACACTCATGTTTAAAGTTGTTAGGGATTATCTTTATAATACATTATACTTTCATCTTTCTCAAATGAAATTCCATGTTTGTCTTAGGCATCATATGAATTATATAATCCTTTCTCTTTCACCATTTTTTTCATTTTATTACAATCATACATATTCTTATACTCCCAAACTGTCTCAATTTGAATGCTTGGTTAGGGCATCCAAAAGAAATACAGTCATTAGTTCCATAATATCTTATCTCAATAGCCAAATACTTTAATAGAGTATCTAGATAATGTGTTCATTCAATAGAATATCATTCATGTTTTGTTTAGCATCTATATTATCATTTAGGCATAGATCCTATTATACATATAGACTCATATGACCTAGGATCTGATACCACATTGTCAGGACCTCTCTTTTGATTATCATAACAACCAACCATTAGAGAAATTCCCAAAACCTAAATCTATATTATGAAACAAAACAATAAATCCTCGACAAAGGCTATTAAAACAATATACAAAAATCATAGATAAATTTTTCCTTTTTTCCTTCACAATTTTCATAAACCAAAATCAAATCAAGGACATCATATTAAGATATCACAAATATTATTCAACTCCATTAAAACCAGAATCAAATATTATTTCTCATGTGCAGTTTAGTTTACATCATATACAAGTTCATTATTGAATAATTTGACACACTACCCATCTCAGGAAAGAGAGAGTATAGGAATATTCTAATCTATTTATATTATTCTTCTATTTACATATTCTTAGTCACGATCTCTCCACTATATATAATTATACCTAAAATCATTTGAAAAAAACCTCACGAGACTCATATAGAGCCCCAATGAGTGGATACCTTCCACTCATGCTGAGTGCATGGATCAACAACAAGTTAAGTATAATGAACTTTAAAGAACTTGTAAATATTTAAAATTCTAACAAATAGATCTAAATCTTGTCAAATATAATCTACATAAATAATCTAATCAAATAGATAAGGTAATCACTTAAATTGAATCCAACTTTAACACATCATTTAGAGAATGTCTACAAACAAATTATTAGATGCTTTCTAGTTCATATTAACAAACCTTTCATATGAGTAAGAAGTAAGGATTAAGCATTTGTAACCAATACATAACTATAACATCATCTTTGTGGCACCCTACCAGTCGGACCAGGAACACATCTTGTAGTACTAAAGTTGAAGTACACCTAAGACATGTCTATTAAACAACACTATAAAAAAAGTAATCCAAATCATATTCAGAGTTGATATAAATCCCAACATTTACTACTTGTCAATAAGACATATCAGAATGTGAAAGAGATCATCTTTATAACAACATGATTACTTTCCACAATAAGAAACATAATCGACAATAACATATCATCACCTAGTAGTACATTGAATGTAACAAACATTCAAATTATATTCTACACAACCTATCATCTTTTATTCATTTTCCCTGAAACTACTTGGATTTTACCTCACCAAGTATATGTCACCACGACTAATTCTCATGGCAACAACTCATTGTCGCTATCTTAGGGTTTAGCCAACCACCCCAAGACATCAAAAATAGACCCTGGCTAGCTCAAGGTTGCCTAAAGAGGATCACGTCCTCATCTCGAGGACATGGGATAGGAACCAATAAAATGATATATCAAATATCACAAAATTCCTCATATTTTCATATTTCACATATTTCATTTCATCAGAGTGTATACCACATTGATATAGACTTTCACAACTAGGATTTAGGGCCAGAGCCACTCCAGATGTCTGACTTATAAATCCTGACAGTCTAACCTTTATGGTCCCAATCCACTCTCCTGAATTCCTTCTCATAATTCATCCATTACTACAAGAATATCTGTTTTGTTTTCTCAGTGTGGACATCATGGGAAACTCACAGTGTTTAGGGCATCTAACTAGATGTATTATCATTTAACTTGTTACTAATCTTTTTTAATCACCTTAAAGGAAGTCAAAACATCATGTATCATATGTGTGCATTCTCACATCACTAGAATAACTAGAAATATATTAGGATTATAAAAAAGATAATAAATAAACACGAAGCACAACATATATGTGGTTTGCAACAAATATGAATCTTTCCATTTTCTACATCATCTCATATCAGTCATCATCAGTGGGATTTTTGCCCAAGACATAATGTCATTGTCCAACATTTACTCCCATAAGGGTTTTATCATCAACACTAGGCTTTCAGCCTGAGACATTACCTTATTGTCTAACATTTACCTCATCATGGTTTCTCAACAGTAATCACAAAATGTAAATTCTATATCGACATAGTTCTTATTCATTCATTGTGTATCATAATTCTCATTGAGTATTAATAAAAATATTAGAACTAACAACAATATAATAATATAGACATCTCATGTCATTCATCATGCTTAGAATAGCCTTAACATGCAACAAATACTTATTCTATATAATTTCTACAGATACGAATGAATTTCAAGCATAAACATGCATGACATATTTAATACTTTACTGTTACTATTTACCACTCTTCAATTAGGGCTAATATTCAACACATAAGTGATATAATTTTAAACCTATAAAAAAAGTTCATCATCATAATGCAATTATCCTAACATGCATACAATTACAATCCAAGAGTACATTCTAATAAACAACTTCATGTCCTTGAGCCTCATCTTGTAATTTAATTTAACTATATTCATATGCACTCCTTAATCCCTTATTTGAGATAATTTTTCATTAGAATCACATAGGTCATCATTTTGGGGTTAGGGTCAGGTTCTTAGATCCATCCACTAATTTTCATCATATTCCAATCATTTCATATTCATTAGTTTTAACTTCTTTCATATGATGCTTACCACTATAAATAAAACATTCAAAATTTACTTAATATATAAACCCTCTCTCTCATTGGAATCCTTCATGATCTAATTTTAATATTTTTGATGCAATTTAGGTTAACACGCACCTTTAATCAAAATCTATAGACTATATACTTCAACATACATATTTCATTATTTTCTTTTATAACTTTTCATCACCATTTAGTTATTCTTATCCATTTCCTTTCTTGTAATTAGTTGAGTGTACCATGACATTGACTTCCAAAGGCATTCTTATAATTAAAAAGGATCATTCTATCCATTATATAATACCCTATTTAGCTTAAAAGAATGTGTTAGGTTACATCTTCTTACATCATAAGCTCTAATCATCCTTCCCAATCCATTATCATATAGCTTGTATAAAAGGACCCACATTCATGTAGGGGATACTCATATTCCATAATTTATATGAAAGTAGATGTATCAGGATTAGATCATATTTGTAAGACTCATCATATTCAATTAAAGTATTAGTACCAACACTTCAACATGTCATCACATTTAGAACATTATATATACAAGTTCTATCTTTATCACTCATACTCATCTTAATACTAATCTTAGAAGGTGTCTAGGAAGTCATCATATTATCTAGTAATATCATATGGTTCATAGTGGTTCATTAGGTCAATCCACAAACATGGAAACCCTAGTTTCCATTTTCACATACTCCATTCATCAATGATAAGTATACATTGATTAATTGAATCATATGATTCCATCCTACAACACAAACCCTAAGTAGGAAATATTGACACCTCATATTGATCCTCATGTATACATCATATTGAATTTTAGTAGGATTCAACAATACACTTGTATAACTCATTCTAATATAACTCAAGTCGATATATACATATCAATTAAATTCCCAAGAATAACGAGCACTAGGCTAATTTTTTGGCAATATTCACATGAATATGATAGTCCTATATCCATAGAATTTTTTATAGAACATCAATCAATATATTAGGTAATGAGAAATTTCAATTCAATGACAAACAATCTAGATTAGTAGAATTTGATTCTCTGACATCTCTCCAAATCAACACCCAATCACATACAGTTATAACCATGGTTTTAGATTATTTTTGTCAGATAGAATTAGCCTTTCAACATGAATACAAAGCTTAAGAGGGATACAAATACTCACCTAATGTGACAAGCACCTTAAAAACATAGGTCAAACTCTGAATTCTTAGAAATCCACCAAGGTTCTAGTTATTGAATCCATTTCTTCCTCCTCTCAACTCAGAAACCCTAGAAATGGAGAATGGGAGAGAAAGAGTGAGAAAAGGGGGTGATTTGATATCATTTCAAATCAAATCAGAGAAGTTATGGAATCTTGACATGTGAGAGAAGGTTCACCATGAATTACTATGCAAAGAAACTAAACTTACTTGATTTCATTATTTCTCAAATAATAAAGCCTAGGTCAACATCTCCACCTTCTTCCTCACTCAAATCCTAACTCTCCCTCTCTCACTAGGATTTCATTTGTAAAGAATTAATGACAAAATATGGGATCTCCTTGGGTGCTAGATTTCTCATATAGATCAATTAAGGTGCTTGCGTCAATTGCAAATTCACTCAACATAACATTTTCTTTTATTTTAGCAGAATTTTCTATCATAAAATTGTTATTGAAAATCACTTACTGAATAGGTCAAATATCCTCCAAAAATTATGAAAAATTAGCATGTTGTCTCAAATAACATTTTAAGAGATTTAGTTAACATTTTGAGATCAGCCATTGTTACTTATAAATAAATAAAAATCAAATACTAGATTATTATGTTTCAACCTGAATACATGGTCCGTTGAGTTTATCCTAGGGAAACTCGACTGACACCCCTATATGGATCAGTCTAATATAAGATAAAATTTTTAAAAAAAATTAACATCATGAATAATATGGAGTTTCCAAAGTACTTACATAATTTCATATTGATTGGAAGTACCGATAAAAAGATAAAATTCAAAAATCAAACTTCTATATTTCAGCCTGAATGCATGGTCGACTGAGTTTGTCTTGGGAAAATTGGCTGAAAAAAGGTCATAAAATTATCGAATTATTCTAACATATTTTTGGAACAATAATAATTATGTTACCCAAACTATATCCAAATTTCAACTAAATTAGTGTTTTATGTATGATACCAAAAACCATTTAGTGAATCACTATACTTATCAACTTTTGTATTCATTTGCTACCAAAACCCTAGTTTGGCCGATCAGGGTTTTAAATTCTCAAATCCTATTTATCCAAATCAAAAACATGATTATAGTATTTCCTTAGGTTTAAGGAATCAAAATTATACTACCAAAATTAACTCAAGATTAAACAAGGATCAATTCAGTTAACAATACAACCATCCAAGTAAACCCTAATTAGATGGTTTATATGAAAATAGGTTGTTACAATCATAACCTATTACAATTTTGATAGAATACCAACTTTAGCTTTACAGAAGGGTCTAGGATCCACACTAACAATATCTCAACAAAATTTCCCAATTTAAGCTCTACATATGTGCTTTTACTACAAGAACATGAGTGTAAAATCTTACAACTCTTATATAAAGGGCTCTAGAGTCTGTGCACGCATAACAAACCCATTATGGGGAACGATATAGCAAAACATATCTACTAAGACCTAAGTATCTTGGGGAAAAGCCCAAATTCTATCACTATATGATTTATCTCCATATGAGGATAACAAACATCGCCTATCATTGAGATACCTTCACGCAAACATAACCTACCACATAACTTAGGAATGGCTAATTCCTTGTTGATATGATCTATATGTTTTGTGATAATTCAACTGCTACTAAAAAGGGCAGAAAATACAGGGGTGATACCCCAACTATAAATCATATGATTTAATATCTAAAGCAACTATTACTTACCAAATAAGGTATGCAATAGGGACAATAAAAAATTATGTACATGAGCTAAACTGGGTTCTTAGTGATACACTTACCCAACCGATCTAGAATCATGGCAACCTAGAATGATATTAGAGAGAATATAGATTTAAACCTAAAAAATGCACTTCTCATTCAATAGAACATCCATGTTTGGTGCCAATTAAACCTACCCAGACTTGCTACACAATTGAAAGTTTGTTTTATGTGACTTGGGTTGATTGAGGTGTACCACATGATCTAGTAGCTAGATGCTAATAAGACATGCTTACCATCCATACAAGATCTAAGTATATGCATATTTCCTATAGCTCACCATGAACCTCGGGTTGAAGAAACAAAACCAAAATATAGGAATCTCTACCATGGATATATACTTAAAAGCAGATTCACCAATCTTAATCATGCATTGGGTACACACATCACAATGCCAAACACATGGTAATAACCCTCCATGCCATATTCTATTTCAACTCATTAATCGTACTTTTCCATCTAACTATCAACCTTTATCGATTCCCAACACTATTTAAATAAGATAGGGTATAAAATCCCTAACTATCCCCATATATTTACTGATATATGGCTCCAAGCATTTTCTCACAAAACATGTTGGTACAAGATTTACTTGTTTAACTAACTTCCCTTACAAATGAAGGGTATAGATATACAGACTCAGGGCTCTATAACTTATTTTCTCTTTAATGATTTGATTCTTTCCTAAGACCATATTAACCTGGGTAAGAGAAGAACTAACAAAAAATTGTAAGTGATATTTCAAATATAACTTCAGAAGATATAAAACATTTAACCATCAATATCTATATTCTCAAGACAAGGGTGGAACACGAAATAAGAGTCAACCGCTCAGAAAAGGTCCAAGAAGTGAAATAAGTTGAAATCTTATCAAACAATCAGAAGGTCAAGGATTGAATTATCCAGATCTAAGCTTAGGAGACACTAGACAACTCACCTCACATCATGAGCAATGAAAGCAGAAATCTCATTGGTTTTCATTAACTGATGGTGTATCACTTTATATAAGCACTTCAAGGTTGACCTTGCATAAGTGAGGTGAAAAGAGAAGACACATATGGATGTATCCCTAGATGAGAATGAAAATTCATCAAACTATCATATCAAAGGTTAGATCATTGTACTTCATCTACTAGTCATCTCATTAGTAGTCAGATCCAAGAACTGCATTGACACACACTTCACTAGAAGCTCCATCAATATAGCCTGCCAAAAGCTCCATCAATATAGCCCGCCAAAAGCTCCATCAGTAGATACCACTAAAACCCCAATCAGTATGATATCAGGAAGCTCGTTAATTCAAGCCCTTCAAAAAAACCACAAGAAGGTGTATATCAAATCCACCATTAGTAGAAAGTTTCTAGAAAGGTGTCGACACATGGTACAAGCTCCACATCATTAATGAACTGACAAAAAACACCATAGAGCCAGAAAAACCAATCATCGGTAGACAATGGATAGGAAAAAGGAAGGTCACATGGGAAACCACTTATAGTGGTTCTCCACCAATGGAAGGATAGAATAGTGCAATCAATCTTCAAGCAATGAAAGGCCAGTTGCAAACATACCATAGGAAAGACATACAAGCTTTTCCTATCCTCAACCAATCACAAAACAAGAACACATCCATCGGGTCCCTTCTAATGGAAAACATACCACTCCCATTAGTTCTCAAGTGATGAAAGGACAACAAACTTGGGTTAGATCACGTAAGAGCATCCCTCAAGAAAACAAAAGATAAAGAAAGAAAAAAACCAACATTCTTTATACTAATTATAGGGAAAACCTCAACCAAGGGTAATTTGTACATAAACCCCAATCAAGATGTGACCAAAAAGGAACCAGAAACACACATGTACTAGTGATCAAGATAACAAAATAGGGTCAAGGGGTTATGCTAGGTCAAGGGCCTTACACTAAGGATTAGTGTTTGGCAACGAGCATCATGGATAGAAAAATTCAACACACGTGTATATAAATCCCTCAAAATATTCATGGTATTCAGCCACGATCGTGTCACTTTAGTTAAATTCATAGGTGACTCATATTCTTGCAAGGAGAAAAGTAGCTCCACCACCATTTCTATGCATCCAAAATGACCATGGCAAGAAAGGACTAGAATAACTATGGTAATAATCATGACTGTGGAAGGAGATAATCAACATGACAATGCTCCCCAATATGTCTTCACTTCCTCAACTCACCATGACCGTGATAGTCACTGCATTCATGCCACCCTCATGCCACCACAACCTTTTTTAACACCACAACAATATTTTCTATCCCATTTTTTTTAAATTTCCATTAACACTTTTGCACTTATATCATTGTTGTTCCCACATTCTATAATTCATAGCTATGCCACAATATCCATAGTGACCTCCACAATTGTGCTACCAACCTAACCCTAATGCTTCCCTCTACCATCTTTACCACTGTATCCACGTTTAACCCTTATTGTTCCTAGGCCACTATATATAGATGTGTGGCATATAGTAGTCAAGGGTTAGTTCCTCATAGAATTCAAGGCCAAAACCTACCACCCACCACTTTCATCATTTTCCTTCCATCTTCAACCCCAAAATCCCAATTTCCAAAGATTTTGGCTATCCTTTATGCATTTCCATGCCACTTCACCTTAAAGGAGCTACTGACCTAAATCATACGTCTAAAATGGAGAGGATCTAGAGTATTCATACTCTTAAATTTATAACTTGACACTCATTACCCCACAACTATTATATGGGGTCTGATGTAGTAAATTGGGGTCAATCCATAGGGACAAGGAATGACAAGTTCTAAGAACATAGAATCTTGGCTCAGTTACACCAACCAAGATGGTAGATTAAGTTTGGTGTTCCTTATGGAACACTTTACCTCAACCAACAATCACAAAAAATAAAGCAAAATTAAGTAAGAAGACAAACAAGTAAATAAGTAGAAACAAAGAGTGATATAATAAGTATGAATGGTAACTTGCATTAGGTTTTACCAAATAAGGTCTCTCACCAACATGCAATACTCACACTCGTTCTATACCCTTAGCAAGATTACAGGCAATCATCATATATGTTTATTCCATCCTCTCTTGAGCTTAGGATTGATCTAAATTATAAGGTTGTATCTCTCTTGAGATGGAAAACAAACAATCACAAGTATGACCATATGATCATGAGCTTAACCATTCCAACATCCTCATGCATTCATGAAACTCTATAACACTCATATAAGATTAGTAATAATCTTAAGAGGCACTAACAATCAAACATCAAAAGATGGTAACTAATCATACAAGTGAAGCATTAAGACTAATAGTATGGAGATAATCATTGCTAAGAACATATAATCAATGAAGGTAACTAATTACGTGTTGGGATAGCCTTAGTGGATAATCCCAACCAAATAAATATGTTTATCCACTTATGGTGGTGATTAGCACTATGGTTTTACAAATACAGAGAGATATGAGAGAGAATGACAAAGCAGGTGAAGTAGATGGAGGCAGATGGACAAATCTAGAGGAGAATAAGGGAGGTACACCAAGTGGGACCACAAAATGACCAAGGTTGAGACAAGTCTCCTTCAGATCTCGATTTGGTGTGTGGGGTGGAGGAGTGTCTAGTCCTTCTTTCACAGAATAGGCCAATTGTGTTGATGAGGGCATGGGTCCTCATTCTTTTAGGACTCTTCACCTTTAGAGATCTAGGACCAATTAAACGACTAATATATGAACGCTCTGGAATGTGGCAATATATTGTTATCCTTCTCATGTCATGACCCCCTTCATGGATGAAGTGGTCGAATATTTATAGGTGTGTGGCTCTAGGAAACTGAATTAACTCTCACTGATTACTTAGACTGGTGTTGGTTAATTGGTATCTTGAGTTGGTGATCATTGAGGATGACTGATGACAGCGACTCTTGAAGAGGTGATCTCATCAATCACTGAGGTGACTTGTTCTGCAGCAATAGGGACATCGAGGCCATTGGTCGCATAAGTGACATAGTCCCCATTGGTCACCAAGATGTATGAATATCAATGACCACTGAGGTGCCATCCTAGAAGTAGCTTGCTTTAGGCCCGATGACTGCTTAAAAGTGATGTTGTCAATGATCGTCTAATTCAAGTCCTATTCTTTAGATATTCTATCTAAATTAAGGAGAAAAGGGATGAGATTAGGTGGTTATATCAAAACAATTAGATTGTCAAGATAAAGCTTTGTGAATCAATAATATGATTATAAAATAAGCATTCTAATATCCACAAAATTCGATGTTGTCAACTCCTCAAACATAGAGTGCATCCTATCTATAGGCTATTAATTAGAATTACAACATCAAATAACTTCAAAGGGTTTCATTCAATTATTGTTTTTTAAAATGTAAAGAATGCCATTACGCCAACCTTAAGATGAGACATATGTATCATGCCTAGGTGTTGTTAGGCCCAAGACTCCCTCTCTTAGAATTGGAGTTGTGATACTCGCATTGTCTGTTACAACCTTCTTATGAGTAAGGGTTTCTCCATCATGATATACCGATGATCCTTTCCCAAGACTTGCATAAGTTTTGGCTGAGGTAGTTTTCACACCCAACTTTTATATTTTGGAGATCCTAACTATTATGTTGGGGTAGGCTAAATCCGTAGTGTTTCCTACCCTTCTTAGGTTTCCTCAACCATGTTTACTATTGTGATGACAGTTTTACCCAATTGGGTCCTGATGTAATATCAAGTAGTTATGTGAGGTCCCCCTCATAAGGTAGGTATATAAAATATGGCTTCTACTCCCCACTATTGTGCACGACATATTTGCATTCTTGAGTGCAACAATACACTGGCCAGGTGAAGGCTTTCAACATCATACTAGCACAACTATGATGATTATATTCACTTAGATTTTATTCTTTCTCACATGCTAGGTAATGATAGGATTTCAAGGGAGTTTTAGGCTACCAAGCCTCTTTCAATCTTGAAGAAGGGATTTTTGAACTAGATGGGGTAGTTGTTTCCTCCTTGCCAGGATTGTGTATCTTCTTGCATGTTCTTGGGAGTAGGTTGGACAATCAAGAGTATGTCAGTCTGAGTCATCCTTATTTTGAGGTAAGGTCAACTTGGTGAAGACATGCATCTCTATGCATTTTACATTATCTTGAGGTAAGGTCGACGCCATAACATTGTCACACTCAAACTTTTTGATAAATTAAATAGCCCAAATCCATCATTTTTTAAATAATTATGCTAAAAGTTATCCTGAAGATAAGCAAGTCTAAGAATGGGAGTAATGACTATGTCTAGGGAATTGGATCCAAAATTTTGCAAGTGATATTCGATTCGAATTGTTTAGAAAAATATATATTTTTTCAAAATTTCTTTGATAGGGAGGGGGTGGTAAGGGGATCAAAATTAGATTAAAATTACTAATGCAACAAAATGAGGAGATTACAAAATAAGTTAAACACATTAAATGAGAACAGGGTATGAAAGAGGTACCTCTCACACCCATTTATAACTCCCCCCAAACATATCATACACTGTCTCAGAGTGTCAAAGATAGAGTTCAGAAATAAATGGGATAGGTTGGTTGTTTGGTTGCCCATCTTGAACGTAACAACATTTTGGCATAGACACCTCAGAGTGTGTGGTACCAGTCTTGCTGCATACTTTCAATCTTCACTCAACATTCTACCAGAGTTGACATCCAGTAGAGGTAGTGGAAACCAAAAACTGTTGGATTGTTGGATTGTTGAGGGCTTCTATGGTAGAGCTATGGTTTCTTGAAGTATTTAATGGGGTTGTATTCATATCCTATGATATTATCTTGTATCATTACAATTATCGCTTCTGCATAGGCTTGCACTTCCTCTTTTGTGATGCTCTTTGGTGTTGTTGCATTAGTATATTTCTTCAAAGAGAAATCCGTGCCAGAGATGTTGTACAGGATTGTGGTCTTTGCCTTAATGTTTATTACTAGGGGCACCCAATGATTATCATGCAATATGGGCAAGAATATGTATTCTAGCAATGAACTTTGTAGGCATTGTAGTAGTCGCTCCTTCTCGTGGGAGTCCTTGTTATGAATGATATCCTCCACCAACATTGTGAGGACCAGATGGAGCTTCCACTTGCATGGAATTACATGCACCACTAAAAATCCCAAAGATAATAAATCTTTAGGTTTAGCCTTGCTTATACTAGATTAAAAACTCCACCCATGTATGCTAGGATACGTGGAAGTCTTATCATAGTATAGTTAAGGGTCGAATCCACAAGACAATGGTCTTGTTGAGATCAACAAGATAGAAAATGTTAGAATTTCTATTAACTCCTCAACAGTTGGTATTTAGATCAAAAAGTTGGTTTGGTAGTTTAAACTAAGTACAAGTAAAGTAAAAGTAAGGACGTAAGCAGGAAGGTAAATTTAAGGTTGTAAACAATATTAAGGAACCACTAAGGTGTTATCGTCTTTCACCACCGCTACACATGGATCAAAACATACAACATAGTAACATAACCTCTAATAAGAGTCTAAACAACTAGTATATTTGTAGATCTATTTTCCTTTCAGAGAACTAACTACGAGAAGTGTGGAAATGTTGCAATGCCAGCCATCCCCAAACGAATGGTCACTTACTTTGCATCACTTCCTTTGCAAAGTGTGTTCCTTGATTTATCAAGGTTGTACTTTCATACGTCAACTGATTCCATTTCATAGTATGAAAGTACAACGATGGAAATGAGTTTACTCCACTTCTTAAAAAACACTCCTAGATACCGAAACAGATGTATGGTGGCTTCATGCATCAAGAACCAACATTCAATCGAGATTCGAATCTGATAGTACAAACATAGACAATTCATACTAAAAGATAATAGGTAACACAAGTTGGTGATCAAGCAACAAGTATTCATTAAACGATTGATGTCGAACTAAAAATAAAGTATATCTCTATTGCAAACTTATGAATTACATTGCATGAAATGAAAACATGGGTAGCTGGGCTACTCCCCACACCCTAATGTATGAGACTACTCACTCATGGAAAGGACAAAGAAGGAGGCGAGAAAAGAGAGAGACAATGTCATCTCCACAAAGGAGGGAAGAAGGTCGAACCCTTGGAGAGAGAGAGAAATGATCTTCACACTTCGTAGGTTGCTTGATGATGAATCCTCCTCTTCCCACCTTCTTTGGCAATGAGAGAGAAAGTAGCTTGTGGATGGAGTATGGATCTCAGACCAGCAGCCTCGGGATGGTGGATGAAGGATGGAACAACTCTGGAACAACAGAGGCAGCCTTTGGGTGTCTGAAAACTTGATACCTTGTGAGGACCCTTTGGGTCTTATTTATAGGCTTTGAGTGAAGCTCAAACGGTGTGGGCAGTTTTGGGCCCAAACGGTCTTAAAAACCGTTTGGGTTCTGAAATCATTTGGACTCTCTCGGTTTTGAAACCGTTTGTACTCTCCCGGTCTTGAAACCATTTTTCCTTTATTCGGTCTTGGGACCGTGTAACTTTATGCGGTCTTGGGACCGGTTGATCTCCATTCGGTCTTGGGACCATTTGGCTTTATGCGGTCTTGGGACCGTTTAGTGTCCATTCGGTCTTGGGACCGTTTGGTGTCCATTCGGTCTTGGGACCGTTTGATGCTTTTGTAATTGTTTTTTGTTTTTTTCTAAGAAATAAAAGAAGAAAAATTATTTTAATGGTATGTTTGCAATAAAGTGGAAAGTCAAGGATTTTGTCTAATTTATCTAAGAAAGAGTATGCAAAACTAAGAAAAACCAATATGATAACATCACAAAATGGGAGGTTATCACCCCCCTAACTTAGAGTCTAGCTTGTCCTCAAGCTAGATAGAGCTAAGGCACGTAGTGGTGAGGCAATTTTATTTAGTTAAGATTTCCATACTCTTGCTTCAATTCTAAACCAGAGATCTCCTAAGGTCGTATCAGAGCTTTTGTTTGCCCTAACTCTTTCAGGTATTGAGAGTTTCTTGGATCCCAGGTTTCTTCCATATCACGTAGCTCGTATTGGGACCACCTTTTTTTTCTTAATTTTATTATGTGCATGTCGTCGACTCTAATCAGTTTTATACTTCTCTGAAAATCTTGCCGGAAGCTAGAGTGGGTATGAAGGTTGGCTAAAGGTTGTTGTGTAATTCCCCCTTCAAGTGGGGGAGGGTTTGTCTATGCATTTAGGATCTCACTATCGGGCACGATACATCTGCCTTTGTGAGGGAAGCTGAATGTACCAGTCGGGCGAGTCCGTTATCAGCCTTTTCATATATTTGGATATCTTAGGGTCTCACTACCAGGCACGTCACATCTTCCTTCGTGAGGGAAGCTGAATGTACCGACTAGGTGAGACCTTTATTGAATATTCATATAGATCCTTATGCGTGGCACAACTCTCATATTTTTATTCAACACTCTGGCTTTTATTCAAAAACTCACAGGCTTAGGATTTGGGATTTTAGGGGTTTTGATTGGGCGGCCAAGCCTCTTTTATTGAAGAGAATAAAGCTGTTCTTAGAGTTTTCCGACATGCACTTATTTGGTTTCTACTTAGTGGTCCACTTGTGAGGTTTCTTGATTTGGATGTCACCTGATATCCCTCCCGTCCTTGAGACTGTTTGGCTTTTTTAGGCCATGATGTTGACCTATCAGATGTAGAATTGAAGCAAAGGCATGGAAATCTAGTGTGAAGGTAATTTATTAGTTCTCCATTACATGCCTATATGCTATTCTTGTTATTGCTTTTAAGGACTAACTGGATTATGAATTTAGGTGGGGATGACCTTTTCTAAGAGGGATGTTATTCTTATGTGTAGGTTTTATTTTAACAGAGGAATTAATTAAAACAAAATCTAAATGTGCAAAGAAAGCTAAAGATTTTGTATAGAATTGAAAGAGAAGGTAGAGAGTGAAGGGTTTTAAAAATGATACCTCACCCTTGTCCATTGTACTCCCCCCCCACCCAAACTTATCACTCACTCTGTCCTCAGAGTGTCAAAGTGATAGGTTGAGAAGTACAAGGACAAGGGAATTAGGCTTCTGTTAGTCCTTCGTTAGCTCCGTGCGTGCGAAGAAGATTAGCTGCACGCTTTCCGCATAGAGTGTGGTAATCCACGTCTGTCATGTCCTCTACTGGTCTTCCAAGGAACATGATAGTGTATATCCAGTAGAGGACGTGGAAACCACAGTCGTTTGACTCTCAGAGCTACTGGGGACACCTGTGGCACAAGGCTGGGCGATGAAAGTGATCTTTATCGTATGCCCTTGTGTGCTTGCTTAAGAGATCATGTAGTTTGTCAGCACACTCCTTTACCACCTCCTCTATTGGCTTGTTGGCTGTCACAGCATACTGCCTCTGGTTTGCATCAAACTGGCTATCAGAACTGTTGTAGATTATAGTTGTTTCGTCATGAAGGTTTGTTGCCAGTATCATCCTGTGCTCTGAGTGAAGGAAAGGAAGCACAATAAAGTTTGGAGTCGTATGTTGGAGGACTGAAATGAGTGCCTCATTTTTTCTGAAGTTATTTAGCTTTAGGAGATCATCCTTCATATATGTTGATGCCATATAGATCGTAGGGTGATTCTGTCTGAGGAGATATTGATAGGCGGTCACCAAACTCACGGATAGAGACCCTTTGAATTGTACAGTTTCACGTAGCGCATCTGCAATAACCAGAATATCTCCAGCTAGAAAAATGAGATCATATTTCTCGGCATAAAGCCGAGACATGATGAGTCAAAGTTCATTGTCAGAAAGACTTTTGCAGGTTGCAAGGTCAAAATTAGGGAATGTCGGTTTAATGGCAGTCAGGGGCACCTTTTGTGAAGATAGTCTGTTGATGGTGGCCCCAGTTAGCAATTCGGTGTCCCCTTTATTATCCACCAAATCAAAGGAATAAGGGTCCCATTGTTTCTTCTTAGGGACTGTGGCGGGTTGTTGTTTCTCCAACTCCTTTATTGTTTGCCGGAATGGATATTTTTGAGGACGTTGGATGGCCGAGTAGAGGTAGCGAGGTACATCGTCAGGTTCTATAGTTGGGTCCTTGAAGAACCTTCTGTTGCATATTAACTCCATGGTGTAACGTCCTCGTAGAGAATGAAAATCCTCTGTGGCCAGCTCAGTGAAAGGGATTTGTTGATTGAGCACTTGGATGTGGTGTATAGTGTAGAAAGCACAATCTCCAGATCCTTCTGGTGTTTGGGCTTTTGGGTTTATGATTTGGAACGAGGGTTGGTTCCAACCATTTCAGAGGGATGGGCATGCAACCCAGATTAGTTTCAGAAGCCGGAAAGGGATGCATCTTGCCTCCCCAGCTCCTAGACCAGCAAAATTAATTATTCCAGCCTTTAGTTCACTGGCGCAAAAATTGTACACCTTGGTGTCTCGAGCTAGGATGTCCACGATCATTAGCAGCCAGTGGCCAGAAACTTGAAAAGGCACGGTAATATAGCGTGCCTTTCTGGCAATCCCCCTCTACAACCGCTTGATAGATTTGTTTTGTAAATCTTTATATAATAGACTCATGGCCAGAGCAGGTGAAGCGTTAAGTACTGGTTGCTGTTGTTTAGAGCTTCTGTAGATTTCGATAGAATTGGCAAAGAGGACACGGAAGTTTGCCATCTTGACCGATGACTGTGGTTGAAGGATGGTGTGGAAATCTTCACGTGTCAACTTGCACTGAGTCTTTGTATTATGGTAGATAATGTCTCCCCCTTCTTTGACATCATCTACGATAGTGTTTAGGATGAAGATATCTTGAGCATCTAGGGTAGATATGGCCTCCATGTCTAAATCGTGCATCTTGTGAGGTAGAGGTGGGGGCGGGGGAAGCTGTTGTGGAGGGTGGGATGAAGTCTGCTCCAAATCATCTATGTAGTGTTGCAGATCTTCGTCTTTATCTGAATCAGAAGCAGATTCGAGATCTTCATCTGTATCTAAACTGACTCTTTCTAATTATTCCTGTTATGGGGGAAGGGGTGAAGATTGCTCAGGGGCAGAGTGTTGTGGAAGGTTTGCATGTGGTTGACTCGTGCTAATTCTGAATAAACATTATTGGAACTCAGCAAAAGCTGCTTCTTTGGCAGTTTCCCCCAGAGATCCCATTGTAGAATAGTCAAGAAATTGATCCCCATATGACATGTTAACGTTGTCATTGTGAGTAGGGAATTTGGGATCTTTATCACCTTCTTGGTGATTTTTCTATTGTTCTGGTGCAACTCCACAGCTGGGGCCCTCCCTAGCATTGTCTGGGTCATCAGATTTATCGTCTGAGGAGGTGCTATTGTTGGAGTCAGCTGAGGAGTCAGAATCCTCATCTTCATCTTCTTATTCATCATATTCTTCATCTTCCGCCATATCTGTAATCTTCTTTGGTGGAGGCTTCTTGCACTACCGGTGGAGTTCCTGTAGTTCGTCGAAAGGGCCCTTACAAGGTATTAAGTTTTCAGACGCCCAAAGGCTACCTCTGTTGTTCCAGAGATGTTCCATCCTTCATCCACCATCTCGAGGTTGCCGGTCTGAGATCCACACTCCATCCACAAGCTACTTTCTCTGTCATCGCCAAAGAAGGTGGGAAGAGGAGGATTCATCATCAAGCAACCTACAAAGTGTGAAGATCGTTTCTCTCTCTCTCTCTCCAAGGGGTCGACCTTCTTCCCTCCTTCATGGAGATGTCGTTCTCTCTCTCTCTTCTCGCCTCCTTCTTTGTCCTTGCCATGAGTGAGTAGTCTCATACACTAGGGTGTGGGGAGTAGCCCCGCTACCCATGTTTTCATTTCATGCAATGTAATTCATAAGTTTGCAATAGAGATTTACTTTCCTTTCAGTTCGACATCAATCGTTTAATGAATGCTTGTTGCGTGATCACCAACTTGTGTTACCTATTATCTTTTAGTATGAATTGTCTATGTTTTTACTATCAGATTTGAATCTCAATTGAATGTTGGTTCTTGATGCAAGAAGCCACTATGCATTTGTTTCGGTATCTAGGAGTGTTTTTCAAGAAGTGGAGTAAACTCACTTCCATCGTTGTACTTTCATACTATGAAATGGAATCAGTTGATGTATGAAAGTACAACCTTGATAAGTCGAGGAACACACTTTGTGAAGGAAGTAATGCAAAGTAAGTGACCATTCACTTGGGGATGGCTGGCATTGCAACATTTCCACACTTCTCGTAGTTAGTTCTCCGAAAGGAAACTAGATCTACAAAGATACTATCTGTTTAGACTCTTATTATAGGTTATGTTACTATGTTATATGTTTTGATCCATGTGTAGTGGTGGTGAAAGCCGATAACACCCTAGTGGTTCCTTAATATTGTTTACAACCTTAAATTTACCTTCCTGCTTACTTCCTTGCTTTTACTTTACTTGTACTTAGTTTAAACTAACAAACCAACTTTTTGATCTAAATACCAACTGTTGAGGAGTTAAGTGAAATTCTAACATTTTCTATCTTGTTGATCTCAACAAGACTGCTGTCCTGTGGATTCGACCCTTAACTATACTACGATAAGACTTCCACGTATCCTAGAAAGGCTAAACCTGAAGATTTATTATCATTGGGATTTTTAGTGGTACACACAATTCTACGCAAGTGGAAGCTCCATCAAAAATTTGTGTCCTTGCCGAGGACAATAGAACATTTTAATTTAATTTATCATCTTGCTAGTTGGTTAGGGTTTTACACTTTTTCTTTAAACATTACTCCATATTTTCTTGATTTCATCACATCTCCCGCATCATCTGAAAAGTGTGTTTCTTTCTCTACTCAGGTAGAAGATGTGTGTGCAACCATCGCATAATCTCAGATTCTCCCATGATCCAGAGTACGACTCTGAGGTAGAGAGAAGTTTCCACCGCCGCATCAGACTTAATCGCCAAAGAGCCAGACAAGTGGATGAAGATCAACGCCTAGCTGTACTTGTAATGAAAAGGGTCAATGCAACCATAGCAGCCCAGCGAGCGCAACTCATTGCTGACACGTGCCCAAGTTTAGGCCGAAGTACGGGTTGAAGAGCAAGCCCGCATCCATGCTGAAAATGAAGCTGCCCAAGCCACTGCTCAACTATTGGTAAGAAGCAAGCAACTAAGGGACTATGCTATTCCCAAGAACTATGAAGACAACCATCCAGTCCAACAACCACTCATCAACACTCCTAATTTTGAGATTAGGACACAATGGATTCAAATAATGTAGGGCATCACATTCTCTAGAAGTGTCGGAGATGATTGCATGGACCATTTGAAGAGGTTCAAAGCTCTTTGTAGGCTAGTACCACAAGCTGGAACAACCACAGATGCAATCATGCTTAGACACTTCAATTTCACCTTGTCTGGAAGAGCATTGATCTGGTACAATTCTTTAGATGGGGGAGCCAATCACCACTTGGGCTCCCTTAGAAGAAAAGTTCTTGGAAAAATTCTTCCCACCTTCACTAACTTACCAAATCAGAGGGAAAATCAACCAATTCATTCAACTACTAGCAGAGTCACTGGCTGACTCATGGGAAAGGTTCAAAGAACTCTTGAGGAAATTCCCTCACCATGGAATTTCACAAAATCAACTCATAGAAACTTTTTATAGAGGAGTAAGTGATGAAATTAAAAAGTTCTTAGATTCCTCATCTGGAGGAAACTTTATGAGACAAAACCATGAAGACGCCTAGAGAATCGTCACTCTCGGAGTAGAAAATCAATCTAATTGGGGGAGGGGGACCATAGGAGGAGTTCTGAAGGTTTGTAAAGCTGAAGAATCTATGGAAATGAAATCCATAGATGAAGCCTTGAAAACCATAGACAACAAACAACAAGCCCTCGAAGCATCATTTGGGGAGTATGACAGAAAGAAGAACCCCCAATAAGTCAAATCAGCCATAGGAACTTGTGAGGCTTGTCATGCATCAGATCATCCCACATTGTCATGTGGTCTTCTATACAACGTAATGATGGACTTGCAACCACCTCAACCGCAGTATGAGCTGATCATTGAACACCCTGAGGATCAAATGCCAGAACAAGTAAATTCCATTCATTCCATACCAGGATAAGTTTACTACAATCCAAATCAACCGAGAAATCATCCTGGTTTTCAATTTGGAAATCCTACGGGAACTGCTAACCTGCAACATCAAACACAAGGCAGATCCTCCAACAAACTACCACCTGGATTTTAAAGTAACTACAACCAAAATCAAGGGAACCTTAGAAACAATTTCCAAAGATCCAACTATCCAAGAAATCCATCTGCATACTACCATTATACTCACCCTCCTCTGCACCCGCAATTACAACAAACTCAGTTGCAACAACCGCAACAACCTCAGTTGCCAGCACCTCAAGGGCAGCAGCAACTCACTCAATTTCAACAAAAGAATGCCTCGCCATAGCAGACTGATGAATTGTCCTTGATAAGGCAAATGCTACAATCATAGAAAACCATGCTAGCTAACCAGCAGGCCCAGCAAAAATCCATGGAAACTCAGTTAGCACAAATAGCAGCTCAGCTAAAACCTCCACTTGGTACTTTCACTGGCCAACCAGAAGCAAATCCAAGACACAACCAACAAAGACCAGAACAATTAAATGTTGTTACAACAAGGTCTGGTCGTGTTCTCACTGAAGCCATCTCCATTAATCAAAAAGACAGGGACGTAACTAAAATCCTCCCAACGGAAGAATCGGGTCAAGATGCTGAAGAGAGGAAAGAAAAGGAACAAGGTCACAAAGAACCAGAGGTTCCACAATATAAGCCAAGAATACCCTATCCTGGCAGGCTAAAGGAAACCAGACTTGACTCTAGATTCCAGAAATTCAAAGAGGCGATGAAGAAACTTTATGTTGATATTCCCTTTCTCGATGCCTTATCTGAAATCCCAGCCTGGTCCAAATACCTGAAGACCCTGCTGTCAAAGAAATATATGACAGAAGAGCATGGAACTGTCAAGCTAGCCCAAACCACCTCTACTATCATTTTGAATAAAATGCCAAAAAATAGAAGGACCCTGGATCCTTTGGCATACAATGCTCTATTGGGAATACTTCTTGTAAAAAGGGATTGGCTGACTTGGGAGCCAGCATATCGATTATGCCATTTTCCATGTGCAAAATATTGGGGTTTACAGACTTATTGCCTACAACAATGACCTTCCAGCTCACCGATTTCACCATTACTGCACCCCTGGGAGTCATTGAAGACATTCCAGTTAGAGTGGGGAGGGACTCTTATGTCCCTTGTGACTTTGTCATTATGGATATAAAAGAAGATCTAAGGTACCTGATAATTTTCAGTAGACCTTTCCTCGCCACAGCTAGAGCTTTAATTGATGTAGAGGCCGGAACAATTACATTGAGGTTGGGTAAAGAAACTGTTCAGTTCAGGGTTTTCAATAGCCTAAAGAGCCCAAGTATCCATGAAGAGGTTTCTCTGCTTG
Organism: Alisma plantago-aquatica; assembly: GCA_963693085.1. Lineage (NCBI taxonomy): Eukaryota > Viridiplantae > Streptophyta > Magnoliopsida > Alismatales > Alismataceae > Alisma > Alisma plantago-aquatica. The sequence continues at coordinate 512,956,402 of OY856415.1, forward strand.
AAGCTATCAATAAAATTTCTCAACTCAAGAAAGAAAATCCAGAACCAACAGATGCCCTAGAGGATGCTCTGATAAATTCGGAAGCTGAATTTTCAACCAACTAGTTAGTTCAGCAATGCCTGCAATACTTGGAGCAGGCTGAAAAAGCCCCTGAAGCTACTTTTGAAGAACTAAAATTTGTCTCCATATTAGAGACAACAGATGTACCCAAAGCATTGGAAATGAAAACTCTACCAGCTGGGCTCAAACATGTCTTCCTAGATGAAGAAAAACTATGTCCAGTAATCATTAGCTCTTCTCTAGTTGACAATCAGGAAGAGAGACTTCTTACTGAATTAAGGAAGCACCAGAAAGCAATTGGGTATAAGATGACTGACCTAACATGCATTAACCCAGCTCTGTGCATGCATAAATTACCTATGATAGAAGAATTCAAACCCTCAAAGGAGCACCAGAGAAAAGTGAGCCCAAATCTGAAAGAGGTAGTTAGCCTCACAGTTCTTAAACTCCTGAAAGTAGGTATTATCTATCCAATTTCTGACTCTCAGTGGCTTAGTCCTGTCCAAGTAGTCCCTAAAAAGGGGGGGACCACTACTACAGAAATGGCTTATAAAGTCACTTTTTCAGGTGTCAGTTGTATACAAAAACTGACACCTAAATGCTACAGTGTCGGTTGATAACATAAACTGACATCCAATCTACGAAGGTCGGCCAGACACGGGTACCTCTTTTATTAAGTGTCGGTTAATTAATAAACAACTGACACCTAAACTCAACCGCCAAACCCAAAATTCCAGCGAAAAAATTGGCTCCAAAATTTTACAAAAGGCGTCGGTTCATAGCTAAATAACTGACGACTAAAGGGTGTTTAGTTGTCTGTTTTTAATAACCGACACTTATTGTCAACTTAATAGCTCACCAGCCCGACCAATTCTTCCCCTTTCCCTTTTTCATTCCCGATTTCCTTAGCTCCGACGATTTCTTGCTCCCTGTCGTTCATGCTCCGCCACCGTGCTCCGTCGTCGCCGCTCCTTCCTCCGTGCTCGCCGCTCGTCGCCGTCGCCACGAGAAGCAGTCGCCGCCCGCCCACCCGTCGGCTGTCCTCTCCACCGTCGCTGGTAGCAGCTAGGTCTCCTAGCCTCACCACCCTCTCTGCCGCTCCTCTCCTCGCCGCCGACAGCTGCTAGGACTTGCTCCGGCCGCTGCTCCTCTTCCCTCAAGGTGCCCGCCCTACCTTCTTCTTCTTCCTCTGCTCCTCTTCCCTCAAGGTGCCCGCCCTGCTGCTGGGCGTTTTTTTTTTTTAATTTATTTACTTCCTATGAGAATCAGTTTTAATTAGGGCTCATACACATATTGATGTACATAAACCTGTTAGAATAAATGCTAAAAAGGTGTGATTTTAGGGTTTAGGTACTGATTTTGTGCTTCTACTGAGCTGAATCCTCTATTGTCTATACAATACATGTTCTATGATAAGCCTTAGTTAATTTAATATGCATACTTTGTATGTAAGACATAGTAATCGGGTACTCCTGTATATCCAAGTAAATTACATGTAACTAATCATGACATAGATTTTAGAATGCATACTTTGGTTAAATGTACTGCTGTAATTTTTGATCAAGTGATGATATGTAAATGTAGCAATAAGTTATTAAGGTATCAATGATAAGTCTGTTGTAATGTGATGCAAAATAGTTATTGTATCATGCATATATACTTAATACTTTTTTGTTTTATAGTTGTATAGGGTGTTTTATGTGTGGCAAGTCTATTGTTTAATAGTTTAGCTATAATCATTGTTTAATAGTTTAGCTATATTCTTGGTGAGAATCCTAATCACCCTTCTTTTTCTTAATGATGAACTGTAATGCACACATGTGACATGCTTGGAATGTAAATGATGAACTTTTCCCTAAATGGAAACAACTTATATATATTCAGATCTTAATAATTCCATGAAGTGCACATTATCTTACTCATGAAAAGTATGTGTATAATGTAGGATTAGTTCCATATAATGGTTCTATTTTAGTAAGCACCTAGAAACCCGTCCAAGATTTACTCATTAGGAGTAAATCTTGGATAGTCCCCAGTTTGGGACTGTTCTTGAACACCTAATCTCACTTAGGATGTAAGTGTATAATGTGTATTGGGTTTTCGAGAAAATTTCGGTAGCATTTCCTCATTTGTTCTTTAAGTACATATGTAGACTTCTTTTCAAGCTATCATGTCTACCACAATAAAGTTGGTTATGACAAGCAATAAAAGGTTAACTGATGTTATACAACTTTTTCTAAAAATATATAACATCGTTATATGTACTTACGCTAATATTATGCAGTCTCTGTCCACCCATAACAGTCACTATGAACTGGGCCTCTATGTCAATGTTAACGTTCCCTATTGAAGAACAATTGGACATCATCCTAGATGATCGTTCCTTAAACCAATTGGTCATACCCAAACATTGGAATTTTCTAAAAGGAAGACACTACATGCCTGGTAAAGTGACCCTAACTTTTGGCAATTATTCACATGTTATCGAGGTTGAGTATGATTTGGCGGGAAATCTTGTATCAAAATCCGGTTGGCGTGATTGGATTGGAGAGCTACATGTGGTCCGTTGGAACATGCTTTTTCTCCGTCCAGTTGGCCATAATTCCGTCAAAGTTTGGATAACCAACAACAACTGCGAGACCCCCAATCATCTTCTGCGGTATGAGCGCACGGCGTCGGATATCATCTATGAGGAATCTGAATATGAGGTCCCTGTCAGTTCAGTTTCGTCTAATTACAGTGAGGAGCTTCGTGACACAACTTCATCATCCAAAATTCCATCCATATCGTAGGAAGCGCAAAGCATTCAATGGATTGAATGAGGAACACAATGCACCTAAACCTATACCAGGGGAGGTTGTTTATGAAAGAGTAAAAGACTTTGTCAATGAATTTGGTAAGAGATCACAATGTACTACACAGAGTGACAATTCTTCATTCAAGAAGAAGTCAATATTTTGGGATCTTCCTTATTGGAGTTCTTTGACAGTCAGACATTGTATCGATGTAATGCACGTTGAGAAAAATGTCTGTGATAGCATCATTGGTACTCTGTTAAATATACCAGGTAAGACCAAAGATGGGATAAAATCCAGATTGGACCTACGTGAAATGGGAATAAGGTCAGAATTAACAAAATTACATGAAATGGGTAATAAAAGAACATACTTACCCCCCGCTTGTTACACGTTGTCTAAAAAGGAGAAGAAAGCTATTTGTGAATGCTTGGTAAATGTTAAGGTGCCACATGGTTACTCATCCAACATCTGTAGATTGGTATCAATGAAAGATCTGAAGTTGATAGGTCTTAAATCTCATGATTGTCACACTCTAATGCAACAAATATTGCCCGTAGCAATTCGATCTATATTTCTGAAGCATGTAAGGTTTGCAATCACCAGACTTTGTTTCTTTTTCAACAGTCTCTGCAGCAAAGTTATTGACCCTGAGACTCTCGATAATTTGCAAAGAGAAGTGGTTGTTACCCTATGCCAGCTTGAGATGTATTTCCCTCCTTCGTTCTTTGATATCATGGTACATCTTGTTGTCCACTTGACTAGGGAAGTTAAAATCTTAGGACCGGTTTTCTTGCATTGGATGTATCCCTTTGAACGATACATGAGCGTTTTTAAAGGTGATGTTCGAAACTGTTATCGGCCTAAAGGGAGTATTATTGAAGGTTATGTGGGGACAGAGGTTATGGATTTCTGCAATGACTTTCTCAGTGGTAATGACACTCTTGATAATGACAAGAATATTGACGAGCTATTTGGCAAAGGAATTTTGGGATCATGTGTGAAAGTAATCAGCCGTGAGCATTTGGAACAAGGTCATTTGTATATTTTACACAACATGGACGAAGTGAACGTTTATATCGAGGAACATACCAATTTCATCAAAAGACAATATCCTCGAGCCAATACAATGTGGCTTTCTAGAGAGCATAACAAGACTTTTATTAAATGGTTTGAAGATAAAGTCTTACATCAACTATCTCAAACACCAGATGATATTACTGAAACTATCAAATGCCTTGCCTTTAAACCAAAGTTGACTGTTATGTCTTATGAAGGGTATGACATTAATGGATTCACATATTACACAAAGCGCCAAGATGATAAGAGTGTCGTCCAAAACAGTGGGGTCACCCTTCAAGCATCGACTATGTTTTTTGCAAGTGTAAAGGATAAGAGTCCACGTGAAGCTAAAATGTCATATTACGGTGTCATTGAAGAGATATGGGAATTTGACAACATAGATTTCAGAATTCTGCTCTTCAAATGTAATTGGGTTGATAACACCAAAGGAGTTATAATGGATGAATTGGGTTTCACTTTAGTGAACTTTGAAAAGATTGGCGAGAAGGCTGAACCATTCATATTGGCATCACAGGCGAAACAAGTATTTTATATCGATGATCCTGCAAATGATAAATGGTCGGTTGTTCTTCATGGTAAAAGACAGTTCATTGAAGATCCTATAGATGAAGAAGAGTACTATGATAAATATGATGACTCCAGTCCATTCTCAGTTGGGTTGCCAACTCCACAAAATATTGAAGAAGCTATTGATGACTTATATGTGCGCGGAGATCACAATGAAGGATTGTTAATTGATAAAAGATCACAATTTTAGAGGCATGCAGGTTTATATTTTTTTATTGAAGCTAAATGTTTACTTTTTAAATATCAATATCATTTTCTGATTTGATGTTTCATTATCTTCTAGTTAATACAAATGCTAAATAGCAAAAGAAGCCCCAATGAAGAGAAGCAGGATACAGATACAATACATAAAGTGCAGCACACACAAGTGCTTTAGATTCATATAACAACATGACAGACTAACACATATACAGTGCATAACAACAACATCGCCGAATTTACATAAAACACTAGCTTAATACATATATAGTGGGACTAAGGTGACGATACCACATGCTAAAACATGTTACCGACTACATGTTACGACTGGGAGGTCGTGATTCAGCAACCGTATGCATTAGCAGGAGGACAAACATATGGTGATCTGTTTGTCCTCCTGCTAATACATATGGTTGCTGAATCACGACCTCCCAGTCGTAACATGTAGTTGTCGGTAACCTGTTTTACCAGGTGGGATCGTCACCTTATAAGTCCCACTATATATGTACTAAGCTAGTGTTATATGTAAATTTGACGCTGTTGTTGTTATGTACTATATATGTGTTAGTCTGTCATGTTGTTTGGACATCGATTGTATTGCTCAGGTATTATATAGTCTCATTAGATAATATGAAATATATCAATCTTATTTATAGCTCATTAATTATATATATACATCATTCTCTTTACAGGTGTTTAAAGCTGACCCCACTACAAGAACGGACTTACCAGATGTACATGCTCCCTATACGATGGGTAAATGAAGTAAGAGAAGAATGGGCAACAACCATACAAATAGTGGGGGCTTTAAAATATAATTGGGATCCTGATAGCGAATAATGACTAAACAATGATATTTTGTAAATGAATTTCTGAATTATAATATATGTGTGAATGTTTCTACATGTCTGGATGTTTCTACATGTGTCTGAGTGAAAATGAATGAAAGTGTTGGTTGCTATATTAATGTTTCTACATGTGTTAATGTGAATGAATGGAACTACAGATTGCTAGCTACATGAATGTTTCTAAATGTGTGAAAATAAAATGGAACTGCAGGTTGCATTGCTAAATGCATGTGTGAATATTTTTGTTGTTAATTTTGCAGGTTTGTGGCCTGTTGTCGGCTGATATCAATGGATGTCGTAAAACCTGCAGTTCATAACTGAACTGAACAGGTTTCTCATCCTGCGACTAGCCACAGCAGGTCTGCAGGCTGACAGTAAAAAAAAACAATAGGGGTCGGTTATTGTATAAAACTAACGCCAAATAGGTTACAATGTCGGTTTTTAATAGAAACCGACGTCTATTTCCTTAACACCATGGTCGTGCTGTCCAGCACGGCCGTGCTATCCAGCTATGGTGTCAGTTATTAGCTAATAACTGACACCTATAGTGCCCAAGTTGGCGCCCTCCTGTGGCGTGAAGATATATGTCGTCGGTTATTTGTAAAAAACTGACACTGATAGTGCCCAAGATGGTTCCCTTTCTGTGGCGTGAAGGGTTTGGGCATCGGTTTTGTATCTAATAACTGACGCATATAGTGCCATGATGGCGCATTTTCGGTGGCGCGTGAAGAGTTTGGGCGTCGGTTTTGGAACTGACGCCTAATGGGTGAGCTTTTAGTGTCGCCCACATAGGTGTCGCTAAGAAACCGACACTAAGGGCTTTAAATAACCGACACTAAAGGTAGGTTCTGTAGTAGTGGACCACTATTGTCTTAAACTATAAGAATGAACTAGTACCTATGAGGACCGTTACTGGTTGGAGAATGTTCATAGATTATAGAAAACTAAACAAATCAACAAGGAAAGACCATTTTCCCTTATCCTTCCTTGACGAAGTCCTTGAGCGGCTATCCTACAAAAGTTTTTCTGCTACCTCGACAGATATTCAGGGTTCTACCAAATCCCAATTCACCCGAAGACCAAGAAAAACAACATTTACCTGTCCTTTTGGAACATATGCCTTCAGAAGAATGCCCTTCGGGCTATGCAATGCACCCGCAACCTTCCAAAGGTGTATGACTGCTATCTTCGCAGGACTAACTGAAACAATTATGGAAGTATTTATGGATGATTTTTCAGTATATGGAGATTCTTTTGACAATTTTCTACTCAACCTATGTAAAGTCCTACAGAGATGCGAGGAAACAAACCTTATCCTAAATTGGGAAAAATGTCACTTTATGGTGTCCGAAGGTGTTGTCCTCGGACATCAAGTAAGCGAAAGAGGAATCAAAGTAGACAAGGCAGAAATTGATGTCATCTCAAAGTTGTCACCACCCAAAGACATAAGAGGAGTGCAAGCTTTTCTGGGTCACGTCGAGTTCTACTGAAGATTTATCAAAGACTTCTCGAAATTAGCAAAACCTATGACGTACCTATTGACCAAGGATGTTGATTTCAACTTTGACCTAGAATGCCTGCACAGATTTACAACTTTGAAGAATGCCCTAACATCAACACCCATTCTAAGAGCACCTGACTGGTCACAACCGTTTGAAATAATGTGTGATGCTAGCGACTATGCCATAGGGGTTGTGTTGGGGCAGAGAATAGTCAAAAAGCCATATGGAATATACTATGCATCCAAGACGTTAGATGAGGTGCAAAAGAATTATACTACTACTAAAAAGGAATTCTTATCCGTCATCTACACTTTCGAAAAATTTCATTCCTATCTAATTGGATCAAAGGTCGTAGTATATAAAGACCAGTCCGCCATCAAATACCTTATTCAGAAACAGGACATAAAACCCAGACTCATTCGTTGGGTATTAATGCTGCAAGAATTTGATCTTGAAATAAAAGACAAGAGTGGAGTGGAAAATGTCGTCGCTGACCACCTAAGTCGCATCGAATATCAAGACAACGACAATGCACCTATCTGAGACTCCCTCCCTGATGACTAGCTTATGAAAGTTTCCACTGGATTATCCTAGTATGCCAACATAGTGAACTATCTAGCTACAAGAATCATCCATCCCTCCACCTCTCACCACAATAAAAAGAAATTTATCCATGACGTTAACCAATACTACTGGTACGAACCGTATCTTTTTCAACTATGTGTAGACGGACTTTTCCGTCGTTGCATACCAGAAGAAGAAATCACTCCTATCTTAGAGCATTGTCATTCTGGCCCCACTGGGGGACACATGAGTTCGAAAAAGACCGCTTTGAAAGTTCTACAATCGGTTTTCTTTTGTCCTACAATAGCAAGAGATTCCTATGATTTTGTAAGATCGTGCAATAAATGTCAGCTTTCTGGCGGTATAACTAAAAGGAATGAAATGCCTCTCACTTTGTGGTAAGAAATCGAACTTTTTGATGTTTGGGGAATAGACTACATGGGTCCCTTCCCCTCATCTTATGGATTTTCTTACATATTGTTTGTTGTGGATTACGTCTCAAAATGGGTAGAAGCCATACCCACCATCTCCAGCGATTCAAATCCAGTCATCAAGATGTTCAAAGATATAATTTTCCCCAAATTCGGAGTCCCCCAAACCATCATATCCGATGGAGGGAAACATTTTTTGGAAAGAAGCTTCGAAACACTCCGATCTTCGGGGGAAGCTGTTGCGGAGGGTGGGAAGAAGTCTGCTCCAAATCATCTATGTAGTGTTGCAGATCTTTGTATTTATCTGAATCAGAAGCAAATTTGAGATCTTCATCTATATATAAACTGACTCTTTCTAATTCTTCCTATTTTGTGGGAAGGGGTGAAGATTTCTCAGGGGTGGAGTGTTGTGGAAGGTCTGCTTGTGGTTGACTCATGCTAGTTCTGAATAAACATTGTTGGAACCCTACAAAAGCTGCTCTTTTGGCAGTTTCCCCCAGAGATCCCATTGCAGAATAGTCAAGAAATTGATCCCCATATCCCCAGAGATCCCATTGCAGACTCTCTCGGTTTTGAAACCGTTTGGACTCTCCCAGTCTTGAAACCATTTGAGTCCTTGTGGTCTTGAAATCATTTTGCCTTTATTCGGTCTTGGGACCGTGTAACTTTATGCGGTCTTGGGACCGATTGATCTCCATTCGGTCTTGGGACCGTTTGGTGTCCATTCGGTCTTAGGACCGTTTGGTGTCCATTCAGTCTTGGGACCGTTTGGTGTCCATTCGGTCTTGGGAATGTTTCGTGCTTTTGTAATTTTTTTGTGCTTTTCTGTAAGAAATAAAAGAAGAAAAGTTATTTTAATGGTATGTTTGCAATAAAGTGGAAAGTCAAATATTTTATCTAATGTATCTAAGAAAGAGTATGAAAAACTAAGAAAAACCAATAAGATAACTTCGCAAAATGGGAGGTTATCAGGACCTCTCCTTTGATCAGCATATTTGCAAAACATTAGAGAGAAACCCAAAACCTAAACCCGGTTATGAAACAAAACAATGGATTTTCAACAAAGGCAATTAAAACAATATACAAAAATCACAGATAAATTTTTCCTTTTTCTTTGTTCGCAATTTTCATAAACCAATATCACATCAATGACATCACATTAAGAAATCACAATTCTTATTCAAACCCATTAAAACCACAAGAAAATCTTACTTCTCTAATGTGGTTCAATTTATAACATAAACAAGTACATTAGTGAACAATTTGATACACTACCCATCCAGGGAAAGAGAGTATAGGGGCATTCTAATATATCTAGATTATTCTATTTATATTTTCTTTGTCATGACCTCTCCACTGGATAGAATTATACCTAAAAACATTTGAAACGTCCTCATAATAATCATAGTGAACCGATGAGTAGATGCCTCCCCCTCAAGCTAGGTACATGAATCAACATCAAATTAAATATAACAAACTCAAAAGAAACTTGCGGATATTGAAAGTTCTAGCAAATAGTTCTAGCATTACTCAAATCTAGTTTACAATGGTAATATAATAAAATAGATAAGGTAATCACTTAAACCAAATGTAACTTTAAAAAATATTTTAGAGCATGTCTATGAACAAGTTGGTAGATATTTCTTAGTTCAGATTAATAATTTGTTTGCATGAGTAACAAGTCAAATTCTAAGCATTTTGAATCAGTTCATATCAATAACATCATATTTGTGACAACCCACCGGTCGGACTAGGAATACATCCTGCAGTCCCAAAGCTAAAGTACACATAAGACATGTCTACCAAATAGTAAAATCAAATAACAAACAATCCAACTCATATTCAAAGTGGATATAGATCCCAACATTTACAACTTGCCAACAAGACAGATCAGAATATGAAATAGATAATCTCTATAATATCATGATTATCTTCCATAATAAGTAACATAATCAACAATGACAAATCATTAGCTAGAAGTATAAGGAATGTAATGAGAATTCAAATCATATTCTACATGACTTGTCATCTTTTATTCATTTTCCTTGAAACTACTTGGCTTGGACCTCACCAACTAGAAGTCGCCACACCCGATTCTTGTGTCAATGACTCACTATCACTATCTTAGGGTTTATGCGACCACCCTAATAAATTCAAAAATAGAACCTGGCCACATTAAGATTGCCTAAGCGGCTCACGTCCTCATTGTGGGTACATGAGATAGGAACCAAAAAAATAATGTTTAACATATCACAACATTTTTGATATTTTCATATTTCATGTATTTAATTTCATTAGATTCTATTCCTCATGGACATAGACTTTCCCAGCAAGGTCTTTGGGCCAGAGCCACTCTAGATGACTCACTCCTAAATCCTAGTTGTGTAATCTTTAAGGCATCGATCCACATTCTAGAAATCCTTCTCATAATTCATCAATTACTACAAGGAGATCCATTTTGTTTCCCCAGTGTGGACCTTAGGAGAAACTCAAAGTATTCACGACAGCTAAATGGATGTTTCATCATTTCACTTATTATTAATCTCTTTTACTCATGTTAAAAGAAGTCAAAACATCATGTATCATATGTGTGTATTCTCACATAAATAGAATAACATTAAATAGATTAGGATTATCAAAAAGACAATGATTAAAGCAAGAAGCACAAAAAATATGTAGTTTGCAACATGTATGATTCTTTCCTATTTCTACATCATCACATAGCAGACATCATCAATGGGGTTTTAGTCTGAGACATCATCTCATTGTCTAGAAATTGCCCTCATTAGGGTTTTTAAATGTAATCAGCACATGTTAAATTCAAACTCAACATATTTCTTAACCATTCATTTCATATCATAATTCTCATCAAGCATTAACAGAGATAGTAGACATCTCATGCCATTCATCTTACTTAGTATGTTCAACAGGCAACATATACTTATTCCATTTGATTTCTATACATATGAATAAATCTCAATGCATAAATGTCCATAACACACTTAATAATACTCTCTTATAATTTACCACTCTTCAGTTAGGGATAATATTCAACTCATAAGTGATCTCTTTAGAAATTCATTAGAAAAGGCTATTCCCAAAATCCAAGTATCATATCATACAATTACAATCGAAGAGAACATTCATATAAACCAATTCATATGCTTGAATATTCATCATGTAAATGAATTAAACTATATTCATATATATATTTTAATCCCTCATTTGAGTCAATACTCATTAGCATTACATATGTCATAATTTTAGGGTTAGAGTTAGGTTCTTAGATCCATCTACTAGTTTTCATCAATTTTCTTTTGTTATATATTAGTTAGTCTCAACTTCTTTCATTTTATGTTCATTATTTCTCTTGGAGTATAACATTCTAAAATTACTAAAGGCAATAGAAAGTGATTCATTGAAAGACAAGGTTAAATTATTAGGGCATGGTAGCAGGGAAGGGTGATTCCTCCACCGTGACGGCTGCTATGAAGAGTCTGCCTTCGACCCCAGAGGCTTGGAGCAAATTGGGGGCGGATGTCATTGTGGCGTGGGAGTGGGTAATGACGATCAGTGGTCCACCTACTCAGATCAGAGGTGCAGTGGCAGCTGACCCCAAAGAACCTTTCTTTAAGGAGGAGGATGAGTAGACTCAGATGAGGTTCATGGAGCCAATGATGGATGAGATGGACAATTATCACCGCTTCTCTGCCATCGTTCAGGTCCTAGGAACCAATGAAGACATCCCACAACTTAGAGGGTGGATGATTCACACATGGAAGCTGAGAGGAGATATGGAGGTCTTCAACCTATAAATGGCCTCATCCTAGCGAGGTTCTCTAATGAGACAGACATTGCCAGGGTGCTTGAAGGAGGACTGTGGTTCTTTGATGACTATCTCATCTTAGTGAGAAGGTGGACAGCCAAAGTAGACCACTCTCAAGATGATGCACATTTGGGTGTCTCTACCAGACGTCAGCAAACACTGGTCTGCCAGAGCCATCAACATGATCAACCATGCAATAGGTGTGCTGAGAGCTATTGATAGGAGACCAGATAGTACTTTGCTCAACTGTGCCAGGTTATGTGTTAAGATATCTACTGAGAAGGTACATCCTCCCTTGATCATGGTCAAGCTACCACATGGAGGTGAATGGGAGGTCCAGGTTAATTATTAAGTAATTCCCGATCACTGTGAAACCTACTTGGTCTTCAAACACTGCATTGGCAGCTTCTCGGGCAAGCAAAGTTCTACAATCCAACTAACATCCCCCATAGTCACTGTGGACTATCGTCGAGCACCTACAGGATGAACAAGACCCAAGTCAAGACCTCCACAGAGCATGGTCCCACTCTATCCAACCGAGGAGAGACAAGGGGAAGATGCATGTGGTCGTAGAGACAATTACTTCAACCACTGGTTCTACTCCTGACAGCTCTACGAATCAGTTTATTTCTATGGGTGCCCTACACAAGGGCGTGTCATCAAGTGTTGCAATGACCTCAGTGCATGCTAGGGACAATGATGCTATTACGGTAGATGATGTCCCTGTTGCTGCTTCTACTGCCTTTGGTAGCAATGGGAGTGAGGTAGGTGGTGACTCCAACAACCCTTTCTCGATTCTGGATCAAGTGGTGGATGAGATAGATGTTGATATAGGTCCATTAAGAAGAAGGAGTCCTAAGCATACTAGGAGCTCTGTTAAGGGACAAGCCAAGAATGTGAAGAAGAAGAGTGCCTGCTCTGGGGATGGGAGTGGGACCAACAATGGGAAATAATGTCCTTTCTCACATGGAATGTGCGAGGCGCATCCTTTGCGGATAGGCAAAGGGAGCTCAAGAAAGTGATTTTTGAAATTGAGGTCAATCTTGTATTCTGTATGGAAACGATAATCAAGAGGAAAGTGAAGGATAGAATTAGAACCCTATTTCCTTTTAGTTGGCAATGTATATCGAACATTGATTACATGGATGGTTGTAGAATCACCGTGGGATAGAACCCCTCGATTTGGGATATTGATCCTATAAGCATTAACGACCAAGTCATTATTTCCAGTTGCTACAATAAGGGAGGATTGTCTTGCATTGTATCCGGTGTCTATGGTGAAAACCTAGAGAAGGATAGAGAGAGGCTTTGGGAGATGATTAAAAACACTATCCAACAATTGGTAACTTGGATAGTTCTATGTGACTTCAACAATGTAAGGAAGGCAAATAACAAGCATGGAGGACTCAAGGTGCTTGAGAAAGTCATGACTACATTCAACGATGCGATAGAAGTTGTTGTCCTAATTGAGATGAATCAAATAGGTGGTAGCATAACTTGGTCTAACAAGAAAAAACTAAGTAGAAGAATTGCAAGTTCAATTGACAGGGCCATGGTCAATGAGGCTTGGATGGATAGTTGGCCACATGCAATCATCAGATTAGGTGCTAATATCATGAGTGATCACTCATGGATGAAGATGGAGTTTGCTACAAATCAATGGGTCAAATGACCTTTTCGCTTCCTTAATCTTTGATGTGAGTGGACTAGTTTTAGAGAGGCCATCGAAATAAGCTGGGATGTGGAGGTTCAAGGAAACCCCCTCTATAGGGTCCCCAAAAATCTACAAAACACTAAGAAGGTGCTCAAGGAATGGAGCAAAGAGAAGGTCAATCTCAGAAACCTCCTCAACGAAGCTACTATGTGCTATGAGGAGGCTGCTAGGATAGTGAGAATGATGTATGATAATGAACAAGCTATAAATGAGGAGATGAATGCTGAAGAGAGACTCAAATTGCTGAAAAAAGCTAAGGAAAGGTACATGTGGCAGCATAGCCACATGAGATGGATTGCTGATGGTGATCATAATACCAGAGTTTATCACTCTGCTGTAAAGAAGGAGATGAGGGAAGCTATACACGAGCTTATAAATGAGCATGGATAGGTTGTTGATAGCAGAGAGGAGATAGCCAGCTATGCTGAAGCATTTTTCCAAAGGTTGTATAACCAACCAGGCATTGAAGTTAGCAGTTATGGTGAGATACTTCCTGAGAGGAGAGTCAATGATAACATGAATGAAGATCTGTGCAAACCAACAACTGAGGAGGAAATTAAGGTTGCTGTCTTCTCCATTAACTCCTCCAAGGCCCCTGGGCCAGACGAGTTTAATGGAAGGTTTTTTCAATTCATGTGGTACCATATTTTCTATAATATGGTTGCTGCAATCAAATGGTTTATGAACGGGGGCAATATGGTTCTTGCTGTAAACCATACATATATTAAACTCATCCCTAAAAAGAAGGATGAAAAAAAAAATACTGATTATAGACCTATAGCGTGTTGTAGTGTTCAATATAAGTGTATTTCTAAATTAATTGCAGACAGACATGTGTTGCCCCATATAATATTTGAAGAACAAAGTGCATTCATTATAGGACATAAGATGTCAGACAATACCCTCCTTGCAACTGAGTTCCATACTAGATTCAACTTGAGAAAAGCAAATTCTAAGGTCTGTGTTAAAATAGACTTGGTAAAGGCCTATGACTAAGTCAGATGGAACTCCCTGTGGGCAGTCATGGTGGCCATGGGTTTCACATAGGAGTTGATCTAAATTCTCAAACAGTGTATCTGTACCCCTTCCTTCTCTGTTCTGATCAATGGTGGGCCAGTGGGGTTGATTAAGGCCACTAATGGACTTCGACAGGGAGATCCTTTATCTCCTCTACTATTTACTATTCTCATGGAAGGACTCACCAACATGGTGTAGGTTGCTGAAGATAGGGGGAAAGTAAAGTCGTTCTCTATCAGGGGTTTGAAAGTCAAGTCCCTTCTCATCTTTGTGGATGACATAATGGTTTTCTCCGTTGGGAATGCCAAGAGGCTGAGAGAATTCAAGAAGGTGCTTGGCCACTTTGGCAAACTTACTGGCCTCTATATCAGCTTTATTAAGTCAAATTTGTTCTTCTCCAAATCTTGTGACTACATAAGAGGAAGACTCAAGGTAGCCATTAGGCTCGAGGATGGGAGGATCTCAACGAGATACCAGGGGGGCACCATAGCTGGATGCAGAGGTACATCTATAGATTACAACTCTTGCCTTGATAATATGAGGGAAAAAATAGATAGTTGGAGTGGCTTTAAGATGTCTTTTTCTAGAAAACTTGTCCTTGTCAGAACGATGCTACAAAGTCTCATCCAGTTTTGGGGTGACGTGTGAGATGTTCTGAAGCTATCTCTGATATATAAGCTTAATGCATGTATTCTAGTATAAAGTAAAGAGTAGGATCAAACCTCACTTGAATTCTACACTTTTATACAAGTTGCTTAATAATGAATCAAGAAATAATAAAAATTAAAGAGTAAGAAGAAGAAACCCTAATATGTGGAAGCTTCTAATTTGAGAGTTTAGTCGGGAATGGAAGAGTTACCTTTAAAGTATTAATAAAGCAAGTATCAAGAAGTCTTTATCTTTTTACTTTATGTATATCTTGGTTGCTCTAAAATGAATAGAGTATGCTAAAATCAAACTATAAAGGATATCAATGAGAGAGAAACCTTATGCATTTAGTAAAAAAAATTGGAAGAGGTAAATGTATTCCAAAGAGTTGTAGTAAAGCTACCAGGTACAAACCATACAACATACATCAAGGAGAGAATGGGGGTATACAAAAACCCATATCAACTAGCAGGTATATACAAGTTAGTTACAAAAACCCCAATATACCTTAGAAAGGTTCAAAATACCCATAACTAGACCTTTCTTTACAAGTAATTGGTAAGAAATGTCCTTAATAATATTTTTGAGGAGGTTTGTCTCAGACCATGAAGATCCAGCATGAGCCCTTCTGTTCCCCTCATCCCAAATATAAAAGCACAAGGCAACAAGGCATAAACCACCAAAATCCCTACTGTTCTTGTTCTTTAGATTAAAGTTCATCAAATAGATGATATCAACCATGTTATCATTATGATTTGAGCCCCAATCATTCTTGAGGCAAATAGTCAACCGGACAAGCTTGATGTAGCAGATCCCGATGAACAAGTGGCTATGAATTTCCTTTTCTCTCCCACAACGAAGGCATACATCATTAACATGAATAGCCCAAGAAATGAGTAGGTCCCTGGTAGGAAGTCTACCCAGCACATCTCGATAGGCAGTCGTGCTCCACTTGGGGCAGTGATGCGAACCCCATAGAACTTTAACCCAAGAAACGTCAGGCAATGTATCACTGTTGCTCCATGGTCTGGCTCGCTGGTTTACAAGGCACACCATATCATGAGTATCAACAATATACAAGTAGTTGACCTTGCTCCAGGTGCTTCACAAATTTATCCAGACCCTAGATGAATGTTGGTCTGAGCTAAGTGGGATGTTTCCATACCGGGTAGTCATCCACCTAGTTCAAACTTTGCTTTTGTCCCTTAAGAGTCTATCCAGTCTCTTGAGATGACATGCATAGATGATCTTGGATGGATGGAGGATATTCAGGCCCCCTTTGAAGAAGGGATGTGCCAACACCTCCCAACCAATGTTGTGAACTTTGCCTCCCCATAAGAAACTCACAATAAGCTTCCTGCCTTGGTCCTCAAGGATATAGCCAAAGATGAAAATGGCATTAAAATTGCATAGAGGTAGGAAGGATGCACTTTCCTATCTATGTCAGCCTTGAAGGCAGAGAAGATGATGGCCAAAGGTTGTCAGACATTCCTAACATCATTTATTGAGTTAGAGCCTAAGGTGCATCCCTTAGAGGAAATATAAGTAGTCAAGGATTATGCATATTTGTTCCCAGATGATTTTCCTGGCTTAGCTCCAGAGAGATAAGTGGACTTCTTGATTGAGTTATCTCCCCGGACGAATTGTATTTCTAGGGCACCTTACAAGATGGCCCCCACAAAGTTGTTTGAGCTAAAAAACAACTACAAAAATTGCTAGACAAAGGCTTTATCTGACCTAGCACTTCTTTGTGGGGAACACCAATCCTCTTTGTCAAGAAGAAGTATGGATCACTCCATATGTGCATAGACTATACGATGATAATCACGCTACCAATTAGAACAAGTATCCTTTACCCCAAATAGATGACATGTTGACCAGATCAAGTATTCCCGAGTTGTAAGGAGGTGACACCACCTCCTTACTAAATTTTGAAGGATACCTATTTGATCAGATCAAGTCTTCCCAAGTTGTAAAGAGGCGATACCACCTCCTTACTAAAATTTGAAGGAAATACAAAACATCCATATTTTCACAAAGATAATTGATATTGATGGATGCATGTATAATATTTCAAGTAAATAAGCATGCACCAGATACATATAAAATGTCAATAGAAGTGGAAAGGAAAAGAAATTAAAGTTCTTACATGGCTTTCATCATTGTTCACTACATAAGTTTATCAGAAGAAAAAGATGAGAAAACAAAGGATCTAGCTTTAGCAACCTAGACATACTTCAAGAAAGTCTTGAATCTACTCTTGGTCTTGTTTTCCATGATCTTGTTCAGCACCTTATCCAAAATATTGGTGGTTGCGAAATCACCCAGCAAGAGGGAAAGAATACAAGGTATGTGTCAACAATTTGTTCAAGAACAAAAGAAAGAAAATAACATAGAAGTAAAGCCTATAAGTTTATCATAGATGAAAAGATCAAGAGTGTGAGGCATAATCAAAATAGATGCTTTCCATAACATTAAAACAATAAAGGAATTCCATGCATGATTAATATTGACTACATTAACTAAGTAGGGTTGAGGCACCTACTAGACCCAACCTATATATGGGTGAAAAAATAACACATTCCCAATAACCTACACAAATTATATATGGGGGAGAATAACACATTCCCCAAGGCAAATAACACATGCCCTATTTATGGGTGGTTGTACATAAGTACCACTACATTAGCTAAATAGTCTAATAAAATTAACATGCAAACATAAACTTTAGCAAGTAGAAGCATCATATATTTGAAACAGGGCAGTGGGGTACATGACCCAAGAAATAGAATATCAATACTAATTTTTGAGGTAGTTTAGCAAAAGAGTCATGAATAGAGAAAATAGGTTTCATATAGTGCCTCATTAAGGAATATATGGTTTAGTTTGCAAATATCCTAACTTAGGGTGTAAGAATGCACATACCTCTTTACTATGCTCAAATACCAAGTTCCACCACTTCAAGACATTCCAAGTTCAACTTTGGACTATTTCAATTTATTAACATCATTAGTGTACATATTGCACATTATTGCATAAAAACCCTAAGATTGGACTTTTCACAAAACTCAGATTTAGACTCTATAAATCTCACCATTGGACTAATTAGGTACTCATGATCAAGAAAACATATTTTTATGTCAGTTTTGGATTTATGATGATTAAGTGGTAATTTTTATGGATTTTATGTATTAAAATCACATTCCAAAAATCACCTTTCGAAAAATGTTGAAATTAGACCTTGAAATAATTTTTATTAGATAGAGATTATTTTTCTGATTCCAAAGCATATTTTTTTATTAATTTTTGAAAAGTGGTTTAAAAGATATGAATTTTCCAATTGTGACCAGATAGAAAATGACACATCAGTAATTTAGTTGCAAGCTAGGAAGGGAGAAAGGGAGAGGGTTTGACCCTTGACTTGGCCCCACAAAACCTATCACGAGTCATTCTAACACTAGGAGGGATGTACCAATAATTTTAGGTTCATCTAGATCTAGTAACAAAGTATAGAACTACAAAGAAACAAAACCTTAAACAAGAACATCATCTTAAGGTGGAGTTCATCATTTAAGCATAAGAATATGAACTGACAACCACACTCCAATAGGGGATGATGCTCCCTGGTATGACCTACTATGGGGTAAAGGTCACATCCCCAAATGGAGCATCTTTGGGTACAAGGTGTTTCTTGGCAAAACCTGACGAAGGATAGGCTAATCCGGTAGGGGCTCCCGGCTAATCCCAAATGCTCC
This sequence comes from Alisma plantago-aquatica, assembly GCA_963693085.1. Classification (NCBI taxonomy): domain Eukaryota; kingdom Viridiplantae; phylum Streptophyta; class Magnoliopsida; order Alismatales; family Alismataceae; genus Alisma; species Alisma plantago-aquatica. The sequence continues at coordinate 512,975,410 of OY856415.1, forward strand.
TTCTTTGATGAGAGTGAAACCCATGATCATTTGTTCTTCTGTTGTGATAAAGCCTGTCGGCTTTGGGCACTGATGTGGCTAAAGAACGGTTGGGGTCGTCTCATGGATGGCATTTTCAATGAGATGATAGAGCACCTCAGAGAAAGGTGTACGAACAAGAATGAAAGGTCATTTTCTAGGCTTTGTCTTTCCTGCATTTGCTTCAAAATATGGAAAGAGAGAAACAACCTCAACCACGGCCGTGGGCCTAGTAGTGATGTGTTTCTTTGTGTGTCCAGAGATGTCTGTAATGCCATTAAGGCTAAATACTTTGGAAAGGGACTAAGTCCCATAGCTAAATGATATTGGGGAATTTTGTAGAGTTTTCCCCGTATATTTTTTGTAGTTTGGCTTGTATAGTGTAGCTCAACTATAAGACCCTTTTGGAAATGCATTTACCTATTTCCAAAAAAAATATTATAATAAGCAATAAAAATGGAGCAATTTATAGAGCTTGCCTATAGGAAGAAGATTAGATCCAAATCAGCTAGAAACTCTATCAAAATGGGTTGGTATCTCCAAGTACAAGCTCTAAACTCGAGCAAGAATCACCTTCTTATCCAAGGATACAAACCCTAAGAAAGAGGAGCATGGAAAGAGGAGTTTTTGAGCTTTAAATGGAGTTGCACCATGGAAGAGTGGGATTCTGACCTAGAGGAAGGTGTAAGGAATAAGATCAGAAGGGAAAACATAGGTTAAGGGGAAGAAACCTGCTTGCCTTGGTCCGAAACGCCAAAAGGTGACTTTAGAAACCCTAGATGAGCTTAGATGAAACACTAGAAGACCTTCTTCACCAAGATGGTGTCTTGTTCTACCTTGGGACAGCTCCTACGTGGCCAAATAGAGAGAGGCTAAAGTTGTAAGTAGGAGGGAGGTGATATGGATCAAATATTTTGGTTGGGAGGTAAGGAAGGAGTATATAATGCTTTATGGTTAAGATGAAAGCAAGGCATGAGGTGTCCAAGCTACTTTCCATGTGTCCATGTATAAGGGTGCCCATGGTCATGCAAGCCTTTATGGATAAGGAAGAAGCAAAGCATGATCTGTCAAGTTACTTTCGATGTGTCCACAGTTAAGGGTGCCCATGGACATGAAAGCCATTATGGATAAGGAAGGAGTCAAGCATGAGGTGTCCATGGAGCTTTCCATGTGTCATAGCCTAGAGCTTCTATGGCCATGAAAATACATATTCCACATCTCCTAGAGACTTCTTATCCATCAATTGTTGAATGCCCAGTCCCACCACTGACCTCCGAACAATGAAAACACCCCATTGGTTGATAACTCCTAAAAATAGGCTCATCCATAAAGGGGGAAATCCCTAAAATGCCCTTAAAGAGAAACACCTCCAAACCTAGGTACAACTAGGTGCCCCATGGCACAAAAATCTTGAGAATGATAACGAAACATATAAGGATCATAAGGCATGTGATAATTTGCAAAGAAAGCCTCCCAATTAAATAAATTGCAAAAACGTCCAAAATGTGCATAAAAATTGCATAATTTGTGCAAACAACATACAAATTGGACCAAACTTGAAACATAAGCTTATATCGTGATTTCAAAACACCAAACAAGGTTAGAATAAGGTTAATAGAACTTAATTATGGTAATTAATCTTGTTCAACACATTAATGTTTGGGGCCTTACACTTCTAGCATATATTTATTTACCATTGTTGTACTAAATTGGTGATTTTGCATTTTAGATCCTTAAATAAGATTTCACTAAGGTATTTGTACATAAACCCTTCCATTAGTATAATTATTGAACAAATGTTCACCAAACCACTATAAATTTCACTAATTCATCAACAAGGACATAAATGATAGAATTGAAAAGAAAACATAGGGAAAAGGGTTACATGGAGATTACATTCAGAATTCAGTATGTTACATGAGTCTTTTCAAAGATTGACCTAGGAATCAGGTATCATCAGTTGTGAGTCAAGAGTGAGGATATCCCAAAGACTGCATTTCGAACCCACTATGGCCATTATGAGTTTGTGGTCATTCCGTTTGGGTTGTTCAATGCCCCGAGTGTGTTTATGAACCTCATGACAATGTGTTCCAACCTTTCCTTGAATCCTTTGTCATTGTGTTCATAAATGACATCCAAGTTTACTCTAATAACTAGAGCACCATTGTGACCACCTTTCTAGAGTCCTTGGTATCTTAAGAAAGTAGAAGTTTGTTGGGAAATTATCGAAATGTGAGTTTTGGATACTTTGTTTCATGTTTCTTGGACACATTATATCTGGAGGAGAAATCTGAGTAGATCCTGCTAAACTATCAACCGTACATGATTGGCCAGCACCAAAGAAACCTCCTGAGATTCACAGCTTCTTGGGATTGGTCAGGTATATCGATGCTTCATTAATGATTTCTCAAAAACTACTCTGCCTCTCACCAAGATAGTGTGAAAGGATGAGAAGTTTGTATGGTTTGATTTGTGTGACACTGGATTCTAGGAGTTGAAGGAGAAGTTCACCACATCTCCTGTGTTGACTCTACCATTAGGTAATGAAGGTTTTATGATCTTCACCGACACATCGATTATGGGGCTTGGATGTGTGCTAGACATGTTGTTTCTTATGCCTACAGATAGCTCAAGCCGAATGAAGTAAACTACCCAATGTACAATCTAGAAATTCAAGCAATTATTCATGCCCTAAAGATCTAGCGACATTACCTATATGCAGTGACTTTTTAAATCCTCACCGACCTAAAAGCTTGAAGTGCCTCCTACTCAGTTTGACATGAAATTATGACAAAGACGATGGATAGAGTATATGAAAGACTATGATTTCACCATCACCTACCACCCAAGAAAGCTAATGTAGTAGCAAATGTTCTTAGTCAAAAACATCTCAGATGTGCAGTCGTCTTATCTACATAGTGGAGAGAACTAGAAGAGTTTTCTAAGTGGAATCCACAACCATTAGGAGATCGAATATAGGTGGCTAACATTCAAATAAAAGCAGACATTTTGAACGAGTTGGTAGATGCCCAGTTAGCCTGCCCAGAGCTTGACAAGATGAAAGGTTTGTTGGAGAAACCTCAAACACATCTCTCAGTGGGATTGGATGGTGGAATCCGATATGAGAGTCATATTTTGGTTCCTAAAGATTCTCCCTTGGAGACTGATATCTTGCAAGAAGATCATGGTTCTAAGTACACAGTACACCCCTACATTACCAAGATGATTAAGGACTTGCAATGATACTTTTATTGGACTAGAATCAAGAGAGACATCAACTTATGTGTCAAGTTGTCTCACATGCTAGGTGGTAAAGGTTAAACACCAGTTCCCTGGTAGATTAGTGTAATCCATTGAGATTCCTGAGTGGAAATGAGAACGGATCACTATGGACTTTGTGGTAGGACTCCCCAAGACAAAGAAAGGTCATGATGCAATATGGGATGTGGTGGATATCCTATCCGAGTTAACACATTTCCTCACCCTAAAGATCACTACCAAGGAGTCAAACTTAGTTGAACTATATATTAGAGAAATAGTATGCATGCATGGTGTTCCAAGTTCAATTGTTTTTTATCGTGACCCTAAGTTCACCTGCAAGTTGTGGAAGAAAGTGCATGAGGAATTTGATATGAGTTTGAAATTAGTACAACCTATCACCCCTAGACTGATGGACAATTAGAAAGAATGATCTAGACTTTATAAGACTTGTTGAGAGCATGTGTGCTCGATTGGGGTAAATCATGGGAGTAGTACTTGCCCTTAGTTGAGTTTGCTTATAAAAATAGCTACGAAGCCAATACAGGATGCCTCCAATACAAAGATCTTTATGGGAGGTTGTGACGGTCATTGCTTCACTAGGATGATGTCAGTTAGAGGACCTTGTTGATGTCACAAGAAATACAGTTGTATGTAGATACAGTCACTTTGATCAAGAAAAGGCTAAAAAGATCCCAGGATAGACAGAAGTCGTATGTTGATACGAAACTCACTAAATTGCAATTTAATATGGGTGAACATATATTTCTAACATTCTAATCCTTCTGAGATACAACTAAGAATAGGGAAAAGTTGATCCCCGATACGTAGGTCTGTTTGAAATTTTAGAATGGATTGGTGAAGCTACTTATCATTTAGCCTTAACCCCTCAATATAGTATGATGCATGATATGTTCCATGTGTCCAATTTGATGTTCTATGTGATGGTTCCTAGCCATGTGTTGAAAATTGAACCTATTGAACTCTAAGGGAGGTTGATATACCTGGAGTCACCTATGAGGGTACTAGATACCAAGGTGAAAGATCTTAAGGAATAAAAAGATAGAGATGGTAAATGTTCTCTAGAAGCACAACAGAAAGGATGAAGTCACATGGGAGATAAATACGGACATGGAAAAGTCTTACCCTAAACTATTTGTATGATTTGTCAAATTTTGAGGACAAAATTTGTATAAGAGGTGAAGGATCTTGTAACATAAGTTTCACTTGAATTTTTCTTAGTTGAATTGCAATGCTTTGAATAAATAGGATAATATTGGAAATGTGTCTATATTGTTTTGAAATAAAAGTTCCCCTTGCAAATTTCCCTTGATTGTTGATTTCATGAATTCTAATGTTTTGTTAATCCAATAATGCATATAAGGGAAAAGGGAGAGAAGGCAATCCAATAATAAACAAAAAGCAAAATAAAATAGATAATAACTAAGTATACTTGTGAGAATTGTATGGAATTCTCTAGAAAGTGGTATAGATGGCCACTAGTAATTGGATTTTAGTTTCACATGTTTTCTAATAAGAAAAGTAATCAAAATAAAGAAAATAGGAAAGAAAGAAAGAGAAAAGGATGTGTTTTAATGCTTGAAATATACCTTATAAAGGGAATAAGTGCATATTAAGAAAAATATCTTTTATTTTATAATTTTGGACTCAATCTTTGCCCACAACTAGATAAAGTCATTATGGACTTTCCCATATAATTTGGGATTAAAAGGGTTTATATAATAAGAGTTATGTATTATTCTAGAATCCTAAAGTGAAAGGATTTACATTAAATGCCACGATTTATTTCCAAATCAAAAAATTCTTTTTTACCCTTTAATCTTGTGTGCAGCATGTGGGCTATTAGATCTATGATCCAATGATGAAACACTCATCACCTACCTATGTTAGATATGGAAATGAGGACACAAGCTTTCCAACTTTGTAGGATGATTTCCTGGCGATTAAATACACAAGAAAGATTGAAACCCCTAATTTCGATACGGGAAATCAATGTGAGTCACTCTGTCCTTGGCTTACCTAGTTTGGAGATCTCTAGAAGGATCTCCCAAATCAATCCTCCATGAGCAACCCATCTGACATAGAAGACTACAAATAGGGGCCTTAGACCCCTCTACAAGATCACTGAATTTCTTGTGAGACACCATTGATCCTATAGCCTATTCACCTATCACCAATTCCTCACAAAGCCCTAAATCTCTTCTCATGTGTTCCAACATCTGTATCTAAGGAAGCTCTGATTCAATTCCTTTATCCTCACTGTCGATAAGCAATCCAAAACCTGACTGAGTCTGGTAGAATGAGACGAAGGAGATCATGTTGTTGTCTATCACTTCGATCCTCTAGTTCCTAGAATCAACTACACGGTTGACTTAGCCACAGATAATAGCTGGTCATCGAGAGGTAAAAGAAGGGAGATGGGGAAAGTACTTCTATGCCCCCGCACATGCATTTAAGACGTAAGGACAATATGGTCTTTTTACACCCTTTTTCTCATTTAACCAGCAAGGTCTCCACGTGGGCAGGCTGCTAAGTTGGCAAATGCTGATATGCCATCCTAGCCGAGTTTGGCAGGGTGGCGCGCGTGCTCTTACCTAGGTAGAAAGCCCCCTTTGGCTAGAACATATTAATTTTGTAAAAATTACAAGAAATCATAGGATTATCCAATAGTAAAAAGTAATATATGAATTTATGAACAAATATGATAAATTCAATAAAAAAAGAATCAAGATCTAAATATGTCTCTAGTTTAAAAAGTATTCAAGGTTGTTACATTTAATGTGTTTAATGAATTAAAACCCTAATTTATAGGTTTTGATGATCTAAATGTGTCCAAATGATCTTTATGGTCAAAGATTCATCCTTTTAGATAAAAAGGGAAACCTGGATCTAATATTATATAATAACCCATGATTTGATTAATTAGGGTTTCCTTCAGATTAAAAGTACAAATAATGTTAAGATTAAGGTTTTTCAACCCTGACATGAAAAGTGATAATTAGGGATTAGGAATCCAAACCACTAATGAAACCCTTACTTGAGACACGAGTCAGTCTTAATAATACATTTTGAATATAATAATGATACATGGATGTTATGCTTTAATTTTCAAAATAGTTGCTTGGTTGATTGCATCAATTGCCCTTTTTGCCTAGACATCCAATACTTCTGATCAAGGTATGCAGTAAGCCTATGACTAACTGCTTTAGTTTGTAGGCGATTTCCAAGGTTATCTGGATTGCTTGAAAATATATTCTTGCTAGTCTATTTATTTCCTGCAATCTATAATGTCACTATGGCTATCACATTATATACTTATAAATTGCTCGAACCTCACATACCAACTCTGGAAGTTTGAGAATGGAAGGAATGAAAGAGTCATTGTGATGACTAATATCATGCCCCAGATTGGGAAGGTCAACCAAGGCACATACTAGGAAGGTTATATGAGGTCAAGCCCCAAATTAGGAAGACCAACATGGCTACTGAGCATCAAATTGAGAAGGTGGCCTTTTCTTCCACTATAGGAACAAGACCTTGAAAGGGTATCCCAGAGATTGAATAAAAATGGGTCGAGAAGTTATGAAGAAAACGATAATTTTGTTTCTATAACAATAGTTGTTGTAGATATCTTGTTACAACTAGATGCAGACATTAAATTTCCCTCACATACTAGTATAACTTTTTATAGTAACCATGCTTTTGTTTCATGAAGTTTTAGGATAATATGTTATCATTCTACAAGTTGGATGAATTAGACATCTAAGAAATAAAGGCACCAAAAAGAATAAATGTTAATGTAATCATGGAGGTTATAGTTAGTTATTCTTTACTTTCATGTTGAAAATCTAGAAAATATATATCATGTAACTCCTTAATGGAGAGTGTGACATTTATCTAGTACCAAACTTAGTTTTATTTAGTGAAATTTATTAACTATTTTTGGTTATTTCCTAAAGCATTTGTCTTGTAATGCAGGTAATGGCCCTTCCCTCTTGATCTGCCTAAATAGGGGACAATAGGGGGAGGTGGTAGTTATAAAGTTGGACCATGTGACTATGGATATTGTGGTTGGTATTTCTATAGATCCCAAGGGACATTATTTGATATGAGAAATGGTACACATGTTGACCAAGGTGGGGCATCTCTTGCTCGTAAAGACTATTTTTTAGCTGTAATGTTTGTGCATGTCTATGTAGATGAGATTGTGAGGCTACAAATAGTGACGATAACAATAATATATGATAAAGGATCATAGTTCACTAGAAAATTCTGGGCTAGTTTGCATACTGCATTGCGTACACACCTAACATTCAATACAACTTTCCACCCATAAATGGATGGTAAAAAGGAAAAGATGATACAAACCTTGGAGAACTTTCTGAGATAATATGTTATACCATTTTGGGATGTTCATATTAGCTGGATTGAATTTTTTGATAACAACATCTATGATGAGAGTCTAGATATGATGTGTAACATACCAAAACCTAGAACCTAATCCTATTCCAAGGTTAAGTGGTTAGAGATCTTAGTCTTTGGGCTTATCCAAACAAGGATAAAGATATTCACATTAGTTGCTTAATTGTAACCCTAAAATGTTAATGCATAAATAAATCACCCGAATATAAATAAATATTACCTAATACCTTCAGATTAATCATAATATCAATAAATGGTACATAGGATATGTCACATGAGGTTGTAATGTGTATAATAGGACATGGGGTCCATAATAAAAAATATTGATACATAATTCAACTAAAATATGAAATAAATAAACTTATGTGAGATAATGATAGAGTATATTCGTTCTAGATCATTCCTCAAGATTTTGGAGCAAGGAAGAGTAGAAGGGATGAATAATAATGATTTGAACATGTTAATGAGATATTGATTTATTTAACATGAGAAATAGTGGAAATAAATGATAATGGGCTAAAATTTATAAAAGGAGAAGTAATTGGATAAGAATGAATTCAAATTCATTTTCTTTGAGTTCAAGTTTACTTGAATGATAAGTTTCACAAATTTAGGATAACAATAATCACATCTATTTTATTTAGAAAAGAGAAGGTGAGTTTTCTTCAAAATATGAAATAAAATAATTAATGAATTAAAAATAGGAAAATAATATTAAATCCATAATCTACACATTAAAAATTGCCTTTGGGTGAATTTTCACTCAATTTGGAGAATATTTGATTAAAAGATGAAATCAGGAGAGAGAAAGTGAGTAAAATTATCAAAATATTAAATAAATGTACAAACAGCTTCAACATGTCAAATTAAGGGCAAATTCATATCCAACATACTTCATTTTACTTATGGGTAAAGTTTCATCAAATTTGGATAATTATATAGTCATTAATGCATAAGGAAAGAGAAAATAATATTTGTTTATTTAATAACTAAAATCTTCAAAATGAAAATCTAATTGCATAATCAGAATCTACATGTGTTAATTGGCCTCTGTGCAAAATTTCATTTAATTTGAACTAAATTTGGACCCCAAATTTGATTATGAAATAAAGTACATAATTAGGTAACCACACTTTATTCTGATATAAGTTTCTCATTATTTTCTCTCTCACGCTAGTTTTCCAATTTTACTTTATATGCATATTTTTTGAACCATTGGATGGATAATCCGATGGGGAGGAGGTCATCTCCTACCTCTAGTAAGACTCACCTCTTATGGCTACAATAATGTGGTGTTGCCTCCTTTTCTTTCTCCCTCATAAACTCTTTTCTCTTTGAGATTATTCCTCGAACGCATTCCTCGTGGCGATCCAAAGTCGGCGATTCTCTATTTCTTAGGTTTTGTTGCCCCAATCTCCCGGTAAACAAAAAAATTTATCTGCCTCCTCTATTTTCTGGTTCAACTTGTGTCCATGTCACCCTAGGTTTCGTCCACTATATATAGACCTCTCAAAACCCACCTTGAACCCACTGTGAATGTTCCTACTTGTTCCTTTGGCCCCAAAAGTCCCACACCTTGTCAAGACCCATCTTTTGATTAGTATAAATACCAATAATTTGAGATAATCCCAAAACCTAAACCCAGATTATGAAATAAAATAATGAATTCTCGACAAAGGCGAATAAACAATATACGAAAAACACAGATAAATGTTTCCTTTTTCTTTGTTCACAAACTCATAAATCAATGTCACACCAAGGACATCACAATCAGATATCACAAATCATATTCAACTCTATTAAATCCAGAATCAAATCTTGTTCTCATATGTGGTTCCGTTTACATCAGATACATGTACATTGATGAACAAACATAATCTACAATCCATCCCGGGAAAGAGAGAGTACATGGACATTTTAATCTATCTAGATTATGCTATTTATATCTTCTTTGTCATGACCTCTCCGCTGGATATTATTATACCTAAAAATATTTGAAACAACCTCATGAGACTCATATAGAGCCCCAGTGAGTGGATACCTCCCACTCAAGCTAGGTACATGCATCAGCATCAGATTAAGTATAATACACTTAACATAAACATATAGATATTGAAAAGTCTAGCAAATAGTTCTATCATGAGTCAAATCTAGCTTACAATGGTAGTCTAATCCAACAGATACGGTAATCACTTAAACCAATTTAACTTTGAAATAATTTTTTAGAGAATGTCTATGAACAAATCAACATATACTTCTTAGTTCAAATTAAGAATCCTACTGCATGAGAAATAAGTCAAGCTCTAAACATTTTGAATCAATACATAACAATAACATTTTCTTTGTGACACTCCACCATACGGACCAGGAACACATCCTGTAGTCCTGAAGCTGAAGTACACATAAAAATATCTACCAAACAATACTATCAAATAGCAAGCAATCCAACTCATATTCAGAATGTATATAAATCCCAACATTTATAACTTGTCAACATGATAGATCATAATATGAAAATGTCCATAGCAACATGATTACTTTCTACAACAAGAAGCATAATCAACAATGACAAATCATCAAGTAGATGTACAAGGAATGTAACAACCATTCAAATCATGTTCTACACAGCTTATCATCTTTTATTCATTTGCCCTGAAACTACTTGGCTTGTACCTCACCAAGTAGAAGTTGCCATGCCTGATTCTCATGTCAATGACTCACTGTCACTATCTTAGGGTTTAGCCGACCACCTTAAGATATCAACAATAGATCTTGGCCACCTCAGGGTTGCCTAAAGAGGCTCACGTCCTCATCTCAGGTACACGAGATACGAACAAGCAAAATAGTATATCACATATCACATTATTTCATATATTTTTCATTTCACATTTCACATATTTCATTTCAACAGAGTCTATTCGATATGGACATAGACTTTCACAGCAAGGATTTAGGGCCAGAGCCACTCTAGATGACTAACTCCTAAATCCTAGTGGTCTAACCTTTAAGGTCTCAATCCAAACTCCATAAATCCTTCTCATAATTCATCAATTACTACAAGGAGATCTGTTTTGTTTCCCCAGTGTAGTCCTCGGGGGAAACTCACGGTGTTCATGGAACCTAACTAGATGTTCCATCATTTCACTTATTATTAATCTCTTTTACTCATCTTACAAGAATTCAAAACATCATATATCATATCTGTGTATTATCGCATAACTAGAATAACATGAAACAGATCAAGTTTATCAATAAGGACAATGATCAAAGCAAGAAGCACAATAAATTTGTATATTGCAACACATATGATTATTTCTATCTTCTACTTCATCTCATAGCAATCATCAACAGTGGTCTTTCTTCCATAGACATAATCTTATTGTCCATCATTTACCCCATCAAGATTTTATCATCATCAGTGGGCTTTCAACCCTAGACATGATCTCATTATGCAATATTTACCCTATCAAGGTTTCTCAATATGTAAGGAGTGCATATTAAATTCAATTTCAACATATTCCTTATCAGTTCATTATATATTACAGTTCTTAACAAATATTAGCAGAGGCATTAGAACTAGCAACAATAAAAACATATAGACATCATGTATCATTCATCATATTCAGAATAGATTTATCATACAGCATATGCTTGTTCCATCCAATCTCAATAGATGCAAATAAATTTCATGCATATACATGCATAACAGACTTAGTTCTCTTCTTCTTTTATTTCACATTCTTCATACAGGTTACTAATCAACACATGTTGACTTTCATTTGAATTCCATCAAAATAGTTCATTCTTGTAGTCCAAGTATTCTATCAAACAATCACAATACAAGAAAACATTCTTGTAAATCAATTCAAATACTTGAGTTTCATCTTTTAGTTGAATCAAACTAAAATTTTGTACATTCCTTAATCCCTCATTTTCATTTGAGATTGTTATTCATTATCACCATCTAGCTCAGCATTTTTGGGTTAGAGATTTTTTCTTAAATTCGTCTACTAATTCTCATCTTTTTCCTTCAATTTCATATTCATTAATCTCAACTTCTCTCATGTCATGTTCATTAAATTACTGGAACCAATCATTTTTAACTCACTTGACATACAATACTTCTATTTTTATTGATATCCATCAAAGTCTAGTTTTAGTATGTTTCATTCAATTTGGATTAAGCCACATGTAATTAAAACAAAGGATTAAAGACTTCATCATAATAACTTCATTAGTTTCATATTTAACTTGCCATCACCATCAATACATTTTTTTCTTCATATCATTTCTTATATTTAGATAAGTGTACCATGTCATTGACTTCTAATGTCATTCCCATAATAAAAAATGATCATTATTTATTATACTAAAACAAATTCATTAGACTTAGACGATATTAATAAGACTCATCATATTCAATTGAAGTATTAATACTTTCAACTTCATCATTTGATCACATTTACAACATCATATACAAGTTCTAGATTTATCACTCATAATATTCTTAATAATAAACTTTTAGGGTTTTCAAGATGTCATTCCTTAGTTCCACATATCATAAGAATCATATTATTCAGTAATCCAATCATGACTCAAGGGTTCATTAGGGTTATTAACAAACATGGAAACCCTAGTTTCCATTTTCACACATTTCATTCATCAATCATAAGTATACATTGATCAATTGACTCATTTGATTCACTTCCTCAACACAAATCCTAATCAAGATATGTGGTCATTCAAATCCATTAACATTCAACAATACACTTGTATAATACAATCTAATACAATTCAAATATGAATCTATCTATGTTTATTCAATTCCAAGCATATCAGCCATTAGGCTGACATTCAGGCAAAATTCGCATGAAATAGAATTTTCATCTATCCATAGGATTCTACATGGATCCTCAATCAATATATCAGGAACTAATCCAGTTTTAATCAATGAGAAATAATCAAAATCAGTATAAGTTGATCCCCTAATATCTTTCCCAAATCAAATCCAGTCACATACATATACAAGCAGGGTTTCTGATTATTTTATCTGGATGAAATTAGGCTTTCAACATGAATACAAAGCTTAGGAGGGAGAAAAACACTCACCTCAGGTGATAAGCACCTTAAAAAGTAGGTTTGTCTCTAAATTTTTGGAAACCCAATCAAACTCTCACAAAAGAATCTAATTCTTTCTCCTCTCAACACAAAAACCCTAGAAATTGGGATTAGAAGAGAAAGAGTGAGAAAAAGGGGAGATTTGATGTGATTTTGAATCAAATCAGAGGAGGGACGGAATCTTAACATGTGAGAGATGATTCACCATGAAAAGCTATGCAAAGAAGCTAAACTTACTTGATTTCATCATACCTTGGATAGAGAAACCCTAGGTCAACATCTCCACCACTTTCTCTACTCAAAACCCTATCTATCCTCTATCTCAAGAATTTAGTTTCTTTGATAGGAATGACGAGTTATGAGATCTCCTTGTGTGTTAGGTTAGTCATATAGATGAATATAGGTGCTTAGAACATTTGCAAACAAGCCCCTCAATGTATTTTTATTTTTCTCAGACTGGTTGGTCGGCTGAGTTATAAACTCGACCAAAACCACACGTTTACGAACTCAAAACTCATCCAACAATTATGAAACATAATGTATAAAATTGTGTTTATAAGAAATAGTAAAAAATTTAGATCATTTGGAGTTACCAATAAATAAATGAAAATCAAATACTACACTACTATATTACAGTCAGCAAAATAGTCGGTCGAGTTTGTCCTTCACAGAACTTGAATGACACCCCTCTCTGTAGAAATAAAAAATCTTTCAAAAATTACACTAATTTAATCTAATGTCTATAATGTAGTTTAACAACTACAGTTCAAATTTGAGATCAATTGGATATACCAATAAAAAGATAAAATTCAATTTCTACACTGCTATATCAATCTGAAAATATGATCGGTCTAGTTTGAAATTTGACCGAAAAATAAGTCATAATATTCTTCAAAAATTCTTATATTTTTCAAGACTGTTTACATTTGATATATACAAATTATATCCAAATTTTAATTAAATCATAATTAGACATAAAATACTAAAAATAATTTAGTGAGACCGTATATTTATCAAATTTGGTATTCATATGTCATAAAAACCCTAATTTGGGTCGATTAGGGTTTGCAAATCTTAACCCTAATAATGTGAATCAAAGTATGATTAAACCTTCTCATTATATTTAAAACATCAAAAATTAAGTACCATCACTAATAAAGCTTTTAACAATGATCAACTTAGCTAAGCATACAATCATCCAAGTAAACCTTAATTAGATGACTAATTTGAAAACAAGTCATTACACCTGCCTTCCCCTTCTCAAGACACTTGGACATTCATCATCAAGCTCGTATGTGAAGCTTCTATCCTCGGTGGAGGTTCCCCGTGATCAATTTATATTCTATGAGGTTTGGGCGTGCTTCTGAAGGTCTTGGATCAGGCAAATTGAAGGTATAACACATTCACCTCTTTTTATTGGTTTTTGACCTTCATAGAAATTGACGAGTTTCTTTCCATCATGGTGTCTGATTCCTTTGCCTCTAACTTTGGTGTTTTCTTTCAGCTCTCTCTCTCTCTATGATCAGTTTTAGGCTTGCTCCTCTCTTCTACTATCTCAAGATTTCACTATGTCTTTAGTCATGGAGGACGGTGCTACTTTGAGCTCAGATGTGTCGTCCAACTCATGTCATGTCTCATTAGAACTGTTAACACTTCAGGTTCATGGTTTTGTTGTCTATTTTGTAAGATTCACTTGGAATCGTGATTTACAACTCAAAGATCCTCTGTTGGGGTCCTAGTTTCACGACGAACCAAGGAGGAACACAATCCTGTGTGTTTTTCCCTTGCCGCCCTCTAATTTTCCTTCTTTGATTCGATTTTCTGTTGAAGGTAGTTTGGTAACTTCGCCCTTCCTGTTTCTTTGCTTTGTGCCTTTGTCTCACTGATGTGGTTAAGTGGCTGACCAAGTTTGGCCAGCCCTGATTGGGCCAACTCAGACTGTGCTGCCCACTCTCTTTTCCTTTCCCAACGATTATTTCTGACGTAGATTTTTCTTATTGGCTTATTTTCAAAAATTTGTAACTAATTATTTATAGCTCAGAAAAATAAAATATGTTATAAAATTAGAAAAGTATGAGCTCTCCAATGGTACTAATTTTTTACCTAAATCTAATGTTATAAAAAGGTGATTTTAATGGATTTTTCTAAATAGATAATAATTTGCAAAATTTATAACTAATAATTTGTAAGTCCAAAAAATATAATAAAATATATCTCGAACTTAGAAAAATATGATCTACAACATGGCATGCTTTGATAACCTAATTCACTTTTGTTAAAAAGGGGCGATCTTTAGTGTTTTGAATAATTAATGTAAACCTAACCCTAATTCTAAATATGTGCATCTTAGGTGCTTTGGAGACCTAGGCTTGGATCTAGGACTGAATTTAGATTGATTAGATTTTTAAGTAAGGTATGTTTGCATCCCCTATTATTATTTTGAGCAGTTCACCTATTTTCTTCTTTCTCTTGGTCCTATGGACAATAGCCTACACATTATTCTTTTCTTTTGAAAATTATGGTTCATGTGAAGTACCTTATTTGTTACTGATATTGTGATCATATTATCTTATTTGAACGTTTTGTTGGTCTCTTTCTTATGCTTTGTTCATGATGGAACTCTATATGATGACATGTGATGTCTTTTTCCCACTTGTGAGGTGGATGTATATGTTGCTCACTTTTGTGGTGACTACTTTGTACAATCTGGCTATACTTTCTACTTGCCTCTACATAAAACATGGTATGTGATTCTATAGCACAAGAGTAGTGTAATTTTATTGGTTTTTGGGAAGTATGCCCCTGTTATTATTGGGATGGAGGTGTTGGTGCCCCATACCTGGGTTTCAAGTTTGTGAGGCTTGGCCCACTTTTATATATATTGGGAGTTTGGCAGTATGTCATTCTCTATTAGGTTTGAAGTTTGTCAGGCTTGGCCGCCTTTGTCTTTATATTCTTCTAGTATTATTTTTATCTCACATACATGCATGTTGTCAATTACGGGGTGTGTTCCCAAATTCTTTATATGTGCTAGTATGGCACAATTTCATTTGTTTGGGTAAGGCAAGTATCTCTTTTGTTTTCATCATATTCTTTTATGCCAGTTTGGGTAGTCCTTTACTTTTCTATGGGAATCATTCTTTACTTGATTACCTTTCAGTCCATAAATTTCTCAACCCTATTTTAGTATGCACATACCAACTTTTTTTATGATATGTTTTCTCTCCTTTTTGTAGGGTACGCTTCCAACCCCAGGTGTTGGACAAGTAGAAGGCAATCAAGGTGGACTTGGACTACAACAAGTGTATCTGACCTCATGGGAGACTTGCTTGAAGTTGTTAGGTGATCCTCAACTAGTCATATGTATAGTTAGTCTTTCCTTTTATCTCACCATTCTTGGTGAAGGATAGTGATGATATCAAGCTTTGTAATGGTTAGATACATCTTTAAATTCCACTGATACTTTGGTGTTATGATACATTCATCTTGAATAAATTGGTTGTCATCCCTTTTGAAAAAAAAATTATGATGGTGTTTGGTTTGGGATGTTGCCTTTTTATTTTAGTAGGGAGTGGATCCCATCCGGGTTCCCACTCTGTAAGGCCCCTAAACTTGCTTAGTGAGTTGAACAAGCTTAATTATCATAATTGAATTCTTATAACCCTAATATAACCTTTTGATATGCTTTGAAATTATAAGACAAGATTAAGTTTCAAATTTGGTCCAATTTGGACATTGTTTGAACAAGTTATGCAATTTTCTGTACATTTTGGACTTTTCTTGAATTTATCCAATTGAGGGGTTTTATTTGTAATTTGTCACATGCATTATGTTCCTTAGATGTTATATTATCATTCTTGATTGTTTTGATCCATGGTGCTCCTAGTTGAGCCATGGTTTGAAGGTGTTTTCATCAAAGGTATTTTAGGGTTTACCCCTTCATGGATGAGCTACCTTTAGTAGCTATCAACTAAGGAATTATGTGATTGGATTAGAAATTCGAGAAAGGAAAGCTAAGCAGGTCAATACAGATAGTGGAAGAGCTGCTTGTGTGTGTGCTTGTATATTCTTAATAAATTAAGGCCATGGACAGTTGGATAGATACTAGAATTTCAACTTTTTCTTTTTGCTTTATCTTAAAGTTCATATACTTATCCCCAAGCACCAAAATGATCCATTTCCTCTCCATCACTTCCCTCCTTCTCCCAACCACATTCTCTATCTGTTCAGCTATGAATTTTTCTGCCCAAGGAAGAAGAAAGTGGGGATCTTCTTGGAAATAATTCTTGGGTTGAAAATTGAATTCCTTTTTGGGTCTAGAAAGCTTCCTCCTAGTGATCTTGACCTAAAAGTGTAAGTTTTACCTTATTTCCTCCATTTATTTCTTTTCTCTTCTTCCTACTATATCTCTCCAGGTCGGAACCATGCTATTCCATGGTAGAAATTTCTCTAAAGCTCTAAAACCCTACCTTTCTTGCTCCTTATTCTTAGGGTTTGCTCATTTGATGTAATAAATAAATGTTCTTAATGTTAATATAGCCATTCTATGATTGTTTATGAATATATCCTAGCTCATTAATGCAATATTGTGTTGATCTGGTGTATTATGTTTAAGTGATGTCGTTCAACCTTGTTATAAGGCATGGAAAGATAATGATGATCTTACAGGGAATAGTATGATGGTCTTAATGACCTCTGGGCATGGTTGAGCCCTGAATGAGGTGTAATCCTCTTGTGTTGATAAGGGTTGATATACTGTGACATAGTGGTAAAGATTTATATCTTGTGGTAGTATGATGACTAGTGTGGTCTCATGAATGGCAGGTGAATAGTACCATGTGATGATGAGATGAGAAATTATGTTTCACACATTTTATATCTTTTAAAGTTGTGATATTTATATGCTTGTTAGAAGTGAATTAGGGTTTTTATGTACACTGGTTTGATGCAGCCTTAATTCACCCAATTGTCATAACTAATCAAGTGAAACTCTAATCATGTATTTCCCTGTGCCATAGATCCATCTGAGTGTCAGAACTTGCTAGATGGTGAAATGAGTATTCCTAAGGGAAACTTGGAGCACATACTGATGAGTATGTGGGGTGCTTGTCATCCCGAATTCAAATGTTTAGGGAGGATGATTACGATCATACCTAGCCCTAAGTTTGAGAATGGTTGTGGTCGTGTCTCAATGATTATATATGTGATGTTATTGGAGGACAACTGTGGTTGTACCTCGGATGGTAGGGTATACGTACCCACCTCCTTTCACTAGTGTCGTGACCTATACCAAGGGTGGACTAGGCTGTTAGTAGCTTGACCTTATGTGTCACTGTGGCAGACCTATACTGACCAGGGGCGGACAAGATCTTAGGAGTCTGGCTCTTCCTAGATCTTGTATGGCACTGATTTCGATTTAGTAATGGTCAGTTGGATTTTGAGTGGTATCCTCAATTTCCTCAGGGCATAATAAAAGATGTGATACAGTCGTATAGCATATTTGTTTAGGGTTATACACTACATTTCACATTGGTTGATAACCCTTATTTGTTCTCTTTACATAAAGATGATGCTTAGTGGAATTAAGAGATAGTAGATATAATTATGTTGTGGATATGCTTAAGATTGTAAATGTGTACATACAGTAGCCACAGTTATGTGGATAATTATACTTCTACTACTGATTATAATCATGATGCTAGCTATCTCATGTTGTTAGTTATGTTTAGCATGTTAGCCATGCCTTTGTTACTAGAGATGCATATAATGCAAATCATGCTTATCCATGTAATTGTGCTTATGTTATTAGCTCGTTTTAGGATGTTGATATGTTCAATCTATTAGACATGCTAATGTTGTTAGATATGCTTATGATGCTAGACATATTCATGTTAATAGAGATAATATGCTACTAGACTTGCTTATGCTAGTTATGATTATTCCAGACTAAAACAAACATGTGGCAGCAAAGACGAGCTATAGTAATGAATCTTTGAGAAAGTTGATTAGATGTCTAGTGTGTCCTAGAGTCGTCCTTGTACTCTCAGGTTCGGGTGAGAAAAAGTTTGTATATGGTGTTTCAAACGAATTAGACTTTTGTTAGCATATTAATGTTTGTTGTGTGGCATATACAAATATTGTTCTCCTATGTATAAATGTTGTAGATAAGGTGATAGAACAATTTGTATCAAATTCTTAGCATAGTATGGATATAAGAAAGATGTTGGGCTCTTATGCAAATGTTTTTGAGCGAGTGCTGACATTGAAATCGGTTTTAATTTACCCATATTTTTTGGTATGTGGTTAATTGGTGACTGATTGTGTTTTATGTTTTGAGTAATCTCGTTTAGTGTAAGAGATCCTCACTGGTTGGTATTAGATCTTGAGGTTCACTGAATCTACATGGACACTAGGACATAAGACTAGGATGATGTCAAAATTAGGAATATGACATATAAATATGCTTCATACTGCCTAATCTCAGTATTTGGGTGCCCTGGCCAGGTATTCAATTATTGAAGAAAAGGTAAGTATGGAACTCTTAGATTGTTATCTCTCTGATTACTCTGATCAAGTATTCATTTTGAGACAATCTAAAGAGCATAACGAATAAGAAATCATGCTGTGAATATCTCAATCCTACCTTAAAGAAGATGAGAATTGCATCATTATCAATCAAAACATGAATGTTTGGTAACTATAAGAGAATGATACAACACCATGAAATCTAAATCTGAATATAAATAAGGAAAAGAGGAGTTCTTGAAGATGTGATTCAAGAAGATAATAAAGTAAAAGACAAACAAGTCTATTCTTATAAAGTAAATCAAGGTATGAAATCCACATAAGATAGAGAGAACTCTTATAACAAGTACAAAATGAGAAGATGAATGGGAACAATGACAAAGAAATAAGGTGGAACCTGAGTTAATCTCAAACCAACCTATGCGTGTAATAAAGTGTTAATGAAAAATCAGCATGGCATGTGAAAGAAATTAAGGGAGATGATCCTGATTTAATGAAGAAAATGTGGAATATGGTGATTTACCTATTGATAAGTGGTTGAATAACATAATAAAATAAGAGAACATACATTAGTGGGATAAATAGTCATAAAGGAATGAGTAATGAGATATGTTAATCATGATGATTCCTATGCTAATGGCAAGGAACCCAAAATGAAAAAGATAAAATGATACATAACAAGTTGTTACTTGCATAATGAAAATAGAATTGGTTACCACTTTGCTAGTGACCTTGAACAATGTTTCTATGATATGGGAAGTGTGTTTCACTTTGTGTCTTTCCTTTCTAGGTCAAATCTTTCAAGTGGATCATTTCCACTTGGTATGTGTGGATTTATTGCAAACATGAGGGTGGATAGCTTATTATAGCATAAGGTTGTTTGGACTATGGTTCCAAGATCATAAAGTTTGTGATGATTTTTATTTTGAGCCTTCCAATAATTAGGAAGACTCCTCTTATATGTTTTGAAATTTGTTATGTTGGTAAGAGTAGATGAGATAAGGATGTGAGTTCCTTATAGCACATGAGGTGGATACCAAGGTAATGAATCCTAGTATCCAAGATGTATCAACATTATGAGAAATATGTGAAGGTTGGAGATGTTTATTAAATGAACATTACAAGTATTCCTCTCCCTTAGAGAGAGAGAGAGTTGATGATGACCCTTTAAATGTTGTTAGGAAGGAAAAACAAAAGTGATTCTATAATGTTGTGTATGGTTCAATGATAGCTAGGAAAGACCACTATCAAGGATAGATGGTTTGTTGGTTAATAAATATGTGATACCAAGTTCCTTTAAGATAAGCCTATGATGAAATATCAATGCATAAGAGTTATATTGGATGACATAATCCACATTACCATGATGAGTTTAGAGTTATGTCCTTTAGACTAACCAATGTACCAATAGAATTTATGAATAGGAGGAACAAACTGTTCAAGTAATGTCTTACAAGTTGTAGCAATCTTTGAATGATTTCATGTCAAAGTATTTCAAATATGGTCAAAAATATGATCAATATTTCTTCAAAAAAACCTTAGAGTTGTCGAAGTAGCAATAACTATGAGACAAGTTGAACAAGAGTGAGATGGGGTTGATTAAATTTCTTTATGCAGTCATGATATGTCTTCTAAGTAGATTGTGTAAATCCTAGTAAGGTGAAGATAGTGTTGTTGTTTCACCCATAACAAGGTTGACTAGGAATGATGTTTCCTTGTATGGAAGGACAGCTTCCAGCGTAAGCATTTCTTTTGATGCTGAAAAAGAACTAACAAGAGTTCTGGTGTCAGTGTACAAAAAAAAGGATGGATACATTGTATTTTTTTATGCTTCAAGGAATGGTGTGGGACACATGGCATGATTGGTAAAAAGATAGCAAGTATGACTTTTGAGTAATGTGTTGATACAATAGATATAATTTTAGGGTGATAGCTAGAATTTAAAGTTGAACATTACTATTAGCTTTGTACAGGTGGCACAACAAGTTTCTATGTTCCATATTTGCAAATGTCTTCTTATGTGGGGGGTTTTTGTGCCGACCCAAGATGAGATATATATGAATGATGTGACATCACCATGATATGCAAGTAAACATTTGAAGGTAAGAGAATGAGGTGCAAAGGAAGTACCCATCTTTGTTTACCTTGGATTTTGGGGGCGAAATCCCTGTTAGGGGTTTATAGTTGTAAGGCCCCTAAACTTGATTAGTGAGGTGAACAAGCTTAATTATCATAATTGAATTCTTATAACCCTAATATAACCTTGTGATATGATTTGAAATCATAAGACAAGCTTAAGTTTCAAATTTGGTCCATTTTGGACACTTTTTGAACAAGTTATGCAATTTTCTATACATTTTAGACTTTTCTACAATTTACCAAATTGAGGGGTTTTCTTTGTAATTTTTCACATACATTATGTTCCTTATATGTTATATTATCATTCTTTAGTGTTTTGATACATGGGGATCATAGTTGAGTCGTGCTTTGAAGGTGTTGTCATCAAGGGTATTTTAGGGTTTACCCCTTCATGGATGAGCTACCTTTAGTAGCTATCAACTAAGGAATTATGTGATTGGCTTAGAAATTTGAAAAAGGAATGATTAGAAGGTCAATACAAATAGTGGGAGAGCTTCTTTTGAGTGTGCTTGTATCTTCTTAATAAATTAAGGCCATGGACAGTTGGATAGATACTAGAATTTCAACTTTTTCTTTTTGCATTATCTTAAAGTTCATATACTTATCCCCAAGCACCAAAACGAGCCATTTCCTATACACCACTTCCCTCCTTATCCCAAGCTCATTCTATGTATTTTCATCTATGAATATTTCTGCCCAAGGAAGAATAAAGTGCGGATCTTCTTGGAAACAGTTCTAGGGTTGCAATTGAATTCCTTTTTGGGTCTAAAAAGCTTCCTCCTAGTGATCTTGACCTAAAAGTGTAAGTTTTACCTTATTTCATCCATTTATTTCTTTTTTCTTCTTCCTCCTATATCTCTACAGGTCGTAAGCATGCTGTTCCATGGTACAAATTTCTCTAAAGCTCTAAAACCCTACCTTTCGTGCTCCTTATGCTTAGGGTTTGCTCATTTGATGAAAAAAGGTGCTAGATGGACGAATTCATAGCATATTCTTGGATTTTATACCCTACCTGCTTGAGATTTATTCTATGTGGGGTTTCATATTATCATTAGAGGCAAATTTTATAACTTTCTCCACATTTATTACTTACCATAAGCTTTTTAGATCATGTTCTTGCTTGAAAATGATGATCCATTCACTTAAAAGCTATGCTTGACTTGGATTTGGATTTTTATAATGTGTCGTATTTTGATTTCAGATTTATATGAAGTGTGATCAGTTTTACGTTATTCCTAAGGTATAATATGACTGGGATCATGATGTTTTGACAACCTATGGTGCTAAGCATGTATCATACAATGGTCAATTTTAGGGTTTAAAGCTGATTTCTTCTATAAACCATGACTCGATGATAGTACCATTGCAACAACCCTATCGTGTTGTCTTCATAACAACTGATGGTCGTGATCAAGGGTGTCAAATCATGGTTACAACCTATGTTTACCCCTTAGGTCAGGTTTTGGACCAATTCGAAGTTTAATGATCAACCATTAAGTACCCTACTAATGTTATCAATCAATGACGACATTAGCTTAATATTTGATGTTGATTAATGAATATAGTGTTAATCTAACAACATATGGTGATTTAATGGACACTAATGATGGTGTATCAGGTCTCTAAGACCTATTTTGAGTCAAGAATTGTAGTTGTATCATCAATTAAGCCTTAGACCAAAAATTTCTTGGGTCATTCGATGCAATGGTCGGATTTATAGTGTAATTGATGGTTTTAATATTTGAACTTGGCCCAATGGTCAAGATATACTATTTATTCCTCCAATAAAGTGGAATGATGGCTACTGTAATATGTTGGTCCTAATAATGTGATTTAGATTGTTTCCTTTATATGATCAACTTAAGGAGCTAAATTGTTGGCAATGGATGGCTTGTTTTAAATGAACAGTCGATTTTGGGTTTTACCCTACTCTCAGTGGAACTTTTTGTGTTGTTAATCAAGGGATGTCTAGGGTGATATGGTGACTCTTCCTATATCACAAATCAAGGACTTCATAGGTGGATTATCAAAGGTGTTTACTTATGTAAACAATCAATGGTCTTTCCTTTTAAACATTCAATGGTTCTGGGTGACATTGTGGTATGGTGATATGGGTTGAATGATGATGGAATAAATGGATGGTTACCCTTAATAAGTTAGTCTTACGTATTCACTTATATGAATAGAAGGGATGATAAACATATTGTGTTGATATATAACCCTAATGAGGTATATCTTGCTATACCTAGCTTTAATATATCTAAATGATGGTAATTGAGTAAGAGTAGTCCTTGAATGATTAATACAATCATGGAATACTCTCTTATTGTTGTTGAAGCCCTAGTATGCTATAACCTGATGGTTACACCTTGATTTATGTGTGGGTTCATACTTGAGAATATTATGGAATGTGATGGTGATGCTTCACCTTATACATCCATGATCCAATGGGGATGTCGTGAGTTAGGGTTAGGGTATGAGTGTTGATTAGTGAAATTGATATAATTTATCATGTTCAACCTAACTATAATGCAAATAGATAAATATGAGTATTCATGTTTAACATTATTAGATGATGGAATGATGGTAGAATAACCTCCTTAACATGATCATAACCATAATGTGTTCATTGGTGGTTATCATAGCCACATGGTTGATACTTTCTTATGCTAAACATGTGCATTATGAATATGATGAGTGTTAATCATATCTAGATTCCTTGCATGTTGATGTAATAAAGGAATGTTCTTAATGTTAATATAGCCCTACTATGATTGTTT
The DNA here is from genome assembly GCA_963693085.1 of Alisma plantago-aquatica. NCBI lineage: Eukaryota > Viridiplantae > Streptophyta > Magnoliopsida > Alismatales > Alismataceae > Alisma > Alisma plantago-aquatica. The sequence continues at coordinate 512,999,691 of OY856415.1, forward strand.
ATGAATATCTCCTAGCTCATTAATGCAGTATTGTGCTGATCTAGTGTATTATGTGTACGTGATGTTGTTGAGCCTTATTATAAGGCATGGAAAGATAATGATGATCTAGTAGGGAATAGTATGATGGTCTGAATGACCTTTGGGCATGGTTCAGTCCTAAATGAGGTATAATCCTCTTGTGTTGATAAGGGTTGATATCTTGTGACATAGTGGAAAGGATTTATATCTTGTGGTAGTATGATGACTAGTGTGGTCTCATGAATGGCAAGTGAATAGTACCATGTGATGAGGAGATGAGAAATTATGTTTCACACATTTTATATGTTTTAAAGTTGTGATATTTATATGCTTGTTAGAAGTGAATTAGGGTTTGTATGTCCACTTGTTTGATGCAGCATTAATTCACCCAATTGGCAAAACTAATCAAGTAAAACTCTAATCATGTAGTGCCAGGTGCCATAGATCCATCTGAGTGTCAGAACTTGCTAGATGGTGAAATGAGTATTCCTAAGGGAAACTCAGAGTGCATACTGATGAGTATGTGGGGTTCTTTCATCCTAAATTCAAATGTTTAGGGAGGATGACTGCGGTCATACCTAGCCCTCAGTTTGAGAATGAATGTGGTCATGTCTCAGTGATTATATATGTGATGATATTGGAGGACAACTGCGGTTGTACCTCAGATGGTAGGGTATTGATACCCACCTCCTTTCACTAGTGTCGTGACCTGTACCAAGGACAGACTAGGTTGTTAGTAGCTTGACCTTATGTGTCGATGTGGGGGACCCGTATTGACCAGGGTCGGAGAGGATCTTAGGATTCTGGCTCTTCCTAGATCTTGTATGACACTGATTTTGACTTAGTAGTGGTCAGTTGGATTTTGAGTGGTATCCTCAATTTCCTCAGGGCATAATAAAAGATGTGATACGACTGTATAGAATATTTGTTTAGGGTTATACACTACGCTTCACATTGGATGATAACCCTTGTTTGTTCTCTTTACATAAAGATGATGCTTAGTGCAATTAAGAGATAGTAGATATACTTATGTTGTGGATATGCTTAAGATTGAAGATGTGTACATATAGTAGCCACAATTATGTTGATAATTATACTTCAACTGATTCGACATGCTAATGTTGTTAGATATGCTTATGATGCTAGACATATTCATGTTAATCGAGATAATATGCTACTAGACTTGCTTATGCTAGTTATGCTTATGCTATTGAATCTCTTATACAGTTAATAAGGTAAAATCATGATAGTCAACTTGATGATGATTATTGTTATCAGCTCCTTTATGTATTTTGTTAATCATAAGTGTTGTTGAGCCTATTTGTTATATATGTTAAAGTGCTTAAATTGTCTCATTACCTAAAATGTTGTAATCAATAAGTGTTGTTGGAGGTTATATCTCTTGTTGGGACATGAGTCTCACCCTTGTGGTTTGCCACATTTTTTTTAGGTAATCGGAACTGACGAAAATAAACATGTGGCAACAAAGATGAGCTATAGTAATGAATCTTTGAGAAAGTTGATTAGATGTCTAGTGTGTCCTAGAGTCATCCATGTACTCTCAGGTTCGGGTGAGAAAAAGTTTGTATATGGTGTTTCAAATGAATTAGACTTTTGTTAGCATATTAATGTTTGTTGTGTGGCATATACAAATATTGTTCTCCTATGTATAAATGTTGTAGATAAGGTTATAGAACAATTTGTATCAAATTCTTAGCATAGTATGGATGTAAGAAAAATGTTGGGCTCTTATGCAAATATTTTTGAGCGGGTGCTGAAATTGAAATCGGTTTTAATTTACCCATATTTTTGGGTATGTGGTTAATTGGTTATTGATTTTGGTTTATGTTTTGAGTAATCTCGTTTAGTGTAACAGGTTCTCACAAGTTGGTATCAGAGCTTGAGGTTCACTGAGTCTACATGGACACTAGGACTTAGAACTAGGATGATGTCAAAATTAGGAATATGACATAAAAATATGGTGCATACTGCCTAATCTCAGTATTTGGGTACCCTGGCCAGGTATTCAATAATTGAAAAAAAAGGTAAGTATGGAACTCTTAGATTGTTATCTTTCTGATTACTATGATCAAGTATTCATTTTGGGACAATCTAAAGAGTATAACGAATAAGAAATCATGGTGTGAATATCTCAATCTTACCTTAAAGAAGATGAGAATTTCATCATTATCAATAAAAACTTGAATGTTTGGTAACTATAAGAGAATGATACAACACCATGAAATCTAAATCGGAATACAAATAAGGAAAATAAGAGTTCTTGAAGATGTGATTCAATAAGATAATAAAGTAAAAGACAAACAAGTCTATGCTTATAAAGTGAATGAAGGTATGAAATCCACATAAGATAGAGAGAACTCTTATAACAAGTACAAAATGAGAAGATGCATGGGAACAATGACAAAGAAATAAGGTGGAACTTGAGTTAATCTCAGACCAACCTATGTGTGTAAGAAAGTGTTAATGAAAAATCAGCATGGCATGTGAAAAACATTAAGGGAGATGATCCTGATTTAATGAAGAAAATGTGGAATATGATGATTTACCTGTTGATAAGTGGTTGAATAATAGAATAAAATAAGAGAACATACACTAGTGGGATAAATAGTCATCAAGGAAAGAGAAATTAGATATGTTAATCATGATGATTCCTATGCTAATGGCAAGGAACCCAAAGTGAAAAAGATAAAATGATACATAAGAATTTGTAACTTGCATAATGAAAATAGAATTGGTTACCTTTTTGCTAGTGACCTTGAACAATGTTGCTATGAATTGGGAAGTGTGTTTCACTTTGTTTCTTTCCTTTCTAGGGCACAAATTTCAAGTGGATCATTTCCACTTGGTATGTGTGGATTTATTGCAAACATGAGACTGGATATCTTATTATAGCATACGGTTGTTTGGGCTATGGTTCCAAGATCATAAAGTTTGTGATGATTTTTCTTTTGAGCCTTCCAATAATTAGGAAGACTCCTCTTATATGTTTTGAAATTTTTTATGCTGGTAAGAGTAGATGAGATAAGGATGCGAGTTCCTTATAGCACATGAGGTGGATACCAAGGTAATGAATCCTAGTATCCAAGATGTATCCACATTATGAGAAATATGTGAAGGTTGGAGATGTTTATTAAATGAACATTAAAAGTATTCCTCTCCCTTTGAGAGAGAGAGAGAGAGTTGATGATGACCCTTTAAATGTTGTTAGGAAGGAGAAACAAAAGTGATTCTATAATGTTGTGTATGGTTGAATGATAGCTAGGAAAGACCACTATCAAGGATAGATGGTTTGTTGGTTATTAAATATGTGATACCATGTTCCTTTAAGATAAGCCTATGATCAAATATCAAAGCATAAGAGTTATATTGGATGACATAATCTACATGACCATGATGATTTTAGAGTTATGTCCTTTAGACTAACCAATGTACCAATAGAATTTATGAATAGGAGGAACAAAGTGTTCAAGTAATGTCTTACAAGTTGTAGAAATCTTTGAATGATTACATGTCAAAGTATTTTAAATATGGTCAAAAATATGATCAATATTTGTTCAAAAAAACATTAGAGTTGTAGAAGAAGCAATAGCTATGAGACAAGTTGAACGAGAGTGAGATGGGGTTGATTAAATTTCTTTATGAGATCATGATATGTCTTCTAAATAGGTTGTGTAAATCCTAGTAAGGTGAAGATAGTGTTGTTGTTTCACCCCTAATAAGGTTTAATAGGAATGATGTTTCCTTGTATGGAAGGACAACTGCCAGCGTCAACATTTCTTTTGATGCTGAAAAATAACTAACAAGAGTTCAAGTGTTAGTGTAAAAAAGGATGGATACATTGTGTTTTTTTATGTTTCAAGGAATGGTGTGGTACACATGGCATGATTGGTAAAAAGCTAGCAAGTATGACTTTTGATTAATGTGTTGATACAATAGATATAATTTTAGGATGATAGCTAGAATTTAAAGTTGAACATTACTATTAGCTTTGTACAGGTGGCACAACAAGTTTCTATGTTCCATATTTGCAAATGTCTTCCTATGTGGGGGTTTTTGTGCTGACCCAAGATGAGATATATATGAATGATGTGACATCACCATGATATGCAAGTAAAAATGTGAATGTAAGAGGATGAGGTGCAAAGTAAGTACCTATCTTTGTTTACCTTAGATTTCAGGGGTGAAATCCCTGTTAGGGGTTTATAGTCGTAAGGCCCCTAAACTTGCTTAGTGAGTTGAACAAGATTAATTATCATAATTGAATTCTTATAACCCTAATATAACCTAGTGATACTCTTTGAAATCACAATACAATCTTTAGTTTCAAATTTGGTCCAATTTGGACACTGTTTGAACAAGTTATGCAATTTTCTGTACATTTTGGAATTTTCTGCAATTTACCCAATTGAGGGGTTTTCTTTGTAATTTTTCACATAAATTATTTTTCATATATGTTATATTATTATTCTTTATTGTTTTGAGCCATGGGGATCCTAGTTGAGTCATGGTTTGAAGGTGTTTTCATCAAGGGTATTTTAGGGTTTACCCATTCATGGATGAGCTACCTTTAGTAGCTATCAACTAAGGAATTATGTGATTGGCTTAGAAATTCGACAAAACAAAGATAAGAAGGTCAATACAGATAGTGGGAGAGCTTCTTGTCTGTGTTCTTTTATATTCTTAATAAATTAAGGCTATGGACACTTGGATAGATACTAGAATTTCACCTTTTTCTTTTTGCTTTATCTTAAAGTTCATATACTTATCCCCAAGCACCAAAACGAGCCATTTCCTCTCCACCACTTCCCTCCTTCTCCCAAAATCATTCTCCATCTGTTCAGCTACGAATTGTTCTTCCCATGGAAGAAGAAAGTGGGGATCTTCTTGGAAACAATTCTAGGTTTGCAATTGAATTCCTTTTTGGGTCTAAAAAGCTTCCTCCTAGTGATCTTGACCTAAAGGTGTAAGTTTTACCTTATTTCCTCCATTTTTTTTATAATTCCTCCTATATATCTCCAGGTCGTAACCATGCTGTTCCATGGTAGAAATTGCTCTAAAGCTCTAAAACCCTACCTTTCTTGCTCCTTATGCCTAGGGTTTGCTCATTTGATGAAGAGGGTGCTAGATGGACAAATTCATAGCTTATTCTTGTATTTTGTACCCTACCTTCTCGAGATTTCTTCTATGTGGGATTTCATATTATCATTAGAGGCAATTTTTATAACTTGATCCACATTTATTACTTACCATAATCTTTTTAGAATTTGTTCTTGCTTGAAAATGATGATCCATGCACTAAAAAGCTATGCTTGACTTGGATTTTGATTTTTATAATGTTCCCTATTCTGATTTTAGTTTTATATGAAGTTTGATCATTTTTAAGTTATTCCTAAGGTATAATATGACTTGGATCATGTTGTTTTGAAAACCTATGGTGCTAAGCATGTATCAAACAATTGTCAATTTTAGGGTTTAAAGCTGATTTCTTCTATAAACCATGACCTGATGATGGTACCATTGCAAGAACCCTATCGTGTTGTCTTCATAACAACTGATGGTCATGATAAAGGGTGTCAAATTATGGTGAAAACCTATTGTTACCCCTTTAGGTCAGGTTTTGGACCAATTAGAAGTTTAATGATCAACCATTAAGTACCCTACTGATGTTATCAATCAATGACGACATTAGCTTAATATTTGATGTTGATTAATGAATATAGTGTTAATCTAATAACCTATGGTGATTTAATGGTCACTAATGATGATTGATCAGGTCTCTAAAACCTATGTTGAGTCAAGCATTGTAATTGTATCATCAATTAAGCCTTAGACCAAAAATTTCTTAGGTCATTTGATGCAATGGTCGAACTTATAGTGTAATTGATGGTTTTAATATATGAACTTGACCCAATGGTCAAGATCTACTATTTATTCCTCCAATAAATTGGAATGATGGCTAATGTAATATGTTGGTCCTAATAATGTGATTTATATGGTTTCCTTTATATGATCAACTTAAGGAGCTTAATTGTTGACAATGGATGGCTTGTTTTAAATGAACTGTCAATTGTGGGTTTTACCCTACTCTCAATGGAAATTTTTGTGTTGTTAATCAAGGGATGTCTAGGGTTATATGGTGACTCGTTCTAGATCACAAATCAAGGACTTCATAGGTGTTTTATCCAAGGTATTTACTTATGTAAACAATCAATGGTCTTACCTTTTAAACATCCAATGGTTTTGGGTGACATTGTGGTATGGTGATATGGGTTGAATGATGATGGAACAAATGGAGGGTTACCATTAATAAGTTAATCTTACATATTCACTTATATGAATGGAAGGGGTGCTAATCATATTGTGTTAATATGTAACCCTAATGAGGTATATCTTGCTATACCTAGCTTTAATATAACTAAATGATGGTAATTTGTTTTGTACCCGTCTCCCGTGAAAGTCCTCTTTGTCTCTGGTGATTAGGGCTTGGCAGCCGTGGCCGTCCGCCGCTACCCGTCAGGGGTCTTTCCCACCCATCAGGGTGTCTCTCTCTTGCAGGTTCAATGGGAATTTGATCGTCTTGTCTAGTTTCTGGTAGAAGACATGGATATAACGGAAAGATATACAAAGATAAAGCTGACCGAAGAAGAAGAAGCATCGATCGATGTCTAGGCAGACGACGCGGAAGACGGAACCGAACACACAGAGCTGGCATTGGTCGTGAGATTGTTAATAGATAGAAGCTAAACTTTGGGGCTATGTAGTGAACCCTAACGAATTCGTGGGGGCTGAAGGACAAGGTTTTATTTAAGAAAGTTGAGGCAGATATTTTCATCGTCCAATTCTTCGACTGGAGAGACAAAAGGAAGTTCTTCGATGAATCTCCTTGGAACTTCGACAAAAGACTCCTACTATTCAAGGAGATATCACCAGAGGAGCAGCCAGCCAAGGTGAACCTGACGATGAGTCCATTTTGGGTGAGATTATACGGTCTCCCGCTGGGCTACGGAGGCGAGAAAGCAATCAAGGAGATCGCAGGGCGGATAGGCGAGGTCCTTTCAGTGGACTGAGATGAGCTTGGGTGGGAGACATCGTCTCGCGTTCGAGTTCTGATCGACACCTCCAGACCACTCAAGTGCATGCTACGTATACGAACCAAGGGTGGCGGTGTGTCATCCATCGACGTGAAGTACGAGCGGTTGTCCCTGATTTGTTACATCTGTGGGCGGCTAGGGCAAGGAGAGAAGGACTGCGGGGAGGTAGGGGAAGAAGAGAAGGAGGGCGGGCAATGGGGGCCATGGCTGAAGGCGTCCCCAAGAAAGCCCCGTCAAAGCATCTATGAGGAAGTCTATGGGGCAGGTGCTACGAGGAAAACACTCAATTTTAATCGGCATCCTGCAGCGACGGTGACGGCGGAGGGGAAGGAGCTGAGGGTTGGAGACGAGGGCTTGGCTGTGGGGGAGGGGGGGACGAGGGCGGGAAGGTGAGGGGGTGGATGGGCGGCGGGATGATCAGGAGGAAGAACGTCACAGTGAGGGTGGAAAAGAAAGGATGGCGGGGGGGGGAAGAATGGTGTTGGAAGAGTAGAAGTAAGCGTATCAACTAAAAGTGATGGGGGCACGGGGGAGAACGTCAGTGAAGAGGGTGGGGGAAGCTCGAGAAGCCTGGATAATCTCCTGAAGGAAGGGACACGAGGCCCAGATGGAAGAGTTCGATTCTCCTTAGAGGAGTTGTTCGCTTTCAGGAATTCTGCTGTCATACCGGAGGAACCGCCACCGGTTGAGGAAGAGAGGACAGATACGTCGCCGATGGGTGGCGTCCATCAAGCTATGAAGGGAAAAAGTGGGAAGGAAGACAGGAAAGCACATGGTTCACGTAGGGAAGATCCAGTAATCACAAGAGCACAGGGCAGGAATAATAAAGTGGGGCGCAGCAAAAGTCAAAGAAATAAGAAGGACATCAGAGTTAAGAAGAAACACACTCCCTGGGTATATAAAATGAGCAGAGGCGCTAGATTGGGCATTCCAGAAAGCAAGGTTGCATGGGACTCAATTGCGGGAAAGAGAGGAAGAGACAATGACAGTGCTGACATGGACCTAGATGAGCAGGTACAACAAATCCATACTGGGAAAAGAGCAAGGCAACAGGGGAACATGGGCTTAGCAGATGACAGGGTCGAAGAAACCCAAGTAGCGGTGTTTGGTGTTGACCAACACCGCGAAGGACAATGAAAATCATTAGTTGGAATTGTCGAGGGATGGGTGACCCTGACAAGGCGACGACATTGCGTTCGTGGTGCTGGAGAGAGAGCCCGAACATAGTTATCATCATAGAAACTATGATTGCAGACACAAAGTTAGAAGATGTGAAAAGAAGTTGTGGTTTCATTAACGACATCTGTATTTCCAGTATGGGAAGATCGGGAGGTCTAGGTTTTTGGTGGCACGATGCTAAGGTGGAAATCATTGGTTACTCGCAAAGACATGTGGAATGCTTGGTGGATGAGGGAAGGTTTGGGAAATGGAAGGCTATTGGCATCTACGGGTGGGCAGACCCACCAAATAAATTCAGGACATGGGAGCTGATGCGTAAGATTAAAAGGGAGACAGATGTTCCAGTTATTTTCTTTGGCGACATCAATGAAATAGTATCTAACTCAGAAAAATTGGGAGGGCCACCCAAGGAGGAAAGAATCATGTAGGGCTTCAGAGATGCTATTGATGACTGTGCTCTAGTCGATTTGGGCTACACAAGTAGTATCTATACATGGAGGAGGGGGCTGACCATGGAGACACTGATTTAGGAGAGATTAGATAAAGCGTTGGCGGATCTTGAATGGAGAGGAAAATACACATACTGCTAAGTGATTCACCTACCTATATACGAATCAGACCATGCCCCTATTATCATCACTGCTGATAGAAGACAAGTGGATAGGAAGAAAAAGAAACAGGAGTTCTTTGCCTTTGAGCTGGCTTGGACAGTGGAGGAGGAATGTCAGGTCACTATTGCCAACACATGGACACAAGGCAGGACAGAGGGATTGGTTGGAAAAGTTAACAGATGTGGAGCCAATTTGAAGGAGTGGGCTGAAAAGATATTCAAATTCAGAAAGAAAAAAATTCGGGAACTTGAAAAAGAACTTCTGGAAGTGCAAAATCAACTGTCGGATGCACGGATGCTGCAAAGAGAAAAAGACGTAGCAGGAGAGCTCCAGTATTGGCTGAGACATGAGGAGTCATATTGGCACACTAGAGCGAGGGCCAATGAGATGCAGGAAGGAGACAGAAATACAGCCTATTTCCATCACAAGGCTTCCAATAGAAGAAGGAGAAATACGATTGAAGGGCTGAAAGACAACATGGGAATATGGAAGACGGAGGAAGAGGATATTCAGAAGGTGGTCACCAATTTCTTTGAAGAGCTTTTTAAAACTTCGAATCCCACGGAATTTGGGGCAGCAACTATGGGTATGGAAAGAAAGGTGGACAGTGAGCTCGCTAGACAGATGGAGGAAGATATCACTGATGAGGAAATTCTGCACGCTCTCAAGCAAATGCATCCTAACAAGGCTCCAGGACCGGATGGTATGAAGGCCCTTTTCTTTCAAAAATATTGGCACATTGTTGGAAAAGATGTGGCTAGTTACATAAAGGGGTGGTGGCGTGGACAGAGAAGCATGGAGGAGGTTAATAACACTCTGGTTGTCCTAATTCCAAAGGTGGAAAAGCCTACAGAGATGGGCGAATTCATACCTATTAGTTTGTGTAATAACATCTATAAGATTGCCTCAAAAGTGATTACAAATCACATGAAGCCGCATATGGACAACATTATTTCTGAGAATCAAAGTGCCTTTATCCCGGGGAGATTGATTACGGATAACGCTCTCATCGCCTATGAACTTTTTCATACTATGAAGAAGAAAAGAAAGGATGGAAGGGGTAATCTAGCTCTCAAGCTCGACATGTCCAAAGCCTATGATAGAGTGGAATGGGATTTCCTTATGCACGTTACGGGGTGTCTGGGTTTTGGTGACAAGCTAAGGGATCGGATCTATGACTGCATATCTACTGTTAACCATGCCTTTGCGTTTAATGGAAACCGGACCGGAATGATCAAGCCTACCCGAGGACTTAGACAGGGAGACCCTCTCTCACCCTATCTCTTTATTCTATGTACGGATGCTTTTTCTACTTTACTTCACAGAGCTGCTAACAATAATCTCATACATGGGATTAAAGTTAGTAGATCTGCACTGAGTATTTCACATCTTTTTTTCGCAGACGACGGTATTCTCTTTGCAAGAGCAACCACCACAGGATGCTTGCAAATTGCTGAAATTATCAGCCAGTATGAACAGGCATCCAGGCAAAAACTTAACTACTCGAAGACGGAGGTTGTATTCAGTAAAGGAATGTGTCTATCAAAAAGAGAAGATATTAAAGAGATGTTGCAGGTTAAAGAGGTGGACAGGCATGCCCAATACCTGGGTCTACCTACGGCTATAGGGCAGTCTAAAAAATAGATTTTCAACTATATTAAGGAGAGGGTGTGGCGGAAACTACAAGGTTGGGTAGAGAGGCTGTTATCCAAACCGGGCAAAGAGGTGTTGATAAAGGCGGTGGCACAAGATATTCAGACGTATGTCATGAGTATTTTCCAGTTACCGGCAGGGATGGTGGATGAAATACACAGTATGGTGGCAAGATGGTGGTGGGGGGCCAAGGGTAATGAGAGGAAGATAGCCTGGATGAGTTGGGATAGGATGTGTAAACCAAAAAAGCAAGGGGGGATGGGTTTCAGGGACTTGCATGTTTTCAACCAAGCATTGTTGGCTAAGCAGGTATGGAGAGTACATTCAAAGTCTAATACGATGGTGGGAAAAGTTCTCAAAGCAAGATATTTCCCTTCATCTGATATTTGGGAGGCGAGGAGAGGTCATAACCCAAGCTATACCTGGCGTAGTATATGGGCAGCGAAGGCTCTTGCTGTGGAAGGGGTAGAATGGAGGATTGGGAGTGGTGCGAATATAAACATATGGGAGGATAGGTGGGTGTCGAAGAGGAGAGACACGTTCGGTGAATATATATATGTGGAGGGTGAGCAGCCCATATATGTGAGTGAGCACATTCATGATGCGAGGATGGAGTGGAACCTTGAAGTTATTCATGCCATCTTTTCGGACAGCATAGCAAGGGATATTATGGCTATACCTCTCAGGATAGAGCGAGTTCCCAATGTCAGGTACTGGTGGCCATCAAGAAACGGCGAGTTTTCGGTCAGATCGGCTTACTGGCTAGGAGTTATGGGGAGACAGAATACATTAGCACATATATCTGAGCCAGGGGAGAGCATATGGCAGTTGATATGGAGGAGTGGGCTTGCTCCAAAGGCGACACACTTCATGTGGCGAGCAGCAACAGGTGGACTAGCAACAATGGGCAGATTATATGACAGACACTGCAACACGGATGGTACTTGTGTACTGTGCTACTCGGAAAGGGAGTCCATCCCACACATGCTATTCAAATGTCCAAGCACTGTCGAAATCTGGGATCAAGCGTCGCATTATGCCAGGGATAGTGTGGATAGGGTGAAAGACCTCACGGTGATGGAGGCCATTACCACCATCATGAGCACCGAAGACAAAGACATATGGGAGGAGATGTTTGCCACCATTTGGGCGGCATGGACACTGCGAAACGCTCGCATCTTCAAGAAACAAAACCAAAGTGGAGCAGCTCTCAAGACCACCTTGTTGGCTTTACTACGTGACTACAACAATTTGAAGGTAGCGCCGAACAGCCAAGGAGAACATCACACTACAAGAACCCAACGAGTGAGGTGGACAACTCTAGCGGCCGAATATGTCAAGCTGAACGTTGATGCATCGGTAGGAGAGGATGGAACCGGGGCGGCGGGATGGGCTCTCAGGGACAGCCATGGCACCGTCCTAGGCATTGGCAGCAAATGATGGATGGGATGGAAGGACATAGCTATTGCGGAGGCCTTAAGTCTACGTGAGGCCATTCTTTGGATGACAAAGCATGCATGGAGCAACATAGAGGTAGACTCTGATTCACAGGTGGTGGCCAACACTTTTCACAAAACTGGCGTGAGGTGTGACTACTTGGGAGGCATCTTGGATGACATTAGGCTACTCATAGGCAACTTTAGTTCTTTCTCTTTATCTTTTAGTAGTCGTAGTAGTAATAGTTTAGCTAATTCTATAGCTAATGATACCCGTCGTGGGTCAGTCGAGTCTTTTGATTTGGTTTCGTCTTTTCCCAGTTTGTACTTGAACCTTACTAGGGCTGATTGGCCACCGTAATGAAATATGGCACGACACCTTCAAAAAAAAAACTAAATGATGGTAATTGGGTAAGAGTAATCCTTGAATGATTAATACAATCATGGAATACTCTCTTATTGTTGTTGAAGCCCTAGTATCTTATAACCTGATGGTTACACCTTGATTTATGTGTGGGTTCATACTTGAGAATATTATGGAATGTGATGGTGATGCTTCAACTTATGCATCCATGATCCAATGGGGATGTCGTGAGTTAGGGTTTGGGTATGAGTGTTGATTAGTAAGATTAATATAATTTATCATGTTCAACCTAATTGTAATGCAAATAGATAAATATGAGTATTCATGTTTAACATTATTATATGATGGAATGATGGTAGAATAACCTCCTTAAAATGAGCATAACCATAATGTGTTCATTGGTGGTTATCATAGCCACATGGTTGATACTTTCTTATGCTAAACATGTGCATTATGAATATGATGAGTGTTAATCATATCTAGATTCCTTGCATGTTGATGTAATAAAGGAATGTTCTTAATGTTAATATAGCCCTACTATGATTGTTTATGAATATCTCCTAGCTCATTAATGCAATATTGTGCTGATCTGGTGTATTATGTGTAAGTGATGTTGTTGAGCCTTGTTATAAGGCATGGAAAGATAATGATGATCTTGCAGGGAATAGTATGATGGTCTTAATGACCTTTGGGCATGGTTGAGCCCTGAATGAGGTGTAATCCTCTTGTGTTGATAAGGGTTGATATCTTGTGACATAGTGGAAAGGATTTATATCTTGTGGTAGTATGATGACTAGTGTGGTCTCATGAATGGCAAGTGAATAGTACCATGTGATGAGGAGATGAGAAATTATGTTTCACACTTTTTATATCTTTTGAAGTTGTGATATTTATATGCTTGTTAGAAGTGAATTAGGGTTTGTATGTCCACTTGTTTGATGTAGCCTTAATTCACCCAATTGGAAAAATAATCAAGTGAAACTCTAATCATGTAGTGCCATGTGCCATAGATCCAACTGATTGTCAAAACTTGCTAAATGGTGAAATGAGTATTCCTAAGGGAAAATCAAAGCACATACTGATGAGTATGTGGGGTGCTTGTCATCCTCAATTCAAATGTTTAGGGAGGATGATTGCGGTCATACCTAGCCCTCAGTTTTAGAACGACTGCGGTCGTGTCTCGGTGATTATATATGTAATGCTATTGGAGGGCAACTACGGTTGTACCTCAGATGGTAGGGTATGCGTACCCACCTCCTTTCACTAGTGTCGTGACCTGTACCAAGGACAGACTAGGCTGTTAGCAGCTTGACCTTATGTGTCACTATGGCAGACCCGTACTGACTGGGGGCGGAGAAGATCTTAGGATTCTTGCTCTTCCTAGATCTTGTAAGGCACTAATTTTGACTTAGTAGTGGTCAGTTGGATTTTGAGTGGTATCCTCAATTTCTTTAGGGAATAATAAAAGATGTGATGCAGCCGTATAGCATATTTGTTTAGGGTTATACACTACATTTCACATTGGATGATAACCCTCGTTTGTTCTCTTTACATAAAGATGATGCTTAGTGAAATTAAGAGATAGTAGATATACTTATGTTGTGGATATGCTTAAGATTGTAGATGTGTACATGCATTAGCGACGGTTATGTTGATAATTATACTTCCACTGCTGCTTATAATCATGATGCTAGCTATCTCATGTTATTAGTTATGTTTAGCATGTTAGCCATGCCTTTTTTACTAGAGATGCATATAATTCTAATCAAGCTTATACATGTAATTGTGCTTATGTTGTTAGCTCTTTTTATGTTGTTGACCTATTCAACCTATTAGACATGCTAATGTTGTTAGATATGCTTATGATGCTAGACATATTCATGTTTGTAGAGATAATATGCTACTAGACTTGCTTATGCTAGTTATGCTTATGATATTGAATCTCTTACATAGTTTATAAGGAAAAATGATGATAGTCAGCTTGATGATGATAATTGTTATCATCTACTTTATGTATTTTGTTAATCATAAGTGTTGTTGAGCCTATTTTATATATATGTTAAAGTTCTTAAACTATCTCATTACCTAAAATGTTGTAATCAATAAGCATTGTTGGAGGTTTGTATCTCTTATTGGAACATGGGTCTCACCCTTGTGGTTTGCCATATTTTTTTAGGTAATCGGAAGTGACAAAAACAAACATGTGGCAGCAAAGATGAGCTATAGTAATGAATCTTTGAGAAAGTTGATTAGATGTCTTGTGTGTCCTATAGTCATCCCTGTACTCTCAGGTTCGGGTGAGAAAAAGTTTGTATATGGTGTTTCAAACAAATTAGACTTTTGTTAGCATATTAATGTTTGTTGAGTGGCATGTACAAATATTGTTCTCCTATGTATAAATGTTGTAGATAAGGTGATAGAACAATTTGTATCAAATTCTTAGCATATTATGGATATAAGAAAGATGTTGGGCTCTTATGCAAATGTTTTTGAGCGGGTGCTAACATTGAAATCAGTTTTAATTTACCCATATTTTTGGGTATGTGGTTAATTGGTGATTGATTGTGTTTTATGTTTTAAGTAATCTCGTTTAGTGTAACGGGTTCTCATAGGTTGGTATCAGAGCTTGAGGTTCACTGAGTCTACATGGACACTAGGACATAGGACTAGGATGATGTCAAAATTAGGAATAGGATATAAAAATATGGTGCATACTAACTAATCTCAATATTTGGGTGCCTTGGCCAGGTATTCAATTATTGAAGAAAAGGTAAGTATGGAACTCTTAGATTGTTATCTTTCTAATTACTCTGATCAAGAATTTATTTGGAGACAATCTAAAGAGCATAAATAATAAGAAATCATGGTGTGAATATCTCAATCCTACCTTAAAGAAGATGAGAATTGCATCATTATCAATCAAAACTTGAATGTTTGGTAACTATAAGAGAATGATACAACACCATGAAATCTAAATCTGAATATAAATAAGGAAAAGAGGAGTTCTTGAAGATGTGATTCAAGAAGATAATAAAGTAAATGACAAACAAGTCTATGCTTATGAAGTGAATCAAGGTATGATCCATATAAGATAGAGAGAACTCTTATAACAAGTAAAAAATGAGAAAATGAATGGGAACAATGACAAAGAAATAAGGTGGAACCTGAGTTAATCTCAAACCAACCTATGTGTGTAAGAAAGTGTTAATGAAAAATATGATGATTTACCTGTTGATAAGTGGTTCAATAATAGAATAAAATAAGAGAACATACACTAGTGGGATAAATAGTCATCAAGGAAGGAGTAATGAGATATATTAATCATGATGATTCCTATGCTAATGGCAAAGAACCCACAATGAAAAAGATAAAATGATACATAAGAAGTTGTAACTTGCATAATGAAAATAGAATTGGTTTCCCTTTTGCTAGTGATCTTGAACAATGTTGCTATGATATGGGAAGTGTGTTTCACTTTGTGTCTTTCCTTTCTAGGGCACAACTTTCAAGTGGATCATTTCCACTTGGTATGTGTGGATTTATTGCAAACATGAGGGTGGATAGCTTATTATAGCATAAGGTTGCTTGGACTATGGTTCCAAGATCATAAAGTTTGTGATGATTTTGCTTTTAAGCCTTCCAAAAATTAGGAAGACTCCTCTTATATGTTTTGAAGTTTGTTATGTTGGTAAGAGTAGATGAGATAAGGATGTGAGTTCCTTATAGCACATGAGGTGGATACCAAGGTAATGAATCCTAGTATCCAATATGTATGAACATTAAGAGAAATATGTTAAGGTTGGAGATGTTTATTAAATGAACATTACAAGTATTCCTCTCCCTTAGAGAGAGAGAGAGTTGATGATGACCCTTTAAATGTTGTTAGGAAGGAAAAACAAAAGTGATTCTATAATGTTGTATATGGTTTGGTGATAGCTAGGAAAGACCACTATCAAGGATAGATGGTTTGTTGGTTAAAAAATATGTGATACCATGTTCCTTTAATATATTTTTATGATCAAATATCAATGCATAAGAGTTAGATCGGATGACATAATCCACATGACCATGATGAGTTTAGAGTTATGTCCTTCAGACTAACCAATGTACCAATAGAATTTATGAATAGGAGGAACAGAGTGTTCAAGTAATGTCTTACAAGTTGTAGAAATCTTTGAATGATGACATGTCAAAGTATTTCAAATATGGTCAAAAATACGATCAATATTTCTTCAAAAAAACCTTAGAGTTGTTGAAGCAGTAATATCTATGAGACAAGTTGAATAAGAGTGAGAAGGGGTTGATTAAATTTCTTTATGGGATCATGATATGTCTTCAAAGTAGGTTGTGTAAATCCTAGTAAGGTGAAGATAGTGTTGTTGTTTCACCCCTAACAAGGTTGACTAGGAATGATGTTTCCTTGTATGGAAGGACAGTTGCCAGCGTCAGCATTTCTTTTGATGTTGAAAAAGAACTAACAAGAGTTCTAGTGTGAGTGTAAAAAAAAGGATGGATACATTGTCTTTTTTTTATGCTTCAAGGAATGGTATGGGACACATGGCATGATTGGTAAAAAACTAGCAAGTATGAATTTTGAGTAATGTGTTGATACAATAGATATAGTTCACTACAAAAAAGGGGTCTTTAACTATAAAAAAAATTGTAGCAAAAACCCCATATTTTGTAGCTAAAGGCTTTAACTACATATTTCTTTACACATACAAGTTGTAGTATATGCTCGTATAGCTAAAGCCTTTAGATATATTTTTCAAATATGTAGTTAGATTAGCTATTCACTACAAATTCATATGTATCTGGAAGCGTAGCTAGATATTGTCCTTACATATTTAAATATAAGTATAATTATAGCTAAATGTATGACTTCAATTGCATATATAGTCACTATGTAGCCAAAACATGAAGTTAATACATTTTTTATGTATTTAGTGTGTAGGGAAAGGCAGCAATTACTATATACATATATATGTAGTTGATTATGCATCTAGCTACATATGTAGTGCCATTTAGTACACATACATATATGCTTAGCTCAACTATATATTCATATATATATATATATATATATATATATATATATATTGTAATTTTTTAGTACACAAGCTCTTTTAATAACAAAATTGTAGTATTTAGAGAAAGTTATGCTCATTATGCCAACAATCATAATTTCATTTATAATGAAACGTCGAATGTACATGGGGAGGAGGTATACCTTGCCCCTATTACACAATGTGTACAAAGAAAAATATATACATATATCAAAGATTCAGTGGGATACTAACATCTTTGTGAAAGAGTTGTGTCTTTCTTGGCCAGTTTTAACATCATTATTGTCTTCTTCTTGAGTTCGAGCTCTTGTTGTTTGGCCAGCATCGTCCAAAAGCACCCGAGATAAGAATCTGAAAAGAACCTTCTAAGCATAGATAGAAGGAATATTGTCCCTATGAAGTTGGTCGCTGGGTAATAGTGGTTGTTCAAATATATACATAGGTCTATGAAATGTAGCCTTCTCATAGCAGCAAAGAGCCATATCAAATTGCAACATATCATGATACATTGTTGCATATGTGGATGTTGTTGCAGCTGTAACTGGGTGGGCCTGGGCTTCAAATGGAGATGCATCATCATGCTTCACAGGAGAGCACATGTTGCGTTGGGGCTGTCTTAGATACTTCTTATACTCTGTATCTGAATTCTTGACGTTGTTAAGCTCAATCTGTAATTTAGGTAATGGAAGTTGCTACAATGGCGAAGCTTGTACTTCTCTTAATCCTGAAAATAAGGTTTTACAAATGGGGAGGCATTAAAAATAAGGTAAAGATCATCCAAATAGTTTAATAAAGATATATAAGCATTCATGCATGGCATAAATGAAGGTTGCAATGTGAATAAGATGACAAAATTAGTACCTTGAAGAGACAACAAGTATCTAGGCAGCTCATCCATGTTTTTTTGCAGCCCAAGTATTGTATGGGAGACAAAAATAAAAGATGAAGTCCTATCAAATAATCTCATTACATATTCAGTGCATAAATGGATGAAGTTTTACATTCTATAAATGTATATTTTGGTATTCTCATTTACTGGTATTTGACTATTTTCTAGAGTATGTGAAATCTAGATTGAGCACTTTATTCTCAATCACTGGGTTAGAATAATTGACAAAGTAAGCACGTTATTGTAGACTTCTATTGAAAGTGCGCAATCTGTTTGGTTAACTTGGTGTCCTAGAATTTGAAGGAAAAAAGGAGTACAAAAACTTCTTGATTAAACTCGGATTGCGTGCCTGAAGGCACCACAAGACATGAAATGTCAAACAGCTAACTGAATCCAAGTAAGAGAAATTCATCAGTGTTATGGTTGATAAAATATGGTAATAAAATACTAAAACAAATTAGAGTGTAGCTATGACCAATCTAGTTGATAAAAGAGATCATATTTACATGATATTTGACAAAACATAAACCTCAACTCAGCATTAGGACGAGATGCTAAAATCTACATATACCTTGGTTAGTTTTGGAACCATCATCTCTTATTAGAGTTGTTGATCATCCTCATTCTTTTGCTTCTTTCCTGTCTAGCAATTCACTGATAGAAGAATAATGTAGTTATAATTCACAGATACAAGAATAATGCAGTTAGCAATTCACTGATAGTCACTTTATTAATCAGACTACCAGCTTGGCGATATACATGACACAAGCATGGACAACTAGCATGATTTATGAGTTCACCCAAAGCTATGTAGATAGAAACCATGTCATGTTCAATATGATCCACTAGAGGATACAAGCTCTCATCTAGCATCTGCACACATATAATACACTATAAAACTTATAGCCTGAGACCTATGTTTCATATTAACTCTAGAGAAAATAAGCATATGAAGTATTGTTTAGAAGAGATGACTCACGATATCCACAGAAGGTAAACTAGGAGGTGTTAACTTTGAACATGAAATATATCTCATATATCAAACCTGGAAATGCATTCAAAAACTTGTAGCATATGATACAAAATAATTAAAATAGCTCCAGCAAACTTTAGGTCAACACTCAACTTAAGACAAGATCAATCTTCAAAAGCAGGACTCATCCATTTGCAAGAAAGTCATAGGATAAGAACAACATTAATCCATGTTTAGTTTGCTACTATTAAGCATTACCAAAAATTACAGGTCATCATAGAATAACCAAAATCTTCACTAAATAATTATCTCAGAGACTATCTCAGAAGGTATCATAAATCAAGCATAAGTGCAAAGAACATAATTATGAACTATAGTCTTTATTAGATCTGAGAATTAAGTTCCATGACACGGGGCATCCCCTAATTTTACCTTTGAACATAGTGTCATTTCTTTACATCCAGATAACATAGAGATTAAAGTAGCAGAGACTTAAGGTTACCACATTAAATCAGCTCTCTTTTTCTTGAGTAGTTAGACAGAGATTAAGGTAGCAAGTTCTTGCCAAACTCACATAGCAGAACCAGGTTAGCCTCCAAGATAATAATCACTAGCCAAACAAAGAAGAGATTTGGGTTTAGACATGTTTCATAAACAACCAACATGCAAACTGATAAGTTAGAAACCAACCACAATTTGTAATAAGCACGTAGAAGGGAAAAAACCATAGCATCATAGATCAAACTCCATTGATTTTCATAGATTATGGATCAAGCTGGAGTTGTTAAAACTTTAAGACAGGGCGCAAAAGCAATGATAGCCTAACTCTAATCAGGCCAGCGGAAAGAGACATAGAAACTTTATCAACATGCATGAAACAGACTCAGAAAATGTGACAAAGACTAGCTAAAAGTTAGCTCAATCTTTATCCAACCAATAAGGAAGAAAAAGGAAGGATTAACCACAACACCAAAAGAGAGACAACATAGAAAACTATTAGCTCAACATATGAATGACTGTGGAAGTTAAGAATAAGACAATGCAAGTTCTTTATAGTGTTAGAAGCTATCCATGAAATTGGAGCTATGCTACAGTCATGTTGGGTCTCACTAGAGGTGAAAATCACTAAAGGGGTTTCTAGAAACATTCACCAGGATAGGTCATACTAAAAATGCAGGTTAATAAGACTCCTCAGATGCTTACTATATATTCTTTCCCATAACAAAGTCCATAATTTTTAAAAAAATTACTACTGCATTAATGTTTACTTTGTTTCATTCAAAATTTAAAACTAGGATATGGAAAAGAAAAAGAAGTGCTAAAAAGAAAACCTGCCCACAACAAACCCAGAAGGCCAAGAATGGAAAAATGAAATAGAAGGCCAAGAAACAAGTTAGCTTCATCTAAGGTCTTCCTAGAAGCTGCATAAATAGTCAGACTTGACTCAGCTGCATCACAAAAAGAAGGCATATGCATAAATCTGAATCATAAATTAGCCTCACCCTGGAGGGAAAAATCAACATGCTTCAATTAGCATATCACCAATTTCAATCTAGGAAGCACCACAAACCATGCACATGCAATCAACTACTAAAACAGAGAGAACAACCATACTAACTGAGCTTACAAAGCATCAGTAAATGCTAATTCATAATATTCTCAACAACTTAAAGAACTTATCTAGCAATTCGTGATGGACTTAGTAGCTCAAGGTGTCAAAATAATAAATTATCCAACATATATTAAATATCAAGCTAGGTTGCACACTAGACCTTGCAAAATAGAGAGAATTCATACAGAAAACATCAGGAGTTATTCTCTTCTCATGTGAAAATAGACCCATCGGTCCTCATAAATGATAAGACTTTTTTCATGTTACAGCTTTTACACACACAAGTCAGTAGAAAAAGGAAGTTTGAGTATATAAGAACAAATCCAATTGCAGCAGTCTAATTGGTGACTATTACTAGATCAGAGAGCATGAGAGGGAATATAGGTTTGTCCTCAATATGTCCAAGGTGCGAACAAGAAGATAAAAGCTTGTCGCACTTAGTCTAAGGTTGCAACTGGAGAAAACTCATTTGAGAGATACTAATCTGAGGTGTTATGTCAGCTATATTCTTTAGGAGCAACCTACCAAATATTAAGGATGATTGGATACATTGAGGACATTAAAATACCTCATCTTATAAATGAATGCAAGCTGACAAGTAATATATCTTTACACATTACTTATGCTAGATGAAGGACCTCAGATAGTGTTTAAGAAAGTCTTTATTACTTAAGACAAGTCTTCCACGCATGTCACTCTTCCTTACATGTAGTGTATCTGTTTAGTCTTGTGCATCAAATAATTGGCAAACATTGAAGTAGTCTCTTAAACTAACCCAGACAACTGAATGTATGGCTGAATCGTTTCATTTAATTCATATGAGACACTGGATTTTGTTGGTTTAAGTTTTTACTTGATATGTTTGGCATGCATGCCTATATTCCATACACTCTCATACTTCTTCTCTATCACATGGAACAGAATATTGGCAGTCTTATCTGTAGAATTCAGTTGTAATATAGGAATTCATAAGCTCACTGCATTGGAAAATGTTGCACATTCTGGAAGGTCTTGTACCAACTAAAAATCTCCAACAACCTAATTTAGTGGGCTTCACATTCATATAAGAATATATAATCATAATGAATGGAACATGAGTTATGCGGTACATTCTCACAATTAAATAAAATTATTAGTAGGTCATTTTTCATGCCTTCTCTACGAACAACTTCTTAAGTTATGATGGTTGGGAGCTTGAGGGGGGGCTCTCTCTTCAAACAATTACATAAGTTAAAAGAACAATTTTCTATCAATACTTATGTTGTTAAAGAACAAGTTTCAATCAGTTTTAGACTTTCTAGGTTGTGGACTCCAACCCAAACTACTATTATAGTAGTCAAGGAACCATCTAACTACAACTAGTACCTACTCAAAACTAGAATCATTACTTCCAAAGAAACATTTTTTTACCATCCTCAAAGACTGTCCATGGCCAATAGTGGGTATGGAGCTCCTCTGGGTTGGCCTATCAGGGTGCTTCTAATAGTGACCCTACCTAATAGGTTCCATATTTATCCCAAAAAATGCTTACTTGTTGTATTTCAAGACTAATGAAACTAAACTCATAGGGAAACTGTTTCCTTAGAAGGTAAGATCCTAGGTAATATATCAAGGACGAGATATTAGTTCTTCCATCTTTATCTATGTTCTAATGGAAGGGATGCATGGGGTTAGGGAGAAAGGACAACTAACGTTGAGTTATTCCATTTAGTAAGAATCATAATATCTGAACTTAGTCATGAAAGATCAAATTTTGTATAACCAAGTTCTCTAGAAAAGCATGCCAATGAATCCTTCAGTATGCTTATCCTTAGTAGTTCATTATGGAGCAGATCTCAATGAATCCCTTAGTTAGGAAAACAAGCAAAGATTTGAGCATGTTGCCTCAATCTAGAACACAAACATCTAGTCAATGAAAGACTATAACTATTCTCAAGTATGGAAACACCTTCAACAAAAAATCTAGTAGTACTATATAGCATACATACCAATGTACATGAAATGCCATTATAATCTTTATGAAACTATTATGATTTGTAGACTAAATATATGCAAAAAATTAGCGTGATGAGAGCAAGGACAGTAAGAAATAGTAAGACATGGCAGAAATGACAGCGGAAATGACCTTGGAGTGGTATCTTGGGTTAGTAATCCAGGACCCGTACAAAGCAAAGTTATCTTTTTGCAACTTAAGGATTAACTGATATATAACTTCAAAATTAGTGCACTATAAGGCCATAGTGGGTCATATTAAATTGTTGTTACTTAAAGTTGATAAATCCATTAGAAGAAAGTAGTATACCTCTTTTCCTCAAATAATATGAAGTGGAAGTTTGTTATGACAGGCTTAGACATATGCAATAAATATATCTTTGGAGCTTTGCACTTCCAAATCCACTTAAAAAGAACTAGATTCACTCCTGCACAGTGTTCAGCTCATTAAATTATCTATCCTTTTTGCCTTTTTGATCTTTTGTTATTCAAGCATTCTTTCATTTTCTTCCACCCTACATTCAATGTAAAATGAAGTTAACAACAAAAGAGAAGAATGCACAATATTACAAATCTAGAAAAGTATTTAGGAAATACTTAGTACTCACCTCAGCTGTGGCCCAAGGTTTTTTCTGTTGATTTTGTACCAACTTTGTATTACCATTGACACCTCCAGTGTCATTGAGTTCATATATATCATCCAATTTTTTAGTTTGAAATCTTTCTTTCTTGGATGGATTATAATCACATCCATTTTGTGTACCTATCGTAGTGTATAAAAGTGATGTTAAGTTGATGCATATAAATAGGGTCAGATGGTTGAATCAAATTCACCAAAAAACAATGTGTTGAATGTAGTTATATACAAACTAGAAGTCATTGAACATGCTTACTATTCAAAATATAATACTAAAACCTCATAACAAATTTATGGTAGTCAAACTTGGATAAAAGACCACAAATAATTCAATCTCATGCAACACAGTTCATTTTTTGGGTGGGAAAGAAGAACAATCTGGTAGTAGATTTTGTTAGAACAATGTGCATAGTGTTGTTGTGTCAGATATGATATAAAAAGATTACAAGTATAAAAATCCTAACTACCTAAGTTTTACATGTGCTGACTTGATGGATCTCACATAAATCTTACATCATTAAAATAAAGTTTCAAATATGAGGACAACAAATCATCAGCTATTACTCTAGGGCTAACTATTGAGAAAGGGTTAGAACAATATAGTAGGAAGACAATTTTACTTGGTTTATGGAAAACACATCCTCTCCAAACTAAATTTAATGCTCATACAATGTCGACCATTACCAATAAAGTGTGAAAATATGTAATCACACATGGATATGAGTCTACACCCTAGGCTCACCCTCACTCTCGGCGGCATCGACTCAGGAGGTCGAGGTTTCAAATCTTGACATTCAGGATGAGATAGGAGAGTCCTGGTGTTGATCCAGTAGAAGTGGGTTGTATCTCTTCGCCCTTACAGTGTGCTTCCTTGGTTAAGGGATGGAGGACGAAATAGCCAAACAATGTGATGCGCTTACCCTACAAGAGGACGACATTGCAGTGTTTTTGGGGGAAGATGTCATGGATCAAGAGAAAATGGAGCTGGTCCTGGAAGCTAGGATATTATCTGAAAGATCTTACAACTTGAACACATTTCAAAGAACAATGACTGCGATTTGGGGTTTGAAAACCACACCAGCTTTTAAGCATATCGAGCATGGTATAATGATAATAAAGTTTGAGGAAAAAGGGACAAAGAGAGAGTCCTCGATGGCGCACTGTGGAGTTTTGACAATAGCATAATCCTTTTCAAAGAAGCAAGTAGCTCCGTCCAACCCTCTGATATGATAATCAATGAGATCCCTATGTGGATAAGACTATATAATCTACCTCTGGGTTATAGATTTGACAAGGTGGTAACTATGGTGGCAAACAAAATAAGAACTTTCCTACAAACTGACAGTGGTGAGACGACATGGGACAGAGCCAGGCGATCCAGAATCATCATCAAGGTTGATAAGCCCCTAAAGACAAAGGAGAAGATGAAGGACCTTCAAATAAACATCATGGAGGTGGATGTCAGGTACGAACGGCTCCCAGACTACTGCTATGCTTGTGGGAAGCTAGGACATACGCAGAGAGAGTGCCACAAAAAGAATACAGAAGGGGCTGGGTAGTGGGGAGGATGGGTGAGGGCGTCACCTAGGAAACCTTCCAGACCAAAATGAGAAGAAACCAACTATGAAACAGTAAAGAGGCGCCTTGATCTAGAGAAGAATTGCTCCATAATACAAACACACCAAGAAAATTGAGACGGAAAGGACAACAAGCCAAATGGGGAAGGAAGGAAAAATGATGAAAGGAAGAAAGACCAAAACAAGAACATAAGCCAGGGACAAACAGAGAGAAGAACACAAGAAGAGGATGACAGCCTCGTGATGGGATGCTGCAGTAAAGGCAACAATACCACTCACGAGAAAACCAACAAAAGTAAGATTCCCAACAAGGGTGCAGAAGAGCACTACTTACGGGACAAAGAAATAAATTCCATAGGTCCCTCGTCCCTGTCATCCCAACCATATTCACGGGGGTAGTTAATGCTCTTCAAAGAAAACCAGACAAAGCATCTAATCTGGCCCCAGTAGGAGGAAAGCAACAGGAAGCCAAAGAATACGAAACAACAGATATGGTGCCTGATAAAATGCCACAGCCAGAAAACCTAAAGAGGACACTGGGAACGTCAGCAAAGGTAGTAAATAATTCAAAAGGAGACAATCAGGAGTCAGAACACACAACTCTAATATATCTGAACTTGCCCACTGTGATGATAAGAAAAGGAAAAAACTAGGCGAAAGAGGGCCAATAGAACCAAACTCTAAAGCAAGAGTTCAGAAGCTAAATAGAGGAAACACATCTAAAATGGTTTGGGAGGCATACCCCAACCAAGTAGCAGGACCTGATAACACTCAGGCCAATGAAACTCCTCAGTTGGAATTGCCAAGGTGTAGCAACTGAGGCACATTCTGCACCCTCTGGCGCATCTGATGTCTAAGTTTACTGAAGCATTAGCACCATTAGGCAATCCCATTTTCTCCACTAATACCTGCAAAAAGTACCAACATATAGTCAACCACTATAACTCCATGATCAATAGAAAAAAATTTAAACAGAGATAGTACAATCACATTGTGAAAGTAAATGCTTAATGTTTTCAGATTCTTATTTGCATAACACCAAAAGCTTAGATGTTACCTATTGTATTCATCGCCTATTACGGGAAGCTGGTGATTTCTTGTCTAAGTACCTACAGGATAGTGTTCTGAGAAAAAGCATATCCTTGCCACCTCCATTAGGCAACAGGGATGTTGATGTGTGAGTTTCATTACAAACAAAGAGATCATATGCAAATAGACCAATGATCTAATCATTTTCTTATTATCATAGCTCTAGTTCTCATCAGCAGCAGAAAACATAGGATAAGAAAGTGGGGCAACCACTCAATGAACAACAGTTAGACTATATATGATTATAAAAATCTATTTGTAAATTGTTGATTAGAATGGAAATATGTCCACAGTGAGATTTCATATTCTCTAACCAATGTTAGTGGTAACTAATTGATTAGTTACTTGTAATAGAAAACTTTACATATATACTTACTAGAAAGTAGCTACTTAGCTAGTTTCTACTCTATTATTTTCTCACCAATAAGTTTAAGTCATTCCACCTCATGCATGAACCCAAAGTCCATAACCAAGTAGTTTGATTGCAAATTTCTGTTTGAAATTAATGTATAATAATACTTCAGAAGTTATTATATATACTAGTGTAACACATATAAACTAAGTAAAGTCTGCATTACACAAGTTAGCTCATAGTTTTGTATCAAATGAGTCCCTAACTGATCTAAATGACCTCATAGTCAGCACCAATATGACCCTAACTGATCTAAACAACCTCACAGTTATAAGCATGACAAACCTAACTCCAAGGCATCTTTAGTTAATCATACATCCTTCTTATATTCTAGCAAAACCCTCTATTAGTTTAACCATACATCCTCCTTATATGATCGCCTCAACATGTATATACATTGATGCAGTTCTTATAGATAAGGAAACAACTACTTGGTTTAAGGAAATCAAAGTTGATATGAATGTGATAAAGAACATAGAAATGGTAATTTTAGATATATATGATACATGTAAGAAAGTTCAAGATGACTAGATGGTCATTTCTGCTATGGCCAGGGTAACATTGAGACAATAATATACCCCTACCATCTATAGAGATAATACGTAGTTGGTTGAAACTCTTGAGAAGAACCTATGGCAATACTTTAGACTCCAGATTCTATAGAAGCCACAGATTTGATTATATCTATGAGCTCTTCATTAGGCCACTATCACCATGTAGGACATGCAGTTTTGCAAACTGCCTATGTCATCTCTTGCCCAGTCATCCATTGTATAGGGATAGCTAAATAAGGCCTATCAAGAGAACTAAAATTCCCTACAATGAAGAAAAAATGTTGCATGAAATATGCATATTATTTGTTAAATAATGACTGCATATCAGTTTTTAAACACATCATGATGAGAAATAGAAAGGATTCTGATACAAAGGAAGTTTCGGATGTAACTTCAAAATTGGATTTAGAAGTGTGTTCTATAATTTCTAGTAATAACTCAGGAAGAATAGAGTAGTTACGAACCTTAGTGGTTGTTGGAATGAGGCCTCGTAGTTTTTGCAGATGGCCATTGATCCTCTCTCTCCACCTCCTTTTTGCTTCATTGTGAGTCTTCATGTCCATGAGGACAAGTAATAAAAATAGAGAGAGTTTGTAACATACATCATGAACACATTTTTTTTATATACTAGAGGTTGTAATAACATACATCATGAACATCTTAGACACTAATGCTTATATATTGTCTTCAATAAATTATTGTTAAGCTAAAATGCACAAAACAAAGGATTAAATAGCATGAAGCTATATTCCAATTGCATGCTGTGATGGAAGGACCAAAGCTAACGAAACCCACTAGTGGAAAAAATAAAATAAAAAACATTTGTTTTGTCATTTACTCTTTACTATAGTAGTCTAGCTACATGGTACAATGAGAAAAACCACTTGGATCCAACATATAGTTGATTCAAAATAAACCAAACCAAAACCAGCATAAATGTGACGGGGCAGATGTAAAAAGAAAAAGATGGCCAGGCTTCATTAAAGGTGGTAAGAATTGAACAGAGGTTTTCACCCCTGCACCTGCAATATAAAGTGCCATTATAAGAGTTCTCCTATCAGACTATTACTTGGTGAGGTTGATTCTGAATAATCCCCCAAGGAATCTCTATTTGAACCCTTGGTGTGCCCTATTGAAAGCCTTTAGAGCTGCACATTCGATTCAAAATGTCTTTGTAAGGCATGTTACTCCCTAGACAATAAACAACGACTGAACCATCATCTTTATGCACAACTTAAATACCGAGGAAGATCCTAATTTTAGTGGATGAAATGGGTAAGGCAAGTCTAATTAAAAGCTGGCATGTAGATATGTAGTTTGACAATATATAAAATGTGTGTGATGGTTCAACAGAAACATAAACATTCATATGTATTTCAAACTGATCTGTAGTCTGACATCTAAAGAGGAAGATCCTGATTTTAGTGGACGAAATGGGTAAGGCATGTCTAGTTAAGAGATGGCATGTAGATTTGCAGTCTGACAATATATAAAATATGTGATGGTTCAATAGAAATATAGACATTCACATGTATTTCAAATTGTTCCATCATCTATCTAGTCTTGTTTACAACATCTTACACTATAAACAAGAGTGAATACCAGACATCCAATTTCTATTGACAAATTAAACCCTGAGTAATCATTAGAATAACCTGTCTCTAGGAAGATTTAGAAAAAAAGGTATAACATGCGACCATGAAATCTTTCTCAAGCTGTGCACCACAATCAAAGAACACAAACATACACTCATACAAGAAGCTAGCACTACAACCACTAATGTACCCATAGGTATTGCATCTTCATTAATGCACTATCATGAATGAATAAAAAAAATATCAAATATAATTCACAAACCAAACTTTGAATAAATACTTCATACAGGCAAAGCTTTTTTATCCTTTCTATCCTTTGTCTGACGTACATGTGATCCCTTGTCTTCAGAGTTGTTGGTAATGTCACTTTCGCTCTCACTTCTAGACATTCATATCAGATGTTGCAAGCATATACATACAGAGACAAAAGGAACATCAGATGTGTAACAAGGAAATACATATCAGATAGTACCAACAAACATATCAAGCATGCAGAACTATAAAGTCTTTAGTTCAATTGAGAACTGACAGGCTGATTAGACCATTCATAAGCTACATCCCATACATCAAGACACATTAGACAAGAAAAAATCCAGCTTAAGAGTTAGAGCTCATCTACTATTTCCTAAGTCTTGGAGCATAGCTCCTCTACTGTTGCAAAAATCAAGATTTCTTGGAGGACAAGATGTTTGTACAGAAGCTCAGCAATATGTATCTATAATCATGACTAGCTTGGCATTTTACAGTGATTTTAATTTGACATAAGTATTGTTTTAGCTCATTCGGTAGGTGATGCATGGTGTAACGAAAGATTTCCTAAACTTCAAAATCTAAGGTGAGGATCAAAGGAGCATCGCTCGCCACACTTGACACTCAAAGCTACAAATTTGGATCAAACAGTTACATATGCCAACCACTTATTTTTAAAGAAATGCAACTATATGGTCAATGAATTATCAATGAGAAAAATCTACTCACCAATGTGTTGAGAGAACTGTCCTTAACATGATGTGGACAAGATCATGTTCTCTCATATCTTGAGGCATATATCGGGCTAGGCAATAAGTTGTGTGATACTTTGAGGTCTTCAACACTTTTGAGAAAGACCTAAGCATTGAACAAATATAAATCAAACAAATAGAGAAAGTCTTCTACTATGTAAAAGCACATTAATCATGTGTGTGTGAGAGAGACATGAATTACTTGATAAAATGAATTTATGAAAGTATACTTGTCCAAAGGCAGGGTGTTCCTATGGTGAGGAAGTAGTTGTGGAGAAAGATAATAGATACAAACATGTGATGACATGCTTGCTAGTATCTACCCATCAAACTTGCTCTACATTTTATAAAATTGGTCATCAATGTGTTCACCTCCCCATACACACATTGCAACCATCATGACAAAATTGTTGTTCATCAAAGAAAACAACAACAACGAAAGATCAATAAGATATGTCATATTGATGACCGAAAGAAAGATATGTCATATATAGTACAAAAAATGATTTATATTGTAAGATTTCGAACTGATTTGTATATAGATATGTCGTTAACACAAGAAAGAACCAAAAGATGGGTCAAGTGAAACAAGATCCAAAAACAAGTACCCACACACACCATGAGGACTAAAACCAAAATTCTCAACATTTTGGTGGATTTACTTGTTTTAGGAATAGCAATTTTCAAGTAAGAATTACCTTTGTGTGGTAGACATAATTCTCTAGCTGAAAAGTAAGAAATGTAGGAAGTTCATGGTACTAAATGCATTGAGTAGATTCTGCATGCTAACCACATTTCCACATGATTCATAAAAGTGATCTCCATCTAGATTTTCTAACCTAACATAGGGCATGATAGTCACTAATAAATTAAGCAAATCGTATTTTATAAGTTAAGCTCATAGTGGTAAGAGCCTTGAATAAACCATAGCATTGATCAATAGGTCAGAGTATGCCAGTTTAAAAAGAGCAAAAACTCAATGGTTATAGAGATTGGGTGGTGTGTATCACATCACAACTGAGGTCAGGAATGAAGTTGTTTCTTCTACTTTAATTTTATATAAGAAGGAAAATAGAGGTCAAGAATGAATTTACCTTTGCTCAAGCATCTTGTTTGTAGCCATCAGCATTGTATATGAGCAAGAAATTGTAACAACCCTTCCTCATTGAAAAAGTAGGATCCAACTAAACAAGACAATAGGTTTTTGTGCCTAGAACCACCACTTTAAGGATAAATGCAATAGCTTTACACTAGGAAGCACATACACTTCCCGGGAGGTGCCATGGCCGTGTCTGTCATATGTCGGAGACTGACATGCCGTGGACACGACTGGACACGCGGTGGACACAGCTCAGGAGTGTCCAACTTTTTTTGAAGAGTTTTTGGCTTGGACACGGCTAGGACACGGCTGGGACACAGCTTGGACACGGCTGACCCATCCCAGCCACATCCATGTCCAATTAGGTTAGGAAAAAGGACTAAACCCATCTGTGTTCCCTAACCCACCGATATTTGCTCGCCTATCTCCTCAATTCCACTCCAAATTTTCGTTGTTTTCTTAGTGAAATCATGCCCCTCAATCAATCTATGTCCAATTTTTCTAATAAGTCTTTTTCTTCTATTTTGCTATAATGTTAACAATA
This sequence comes from Alisma plantago-aquatica, assembly GCA_963693085.1. Taxonomy (NCBI): domain Eukaryota; kingdom Viridiplantae; phylum Streptophyta; class Magnoliopsida; order Alismatales; family Alismataceae; genus Alisma; species Alisma plantago-aquatica. Next base: position 513,031,104 of record OY856415.1, read on the forward strand.
ATTGTTGTTATTGGTTCATTTATGTTATAAAGACCGATTCCCAGAAATATGAGATGATGCGCCCGAATCTATAACCCATTTTGTATTACCAGCACTAGAGGATGGAGTACTGAGGAAGGCAGTGTCACAACCAAAGTAAGTCGCAACATGGGCTCCACTGGTCATAGCAATAGAAGAGGAGCTAGTACGCTCAAGTAAGAGGTGTTCCACCTCAGTGTGAATGTAGTCAGCAGTAGCAGTACCCGAGGTATCAGACTCAGCAGGCTGGGTAGCTATCTTAGAAGTACCAGTAGTATTAGTGGCCGCATTGGCCCACGCCGGTTTACCATACTTTTCCCAGTATTTTTCCTCTATAGGGTTCGACCGACCACTGAAAGTGTAGAAGCACTGTCCTGTCTGAGGATGCGCAGTAGTAGAAGACGCAGCAGGAGCTCCACGTCCAGAAGAGGCTCACCCCCACCCTGTACCAAGAGGGGGATGACTTTCAAAAAACCGGCCATGGCCACGACCACAACCACACATGGCATCAAGAGCAGTGGAGTCTCCAGATTCAGTGGGCAGTGTAGATGAGGAAGAAGGCAGGCGTTGAAGTCTCTGAAAGGCACTCTGCAGCGATTGAAGCACAACTACACAGCAAGGCAGGCACAAACAGGCAGTAGTAGGTTGCCTACGTTGCCAGGTAGGCAGGAGCAGGCATACATTTACCAAAGGAAGGAACCTCTCACATATGGGCTACGCCAGAGTGCAGCAGGAAACCCGGTGGCTCAACGGCCTACATGGGCATGCAGAATCAACTGTCAAGGTTGTCCCTCAGTCCATAATCAAGCCACAAACCCCTAAATGGGCCGGCTAGGCAGCTAACAGCCCTAGAGGCAAGCTGCCCCGGCGGCGGGGTTGCCCGAAAGTGGCAGGGCCACCCGGAAGTGCGACTGCCGCAGCGGCGCAGGCAGCAGCCCATGCTGGGGTGTGCTGCGGCTGCCGCCCGGTAGCCTAGTGGCGACGCACGAGGCACGTAGCACTGCGGGAAGAGCCAGCGACGGGTGGGGGGGTTGTGCGGCGGTGAGTTTGCACGGGGGGGGGGGTGTGGAGAGGAGAGAGAAGGGAGGGAGGGAAGAGCGACAACTAGATCTAGGCCTGCTCTGGTACCATGAGAAACAAGAGAAGAATTGGAGAGCTTAGGGTTACACAATGTGTGTACCCTTATATTTATAATAATGGAACAATTACAGAGAGGTCCAAATATAATATAAAATAATAGAACAGTAATAACAACACATATATATTAACACCCCCTATTTGAAACAACATACTCCCCCTACTCTTTGAAAAATACACAATCAAATAATAAGTGATTCACATTTTCAGTGTCTCTTCTAAAAATAATGCACCAAGAGAAGCAAACGTACCTATTTTATCCTAAGTCTATAACAAAGCACATTTTGAACTATATAAATGGAGTCAATAGGTCATTTTACTACTACATGGGTTTAATTTGTAATATGTATATCAAATTTTGACAAGAAGCACTTCACATGGCTGAGGGACATGTTTTTTGGACTAACAACAGGGTACATCTACACTTTTTCTCAAGTAATACAATTAGTTGATTAATTATAAGTGCATAATCACAAATCACAAATATGAAATGCAAGTAAATGAAATTATAATACTAACTCAAGTAATAAACTGAAACCTGCCTCTAGTATTACAACTAAAAATGATAAATGACAAGAGGAAGGGATGGTATGCTAGTTTACCTGAAGTGCTTCTTATTAAGTGACCAAGATTCGATTTTTTTTTTTGAATCCTTGATTTATCTCCTTGCATAACACCCTAGTGTAACATACTCAAATCTAAACACATAGTTGTAGCCTCCCTTTTTCTAGGCCCTAGACGATTACATTTACAATGAATGTCTGATCTACCTAGTTCGCAATGCACTAGAGATAATTAGAGACAATCATTATCATAAATTCATTAATACCCTTTATATATGATAAAATAACCATAATACACTCAATAACAAGACTTAAGGAACAAATATACCAAATACCATGCTTGACTCAAATTTGACACCCTAACATATTCTTAGGAGTACAAGATGAAATGAATCAAATTAATGAGTAATAAGTATTAAAAATTAGAGAGTATATTAAATGTATGTACGATATACAAATAATGAAATCTAATGGTAAACATATTCAAAATGTGAAATTGGTGGCACCATTGATTTTCTCACGTGCTAATTGGTCTAGCTTTCGATTTTAGTATCAATCGAACAACAATTTCCCATCCATTTAATGGTTTGAGAACTTAACTTAATAAACACCTTTGTTTTCATATTATTACATCCATGCCACCGAGTTTCTTTGTCCAGGAGACCTGTTCCATCCTTGATGTGATCAACACGTCACTGCTTTGCGGATCGCATTCTGCAGACGCGTTCTTCTCTGCCTCCTCTTCTTCACCTCCTCTCCCTTCTGCTCTTTCATCATTCTCTCTCCCAACATCCTAACAATGATCTTCTACCCCTAGTCCCCAACGGCCAACGTCGGATAGGGAGGAAGCAGTGCCACCCTCCTTTTCCATGGCGCCAAGGGCCCTAGCACCAGCCATCGGTTGCTCCTCCTTGACCTGCACTGAGCAGCACCCAGCAGCGTCGAGCACCTCTAGGAAACCGCTGCCACAGCCGACACCCCATCCATATCCCGCGACAGCCGCTTGGCCATGGCACCTCCGCCGCTGATGAATCTGGTCAGTGATAGCAACGCCTGCAGGCCATCATTCTTGCTCCCTCCTCTTGACGCGATCAACTCATTCTCCTATAACTGCGGATCACAGGCAGACGGCATGGCCGTTTCTTTTTCTTCTCTGCCTCCCTTTTCTTCTTCTCCCCTGATTTCTCTACCTCCCTCTCCCCTAGGGCCCTACGTCCATGGAGGCAAGCAGCAGCCACGTCGTAGACTGCCCCACAGCCACCGCTAGACGCACATGGAACAACAGCACCGCAATTGGGCACAGCGGCCGATGGAGTTGACTCCAAGCCCTGAGCTAAGGTCATCTTCTTCATCTTCCTTCTCCCCAGTCCGCCAATCTGCTACATAACTGGAGATTAGGACCTTCTCTCGCATGCAAATCCATCACCAAGCACCTTCCTCTCTATTCCTTCTGTCCGCTGCCATGGTTAGAGCAAGACCTACCTGTCGCTGTGATGGCCAACATCAACCCTACCCATCAGCTACTGAACACCACAGCAGGAGAGATAGTAGGTGATCGATTCGACATCCTATAACATCATCACCTACTCATAGCCACATTGCCCTATCTCCTCTCCCTCTAGGTTCCACCACCCATGGTTGTAGCTCTTTCCACTGTAGAGTCGTCGATGGTGGTTTGTATCCTCCAGACTTGGAGCTCCTCTGTGGCCAACTCAAGCTCTAGACGTGGCCATCCACTTGGTTCTATGCCACATCTTGGACCTGACACATTCGCCGCCACCAAAAACCTTGACGGCCACCGACGTCGATCTACTAGACTGCGTCGTGTACATGGTCATCTTTTCCTATAAGCAACTCCCATCTGTACGTCGTCTACCACCATCCCATGTCGAACCACATCTGCTGGAACCTTGCTTAGCCATCATACAACTCCACCTAGGTATCTTGCATTCTGCAAGACCGACCACCATCATGTACAATAGCTTTACATATGGTTTAAGGTTGCGTCCCTTACTCCATGAAGGTCTATAACCATCAAGGATGAACAGAAGTCAAGTGGGTCTATAGGTTAGTAGAGTTCTGTTACTTATGTACCTTCATTTCCTATATGACTTAATTTGAGAATTTGAACTTAATGTCTAAGACATAGAAAGCATAGTCCTATTATTACTAGCATATCACTAGATTGTAGGTTCTCAAAGATACAACTGTTAATAGGCTATAACTATGCCAATACGTATGCAGTAATGGCTTGATACAATATGCATGAATTCTGGAATCATGGTGTGCTTATGCACTTAATAATCACGTGGAAGTGAATAATGTTTAAGGATCTAGTCAATTCATTTATATACCTAATCACCTTCAAGCATATATATCGTTAGATAATAATTCATAATACATAAGGGTCTAGGAAATATACCTACCTAGGTTGAGTAAATTTTGTGTTAAAGGCACATGAAAAATATGTACCATAATGTGTATTTGTAAATGTACAACATTGAAATCTACATCAATTTGTATACATTGAATAGTAATATTCATTACATGTTCAATAACTATATAATGCAATGTGCATGCATACACAGACTAATATGCATGTGAAATATGATGCTAGGAAGAATATAGAAACACCTAGTATTAGAAAGAGAATGACATTACAAAACCTAATTCACATATATGCAATTTTTACTCCTACGACTAAATATGGATACAAGAACTAATATATATACCTAATGAATGATATCTTCATTTTATAAGATTTAAAACCTCAACACATCATTAGGTGACAAAATTTGGATAAGATCTTATAGATCTACACTAGGAGTAGATATGCTTGTATGGTTTGGTTTGACTAACATACCTAATATATTCATAGGATGAAAAACTCGGCCTTGTGGACCAAATATATAGATCGAGTTAAGCTTTAGTTGTGAAGAAGCAGGTATGTACATCCTCTATTTTATTTTGGGCATTATGTGACTGAAACCTATATTTCTTTTAATGAGGCATCTCTTGAACTCCTAATTTCTATTTGAAATCATTTACTTACACTTCCATAATTCATGTTCTTAATTCATTATATTCCTATGGATGTTGAAATACATTATTCATATGGGTTCTCGGACCCCACTTGCTATGATTGCCTTTTTATTAAAAAAAATGACTGAATTACTAGTCTTGCCTCTCTATTTTATGCATGCTACATGTTTGACTAGAATATCTAGAATAGTGGTACTTATGTAGAATCATACTTATAAAGGGCGTGTGTTTCCGCCCGGGGTGTGCGTTTCCTCCCTTATTTATTTTTAGGCCATGACCCTATGGTGTTATGGCCCTATTTTAGGTATATTTAGTCTACATTGTTATGCATGCAAATATTTGTTGTTTTAATGTGAATCTGTGGTTGATTGATATGGCAAGACACTCTTTATTATCATGCTTGTAATTTGAAATTTAACATGCCTCATTTATTTTGCTTCATTTCTTTTGTTACTTTTCTCTTGAACAAACCTAATTGCAAATAGTCCCTTTTCTTGTGGGAACATCTCTTTTGCACTTTTAACCCTATATAATGCCCAAAGTGTTTTATATATGTACATACTCAGCCTTTGCTGACCTCTTTGTTGTTTCCTATGTTCTGGGTGATGTTCCCTTCCACCCAGGTTAAGGTACATTGGAAGACATGAGCTTAAGGATAGCTTGGAATGGCTAGGTTACCCTCTGCTAGTGGCTTAGTTGTGATTTGTTCAAGTTTTTGTAAAATCACCTATTATGGTGAGGAACAATTGTATAATTATATCATGAAGTGACTTTGTAATAGTTTTGATTCCGCTGCTTTATTATTACATGGCTCTTGTATTATATCACTTGAGTGGATCCCCTTTCGGGTTTCACTCTTTAAAAAATGGTATCAGAGCCTGAGTAGTCGGTAACTTGACTATTTCAAGTTATCCTTGGTTGACCCTTAAGTAGATTGTTGACCCTTAGAGGTTTTTGATACACCTATTGCCTAGTAGTAGAACCCTCAATTAGGGTTTTCAACCCTAATATTTTAATTTCCTACACTCTCCTAGCCAACTGTGTGGATGAGAGTCAGTCTTTAGTACCCTTATCACTCCTATCCTCTATATGTTGGTGGAAATGCCACCACATGGAACTGACTTTTGTTGAGTTTGGTTTTTATTTCCTATTTTCTAGGGTTCTTCCTTAGAATTATGAAGTGTGAGTTGATTGAATAGTCATAGATTGAAATTTCCTTAGTTCTCACCTTAACCCCTCCTATATGTTGTTACCTAGAACGCCTCACATACATCCATTTTGGGTTGTGCATGTGTGAAAAACAACATAAAACCCTGATGTAATTTCTAGAGTTGACATTAATTCATTAATACTATGTGATAATTAGAATTAACTCTTTTATGGTTAGGCATGACTTTCCCTCAACATGGAGTACCTCATCATAGTTATGCCACATGGCCATTTATCTAATGGAAGGGTACCGATCTCGTCGAGATTGTTATGCCTCATACATGAGAATTAGTTGTAGAAAGCTATAACTTTTGGTAGATATCCATAGTATTCACCCTTCTCATCTCCAATAGTATGCTTGTTCAATGTGGTGACTAATATGAGTAGCTTGACTATGTAGGGTACCTTTATATGTGAAGAATTATGGATGTAAACCAGATAGTGATATGTAACCCCTATTTCTCTCCCCATAACACTGGATAGTCTTATGACTTCCTTAGGTCTCTAGATGAGGTAGTGTGAATCATATTTAAGGGTGACATGGGGAACTATAATGTCCTATCTTATTAAGGTTTAATAGACATTGACCGTGCATAACAACATACTCTTCTTCCTTTTATGCTTAAGTATTGGATATGTAGGCGTATGCCCTTTTAGGTGTCCATAGAGTTAGACCCTTTTGTGGAATGAACATGTGTAGATCAAGATAAGGGTGAAGTGAAGAATAATGTACGGTGTATTCCATTTGGTCTGGAAGAAGTAGGCAATGTGTAATAGTAAAACATTTCCCTCCTTTTATGTCATAGGTTAGGATATGTTAGCATGCCCTTTTATTTGTTTTAGCGATTAGACTCTTTTATTAGAATGAATTGATGGTAGTGTAACACCAAGTGTTTAGTATATTGGAAAGTGGTTGACTTGGTTCTCGGGTCGATTTTTGGTGCCAATTTTGAATTTTTCACTGCAAGTTTTGCATCATCAAACTTATTTTCATTATTCATTTATATTTACCAAAGAAAAGTTTTCAGATTTTATCGATGGTTTTTGGAACCATGTCACCACCACAAGAAAGTTGAGTAGCAGAGAATCTCTTTAGTGAAGTACCCTTGGTTGGCATTTCAACTCTAATACCATAAGGCCTAAGACTGACATAATTAGTTTTGAATATATATATCAGACCTAGTGGATCCACCCTTTTTCCCCTCTAGGTTATGCACTAATTTATAGTTTAAACCTTTTAAGGGGTGTAGTTTCATACAGTTTATTCATTAGGAATCAAAATGTATAATCAGGATTAATAGCAGCTACAACAAGTAAAACTTGGATAACTCCTAGAAATAATGTCAACATATGTATAGGCTACCGAAACAGGAATTTAGACGATTCTTGCTAACCATCGTCATAAATGTTACTTTGGTGATTAAAATAGATTTTAAAATTTCATCTTGAGTTATCCTTAAAGGATTTATTTAAGCCACATGTAGGTAAAAGTAAATTACACTTAAAAGCTAAAATTAATATTCTATACCCCAAACCACTAATAATTAAATGGTAATGATGACTATATAGTATAGGCTAGGGTGAACATATTCGATATGGTGGAATTTTTTTTTTAGCTTTCCCATGTAATCATTTAAAATAATAATATGTTAATGATGTTTATGATGAGGAGGAGTAGGTGATGACGTCAATAATAGTAATGATGATGTTGATGATAATGATGATGATGATGATGATGATAATAAGTAGATGAGAAGATGGTAACCATGATGATGTGGATGATGAGGATTTGTAGAATAAACTAGCACACATGTCTAGCAGTGGATGGATTTTGGGGACAAAATCCTTTTTAAGGGGTGGAGTGTTGTAACATACTCAAATCTAGACACATAGTTGTAGCCTCCCTTTTTCTAGGCCCTAGTCGATTACATTTACAATGAATACATGATCTACCTAGTTTGCAATGCACTAGAGATAATCAGAGCCAATCATTAACATAAATTCATTAATACCCTTTATATATGATAAAATAACCATAATACACTCAATAACAAGACTTAAGGAACAAATATACCAAATACCATGCTTGACTCAAATTTGACACTCTAACATATTCTTAGGAGTATAAGATGAAATAAATCAAATTAATGAGTAATAAGTATTAAAAATTAGTGAGTATATTAAATGTATGTATGATATACAAATAATGAAATCTAATGGTAAACATATTCAAAATGTGAAATTGGTGGCAACATTGGTTTTCTCACGTGCTAATTGGTCTAGCTTTCGATTTTAGTATCAATCGGACAACAATTTCCCATCCATTTAATGGTTTGAGCACCTAACTTAGTAAACACCTATGTTTTCATATTATTACATCCATGCCACCGGGTTTCTTTGTCCAAGAGACATGTTCCATCCTTGACGTGATCAACATGTCGCTGCTTTGCGGATCGCGTTCTGCGGACGCGTTCCTCTCCGCCTCCTCTTCTTTACCTCCTCTCCCTTTCGTTCTTCCATCATTCTCTCTCCCTACATCCTAACCATGATCTTCTACCCCTAGTCCCCAGTGGCCAACGTCGGACATGGAGGAAAAAGTGACGCCCTCCTTCTCCATGGTGCCAAGGGCCCTAGCGCCAGCCATCGGTTGCTCCTCCTTGACCTGCACTGAGCAGCACCAAGCAGCGCCGAGCACCTCCAGGAAGCCGCTGCCACTGCCGACCCCCCATCCATCTCCTGCGCCAGCTGCTTGGCCATGGAACCTCTGCCGCCGATGAATCCAGTCAGTGAGAGCAATGCCTGCAGGCCATCATTCTTTCTCCCTCCTCTTAACGCGATCAACTCATTCTCTTGTAACTGCGGATCGCAGGCTGACGGCAGGGCTGTTTCTTTTTCTTCTCCGCCTCCCTTTTCTTTTTCTCCCCCAATTTCTCTACCTCCCTCTCCCCTAGGGCCCTACGTCCATGGAGGCAAGCAGCAGCCATGTCGCAGACTGCCCCACATCCACCGCTAGCCGCACATGGAACAACAACACCGCAATTGGGAACAGGGGCCGATGGAGTTGACTCCAAGCCCTGAGCTAAGGTCATCTTCTTAATCTTCCTTCTCCCCAGTCCGCCAATTTGCTACATACCTGGAGATTAGGACCTTCCCTCGCATGCAAATTCGTCACCAAGCACCTTCCTCTCTATTCCTTCTATCTGCTGCCATGGTTGGAGCAAGACCTACCGGTCGTTGTGATGGCCAACGTCAACCCTACCCATCAGCTACCGGCCACCACGACAGGAGAGATAGTAGGCAATCGATTTGACATCCTGCAACATCATCACCTACTCATAGCCATGCCGCCCTGCCTCCTCTCCCTCTGGGTGCCGCCACCCATGGCTGTAGCTCTTTGCACTGTAGAGTCGTCGATGGTGGTTTGTATCCTACAGACCTGGAGCTCCTCTGCGGCCAACTCAAGCTCTAGACGCGGCCATCCACTTGGTTCTATGCCACATCTAGGACCTGACACATTCGCCGCCACCAGAAACCTTGATGGCCACCGACTTCGATCTACCAGACTGCGTCACGTACATGGTAATCTTTTCCTATAAGCAACTCCCATCTATACGTCGTCTACCACAATCCCATGTCGAACCACATCTGCTGGAACCTTGCTTTGCCATCATACAACTCCACCTAGGTATCTTGCATTCTGCTAGACTTACCACCATCACGTACAGTAGCTTTGCATATGGTTTAAGGTTGCGTCCCTTACTCCATGAAGGTCTATAACCATCAAGGATGAACAGAAGTCAAGTGGGTCTACATGTTAGTAGAGTTCTGTTACTTATGTACCTTCGTTTCCTATATGACTTAATTTGAGAACTTGAACTTAATGTCTAAGACATAGAAAGCATCATCCTATAATTACTAGCATATCACTAGATTGTAGGTTCTCAAAGATACAACTGTTAATAGGCTATAACTATGCCAATATGTATGCAGTAATGGCTTGATAAAATATGCATGAATTCTGGAATCATGGTGTGCTTATACACTTAATAATCATGTGGAAGTGAATAATGTGCATGGATGTAGTCAATTCATTTATATACCTAATCACCTTCAGGCATATATATCATTAGATAATAATTCGTAATACATATGGGTCTAGGAAATATACCTACCTAGGTTGAGTAAATTTTGTGTTAAAAGCACATGAAATATATGTACCATAATGTGTATTTGTAAATGTACAACATTGAAATCTACATCAATCTGTATACATTGAATAGTAATATTCATTACATGTTCAATAACTATATAATGCAATGTGCATGCATACACACACTAATACACATGTGAAATATGATGTTAGGAAGAATATAGAAACACCTAGTATTAGAAAGAGAATGACATTACAAAACCTAATTCACATATATGCAATTTTGACTCCTGCGACTAAATATGGATACAAGAACTAATATATATACCTAATGAATGAAATGTTCATTTTATAAGATTCGAAACCTCAACACATCATTAGGTGACAAAATTTGGATAAGATCTTATAGATCTACACTAGGAGTAGATATGCTTATATGGTTTGGTTTGACTAACATACCTAATATATTCATAGGATGAAAAACTCGGCCTTGTGGACCAAGTATATAGATCGAGTTAAGCTTTAGCTGTGAAGAAGCAGGTATGTACATCCTCTATTTTATTTTGGGCATTATGTGACTAAAACCTATATTTCTTTTAATGAGGCATCTCTTGAACTCCTAATTTCTGTTTGAAATCATTTACTTACACTTCCATATTTCATGTTCTTAATTCATTATATTCCTATGGATGTTGAAATACATTATTCATATGGGTTCTCGGACCCCACTTGCTATGATTGCCTTTTTATAAAAAAATGACTAAATTACTAGTCTCGCCTCTCTATTTTATGCATGCTACATGTTTGACTAGAATATCTAGAATAACAGTACTTATGTACAGCAATACTTATAAAGGGCGTACGTTTCCGCCGGGGGTGTGCGTTTCCACCCTTATTTATTTTTAGGCCATGATCCTATGGTGTTATGGCCCTGTTTTTGGTATATTTAGTCTACATTGTTATGCATGAAAATATTTGTTATTTTAATGTGAATATGTGGTTGATTGATATGGCAAGACACTCTTTATTATCATGCTTGTAATCTGAAATTTAACATGCCTCATTTCTTTTGCTTCATTTCCTTTGTTACTTTTCTCTTGAACAAACCTAATTGCAAATATCCCATTTTCTTATGGGAACATCTCTTTTGCACTTTTAACCCTATATAATTTCCAAAGTGTTTTATATATGTACATACTCAGCCTTTGTTGACCTCTTTGTTGTTTCCTATGTTCTGGGTGATGTTCCCTTCCACCCAGGTTAAGGTACATTGGAAGACATGAGCTTAAGGATAGCTTGGAATGGCTGGGTTACCCTCTGCTACTGGCTTAGTTGTGCTTTGTTCAAGTTTTTGTAAAATCACCTATTATGGTGAGGAACAATTGTATAAATGTATCATGAAGTGACTTTGTAATAGTTTTGATTCTGTTGTTTTATTATTACATGGCTCTTGTATTATATCACTTGAGTGGATCCCCTTTCGGGTTTCACTCTTTACACCTAGGGTCTGTGCGGCACTAAGGCAACATGGAGGTCTCCTATTGCTGTTAGTCTAGCAAAAACATGATAAATTATTAGTCACAAGAATCAAAGAAAGATAAAATCAACAACTATATAGTAAATGTCATTGAGAAAATAGATAATCATAATATAGTCAACTTATTTCTTCATCTTTAACCATGTATACAAAAAGTGAGTCTAAGTAATAAATTACATATACATCATATTAATATAGAATTTAGTTAATATTATGACAACAAATAATTACGTGCATGGTCACCAGAACATAGCTGGTAGTTGGATTGTAGGGTTAGTTGTGAAACACCCTGGAAGGCTGGGAATGATCCTCTAGTTGGTTCATGTCTTGCAATCGTGATAGGGATCACCTTTTCAGACATAAATCCCATGCCAAGCTGCTCCATTGAGACATATTCTTTTGTCTGCAAGTACATCTATGAAGACGAACGAATACCCTACAAATGATTGTGCTCTTTATAAAATGATTTTAGGGACTTTGATATTTCACATGAAACCAACTTGGTGTGTGTCAGATGAGAAGGGAATGAGCTTGTTGATAGCTTTGCCAAATGGGCTCACAAACAGACCCCAAAACAATTACCCAGATTGAATGCTGACTTCATCCAACATTATGAATGTGACAAAGAGAATGCTAAAAGTACCTGTAGTAACCCCAGAAGGGGAAGTTTCTTTCTCCTTCATAAGGAGGGGATGCTAAATAGAAGCGCCTCCTCTAATTTTCTCAAAAATGTGGGTATTATCTATGCAATACCCTTACAACATGCATTTTCCAAATATCATATTTTATTCTGAAAAAACAAGACATCGATATTTCATCAAAGTTTGCATACAAAACTTACCCATAACTTCATCAGTGTTTCTCAAAATTTTAAAGATGAGATGAAGCTGATGTCATGTACCTTGGTTTCTACCTTAAAATTCGTCTATAGAGGTTTGATGATGGTAGTCACAATGGAAGGATAGATACAGTTACTATGAAGTAAGTGGAGAATGAGTCCATTATAGATTGATAGTGTGTATTTCCAAAAATCTCATTGAGGCATGTGCATGATAGTGTATGCCCCTTAAAGGAGGATGTTAAGGTGGTACCGAACATTTTCAAAATGATTTATCACCAGGATGATCATCTAACTTTCCCATCTACAGACCCTAATCCTAGTTTCAGTAGTTCAAGCAGCACGCTAATTAATAAACATGAAACAGAAAGTTTGTTCTGTCCATCAATTGAATTTAAATAGACTAAACATGTATGTCCATAAATGGTAGTACCATGATAGAGTATATGTACACATAATATTATATGCGTAGATTACATACGGTTCATTATTCAGAGATTCTATGTAAGACACTTTAATAGAAGGAATTAAGCTAAAAGAATAGGAATATATAAAAAAGCAAATAAATTAATAATGAAGTTTCCAAAATCAAGATCTTAATAGTGGGTCATCTTCAACTGTGAGATGGTCCTAAAATTACTGTACTATATAAAATGACATGCATCTCTTGTGACATGATAAAGCCAAAACATTAATGGTGATCAATTTATATGAAGAGAAAACTCACAATATCCATAGAAAGAGCATCGAGGGGAGTTGTTAATAATAAATGTGAACTAGGATGAGATTAACAACTACTAATAGGAAGGAAATATTTTATACAGCAATGGACTTTGTATGTCCATATGGATCTTAGTCTAGTGTAAGATAGTGTCAAACAACCAAGTGTTGAATGTATAGTCTGACTCAATTAGACCAAAGCCACATATATTTTAATTGTAACAACAAATAACAATCATCTCATGAGAGGTTATGCATAAGACAATTTTCAAAAATTGGTTCTATAGTAGAACTAATATATACAATGAAACAAAGATTCCATATGCACTTAACAATTATTATAAGATAACATACCTGACATAGGGTGTTGTGCCATAGTACATAAATTGCATCTTGAGATGTAATTAGTGCTCCTAGCTGATTAGAGGAAATGTCATCATATAGTGATGGGCTAGCTACATGAAGTCAAGAAAAGAAATTTGCATAAACATTGTAATAGAATGTCCGGTGATTTCAACCTTTGCACATCTATACATCAGATTGAGTGCTTAGTGATCTCAAGCACACATGTACTATGACTAATGTAGAAGGAACCAACAACATTGAGTTATATAATATGTCAATAGAGCATGAATTTAAATCAAAATTGTCGTTCTTTACTTCATTCTACTTGGCAATATGTAAAAAATATTATCTATGAAATATTTAGACAGTCTGCCAAGAAATTCAGAACTGTGACTACTTCTTTCATTGAAGAATCTTGATAGTGTGAGCGTGATATGGAAGTAATAGAGGTCATTTACCGCAAAAGAGAGACATTACATGGCTCCTTTGACAATAGGAGATTGTATGAGGCAGCAGACTCGGTTCCTTGCATAAAAAGTGGCTAATGTTGAAAGGAATATTATATTGTAGGATGAATCCACCTAAGATGAAGAAGATGAGGACAATTGGAGCCCTTCATGTGCTAGCAATGACCATGGGCCTGTATATGGTAGTAATTGTCCACAAGAGCCTGGTAGCCATCTATTAGACCAAATAGATGAGGAAAAGTTGCTTGAAGAACCTGTAACAGCAAGCAAACAAGAAAGTGCATTACCAAACAATGGCCAAGATAGTTAAGTGTCATGGACTTTGAGAACCTTCCACATGACATATAATTAAGAAAAACTCTAGTAACAAAATCTAATTATTGTAGAACTAGAGAACCAGACATGAGGATAGAACTTAACTCAAACAAGTTGGCTGATAGGTTCCTACATTTTTTATGTGAAGCAATAAGGATCACCTTAAACCATCAAGGCAATAAATTAATCTAAAAACATGTAAACGTGTGAAACTATAGAATTAGACTAGGTGAGTTAATGGCTTTAATGGCACATACCGTCCATAAGGATGTACTAGGAGGTAGAAGAGGCACAAAATAGTATTAGGAAACATAAATTGTGACCTCACTGTGAGTGGGAGAAGAACAATCGCTAAATTAGGGAACCCAGACCCTGTACTGCGGGAGTTAGGTTTCAGCCGAAATCCTCACCCCTCCTTTTTCTCTCCTTGGGTGCTCCATCCTTCCAGCGCCTCCTCAGGCAGTCCACGAGGCCATACCTTGCACTTGAGAAATTGTACTTCGGCCAAGATCATCGCCCCTTCCGCCCACTCTTTTGGTTCCTTGGGGACTCCGTCCTTCCAGCACCTCCGATGGTGGTCCGTGAGATCAGGTGCTAGCAAAGAGGAGGACGTCAGGGGTGTTGCGCGAGGAAAGTGAGGTGAGAGGGAGAGAACATGATCATATAGGGGACAATAGGGGGAGGGGTAGATAGCGAGAGGGAGAGCTAGCACACGATGTATGGGGTGGATATCGGGGAGAGCCATGGATTTATGGGGGAGGCGATGTGGGAGAGGGACTGAGGGAGTACAATCGCAAGCTCACTTTGAAACCGCACCAATTGGGCAAGGAGGGAGTAGCGCGAGGGAAATTGAAATTTTGGATATTTTTGTTATTTGTATGGGGGAGAGGGACGTGAGGTATTGATATGAGAATTTTTATGTAATCAATTAGGATATGTAGGGAAGTTTGTAATTATTAAATTAACTACATTCATTTTATTTATATTTTATAATTTGTAAAGATAAGTAATTTTAGCTATAAATACAATATATGTATTTTGTATAATTGTAGCTAATTCACCTTTTTTTTGTAGTGATTTTAGGATGATAGCTAGAATTTAAAGTTGAACATTACTATTAGCTTTATACAGGTGGCACAACAAGTTTCTATGTTCCATATTTACAAATGTCTTCTTATGTGGGGGTTTTTGTGCTGACCCAAGATGAGATATATATGAATGATGTGACATCACCATGATATGCAAGTAAACATGTGAAGGTAAGAGGATGAGGTGCAAATGAAGTACCCATCTTTGTTTACCTTGGATTACGGGAGTGAAATCCTTGTTAGGGGTTTATAGTTGTAAGGCCCCTAAACTTGCTTAGTGAGTTGAACAAGCTTAATTATCATAATTGAATTTTTATAACCCTAATATAACCTTGTGATATGGTTTGAAATAATAAGACAAGCTTAAGTTTCAAATTTGGTCCAATTTGGACACTGTTTGAACAAGTTATGCAATTTTCTGTACATTTTGGATTTTTCTACAATTTACCCAATTGAGGGGTTTTATTTGTAATTTTTCACATAACATATGTTCCTTATATGTTATATTATCATTCTTTATTGTTTTGAGCCATGGGGATCCTAGTTGAGCCATGGTTTGAAGGTGTTTTCATCAAGGGTATTTTAGGGTTTACCCCTTCATGGATGAGCTACCTTTAGTAGCTATCAACTAAGGAATTATGTGATTGGCTTAGGAATTAGAAAAAGGAAATCTAAGCAGGTCAATACAGATAGTGGGAGATCTGCTTTTTTGTGTGCTTGTATATTCTTAATAAATTAAGGCCATGGACACTTGGATAGATACTAGAATTTCAACTTTTTCTTTTTGCTTTATCTTAAAGTTCATATACTTATCCCCAAGCACCAAAATGAGCCATTTCCTCTCCACCAATTCCCTCATTCTCCCAACCTCATTCTCCATATGTTCAGCAATGAATTTTTCTGCCCAAGGAAGAATAAAGTGGGGATCTTCTTGGAAACAATTCCGGGGTTGCAATTGAATTCCATTTTGGGTCTAAAAAGCTTCATCCTAGTGATCTTGACCTAAAAGTATACATTTTACCTTATTTCCTCCTTTTATTTCTTTTTTCTTCTTCCTCCTATATCTCTCCAGGTCTTAATCATGTTGTTCCATGGTAGACATTGCTCTAAAGCTCAAAAACCCTACCTTTCTTGCTCCTTATGCTTAGGGTTTGCTCATTTGATGAAGAAAGGTGCTAGATGGAAGAATTCATAGCTTATTCTTCGATTTTCTACCCTACCTGCTCAAGATTTCTTCTATGTGGGGTTTCATATTATTATTAGAGGTAAGTTTTATAACTTTCTCCATGTTTATTGCTTACCATAAGCATTTTAGATCATCTTCTTGCTTGAAAATGATGATCCATGCACTAAAACGCTATGCTTGACTTGGATTTCGATTTTTATAATGTTCCCTGTTCTGATTTTAGTTTTATATGAAGTTTTATCATTTGTACGTTATTCCTAAGGTATAATATGACTTGGATCATGTTGTTTTGACAACCTATGGTGCTAAGCACGTATCAAACAATGGTCAATTTTATGGTTTATAGCTGATTTCTTTTATAAACCATGACCCGATGATGGTACCATTGCAACAACCCTATCGTGTTGTCTTCATAACAACTGATGGTCGTGATCAAGGGTGTCAAATGATGGTGACAACCTATGGTTACCCCCTTAGGTCAGGTTTTGGACCAATTAGAAGTTTAATGATCAACCATTAAGTACCCTATTGATGTTATCAATCAATGATGACATTAGCTTAATATTTGATGTTGATTAATGAATATAGTGTTAATCTAACAACCTATGGTGATTTAATGGTCACTAATGATGGTGGATCAGGTCTCTAAAACCTATTTTGAGTCAAGCATTGTAGTTGTATCATCAATTAAGCATTGGGAAAAGATTTCTTCAGTCATTTGATGCAATGGTCAGACTTATAGTGTAATTGATGGTTTTAATATATGAACTTGACCCAATGGTCAAGATCTACTATTTATTCCTCCAATAAAGTGTAATGATGGCTAATGTAATATGTTGGTCCTAATAATGTGATTTAGATGGTTTCCTTTATATGAACAACTTAAGGAGCTTAATTGTTGACAATGGATGGCTTGTTTTAAATGAACATTCGATTGTGGGTTTTACCGTACTCTCAATGGAACTTTTTGTGTTGTTAATCAAGTGATGTCTAAGGTTATATGGTGACTCTTTCTAGATCAAAAATAAATGACTTCATAGGTGGTTTGTCCAAGGTGTTTACTTATGTAAACAATCAATGGTCTTACCTTTTAAACATCCAATGGTTCTGGGTGACATTGTGGTATGGTGATATGGGTTGAATGATGATGGAACAAATGGAGGGTTACCCTTAATAAGTTAGTCTTATGTATTCACTTATATGAATAGAAGGGATGAAAATCATATTGTTTTGATGTGTAACCCTAATGAGGTATATCTTGCTATACCTAGCTCTAATATAACAAAATGATGGTAATTGGGTAAGAGTAGTCCTTGAATGATTAATACAATCATGGAGTACTCTCTTATTTTTGTTGAAGCCCTAGTATGCTATAACCTGATGGTTACACCTTGATTTATGTGTAGGTTCATACTTGAGAATATTATGGAATGTGATGGTGATTCTTCACCTTATGCATCCATGATCCAATGGGGATGTCGTGAGATATGGTTTGGGTATGAGTGTTGATTAGTAACATTGATATAATTTATCATGTTCAACCTAACTATAATGCAAATCGATAATTATGAGTATTCATGTTTAACATTCTTATATGATGGAATGATGGTAGAATAACCTCCTTAACATGATCATAACCATAATGTGTTCATTGGTGGTTATCATAGACACATGGTTGATACTTTCTTATGCTAAACATGTGCATTATAAATATGATGAGTGTTAATCATATCTAGATTCCTTGCATGTTTATGTAATAAAGGAATGTTCTTAATATTATTATAGCCCTGCTATGATTGTTTATGAATATCTCCTAGCTTATTAATGCAATATTGTGTTGATTTGGTGTATTATGTGTAAGTGATGTTTTTGAGCCTTGTTATAAGCCATGTAAAGATAATGACGATCTTGCAGGGAATAGTATGATGGTCTTAATGACCTTTGGGCATGGTTGAGCCCTAAATGAGGTGTAATTCTCTTGTGTTGATATGGGTTGATATCCTGTGACATTGTGGAAAGGATTTATATCTTGTGGTAGTATGATGACTAGTGTGGTCTCATGAATGGAAAGTGAATAGTACCATGTGATGAGGAGATGAGAAATTATGTTTCACACATTTTATATCTTTTGAAGTTGTCATATTTATATGCTTGTTAGAAGTGAATTAGGGTTTGTATGTCCACTTGTTTGATGCAGCCTTAATTCACCCAATTGGTAAAACTAATCAAGTGAAACTCTAATCATGTAGTGCCATGAGCCATAGATCCATCTGAGTGTCAGAACTTGCTAGATGGTGAAATGAGTATTCCTAAGGGAAACTCGGAGTGCTTACTGATGAGTATGCGGGGTGCTTATCATCCTGAATTCAAATGTTTAGGGAGGATGAATGCGGTCATACCTAGCCCTCAGTTTGAGAACGGCTGCGTTCGTGTCTCGGTGATTATATATGTGATGATATTGGAGGACAACTGTGGTTGTACCTCAGATGGTAGGGTATGCGTACCCACCTCCTTTCACTAGTGTCATGACCTATACAAAGGATGGATTAGGCTGTTAGCAGCTTGACCTTATGTGTCGCTGTGGCGAACCCGTACTGACCGGGGGTGGAGAAGATCTTCGTAGTCTGGCTCTTCCTAGATCTTTTATGGCACTGATTTCGACTTAGTAGTGGTCAGTTGGATTTTGAGTGGTATCCTCAATTTCCTCAGGGCATAATACAAGATGTGATACATCCATATAGCATATTTGTTTAGG
This sequence comes from Alisma plantago-aquatica, assembly GCA_963693085.1. Lineage (NCBI taxonomy): Eukaryota > Viridiplantae > Streptophyta > Magnoliopsida > Alismatales > Alismataceae > Alisma > Alisma plantago-aquatica. Next base: position 513,050,474 of record OY856415.1, read on the forward strand.
GTTATACACTACGTTTCACATTGGATGATAACCCTTGTTTGTTCTCTTTACATAAAGATGACGCTTAGTGCAATTAAGAGATAGTAGATATACTTATGTTGTGGATATGCTTAAGATTGTAGATGTGTACATACAGTAGCCACAGTTATGTTGATAATTATACTTCTACTGCTGATTACAATGATGATGCTAGCTATCTCATTTTGTTAGTTATGTTTAGCATGTTAGCCATGCCTTTGTTACTAGAGATGCATATAATGCTAATCATGCTTATCCAAGTAATTTTTCTTATGTTGTTAGATCTTTTTATGATGTTGATATGTTCAACCTGTTAGACATGCTAATGTTGTTAGATATGCTTATTATGCTAGACATATTCATATTAATACAGATAATATGCTACTATGCTTTCTTATGCTAGTTATGCTTATGTTATTGAATCTCTTATATAGTTAATAAGGAAAATGGTGATAGTCAGCTTGATGATGATAATTGTTATCATCTCCTTTATGTATTTTGTTAATCATCAGTGTTGCTGAGCCTATTTGTTATATATGATTAAAGTTCTTAAACTATATCATTACCTAAAATGTTGTAATCAATAAGCATTATTGGAGGTTATATCTCTTGCTGGGACATGGGTCTCACCCTTGTGGTTCACCACATTTTTTTTAGGTAATCAGAAGTGACGAAAACAAACATGTGGCAGCAAAGAAGAGCTATAATAATGAATCTTTGAAAAAGTTGATTAGGTGTCTAGTGTGTCCTAGAGTCATCTCCGTACTCTAAGGTATGGGCGAGAAAGAATTTGTATATGGTGTTTCAAATGAATTAAACTTTTGTTAGCATATTAATGTTTGTTGTGTGGCATATACAAATATTGTTCTCCTGTGTATATATGTTGTAGATAAGGTGATAGAACAATTTGTATCAAATTCTTAGCATAGTATGGATATAAGAAAGATGTTGGGCTCTTATGCAAATGTTTTTGAGCGGGTGCTGACATTGAAATCGGTTTTAATTTACCCATATTTTTGGATATGTGGGTAATTGGTGATTGATTGTGTTTTATGTTTTGAGTAATCTCGTTTAGTGTAACGGGTTCTCACACACTCCTTACATGATGTCGTATGAGGACTTAGTGAGGATACATTGTCGATAACCTTTATGTTGGTATGAATCAAAGTGGGTATAAACTTTTGGGGCTAGAGTTAGCCCATCAGACAACATTGAATATCAATGATCAATCAATAGTTAAAAGAGACACACGATAGAAAAAAATTGGTATGCTGACAATCCTCATAGACCCTTGGAGTTCGATGTAGGGGACATATTCTATCTCAAGGTATCACAATTGAGAGGAATGTTGTGATGCTAAGAGTAAGTTGGCACCTAGATTTATGGATCCTTATCCTATTGTTCCGTATGAGTTGAAAAATGGCTTATAAGTTGGATCTGTCTTCTGAACTATAACGATTACACAATGTATTCTATGTATCCATGTTAAGGAAATGCCATATAGGAACTGAGTAAAGAATTCAACCTATAGATGTACAACTTGAAAATGATGGAGAAGCTGAGAAATAAAGATATAGTCATAATGAAAGTGGTGTGGCATCACCATGAAGTTGAAGAGGCTCCTTGGGAACTCGAGGAGGAAATTCTTATTAGGGTTTCATAGTTGTAACACCCCTAACCTAGCTTAATCCCTTAACTGTGTTTTGTTATCTTGAACACATGTTGATGTGTGTTTGTGTCACATTTTTGGTTGCATCTTGCTTATGGGCTTGTGTACAAATTACCCTTAGTTGTGGTGTTGCTTGCAATTCGTACAAAGCATGTTGGTTGTTTTCTTTCTTCCATTTTTCTTGCTTGGTGAATGTTCTTAGATGATAGAACCCATCTTTTATTTCACTTTCATCAGTGTAGAATGGATGGGAGTGGTCTATTGTCATATCGGTAGTGAACGGATGGAGGTGTCCATGTTTACACGTCATATGAGGACGGATGAATCTCTTTTATCTTTCTATCATTTTATTTACAACTAGACTTTTTTTATCAAAGACGAATGGTATCGTTTTGCCATTCCATCAATAAAGGACCTATGGAAGTGGTTGGTAGTGCAACCTTCTGCGTTTTCATTGGTTGTCTACCAAGATGTTTCAAGAATTTTCAATGCCGAAACCGCTAACCCGCCGCCGCATGACACAAATAGTAGTCGGCAACCGCTATCGCCGCAGCCGTCACGGGTGGAGGAACATGAAGCATCGATCACGCTGAACCAGAGGCTAATCATTACCGGTCGTCACCACTTCAATCCTCAACCCAGCAACGAAGACAACCGCTCTATAACATCCCACATGATGTCTGTTTCAGATGCATGCGGAGGGGTCATTGGCGATCCCAGTGCACATTCCCGAAGGTCTACTACAACTGCAACTGTGTCGGCCATCTCGCGAGACGATGTAGATCGGGACGCCCACGTTAGACTCTGAATATCCACTCCAGGAAGGATTTCCCACCATTACCCGCAGGGATCCCAGCGAGAGGTGCCCCACAACATGTTCCCAAGATGGTGACCGTTGATTTGGGGCCGGATGATGATGCTAGGAGGCATAAAATACGATCCCTAGATTGTGCTATTGAAGTCTCGTAGATGTCGACTACTGTATGGTCTGACATTACACTTTTCCTCCATAACCGCTGAAGTGACGCAATTGATTTATACAGATACCATGAACGCAAAGTTGTTGTTTTCTTCTCTTACCCTGAGGAAGCAGGGGCGGCTCTGGGTGTTGATACCCTTTCATATCGGTAGACGACGTTCCATCTTAAACCCATGAGCATGGGCTTGATGAGCAACACCAAGGAGGCTTTTTGGTTCTGGATGACGGGGATTCCTATTCTATGTCGTGATGATGATGAAACCATCGATAGTTAAGTCCTTCGGGAGTCTTGTAATTGTCTCCGACTGGCAGAAAGGGAGTGATAATGTCTCGGGAGTGCTTATACTAGCGGAGGCCCTCAAAGAAGATGTGCCGCAATACGCATCGATTAAGTTCGGAGACAGCAGGTCCCATGTTCGTATCGACATAGTAGCTAGGGGGTCGATTAGAATAGATGGCTTCGTGTTGACTGAGGAGGGCAGGGCGATGGGGATCCCAGAGCAGGTTATTTCCATGAGAAGACACTCTGGGAGGGCACAACAGGAATCCCCATCCCGCCTTCCCCCCCCCCCCCCCCCCCCCCCCCCCCCCACCTCCTCTGCAGCCACAGTCGTGCAGGTCTGAGAATAGGGGTGGGTTGAGGGACAGAACATCCGCATCCCCCAGACAGTTCGTCCTAGATGGCGAAGGGGTTAGAACGGTTCTACCCCATAGAAGACTTGATGATTTCATCCACTTTGATGAGATGGCATATGAGACGCAAGCTAGGAGAGGCAGGTCTCGATGTAGAGATCTATCCTCAGGAGATGACCACCGCCAGCGACAAGTTCTAGATAGGCGGTCGAGGTAGATCTCGCTACAGATCTTATACGGCGGTATTCTGAAGGTGATGCCATGGACTGGGAGGAGGACAGCGTGGGAGATCTAAGAGAGGGAAGATACTGACTTAGCATGAGTCATAGACGTGTAGTTTGATGTTTCTTATATGGATCTAAATTATATTTTTTGGAATATTAGGGGATCTACAAATGCGGCTACAGGTAAGGTCCTCCGTAGGCTTTGCGTCAGATATAAACCTTCCATTTTATGCCTCTTTGAACCCTTTTTACATGCGGCGAGGGCGGAAGAGCTCATGGATGTTCGTATTGGCTAAAAGAATACGCTGTGTTTTCCTTTTATTAGTAATATCTGTATATGGGCCGCAATGGTTATTGTTGTAATAAACCCATCTAGGCGATGTCTTGCGGGTCACGCCTTCGCTTTGTATATATGGACTTTGTCCTGCCACTTTTGTCTTTTGAACTGAATACGACGATCATTCAGTCAAGCAAGGCTCTCTCCCATCTTCCTGGTCTCGCCCCTCTTTTCTCTGCTCACCTCTTCCTTGTCGATTCTAGGGTTTGACATGGTATCAGAGCACAGATCCTGAAGGTCTGGCTTCCGCATCTCTCCTGAACGCGTCTCTGCTCCTGCTTCTATCCTCCGGGTCTCCTGTTGTTCAAGATGTCGGACGCAGATATGCTGATGAATCCCGAGATGACGAAGGACAAGGCGTCAACACCGATTACTGTGAAGAAGTATCCCTATCCACAAGGAGTCAACGTCGCCAATTTCGCCTCTCTCCGTCTCAACAGCACAAACTACCTCTACTGGGAGGTACAGATCCGAGCCCTAGTTGAGAGCAATGGCCTTGAAGCCTTCATCGAAGGGACTGAACCAGCTCCAGAGAGGATCCTAATCGATGAAGAAGGTACTATTCTACCAAACCCGGACTTCAATGCTTGGGTTCGTACTGATCGGCTTGTGAAAGGTTGGATTATGGGAACCTTAACTGAAGATGTTCTCGGTGTTGTTGTCGGTCTATCCACCTCAAATCATATCTGGAAAGCTCTCTCTAAGAATTTCTGTGAGTACACAATCTCGTGGTTTTGAATTGATGACCAGGCTGAGAAGGATTCAGAAAGGAAACAGATCTGTTGCCGAGTTTCTTCGTGATTTCAAATCTATCTGTGATCAATTGCAAGCCATTCGCAAACCTGTCACTGATGATGATAAGGTGTACTTTCTGTTAAGCGGCCTTGGATCTGACTACGAGACTTTTGCTGTAACCATGATGCGTCCTTTTGTCCCCTCTTTTGATGAAGTTTCTTCTCTGCTGAAGGATCATGAAATGCAAAGAACATCTACTGAAACCCCTCCACAACCTCCTGCTATTGATTTTGTTGGACAACAATCTACTGGACGTGGTTACTATCGTGGAGGAACACCTGGTCCTAAAAACAACTACAGAGGGATGACACCACAGTCTGATCAGCTCCAGGGGGTTCTCGGCAGTACTCCTCCTGGATACACCTCTACTCCTGGCTACACTTCTATTCCTGGCTACACCTCTCAAGGAAGATGTTTTAACCCGAGTATTAAGCATGGGGATCAAGCAAGACACCTGACTATATGTCAGATCTGCGGCAAGAAGGGACATGATGCTCTGCGCTGTTGGCACATGTTTAATAACAGCTATCAGTACACTGAGATTCCAAAGGACCTGAATGAAGAAATCAAAGCCCTTGCTGCTCTGCGAATGACCAATTCTGATGCAAAAACGCCTGAAGAATGGCTGGTTGACACTGGAGCTACTGATCACGTTGCTCAAAGTTCAAGTATTCTAAGTAAATTTGTTTCTTATAAAGGAAATGACTTCATTATGGTTGGTAATGGTCAATTTCTGCCTATCACTCATATTGGTGATTCCTTCATAATACAAAATACGCCTATACCTCTCAAGCAAATTCTGGTTGTTCCTGAGATGAAGAAAAATCTCCTATCTGTCTCAAGACTCATGAGTCAGTATCCATGCTATTTTATCTTTCTTAATGATGTGTTTTACATTAAGCATCTGCAGACACACTCAACTCTGGCCAAGGGGCGACTTAGAGATGGACTGTATGTGCTGGATGCAGCTAGCAGATCAGTTTTTCTTAGTAGCAGAAGCAGGAGCATCTCACCTGATGTCTGGCATAGAAGATTAGCTCATACAAATAAACAAGTGCTTCATATTTTACAGAATAAGGGACTTATTTGTTTGTCCAACAACAATTTAAATTTCTGTAATAGCTGTGCTATGAGTAAAAGTCATAGAATGTCGTTCAATAATTCTCATTTGAGAAGTAGTTTACCTTTTGACTTGATTTACATTGATCTGTGGGGTAAATCTCCCATTATGTCTATGCATGGTTATAGCTATTATGCTTTGCTTGTGGATGACAACAATGGATACATGTGGTTTTATCCGCTCAAACAAAAGTCCGATTTTACTACATGTTTTATTCATTTCTGTAAAATGATTCAGACTAGATTTCATACCAAGCCGAAAGTCATTCAAACTGACTGTGGAGGAGAGTTTATTAACAAAACCTTGAGTGCCTTTCTACAAGATCAAGGGATTTCTCATCAACTCAGCTGTCCCTATACTCATGAACAGAATGGAAGAGTTGAGAGAAAACACAGACATATCGTGGAACTGGGTCTGGCTATGATGACAGATGCTAATGTTCCAAAACATTTCTGGGTAGAAGCTTTCTCATCAGCTTGTTTCATTATTAATAGATTTCCTACAAAGCTTCAATCTATTTGTCCTCTTACATCTCTATTTCAAAAAGAACCTGATTATAACTCTCTAAGGATTTTTGGATGCTTATGTTTTCCTTGTTTACGTGATATAACTAAGCATAAATTAGAGCCTCGATCTCTACCTTGTGTTTTTCTTGGCTACATTGACACCTTCAAAGGTTACAGGTGTCTCAATGTTGAATCAAATAAAGTGTTTTTGTCCAGACATGTTATCTTTAATGAACAAGTTTACCTTTTTTGCTCTCCAATTCATTCTGATACTGCTCTAGGTGAATTGAGTAGCTACTATGATTTCTTAAATACTACTGATGAATCTGAACATACTTCTATTCCAACTTCTTCTACTACTGATACCATCACTAGCTCCCTATCCTCACAAGCTGAACAAGCCCATCTGTTCTCCTTTGTTGATCAACATGACTCTATCAGTGACACTAGCACTCTGTCACAACAGCATTCACATGAACCGGGTACTCCTCAATCAAATCCGGATCGTTTATTGGTTGACAAACAAGCTGCTATTTCTATGCAAAACAACTCTACTCTCTCAGCTGAAAATCCTTCTAGTGAAATCTCTATTGCAAATTCTTCCTCTGTTAACTCTGTTCCTAACGTTCATCCCATGATTACAAGAGCTAAAGCAGGCATTTACAAACCAAATCCCAGGTATGCCTTGTTTACAAGTTCCAACATTCTTCTACCCAAAATTGTTATAAGTGCTCTAAAGCATGATGGTTGGAAACTTGCCATGGAACAAGAGCTGCAAGCTTTGGCTCAGAACAACACCTGGTCTCTAGTTCCTCGCCCCAATGATCAGAATATTGTGAGTTCCAAATGGATATTCAAGACCAAGCTAAAAGCAGATGGTAGTCTTGATAGGCTTAAAGCTAGATTGGTAGCTCGTGGATTCACTAAAGAAGAAGGCGTTGATTTTACAGAAACCTTCTCTCCAGTTGTTAAAACTCCCACTATTAAAGTCATTCTTACTATTGATGTTACTTTGGGATGGCAATTACGACAAATCGACATCTGTAATGCTTTCTTAAATGGTGATCTCACAGAAACGGTTTATATGGAACAACCGCCAGGATTTCTGAATTCAGCTTATCCAGCTCACGTTTGCAAATTGCACAAAGCCTTGTATGGTTTAAAACAAGCACCACGTGCTTGGTTTAATAAACTCAGTGAATTTCTATTATCTTCGGGGTTTGTTTCCAGCACTGCTGATCCATCTCTATTTATCTATCATCATGTGTCTGTCACCATGTATCTTCTACTGTATGTAGATGATATTGTTCTCACTGGTAATAACTTGCGATATCTAGATGCTTTTATTCTTAAACTCAGTAGTTCATTCAATCTACGCGATCTGGGTGTTGCGCACTATTTCCTTGGCATTCAATTACAACAGTTATCCAGTGGGTTTCTCATGCATCAAAGAAAATATATCACGGATGTTCTTTCTCAAGCTGATATGCTGGACTGCAGACCCATTGCTTCTCCTATACCACAAAATTTCCATCAGTTCTCATCCGAGGAACTTTTCCCAGATCCAATCTTATATCGCAAGCTCGTAGGATGCCTTCAATATCTAACGATAACTAGGCCAAATATTACGTTTGCGGTTAACACATCTTGTCAATTCATGGTTGCTCCAAAATGCATTCATTTCACTCTTGTCAAGAGAATTCTTCGGTATCTAAAAGGCACCATTGACCGCGGATTAGTAATTACTCCAACATCCTCTCTTCACATTACGGCCTATTGTGATTCCGATTGGGCTGGATGTCCGCTCACTCGACGATCCACCACTCGGTTTGCTATTTTTCTTGGGCAAATGTGCATATCTTGGAGCTCAAAGAAGCAACCCACTATGGCTCGGTCCAGTACACAAGCCGAGTATCAGGCTCTAGCCACAACGGCTGCTGAGGCTACCTAGATCAGTCATCTTCTTCGAGATCTGCATATACCCCAATCGCATCCAGCTACTATCTTCTGTGATAACAAAAGTGCCATTCAATTAACAGTGAATCCCATCTTTCATGCTCGAACAAAACACATTGAAATAGACTATCATTTTGTTCGAGAAAAAGTTGCTCTCAAACATTTGGTGATCTGCTACATTCTGTCCACTGAACAGGTCGCTGATATTCTTACCAAAGCTCTCCCCAAACATGTTCACAGCTTTCTCTGCAACAAACTCAGTCTCGGTCAAGCCTCGTCTAGTTTGAAAGGGGGTATTGGCTAAAAGAATACATTGTGTTTTCCTTTATTAGTAATATCTGTATATGGGCCGCAATGGTTATTGTTGTAATAAGCCCATCTAGGCGATGTCTTGCGGGTCACACCTTCGCTTTGTATATATGGACTTTGTCCTGCCACTTTTGTCTTTTGAACTGAATACGATGATCATTCAGTCAAGCAAGGCTCTCTCCCATCTTCCTGGTCTCGCCCCTCTTTTCTCCGCTCACCTCTTCCTTGTCAATTCTACGGTTGGACAGTTCGACTTAACTGGGCGGCGAATAATAGCGATCATCTTGGCAAAGTATGGTGCTATGTTGACTCTTCTCTGCATCCTGAGGTTGTAGAGGTTGTATCTTCTCATAGACAACATTTGATGATCAAGACTATCAGATCGGATGGACAATTTTCCTTTGTCATGGTGGTCTACGCCAGTTGTGACAGTCGGGCCAGGAGGCTACTTTGGAACTCTCTCTTGAAGATAGCAGAACAGGTCAGTGAATGCCCTTAGGTGATAGCCGGAGATTTTAATGTCATCAAATCCTTTGAGGAGAAGAGGGAGGGGGGACCCACCCCGTTCCAAGATATGCTCGATTTTAACTGCTTCATTTCTGATGTCGATATTCTTGAATGTCCTTATGAAGGGAGCATATTCACTTGGGTTGATAAGTAGAAACTGACTCCTACTATCTGGGAATGGCTCGACCGAGTTTTGTATAACACCACCTGGCAACATGCCCATTTGAATATGGGCTCCATTCACTTACGGGGGTGTGACTTGATCATCTGGAATGCCTTGAGATCATTCAGAGGGAATGGAGAACGGGTGTCGTTGGCCATTCATCGTTCATTTTCTACAGCAAATTGAAAAATGTTTGAAAGGCCATGCGGTCGTGGAAGAAGAACACGTTCGCCAACATCATTCAGAGACAAAAAGATCTTGAAGATGTGATCTTTACGAGTCAGATGGAATTTGATGAGTCCCCGACACCTCTTAATGAAGGACTCCCCCGGGTGGCGGAACTAGAGCTTCAAAACGTTCTAGACATGGAAGAAACTCTATGGAGAGAGAAGGTGAGAATTGACTGGTTGCAAAATAGGGAAGAAATACAAACTTCTACCATAATGTGGTTAAGAACATATGCAATGCCAAGATCATTCATAGGTTACTACTCCCCTATGGATCTGAGGTGGTAGATAGGCCAAAAATGGTGGAGGCAGCCGCTGCCTTCATGAAGACCTTTTACAAAGAAGAAGGCATAGCACATGAGGAAGAACTGAATTCATTTTTACAGGAGATACCAGATTCAGTTTCAGTAGATGACAATATGAACCTGATGAGAATCCTTGATGCTTAAGAGATTGTGGAGACGATGGCATCCATGGATATGATAATACGGCTCCTAGATCAGACAAATTTACACTTACGTTCTTTTGGGTTGCCTGGGACACTATTAGAGAGGACTTCACTTCCTTAGCAACTGATTTCTTCAGTGTACAACCATGGCACAAGAGCATGTTCTACATCCATGCCTTGAGAGCCAATCATGGGATGATTGGTGGGATACATTAAGATTGATTTGATAAACATCAAAGGCAAGCTTCCAATTCTTTCTAGTTCAGTCATATGAGATAATGATAGAACATATTGAATGTCTAGATAATGACAATACTCAATGATGTATGCCTTCAGGTTCATGACTTGAACGATGAGATCATATGGATGCTAAGAGTTTGTACATTCATATTATGTCCCTAGTCAGATGTCATTGTGGAAGGTAGATAGACAAAAATGACACAGAACACTAGATTGTGGTGTTAGTTGATGACATAATCTCATTAGTCATGATATGGAGATATCAAACCAAACACATAGGTACTTGTTAGAGAACAAGTATACCGGACAGACCCACCGTGAATTTGACACATGGAACCATGACATGGTAGTCACAGTCTGTTCTCACAGTGATGGTGGTGAGTGTGATTCTTAGACCTGAAATCACTACACTCAACAAATGTCGTTGGGTATACTTTGACTTCATCAAGCACAGTCCTGAAACATGGGTTGTTATAAAGGTGATGATTGGGTGGCTTTGACACATGAGGCTTTTGAGGGATGAGTGATAGATATGGGATTTGTCCCTCCTGAGGGAGTTTGATATCCATGGCCACTTGATGAGTAGGATTGAGATAGGCGTGCGCACACATGTGTGAATCAATATGCGATATTGATGTCATACATATCTCCTCCAATCTACTTCGAGATGAAAAAAGTGAATGAATGTTGACGTGATGACTGTTCCATGCCTTGAGTTCATTTGGGATATCAGTGACAAAGGAATTATACATTCGCTGTAACACCATTCACGGATTGTAGGATTGAAAGTTATTCTCCAACGTTCTATTTCACTTGGGTAGCATTGATGTGCGACTAGGCACCGGTCTTTTCTTGTGAAGTCATAAGAGTTATGGACTTTCACTGCCAATGTGAAATGGACCTATAGGGTCACACACATAAGATTTAACATGGAAGAGGAGTTTATCCACAAACAATAATTAGATTGATTACTAAAGGAGTTTAGTAGTTCAATTAAACACTCAATCAATTGATAGCTCAGTATCATAGTGTTCAAGGTGTTGGACCGATTGATTAGAGTATCAGATTGATTGAAACTGCAATTGACTTATTTCACTACAAAAAAATGGGTTTTTAGTGAAGATCATTTGTGAAGGACCAAAACCCTTCAAAAATAATGGGTTTTTGTGAAGGGTCGTCCTACACAAATGAACTAGTTTCCTTCAGCCAAATTTTTTATGGAAAAGACAATTAGTGAAGGTCTAAAATCCTATTAGAATGCAAAAATTCCATAGGGTTCCCACCAAAAATTCCCGCCCACTAGAGGAAAATGTTTCCTCCCCCTTGCGCCCCCCGGTTGCCGTGTTCGATCGTCGCGCCCAAGCAATGGCACCCCAACGGAAGAGCGGCCGCCGACAAGAGGACCCCCTCCCAGCCAAAGCAGCGCCCGCCGGCGTGAAGATTTTGCCCAGAAGCAGCCCTGCTTTAACCGTGAGGTCGGTCTCCCTACTTCGACCGTGAGGATTTTGTCTCCCCTACTTGACAACTCACATTAGGCCCCAAATTAGATTACGGGTACATTTGTATTTATGCCAACTCCTTCCAAGTTACCTGTTGGCACCGGTCCAGTGGCGGAAGAACAAGATGATAAACAGTGGTAGTTTTGATCGCAATGTATAGCGGAACTCTGACCAGTAGTTAAGGTTGTGGTTCCCTTAATTTGCAGTGGTGATTAAATTATTGGAAAATAATAAATATATGTATTGTTGCTTCACGAACTACATATCCCTTCTTCATTTTGATGGCAGTGCTGCATACACTGACTGCCGGCTTACATGATATTTTTTCTCCAGACTTATTCTAATTTTGGTGAAATCAATAGCATGGGATAGGTTAAGTCCATAGGATTGTGTATCAAGATACTACACGTATAAAAGAAATACTTATCAGAATCATTTTTTCTACTGTTAGTGTATCAAAATCAAATATGTGATCTATCGCTTCTCTACCTCTAATATAAGATTCTTCTTTTAATCTATTACTCTCCACAAATATGACCTTGTTTCCATAGGACATTTACAAAAGAACAAGATATGCATTATTAAAAGAATCATGATCCTTAAAACTAACACTTCTCTTCATTCTTTGTTGTTCACAATGACTAATAGGAGCTGATGTTCTCTTGTTTCATAATGAAAAATGCCATACGAACAAATCAGAGACTTCTACTGCTTTCTTCTTTTCATATATTTGATTATCTCTTTCGTGAGTTCATATCATTTTTTGTGTATGTTTATACTGATTTCCGACTCTATGAAAGCATTCTAAAATTTTGTTGGGTATACATGGGAAGTTATTCACTTTTCCAGTATGCCTTTTTGTGGTGTAAACTGATATACCAATGTTAATCCTTTGTGCAATGAAACTTTCTACATATAAAATCATTAGATATTCGTCAGCTTGACAATCTTGTGAAACAATGGTCTTCTGAGAAGTCTCAGGTAATATCAAATCGATATATAATCATTTATCTATCATTTATAGTGTTTAAGTAAGTAAATTTTTTTGTATAGAAAATTACTACCACAAATAAGGTTAATAGGTCAAAAAAATAAATGCATCATACTATAAGATCCAAACCATGGAGTTGTTATAGGAAGGAAATGGTATCACCTTTCACTTTTTATTTATTTTCAATGAGTTATAAATAAGAAATTGTCTAGTTAGTAGTAACAATCCTATTATTTAATTTATGAAATAAAACTACGGAAGGGGAGCCAACTCAAAAAGAATTTTTGAAGAAAGTATATGAGAACAACCCATTAGTGGTAATTTATTCAATATTTTAAATCAATAGTATATTAAATTTTCAAATAGAAATAGTCTAATTTGTACATTGACTTTGTTCAAATAATGACAGGACGAGACAACTAATATTGTTGAAAATGAAGTTACAAATGGTGAAGTAACTGATCCAATACAAATTGATGAGGTGACATGTCATACTTTTTTGCATGTAGTCAACCCCATAAAAAAGAATAGAGTTCGTGGTATTGGACTTGGACATGCCACGGAAGGGAATACTGGGAAAGCCGCCGAAATTCGGTATGAAATGTTATTGAGAGAAAGTATTGCAAAAGATGTAAGTAATTTAATGAATTTGTAAGTATCATATGATATTGCAATTATTGTCTTCTAAAAATACATTTCATTGTAGGATAAATTAAAAGAGGCTACTAAAGAAATGAAAAATATGCAAAAATCTTAGTCCCAATTTATAATATGGGTGCGGTAAAATCAGATTATTTGATGGCAATAATAGAGTATCAGATCAAACTCATTTATTCATGTCAAAAATTACATTTTGTTCATATGTCAACTCATTATTGATAAAGTTTAAATTGAATTGACTTGGGAGTAGTTGGACACTCCATATGAGACTTAAGAGATATTTATATATATGGATAAAGTTTAAATTTAATTGACTTGAGAGTAGTTGGACAAATGTGAGTTTAATAGAATCTATAATAGGTACAATCCTCACTTCAGAATCTTGACTTTCATTTTCTTCAATAATATTTCCATGGGTACACACATAGACAATCTTGTTATTTGATAGGAAATATAATCTTGACCTTTTTGTGACAGCTTTGTGAGGACATGGGTGCTTAGAACCAGATAATGGGCAACCAATGCTTTTGGAGAAAGGCCGCATCAGATTTGAGCATGTAAGAAGCTATACATGTGTCTTATTATATTATAGAGACAGTTCTATAGGTATTTCATTGCCTCATATACTATTTTAATGATTCTGAAAAAAATGTTGCTACTACTAAAATGTATTTATAAAGGGTGTCTTGGTTTTATAATGTGTGCGTAACAAAGAAGAATTAGCATCTAGTCTAGTTCATCACTAAATTTATTTTAATTTCTTTCAGTAAAATAAAGTTGTCTCCCCTCATTAAAAAACTTTAGAATAGGAGTGAAACAGTGTTGCCACTTTTTCCGTCTCTTAATCTTTCTTAAGCTTGGCCATCAGTAAATGTATCAGTCAATCACTGCAAGTCTGTAATGCACTGATGTCATAGCAACCAGTGCCTTGAAGCCACACCAAGAACAGAGTTCTAGATATACCTTCTATTATTTAATTGGAACCATATATTATTCTAGGCAGCAAGCATCCATAAAGTTTTACCTCTTGGTTGTAGTGCCCCTACAAAAAATCTAGAACTATTCACAAACTCATGATTTGAATTACATAATAATTCTTCACTTGTTGTCTTGTAAATGTAATTTTGAATTGTTTAGTGCCTTCGTTATTTGATGACAAATGGGCATGTCAAGAACTTATAGTGACTTAAGCTTTAGCATGCTTTCGTTTCTCCTCTTTCTTTAATTGAAACTATGCAATGTGGCAATGCGTGGACTTTGAGAAAAAATGAAGTAGACGAATATTGTGGCATATGCTCTCTACATCTCTTCTTATCGTTGTTGCAAAAAAAATACTATGCATATGTAAATTATAATACTTATTGTATTTTAAAAAAAATACTCATAAAGGAGTTGTAGGCGCCCACTGCGTCAAACCCACCGTCTATCTGCCTTGTCAAGAATGAGTATTGTGTTATCTGGATACAGTGTCATGTGAGTATAATACGTATTTGAAAAGTCAATGAAAAGAACTTAAATAAGGTATTAATAAAAATTAGCGAAGAAGTTTTATACTAACTAACTGTTTTGATGCGTATCCATAGAATTTCATATGGTTTTAGTCAGCTTGAGTTTTGTAAGTTAATGTTAACTGCAACAAAAAATATTTCCTGGTGAGTTTTGGTAGTCAATTTAATAGTCTCATTTAAACTTTCAAACTTTTCGCACAGTATTATTTTGTCTGAATGTCCCTGACCAATTAAAGTTTCACTTTCCCAATTGTTGAAGTGGATAAAGCTTACTGAAATATTTTGAAAATTGGGACCGCTCTAGGCACTGTCATTCTATTAAACTTTTTAAGGCAGGTCATGGTAGAGTCAGTGTCTTGCAAGGCAAGATCCATTTTTTTTAATTTGTTAACAATTCTTTCTACTCTTTGTAGTTACGCAGCCACCAAATTCACAGTTTTGGCCTATGGTTATAATATATTTTTCATATTGATGGATTAGCAACACTGATTTTGTTTCTCTAGAATGACTTTGCTTGTTTTCTTTGAATGTATATTACATGGCATGCTACATACATGCAACGTGCAAAATGCTATTGTGAAATGATCCTCGATATTTTTAGAGTTGATTAGGCATCACTTGCAAACAAATGGATCATGGGCGCTATGGTCTGCAGCAAAGATGGGATCGTAACAACGTAAATGCAGTTTTCTACTTTGTTAGTTGTCCAGGAGGATTACCACAAAACGTGGGGCTTGAGTACATCTTTGTTTGTAGACAGGAAGTACCATCTAATCGTATACTAACCACAAATAGTAGCCATCTAGATTTGGATAGCAAATGGATTTCACATCCCCGTCCTGTTGACATGCTTCTGACATTCTTATCTAGTTGAATCTACAGGCTTTGGAGGGGTATGGTATTCCAAGTGAAGTTGATCTCAGGTAAATTAGTATTATTTTTTTCTTGATTGGCTACAACTTTCTCACTATGTTAGTCCCCCTTTATATTATTTTTAGGGCCTTTGTTGATTAGAAAATGATCATGTTTGAAATTAATCAGTGGCACTGTTTTTTTTCCTTGTTGCACATATAAACCTATGCATTGATATTTTGTCGTGTTTTCCTTTGTGTAGCTTTGGTATCATCACAATATTTCTAAACTTTTGCAGATTGAGCGGATCATATAGGGGTAGAAGTCTTCTAGATGAACAATTTTTAGGTGATGATATCCATCCTAAAGGTGCTCTATCCCATGATTTACATGAGAGGGACGTCTATTCACATCATGTTTGGCCTCCTCTGGCAAGCCACTATCATGGCTTTCCCTATCATACACTTGGCGTTTTCCTAGCATGCACAACAACGTGCCATAACAACTTGCCTTTTTATTACCATGCAGTCTATAGCAGGGTATGTGGTGAGTCTGGTGACAAAGATAGCTTAATCTTCTGATTCCATGAGATGATGATCTCAAACGCACTGCTAATAAATGGTCGGCTCTTGTCAATGCTTAAGTTCTCCATTCTCCTATTGATTTTCACCAATTGAAACTTGATATAGTGGTAGTGGTTCTAATGAATCAATGACTTTGAGTGACGTGACTTTAGCGTATGAGATACACACGATAGGATTTCTAAAAGACTTGACAAAGCATACATTGATCCTTTTCTTGGAACAGATTACGCCCACGAGGCTGACATATATCTTGGTGGATCCCGAGATGTTGGTGATTATCCGGGAATAGCTGGTTACCAAAATGTTGACAACTACTGTGATGTTGGTAAGGAACAATGCTCTAATTATTACCATGAGGATGGTTGGCAATGTTTAGTCTACCTATATCAGGAAAATTGGCACTAGCAAAAGCAGCTGAACATGACCCATCATGTACTGAAGATGCCATACACACTAAACAACTGCAGCAAGTGTAGTAGAAACATAGAGCTGTTAAAAAACTTATACAGTCTCTGCTTGTCTGGATAGGAAGAGGTCATCCACAAGTTGGTGATCTTGAGCCTGCACTTTTCATCCTTGGTTTTAAGTCTTCTGACAATGATTTCTCTTTCCAGGGTTTAGGCACTCTTCTAACTATAATTGGTTTTGTGTTTCCAAGTTTATTGGTGTGCTATCAGGGTTTAAGCACTCTTATATATGGAGAGGGTTACTTCTAGATGGATGAGAAAACCCAATGATTGGAAAGGATGGTCCAAAAAGTAAAGATCACCGATATCTCATTGAATGCAAATAAATTGGCTCTAAGTCAGTCTTTGATGGCTACTACTGGAATCATTACCCAAGAAATTTGTTGGAGATGGTAATAATTACCTTCTCATCGAAGATTATTGGAGGAAATATGTTCATAAGAACTACGATTCCTCTCAACATTCTCAAAGATGGTCTTTGTCTAAATGAGTGATAAAGTCAAAATGTAGATATATATTTATATTGAAATTTGTATCGATTAAGGGAAAAGGTCCATGTCCTTCCCTATGTGATGAACAATTTTTATATGTGAAATAAAAAGAAATGTTTCAAAAGAGTGATTTGTTATATTTGATGTGTCTTATTAACTAAATTAGTTTATTAAAATATCATTTGGGCCTGATAAAATCCACGAATATATCACTTCATGAAATATAAGAAGGCTAAAACCACATTGACAAACAAATAAACGTACATCACAATTGTAATTCATGAGAAATTAAGTATATTTGTGAAGGCCCTAGAACCTCATTGAAAGTTGTGAAATTATCCTTCACAAATGTATTTGGGAGGCCTGGGAAGTCTTTTTGTGAAGGTCAAATAGTCCTTCAAAATAGTATTTGTGAAGGATAGAGTCTCTCATCAAATTATTTGTGAAGAAGCTTTTAGAGTAGGACTTTTTGTGAAGGAATGCCCTTCAACCGATTTTTTTTGAAGGAATTAATGTACATTTTTGAAGGAATCATCCTTCATAAATAGCCAGTTTTCTTGTAGTGTTTGCACAGTCTGCTGCTCCAACCGATCGGCTCAAGAGTTGAACTGATCAGCTCAGGTTGGTGAACCGATCGACTCATGTGATGAACCGATCGGCTCAAGACAAGATGAGATGACCATTTCAAGAGTTGAACCGATCGGCTCAACTGGTCCAACTGAGATCGTTTGGAAAATGAGAAGACTATTTTGCAAATACAATTTGTTTCACTTGTACAAATTCGATTTGGACAAGGATTAATATTTGATTAATCGGAGATAAATTTGAAAGTCAATTTGAGTTGGATCAGGACCATGAACCGATCATCTCAGAAGTGAACCGATCGGCTCAGGTTCCCCAACCGATCTGTTGAGGTGTGAACCGATCAGCTCAACTCCCCAACTGACTGTTTCATGCATGAAACGATCGGTTCAGGTGGCACAATTGGTTGTTTTGTGGAAAATTTTGAACCCTTCTACTCCTGCATTAATTCCGCATTGCCCGGGTAGAGAAACATGTCCCATGACCCTCCTATATATATAGGGGTAGTGGGGGCTCCTCATGACAACAACTCAGTGTACCAGTTGCTCTGTAAAGTTGTCGTTCTCTCTGGTTTTGGTAACCGAGAGAGAGCTCGAGCAAGTGCTATCCTATAAGGGAGGCACAACAAGGGAAAGACAACTACAGAAAGCGACTGGTGGAAGGAGAGTGTATCAGTGACTAGTACACTGACAGGAGGGTGCGACTCCTTATGATTCTTTATGGGACAAGGAGATCGGAGTTCCAAGTGGTCTGTGTGGACTACTTTAGAGGCGGGATACTTTTGCCGCTCAGAGGACAACTATCAATCCCGACAGTCCGGGTGAGACCAGGAGCTACACAGACACTGTCCAAGACCGGAGGAGAAGACTGTGCAAGCCACGAGGTAACGTCGGCGAGCAAGTCTCGAGACAAGGTATGCCTCCACAAACCATCATTCCTATTGTATAGACGTTGACATGTTTCCTTTGTTCTGGGTTTGGGGAGGAGAATTTTTTTTGTTTCCTCCGCCTTCTCTGTCCTCCCATAAAACCCAACAGTGGTATCAGAGCCACGTCAACTGCTCTATACTTTAGGATTATCGATATGATCAATTTTGGTTTGTCACCTTTATTTATTGCATACGATGCGAACAAAATTGGCTTTATGCATGTCCAATCCTAAATCCATAAATCCCAATATACATATATGATATGTAATATTAATGCACTCGATACGCGTCGCCCTTAAATGAGTTTTGTAGTGGATGTATAGTGTGTTTATGGCCAATAAACCCTATATGTGTGCTTGGTTGTATGTGGTTGCTTGCATCTCATTCTGCGCACTGATTCCCTATCTCGTATTCATGATGTAACTCAAAATAATTCAAGATTTATTTCCTACCTTTGCTCCCCCCAAATGTAACTCGGGGTTTCCCAATTCAAATGTAAATAGGATAGATTTTATTTCATGTTATGTCAAAGAACGGTGGACCATCTGACGACGACTGAGATGATCGGTTCAATGCATGAACCAATTGGTTGGTGATCCAGATGACTGGTTCGTGGAGCAAGACGATCGGGTGGCGGCCAGGAGGAGATGCACGATGACCAGACGAACCGATCAGTTGGAGGAGCCAACTGATCGGCTGGTGGCACCCACCTGACCGGCCTGATGGTGAGCCGATCAATCATGGAGATGAGTTGATCAAACCCAGTAAAGGCAAAGCACAAAATTCAACTTGTACAAGTTGCATGTGATGTAGAACTAGATGACTGTGATTCCTCTTGGCTCGAGGAATCACATTAGGATGGCCATAATCATCGCTTTTATCGTTCTTCATGTTTTCTGTGGGATATAGCATGTATATGATACCTACTATGTATTGTGGTGATTGGATATGTATATGTACCTATAAAAACCAAATCCCTCATTAAATATTAAAGTTTTAGATGCCTTCCAAATGCGACACACGTGAAAAGCTTGATCGGCCTAGTGTGGGCATGCCCTAGCGTGGTGCACCATCTATCTCGTGGAAGCGTGAAGGATGGATATGTGGGTCTGCCCTAGCAGGGTACATATTCATCGTGTTGGCTTTGGGTCGGACTTAACAAGGTGACCTAAATAGGATCTAGCACCTTGAAGCATGGAGGTGATCATGGCAAGGAGTTGCATATGACATCTTTCAAGAGTTGCATATGATGCAATTGGCAAAAGTTGCCTACTTGGAAGATCTAAGTTGTGGGTGACAGCCCTAGCTGGTCCATGACTCAGTGGATTTCAGGATCTTGACCCACTAGAAGATTGTATGTTGCAATCTTCCAAATTGATGCTGAGGGCTATCAATTTGAACAAAATAGTGGGAGCGGTAATTACTTAAATTCCTAATTATATCATCAAAACTTTTTAAATCAATCAAATAAGTCAAAATTGAGATTTTGGACTAAATTGCATATATTTCCTTTTGTAGTACAAATGACGACAAACAACAATCACTTTTCGTTGTGATCGTTCCTTGAGAATGAAAAGCTAAATGAGACTAACTTCCATGACTGGTTTAGGACATTGAGAATTGTTCTCACTCAAGAGCGAAAGCTCTATGTCCTGGATACTCCAGTTCCACAGGAACCTGCTCCTACCGCACCAAAGGCAGAAAGGGATGCTTATAAGAAGCATTCTAATGATGACATTGATGCAAAGTGCTTGATGTTGTGCTCCATGAACCACGAGTTGCAGAGACAACATGAGAACATGGGTGTCATTGAGATGATTCAATATCTCAAGAACATGTATGAAGATCAAGCACGACAAGAGAGATATGATGTCTCTAGGGTGTTGTTCAAGTGTGTCATGACAGAAGGAGATCCAGTTGGTCCTCACACACTCAAGATGATTGGGTATGTGGAGAACCTGATGAGACTGGGATTTCCACTGAGCCAAGAGTTGGCTACTGACATGATACTACAATCATTGCCAGAATCCTACAGTCAGTTTGTGATGAACTACAACATGAACAACTTTGACAAGCCATTGACAGAGTTGTTGGGCATGTTGAGGACAGCTGAGACACAAATGAAGAAGGACAAGCCTAAGTCTGTGATGATGATCAGTGACAAGAAATGCAAGTCCAAGCGCAAGGGCAAGGGAAAAGCTAAGAAAGGTTCTGATGCTAGCCAGCAGCCCAAGTCGTCTTCAACTCTCAAGTCCAAGGGAGGCGTGACCAAGAGAGGCAATCACCACCATTGTCAAAATCCAAGACATTGGAAAAGGAATTGTCCACTCTATTTGGAAGAACTAAAGAAGGAGGAGGCGACAGACATCTCCACCTAAAGGTGTCATGAAATAAACTTATAACACTTTTGAGGTATATGATACCAAGATGTAAAGTGTAAAGCACTCAATATACGGGGCAAGTGTTTCCTCCATAGATAGGAGTACTTTAGTTTATTTTCAGCCTTGAAGGCATGTAATAGAGTTATGAACTGCTATTTCATATTTGCCAAAGGATAGAAACACTTTATTTTGCATATTGTATGACAATGATAGCAATTATTAAAGTTGATGTTTCAATTCCAAAAGATATGATCTTTATGGCAATGCCTTGTTTATCTTGTGGTACTTGGTATGCATAAGATAAAATGATACCTGAAAGCTATTGATAACTCAAATAATCAAATTAGCATTAAATCATGAGAAATTCATTTCTAGTTTCCATATGATGGATAAGCTAGACTCTTTTGGTTAAAAAACCAGTAAGAGACATGAATCACTTAAACATGATTTATCGGTCTTCACTAATGGTAGTGGGAGAATGATTATCTTATTAGGTATAATACATGTGATGTATTTACATACCTATTGGAGAAAATGCTAATACTTCAAACGGTGTTTAGAGAAATACCAAATATGAATATTTTGAAGTGTTCAAGAATATCATTGATGAAGTACGAATTTGGTAAAGTGTTAATTCTTGATGAGATCAATGAATGAAATACTTAAACCAAATGTTTGAGATCCTTATGAGTGATTATGATAGTGTATCATAGTGAACTCATGATTAAGGCATGGTGATGTCTGGATCAACAAGGAATCATACTCTAAAGAGTTAGAGGATGATTATCAAATAACTAATTTCTTCTTAAATAAAGAACACCCTACACTAATAAAGGACATTAGGAATCACAAAGGGTTGTGAGTTCTTATATCCTTGACAGATACACCTCGATTATCTATGTGATGAGTTAGTCATATGATGAATCAACTATCTAGATGAATATGAGGAATCAGATTTTGAGTTATGGTTTATGAACATTACATCCTAAATGAATTCCATGTGAACCATAAGGTATGACCTTGACGGTAGCACCCATTGGGATGAAATCCATATGTGCAAATGAGTCTTAAGTGTTAAGACACATGGATAACATTTTGAGAAGGATGATGCTTGTTGATTGTAACTTAGTGACTAAGAGATTTGGCATATGGATACTAAAAACCACATTCCTATGAGGAATAAGACAAGGATGTGTACGTGACACAACCTACAAGGTTTATGAATCCATTAATGGAAATGAAGTCTATAAGTTAAAATGGACTAATCAATGTGATTGATTGAGTGCAAGAAACTCAGAACTGTGATCTTTACTTTGATAATATAGTCAAAGGTTTGACTGATATGTCAAAAAAAGAGAGAGATATGTGATTTAGTGGGAGCGTATCCACATTCCATATGTTGATGTGAAATGGAAATGTTCTAGAATAGAAATCCAAAGTGGAAGTTATCTTTAGGGAAGATAGAGATGTTTCCTATGTGATAGGAATAGAGATCTATAGAGATAGTTCTCAAAAACCTCTTGACCTAAAAAGATAAAGCATACATTGGCAGTCTATACTGAAGGGTTCAGTGTGCATAGATTCAGTGGGATAAAACCTGTCCATGTTACATGGAGTTGGTATCCCAAGGCTAAGTGTCCAATTCTTATGAAGAATGGGAACACTAAGAATAGATATGGATCTATCATGTATGTAATCATCCCATTATCTTGCATGTATGGACATAGCAAGAATAAAGTGCATTTATCATCTTGTATGTAGGACATGACAATACGATATGCTCATCTTGATAACTCGTATGTGGGACATGACAAGTGGATGTCTGTCTAGTTCCAGTAAGGGTTACTGGAATACCAATAGAACTTGATAAGTACTTGAGAAGTACTAGTTCTATGGAAATAAGGAAGGGTTCACTGTAAAGAGTTATACTGATGCGAACTTCTGAAAAGGACAGAAAATAAATTGCAAAATATATACAAGATATATAAAAGTGAATGTTTGTTGATAAATGGAAATGTTCCAATAAAGTCATTTAAAAGGAAAAGTTGAGTATCTATGTGTTAGAGAACATTAGTGGATACTATATGGATCTGGAACTTCATGAGATGAACTTATAGATATTCTAGTCATTGATGACAAGTTAAGAGTGATTGGTCATGCAATGTGGCTAAATGTTAGTAAAGGAATACTAGATCGCATATTACGGCAACTCCATTTCATACGTATGACGTACAATGAAGAGATGAGAGACATGCAGTTAATACTGACTTTGGCAAGGTGTTGCCATAACTCACTATGTTAGCGCTAGCACACAGTAACATGTGGGACATGTTTGAAGATCAATATGAATATGATTCAAGGGTTATTTTCTCAATTTACAAGTGGGAGTCTGTTGGTATGTATGCCCTGAGAGCCAATCATGGGATGATTTGTGGGATACATTAAGATTGATTTGATAAACATCAAAGGCAAGCTTCCAATTCTTTCTGGTTCAGTCATATGAGATAATGATAGAACAGATTGAATGTCTAGAGAATGACAGTACTCAATGACGTATGCCTTCAGGTTCAGGACTTGAACGATGATATCATACGGATGCTAAGAGTTTGTACATTCTTATTATGTCCCTAGTCAGATGTCATTGTGGAAGGTAGATAGACAACAATGACACATAAGACAAGATTGTGGTGTTGGTTGATGACAGAATCTCATAAGTCATGATATGGAGATATCAAACCAAACACATAGGTACTTGTTAGAGAACAAGTATACCAGACAGACCCACCATGAGTTTGACACATGAAACCATGACATGGTAGTCATAGTCAGTTCTCACAGTGATGGTGGTGAGTGTGATTCTTAGACTTGAAATCACTACACTCAACACATGTCGTTGGGTACACCTTGACATCATCAAATGCAGTCTTGAAACATGGATTGTTATAAAGGTGATGATTGGGTGGCTTTGACACATGGGGCTTTTGAGGGGTGAGTGATAGATATGGGATTTTTCCCTCCTGAGTGAGTTTGATATCCATGGCCACTTGATGAGTAGGATTGAGATAGGAATACACACACATGTGTGAATCAGTATGTGATATTGATGTCATACATATCTCCTCCAATCTACTGTGAGATCAAGAAAGTGAATGAACATTGACAGGATGATTGTTCCATGCCTTGAGTTTATTCAGGATATCAGGGACAAAGGAATTATACATTCCTTGTAACACCATTCACGGATTTTAGTATTGAAAGTTGTTCTCCAACTTTCTATTTCACTTGGGTAGAACTGATGTGCGACTAGGCACCGCTCTTTGCTTGTGAAGTCATAAGTGTTATGGACTTTCACCGCCAATGTGAAATGGACCTGCAGGGTCACACACATAGAATTTAACCTGGAAGAGGAGTTTATCCACAAACAATGGTTAGATTGATTACTAAAGGAGTTTAGTAGTTCAATTAAACACTCAATCAATTGATATCTCAGTATCATAGTGTTCAAGGTGTTGGACCGATTGATTAGAGTATCAGATTGATTGAAACTGCAATTGACTGATTTGCACAGTCTATTGCTTCAACCGACTGGCTCAAGAGTTGAACCGATCGGCTCAGGTTGGTGAACCGATCGGCTCATGTGATGAACCGATCGGCTCAAGACAAGATGAGATGACCGGTTCAAGAGTTGAACTGATCGGCTCAACTGGTCCAACCGAGATCGTTTGGAAAGTGAGAAGACTATTTTGCAAATACAATTTGTTTCACTTGTACAAATTCGATTTGGACAAGGATTAATATTTGATTAATCAGAGATAAATTTGAAAGTCAATTTGAATTGGATCAGGACCACGAACCGATCAACTCATAAGTGAATTGATTGGCTCAGGTGCCCCAACTGATCGGTTGAGGTGTGAACCGATCGGCTCAACTCCCCAACTGACTGTTTCATGCATGAAACGATCGGTTCAGGTGGCGCAGTTGGTTGTTTTGTGGAAAATTTCAAACCCGTCTACTCCAGCATTAATCCCGCATTGCCCGGGGTAGAGAACCTTGTCCCATGACCCTCCTATATATATAGGGGTAGTGGGGGCTTCTCAGGACAACAACTCAGTGCACCAGTCACTCTGTAAAGTTATCATTCTCTCTGGTTTTGGTAACCGAGAAATAGCTCGAGCAAGTGCTATCCGATAAGGGAGGCACATCAAGGGAAAGACAACTTGTTACAACCCCAATTTTGGGTTAATTTGCTGAGAAATGTAATTTCTCATAACAAAGATAAATGAACAAATAATGATGTCTTTTGTTGTGAATAAATGGGTTCATTTAAAATAGCCTTGTTGTTTGATTTGTGGGCTTTATTGTCTATTGGTCCCAATGACAAGGAAATGCAATTAATTAATGAATAAATGAATATTTGAGAAAAGAAAGAGGTAGAAACCTCTAGAAGGCAAATCCAAGGAAGGATTTCGTGCCTTTTGGGTTCCTTGGGTTCCAAGGAGTCCAAGGTTGTAAAAAGAAATCAATAAGAAAAGAAAAGATTAATTAAGTATTCCTTTATTAAGAAAGAAATTGAAAATATTGATGAAATATGGAAAATAAGTGAAAAGATGTATAATTGAGCAATCCGTGGTGGAATTTCGTATCCCAAGGATTCCTAATGATAAAAGGAATACCAATGAGGAAAATAAAAGAGAAATAAAGAGAAATCCTCAAAAAGAGCTATTTTAATAAGAAATAAACAAGATAATGAGAATAATGCATGTTGATACATTTAAGGATAATGAGTATTCCTTTAAAAGGAATTTCAAATTATTTGAGTGTCTTGGTGTCCAAGGATCCCCAATAAATAGGAAAGAGAGAGAAACTACCAAGATCGCAAAATAAAAGGATAAGGTGATACATTCTTAATGAATTTTGTGAATTTGATAAAAAGAAAGTATTTTCCTATTTAATGAAAAGAGGATTTCGTGCCAATGGCTTAAAAAGCAAGAATCAAGAGAGTAAGTGCGATAATTCTTGAAATCATATTATAAAAAAATGGAATATGAGAGAGAGAGAGAGAATGAGCTTCATGATGAAGGAATTCCTTTCCTATTAGGAAAAGCATCGTTTCCTTTGTGGACAAACATTCATGGGCCTGGGTACCCCTCTATATAAAGGGGTAGACCCCCTGGATCGAGTTTCAGAGAGATCCCACCCTCTTCCTCATCTTCTTCTTCTTCAACCCTGCTTCCATTCTAAACCTAACCCGAAGGGGTGGGGCGATCCCAGAACCAAAGAGAGTAGTTTGAGGGGTTGCGACGCTCCGACGACGTCAGGAAGAACCTGGGTGATCATCTGGTCGATCCTTTCCATCTGCACGATGCTTTTCGGTGTGCAACAGGTTGGCTAGGTTGCAGCCCTGGGGAGCTCGCTTCCGGCCATCATGGCCGCGTTTTGCTCGTGCCTCGAGGACACCAAGATGGGGCGGAGTTGGGGAGGCCATGGGCGGCCACCCCCGAGCCCTGAGGTGGGCAGGAAGGAGTCGCGTTGGGACTGTAGTCGGCTAGGGCGACGCAGAGGTTTTGCGTGAGGAAGAAGGAGGCGGATTTGGACCGTTTTGCCCTTCGCGGGCTAAAGGGTCGGCTAACTTAACCAGGGGTGCGATGGTCTTTTCGAAATATTTCCAAGTAACCAAGCAACGATTGCATGGCAAGGCCTACATGGCAGCCTGCTATTGGCCACAGTAAGTTATTTTTGCTAAATTCGTATCTCAATAACCGTAGCTCGGATAGACGCACATTATACATGAAACTTGCTCAGAAAATTGAGAGGAATCTAAATAAAATATAATTGGAGCTTGATTCCTTATGAAATTCTAAAAGTATATAGAGATACTATCTTTAATAGTTTAATCAATGAAAAACCCTAACCTTTGATGATTAATGAGTTAGAAAGGGTTAAATGAGTATATAAAGTTGATATTAGCCTGTTAATGATAAAAAGGATCATTAAGATTGGAAAAGGATGAATTTGCATGTAATTAGTTTAATGTCGAGTTTAATGTCCATGAATAATACTTTAATGAACCATGAAACCCTAATGTTGGTGAATTCGACTCTTAATGGCTTTAATTGACTAATCTTATGATTAAAGTGGAATATGTTGAATCTTAGCTATTGTGAGAATTAAAATCCCTAACTTGAGGAAAGATAACCTTAATGTAGTAATTAGGGTTTTCTCATGAATAAAGAATAGAATTAATGGTAAATCGGGTTCATATGTGATTTGAACCATAATGAGCTATGAATTGATGATAAATACATATAATGATATTGTCATGGATTAAAAGGATAAAAATAGAAGCTTTAATAAAAGAGAGGCTTCATGAGCTTAATTAATGGGTGATTATTCCTTTAATCCGGAATTGAAGATTAGATGTGGAAATAATTAGGGTTTGTGATCAATTGTGTTAAATTAGGGTTTAAAATAGTAAAAGATAAAAGGAAACCTTAATTGCAATGGAAACCCTAAAAGTGGTCTAGAAAGCCTAAGATGGAATCCAAGTCTAGCTTTAAAATATTCTGGATAAATTATAACACTTGGATGCCATGCATTAATTTCAGGATACTTGTTGATTGCTTGTTGCTTATTCTTTATCATTATTGCTTGGACAACAAGTTGCTCTGGATCAGGTATGTGGTTACGCTTATGACTACCCGAATTAGTTTTCCGGGATTTTATCGATGTTTCCGTCGTGGCTTGAATTAAACTGTTGGATGTATTTAATTCATGCAAAGTATAATGTGAATATGACTATCACATAAGAAATATACCTACTAGCTCAGATCCTAGTCCCCTCTGTAGCTTTATAGATTGACCTAGTAAATGGCTACCAATGAGGGTAGGTCCATCAGGTCATTACATGACTTAGTAAATGCCTACCAATGGGGTAGGTCCATCAAGTCATCATGAGTTAGGGATTGGTTTACCTTTGGATAGGACCATGCGACTCCATAACCCTAGGTATTGGCTACCTGTGTGGTAGGGCCATGGGGGTAAGGATCTGCCATATGAGAGAGGTGGTATCCATGTCCATTGTAGGGACGTTACAGAGAAAGGGGATAGGCAAGGATTGAGTAGTATTGCTTAAAACGTAATCTTGGTTGTTAAATGATATTTAGTTGATTACATCGTTAACATAGTTGCGCAATTATTGTTTCCCCCACATACCACCTTTGGCTGACTGACGTTTTGTTTGTCGGCGTTTTAGGTACAAATGAAAAGAACAAACAGTAAAGTGACATATGTGGAATTAAATGAGAAGTAACGTGCACAAGAGGATTAGTTAGATTAGCATCTTCAGGGATAGCAGATTAGAAATCCCAGATTTTAAAAGGTAAACAAAGTTTTATTTTATACCCGTTTTCAGTTTAGTTGGTAAAGTTTATTAATTATTACTGATTATTTGTCGAACCTTTGATCATGTTAATTGAATAACGGCTCTGACCTTCGGGTCTCCCTTAATTGGGGGTTACCGGGAGGCGGGGTCGTTACACAACTGCAGAAAGTGACTGGTGGCATGAGAGTGTGTCGGTGAATAGTACGCCAATAGGAGGGTGCGACTCCTTCCGATTCCTTGTGGGACAAGGAGATCGGAGTTCCAGGTGATCCGTGTGGACTACTTCAGAGGCGGGAGACTTCTGTCGCTCGGAGGACAACTGTCAATCCCGACAGTCCCGGTCAGACCATGAGCTGCACAGACACCGTCCAAGACCAGAGGAGAAAATCGCGCAAGCCGCGAGGTAACGTCTCCGAGTAAGCATTGGGACAAGGTATGCCTCCACAAACCATCCTTCCTATTATATAGACGTTGACGCGTTTCTTTTGTTCTGGGTTTGGGGAGTAGAAATTTTTTTGTTTCTGCTGCCTTCACTGTCCTCCCATAAAACCCAACAATGATACCCAAGAATGACACACTAGAACATCTTACTTCGGACTTCAGACTGATATCCACTGAGAATGTGGCTTTACGGATCTTGGCGAGATGCCTGAGCAACAGACTGGCCCCCATTATGCCATCAGTGATTACTGACTTCCAAGGTGCTTTTGTACATGGTAGAAACATCTCTAACCATATCAGGCTCACTCAGGAACTGGCCCATGACATTAAGCAGGGTACGCCCCACCCAAATGCCATTCTTAAGTACAATATGTCTAAAACATATGATCGTATTCATTGGGGCGCCCTTCGACTTGTTTTGGGGAAATTCAGCTTCTTCCCGGAGACCATTGATCTGTTGCTTAGTTTTTTCTAACACATGTGGACCACTGTTACAATTGGGGATTGTTCAGCATGTTTTTTCTCTATGCATAGAGGCCTAAAGCAGGGAAATGCTTTGTCACCTTTCCTATTTGTGTTGTTTGAAGAATTGCTTTGCAGGCAACTTAAAAGCCTGGCATATAGCTCCGTGGTAAACTATTATCTGACTAGAGGATCAGCGGTAGCCCCACCAGCATTGCTATACACCGATGATGTCCTGATCTTCTTCAATGCTGACTCGATATCTACAGGGAGGATAGTTGAAAATTTTAAAGCCTACGAACATGCGATGGGACAACAGATCAACCTCGACAAATTTGTGTCTGGTGGATAGCAATGACCCGATGGTGAGATCAAAAATTACTGATTTGTTTTTCTACCTAGGCGTCCCTATATGTATCGGCCGCAACAAGTTGAGCAAGTTTGAATATCTTATCTTAAAGATCAATGCTAAGGTAGCATCATGGAAGGTGAGGTTACTTTCATTTGCTGGAAGAAGACTTATGATGGCACATGTCCTCTCCTCTATCTCTCTCTATATGGCAGACACAGTGGGCATCCCGACAGGCATTTCCAAGAGAATGGAAGCTATAATGTCTCACTTTTTTGGGCAGATTGATCGAACCACCCCCGCAACGCCTGGGTTGCCTGGGATCGAGTCACTACTCCATCAATGGAAGGCGGGTTGGATCTGGTCTCCTTAACTGTTCTTGTGAAGGATTTAATGGCAAAGGCATGTTGGTAAATCAACTTGGGTACATCCTTGTGGGCACAGTTCTACAGAGCCAAATATGTGTCCACTCAGCTTAATAGATTTGGACGATACCCCCCAATGTTGAAATGTCTGCCTGAGCTTCCCCATACTTGAAAAAGGTGCGGAAGATGTTCCCAACGGTCTTCCCCCTATGCATATGGGTAGTGGGCAAAGGAGAGATATCATTTTGAAATGATAGATGGTGCGATACTCGCTTGTGGGAGCATCCAATCATAGAAGCAACACACAACTCGATTTCAGGGTCAAAGATTTCTGGTTGGAACGCATGGGTTGGGACTGGGATTCACTGGGATCCATGCTGGATGAAGATGGTTTGGCTCTCATCCGGAAGGTGGGGATGGAAATTTATCAGGAGGATGACAATATTATATGGTCTCCGGAGCAGAATGGCAGTTTCTCTCTTAAATATGCTAAGAGGATTATACAGCACATAGAGGAGGATCGATTCCCAAACATGAAATACATATGGAAGATGGATGTCCCCAAAGCCAGTGCAATCATCTAGAAGATAGTTAGAAAAACAATACCTACATATGAAAATATCCGCAGGTGCCACATTCCGATGATATCTATGCGTATGTGATGTGAACAACCCCAATGCAAGACTGTGGAGCATCTGTTTCGACATAGCCTATGGGTGAGCCAATTTTGGATGAGATTTTCACTCCTGACTGGCTTAGAGGCACCAGTGAATATCCCCTCCCTTCTGATACTTTGTAGTGTCTACCAATCTAACTCAGCTAAATCTTAGATGTGGCGAGTAGGATGGTGCTTCTCATACCATGGTGTTTATGGAGAATGAGATGTACTAAGCGGTTTGATGGCAAGGCTGTAAGTTCTGAAGCTTAATGGAGGTTCCTGGTCACTCAGCTTAATGCCATGATGGCACGCCGGAGATTTTTAGTAGGATTGAGGAGCTGTATTTCTATGAACAGATGCATACTTTCCATTTTGTTGATCCTAAACAAAGACTTTGACATTTACGATTAGTCAGTTGGGGCCGTTCGGATGTATCAAATCTAAAGATGAATATTAACAAAGCAGAGACAGTAATGGACATATGAGATGTTGGGTGGCGGGTGTAGTTCGCAAGTCTCATGTATTCCTCTACCTCGCATTTAGGGTCTGGCTCAAGGCCGATGAATGCACGACGCCATACACTCTCTCATGTGTGGTTGGACTTAAGATAGCGGATGATCAAATTTTGAATAGGCAAAAAAACCTAAATGGCACATTTGTCAATTTTAATTATCTAAATGGCACATTCTTGAACTTATTGCCCAAAATGGCACATTTTGGAGCAATACGTCCCCTGCTGGGACGCATTGCTCTCCCGCGAGGCAATACGTCCCGGCCTGGACGCATTGATCCCACAAGAGGGCAATGCGTCCCGAGAAGTGACGCATTGCTCTGTTGTGGGACCAATGCGTCCCCCGCCGGGACGCATTGCTCCAATACGTCCCAACAGGAGACGCATTGGTCCTACAACAGAACAATGTGTCCCGGACCGGGACGCATTGTCCTTCTGTGGGACCAATGCGTCTCCTGCTGGGACGCATTGCTCAATGAGTCTCCATACAGGATGCATTGGAGCAATGCGTCCCCATGCAGGACACATTGCTTTTTTTAATCATATTTTTGCAGTCACTGATATTGTTTCATGGTTATTGATATGTATATTAACAATATTGATTATATTTATATATTTATAATTCGTTCACTTATATTTGGATGTCTATAATATACTCAATTATTATAAATTTGTCAATTTCAATAGGTGGTAACATGCATATGGAATATATAAGTGTATTGCAACCAACACTGGTTGGTTCTTAATTGATTATATAATACGAACTTAATCCAAAAAAATGAGATAGCAATTAAAAACAAGGTTAAAACATGAACCAACATTACGAGAAAATAATACACAACAAAACAATATGATAGATCCACAACAACATGATCCAAAATGAACCAATGTGATATCATAATATGATAGATCCACATACAATAGATGTCCTCACAAAGGCATACATACAAAACTGTACAATATATAAAAAAACTAAGTATGTCGTCCTCTCCCACGACGTCCTCGCCCACGTCCCTCTACATCAGGATCCTCTGTACCGATGTCATCTGGAGACGGCTGAACTGGGGACAACTGCGTAGGAGGCTGCTGGCGAGCATCAGGGAAGAAATGAAAAGGTGGAGGTGGGGTGAGGGGTCTAGGAAAACCAGGATAGGATGCATCAGGTGGGGTGCATCCTGAGAAATCAAACGGAGTAGGTGAATATGTGACATAAGATGGTGGTCGGCTCTCGGGAATAATTGTTGGTGGGAATGGAGTGTATGGAGTAGAAGAAGAACTTGCTCCATGGTATGATGGTGGTTGAGGTGGGGTGATGAATGAGAAATATGAAGCAGCTCCTGAAAAATATGGCCCTGTCGGTCCCCATGACATGAACTGAGAAGTGGGAGTGGGAGTGGGCTCAACAGTAGGAGTAGGAGTAGGAGTAGGAGTAGGAGTAGGAGTAGGAGTGGGCTCAGGGGCTGTGGTATGAGTGGGTATGGGATCCCACGGCCGAGCATAGTCTGAAAGACTATCAAAGTAACTCCCCTGGATGTTATAGATGTTGTCTCTGATCTGTGCAGGGGCGTGCTCTACTGCCGCTCGGATCGCCACCTGTGTTTGTACCTGTAAAATAAAGTATGTACACATAATAAAGACCAATTACATATATTACAAATAACAAAGATAAATAATAACAATTTGTTAAAGAAAATAATAATGATACTCACAAATTCCTGCTGACGATAACTTTGCGGGTAGTATATGCTTGGAGGCATAGTTGGAGGGGGCACGATATATTGTGGATGATACCATGCATAGTGAACCTGAGGAATGAAGACTGTATCAGTTAGTGGAGCGGGAACTAAGCTCTCACGTCTGTTGTTCAACATCTGCACCTCCTGCCTATAATGAAGCATCCAATCCTCAGCCGCATGACCCCTCCCATCTATCCGGCTAAGCTTCGGCAACTCAAGAGTAGGTTGTACTTGAACAAAGCCGAACTGTCCAAGTACTCTGTCGGGAAAGTGCCACTCCACTATTATGTAGCACAACAGAGGCACTCGTGCCAACCAAATATCACTACCATCTCTACAAATGGCAGGCAATCTCTCGAGAACCTCAGCAGTGTAAGGAGTCAACTCTATCTGTTATTCATATAAACAACGTGTATCATATAAAATGGAGTAAATTGTAAATAAATAAAACTGAATTGTTCCACTGATAAAATGGAGTAAATTGTAAATAAAATGGAGTAAATTGTAAATAAATAAAACTAAATTGTAAATAAATACAACAGAGGTAAGCAAGTTATACCTGTGAGGGAAAAATCTGGTCAAATGCTGAATCGTAAAACTGAATTGTTCCCCTGATAGTTTGACTCCTTTGGACAAAGGTAGGCCACCTATTAAATTGACAAACTAAATTTAGATAAACGCCACATAATATTTCGACAAATAAAAAAATTAATTGTGTTGATCTTTAACCTGTAACCCAAGGGAACATCTTCTGGCCAATCATCCCAGCGCATTGCAATTGTACCTGGGCATCCAATTCCCAACCTCTCCCAACACCACAGCTGTAATAGGCACACACAACCTGATAGATGGGTTGTTCTCCTAGACCGGGTGGTTGCCTTATATAACTCCCTATATAAGAAAGCTAGAGTTGCAGCACCCCAAGATAGAGTGCCACAACGTTCAAAATCGAACACAAGAGGGAGGTACCTAACATGAACTCTATCCCCTGTACTATCTGGGATAAGGTAACTACCTAAGAAATATAAGAGATATGCCCTAGTATACCTTGTCCTCATTTCTACTTGTTGTTCTTCATCACCCACGGTAAGATCCATATCCTTGAAGGTCTCACACAACCAAATCAAGGAGATATGCCCCTTAGTCATCCCATCTGGTGCATCTCCTAAGAAATTCTCACAAAGGTGAGTCCATGTAGCCCTCATCTACACCTAAAGGATATGAAGCTATAACCGGTGGGCCATCAATCCTCAGGCCTAAAAGAACTGCAACATCCTGAAGAGTGACACTCATCTCAAAAGGGGGAAGCCTAAAAGTATTGCTAGAGTTGTCCCACCTGTTAACTAATGCAGTGATTAAAGTAGGGTCAAGGTGGATACATGGTAGCCTATGAACAAGCCCAAAACCAGCTATGGAAATATTGTCTAAAACATCCTGGTCAGAAATAGGCCATTGTGCCAACATAATGTGGTGCTGGGAGAGTCGGTAGGTTTGTTGTCTAGGAGCCATATCTATGAAAAGTGAAAATATTACATTAAATGAAAAGTGCAAATAGTGTACTACATTTAAGAATGTGAAGATTCTTCATTAGATAAGATGAAATTACAACATGAACAACATGAATTACATGAACAAACAATATAAAAATACATCATGAACTACATGAAATTACTGCATTTGATTCAGTATCTCATCTAGAGGTTCATAAAATGGCCACACTTGATGTACCACTCGATGTATCTCTGGATGTGATACAACTAACTGGTTTTTTACTTGTTCGTTGATTGGCATTGCTTTCTGTTTTGTGTGATCCCAATACCAACCAGGTAGCTCAAGAAGTTCTTCATACATGTGAAACATTTGCTTTAAAAATTGTCAATGAAATTTTGCTTGTTCTTTTGTCACTATAAATCCTAACTTGTTGTGCAACAAATCTGGTACGTCATTCCAGTCATCATCCAATAGAGTTTGATGAGCCATTTTCCCCTGTAGGCACTTCGTAGCTATTATTTGGATTAACTCTACGGACATATGAAATGTCCATGTCCTTCGATGAGCCATCTATAGAAAAACCATTATAAATTCATTGTTTTAGTGAAATTGAAATTGCAAACATTACATGACTTTAGTGAAATTGAAATTACAAACACTATATGAATTTAGTGAAATTGAAACTGCAAATATTACATCACTTGAGTAAATTGAAATTGCAAACATTACATAACCAACCATCATATGACATTAGGACAAGTGCATCTATTATGGCCCTTTCTGCCACACTTATGACAGTGATATGTATACTGATTTGGATCAACATCCATAGTTGAATGCCTTCTCTTTTTCTTTGGTCTTCCAGCTTGCCTTCGTTTCCTAGGGGGTAATAAGGGATAAATACCTCTACTTTCATCAAATTGAGGCCAATACCTCTTGTCGGGAATTCCACGAAATTCGGTTCTGTATGCATTTAGATAAGCCTCATTTGTATAATATGCACTCACAAGTGCATCAAGATCCCAATTGACAGAGTCTGCAACTACCCAAACATGAGAGCATGGAAAATGCCATTGTTGTGGAAAACCACAGATGCATTGACTGCCACCATTTGGACGCACTATTACTTGAAATTTATATCCATCCATGTCACCAACAAGCCATTCATCATTGTTCACACGGATGTGTATTGTCAATTTTTTTGCATCCTCTCGAACATTATAAAGCTTATCATGAACCTTAAAGGGCCATTTAAATCCATCGTGTGCACGTTTATTTGTGAGATTATGCCTATACATCCACATGGTCACATAGCGATAGTATGCGACAACAATTAACGCTTATATTGGCAAACCTCTAACACCTTTTAAGACTCCATTACACCCTTCAACATGATATGTAGTCAATGACCCATACCTGCAACCTATGTCATAGGCGAGAGCCCAATGTACTGGATTTTGGCCTAATAAATACGACTTCGCTGCTGGTTCTATGGTTTCTATAACAGTCATATGACGATCAAATTCATGTGTATCAGTTGTGGATCCCACCTTCCACATAAGGTCCCTCAACTCCTTGGACTTGAACTGCTTATGGAAGTTCTCCCGAAGATGTCGAAGATAATAACGATGTTGAGCCTAATGAAATTTTGATTGAAGGGCTGGAAAAATCCCACTCATTCGATCAGAAATAATACACAAGTATGTACGTCATGGAATGATTGGAATACAAGTTTGTAGAGAACCAAAGAACCACTCCCATGAGTCCTTATTTTCTTTCTCGACAACAGCAAAAGCAAGTGGAAATAGACCATTATCAGCATCTATGCCACATGCAAGCAGAAGTATGCCAGTATATTTTCCTGTTAAAAATGTGCCATCAACAGTAAGAACTGCCTACAATAGGCCCAACCCCTCACAACTAGACCAAATGCCCAAAACACCCGCTTGAATCTATGAGTGCCTTCAGTTTGAAGGGTATAATCATCAATAAGGTGGGCATATATAGTTCTTGGAATATATTGTGTCAGAGAAATCAGGAACGACAACAAACTATGATATGATGATTCCCAGTCTCCAAATATTTTACAAACAACCTTCCTCCTCGCTAGATATGCCTTCTTGTAAGATATATTGAGCCTTAGTTCAGCATTCACCTTGTCACGAATTTCTCGTGTCGACATATCCAATCGTGATACTAGGATTGGCATTATCATTCGAGCAATATAAGATGCTGTGAGTTGGTGATGATCATGATTCATAATAGTTAATTCACAATTGTGGCCTGCTTTACAACGTTTTATCTTCCACATGCCACCTGCTTTTTTGGACTGGCAAGCGGTCAATCTCCAAGGACATCGTTCATCATGAATACAAGAATTTTTAAGATGACGATTATTTGAGTGTAATGTACGGTACTGGACATTCTTTTGTACCGACCATTTTTGGAGTGTCTCAACCAGTACAACTTTAGATGCAAATAAAGCACCCTCATATATAGCAGCACTGGAAGGATTGTAATTGAGACGAAATTCATGACAAAAATCTTCCACCCAGTCATCATCTTGAAAAGCTTCATAGTTGGAATCAATGTGTTCATGTTGGGGCCATTGGTTGTCAAATATGGATGGAATATAACTCAATGCTGCAATAGAGTCAGGGAATGGATGTGTGTGCTCATCATCGGTTTTAGTCAATGACTCATCCTCAGGTGGTTCACTGTTATTACCACCTTCAATGTCATTATTGTTATCACCTTCATGATCACTATCATTATCACCTTCATGATCAATATCATTA
This sequence comes from Alisma plantago-aquatica, assembly GCA_963693085.1. Taxonomy (NCBI): domain Eukaryota; kingdom Viridiplantae; phylum Streptophyta; class Magnoliopsida; order Alismatales; family Alismataceae; genus Alisma; species Alisma plantago-aquatica. The sequence goes on from OY856415.1 coordinate 513,087,740, forward strand.
TCTCCCTCCTCAACCTCAACACCAATATTCTCAGTAGTAAGATTTTGAGAAAATTCAGGTGGTTGACTCCACTCAGCAGTTAAAATGCTAAGACTGAATTGAGGTGTAGGACTGAATTGAGGTGGTTGACTCCATTCAATAGTTGAATGACTTTGACAGAATTGAGGTGGTTGACTCCGAGAGAATTGAGATTGAAATTGATTCAATAGACTCATTAAACAAGGTTGTTGGTGGATATATGTTTTTTCAAGAAACACATCAATATAGGCATCAGTTGAAAATGATAACAAGGTTCTGTATGCATCATCATCATCAACTTGTATGAGCATATGATTTTCTCCAGGGAAAAGATAGGATATTTTGATAGAGAAGTGGTTGGGATTGATGTCAAGTGTTGTATAGATATATAATTTTAGTTCAGATAGGGTATTAATAAGTGAAATGTTTATGGGTCTAACAGATCGACTAGAATAAGACCCATCAGAGAGAAATTGCCCATCATATCGCATCTTCACAATTCGTGAATTTGAACTAGATGCCATGTTCCTATATTTTAGAATATTATATTAACATCAGAAAGAAATTCATATTTTATGACATTATATCAACATAAATTAATATTTTAGAGCAGTGACATCAATTTGGGATTAAATTTATTGGACTACTTAACAGTGAACAACAATTAAGAACAACAATTTTGCTATTTTTTCAGTAAAATTAACTAACATTTCATAACAACAATTTTGCTAATTTTTTAGTAACACTAACATTTCAAAATAACAATTTTGCAATTTCGAACAATAATTTTTCAGGTATTAAGTAGCCTTCAATTGTCATTTTCTACATCATTATTTCAGTAATGTGCAATTAAAAAGTAACAATACAATTATTTCAGTTGTAATATTTTGTACTAAAGTTAAGTTCATATTTTGAAAATTAAAATTTTGGTAGAATAAATACCTGAAATGGAGAGTTATGTGTTGACAATAGAAGAATAGAAGAAGCGAAAGAAGAAGCTCAAAATAGTCTCCGAGAAGTACAAAATATCAGCTCCAAGATCGCCCGAAATAAGCTAGAAATCACCCAAAGCAATAGCAATCCGAGAAAAAGCTCCAGAGCAATGAGAGTATGGAGCTAGATGAAGGAAATGAAGAATGGTGTGAGTTTGGGGGGTTATTTTCGGCCAATATATATAGGGGAGCAATGCGTCCCGGTTGGGGACGCATTGCGCCCACGTGGCACCGCCCGGCGCCGCGCGACGGCCCCAACGGCAAAATAGCCGTTGCCCTGGGAGCAATGCGTCCCTGTCCCGGACACATTACCCGCGTGGAAATTTCTAGCCGTTGGGCGTGACACATTGGTCCCACAAAGGGCAATGCGTCCCGAGCTGTGACGCATTGCACTCCTGTGGGGTCAATGTGTCCCCTACTAGGACGCATTGCTCTCCCGCGAGGCAATGCGTCCCGGCGGGGGACGCATTAGTCCCACAACAGAGCAATGTGTCACGGCTCGGGACGCATTGCCCTCCTGTGGGACCAATGCGTCCCCCGCTGGGACGCATTGCCTTGCGAGAGAGCAATGCGTCCCAGCAGGGGACGCATTGCTCCTGAAATGTGCCATTTTGGGCAATAAGTCCAAGAACGTGCCATTTAGGTAATTAAAATTGGCAAATGTGCCATTTAGGTTTTTTTGCCTTTTGAATATATCCATCATCGAGCTCAATGATAAACACACATATGGCATACTATGGCGACGAGCACATGAATTGTGGAAGATGACCATGATGGTGAGGGAAATTTGCAATGACCTGGAGGAGGCGGCGATCATAGGCAACCTTGTACCCAGAATTATTAACTCTGTCCCATATGAAATGGAATTTGGGCTAGCAACTGGGATGAACCCTTCATCTGCACTGACTCGTCTTGTCTGCCTATGAAGATTAGAGGGATGATGATTATGGAAAGGAAGGGCACTCCATACGTTACTGTGGATTGGAACGATTGCACCTGAAAGAGTTGTTTGTACATGGGGATTTTTTGTTTATCCGAGGTGTGTGTAGTTTTGTAGCTGGTTGGGGTGTTGAGTACCTTGATATTTTGCTTTGATGCTTTGTCTAGGTAGAACCTGCGTATTATAAGCGGGAGATGTATTGATTTTCGTGAATGGTTTTGCCTACAGGAGGGGTGTGGGATTAATATAATGACCCCTAGCTTTATTTTAAAAAAAAGTTACAAGTTTCATGGTGCGTCTTCATTCATTGATTATTGACATGGATCATTTATCATGTATCGTTGTCTTTGTAGGAATGTTCTACATACGCTAAATATGAAACACATCTTCTAATGGTTTTTCCGAAGGGTAGGAAGCCATTAGCTTCTTGCTCACATACCAATTGATATTCTAGTGGTGTGTACTAATGGACTTTCTAGTGACGTGTAATGATGGAGCTTTCATCATTGTGTGTTGATGGAGCATCGGGGTCTATATATTGATGTGGCGATTGGCCGACAAAGGTATTATGAACTCACAGATGATAAGATATTTTGACTGCTTTTATCTATTCTCTAGGGTTGTATATACCCCCATTGAATTCCTTTCTCACCTCACTTGTGCAGTATGAACCTCAAAGTATGTTGTTGTAGAGCAAGACACCATCAATTGATTGTAACTATTGAGAATTATACTTCCATCACTCTTCATCTCTAATGACATTTACCTATGTTCTCTTCTCTAAGAATGTGAGGAAATCCATTAGGTGGCTTTTGAGCCTAGATATGGGTAAATGAAACCTTGACCTTGTGATACTTTTATGATATTTTGGCTTCTTCTTATGTTCAATGTTAAATAGGTGGTTTTTTTTTGCTATAGAGTTTTATGCCTTATTCCACCCTCTCCATCCTTGGTTAGTTTTCTTCTGGTCATGAGTCGGCAGTAGTGGAGCACATTTGTGAGAATGAGCTTAACTCTTGGAGAGCTTGCCTTCCACATTAGAGTTTCTCATTAATGCTGAAGGTTAAAAGTTGGTGTGCAAAATCATGTGTGCCCTTGTTAGGCAAGTGATATAACCTTTGACTCATTTATTCCTTACTATATTCTTGCATTTAGAGATATTGTTGTTATACTTCTTTAAAATACTAATAGAGGTTTACTTGATGCACATTGATATTGGATTAATAAATCTATGGCCTACATCTCAGGGTTAAGTATCACAAATACCACCTCTTACATTAAAAGGTGGTTATCCATTACTTCTAGGTTAAGGTATAACCTATGATTACTTTAGAAGTTAAAGACTTCATCATTGCAATGTAATATGATATGCATGGATGTAATATGTTGATATATAAGATGCTTTTCCTGATGTGCACCTTAAGTGCATGCTTTTAGTTCTTTTGCTTCTGCTATGTTGTTGGAATGTGTAAAAATGGCTCCTTCCATTGAAAAGTAGGGTCCTAAAAATACTTATTTCTATTATCAATGAGTACCTATTGGTGCAATAATCGATGGTTTTCAAGGAACTTTTCATCCTTGATTATCGTGTAGGGTCAAATTATTTGGAATTCATTGATTTGACTAGGGGTTTTGTATACATACCTTTCCATGAAAATATAGACTCAGATGATTAGACATTTTTGTATGTTATGAAGTTATTACCGCATAACCACTATCTTACTTTTGTTATTTCTTCTTACACACATGTTGATTAGTATTATCTAATGATTGTAATCCATAATGATAAACATATGTTGTAGATCTATAAGTCTATAGATCTATTCCCCTAAGTCATTAGGGGAAGTAGTGAAACCACTAAATCATTTAGCAGTATCTGTTGTGGGAAAATGCTCAGAGTCCTATATTAGTGAATATATGGGGACACATAGGGGATTATACCCTATCATATTTATATAGTATTAGGAATCACTAAAGTCCAATGATCTAATGGAAATGTATGGAAGGTTGATTATGTGTGTTTGGAGTCATTAAGTATATACCTATGGTGGGCCTAAATTGTGGATATACGCTTTTAAGCATATATCCACAATGGACCATTCAGTGACCTCACTACCTTTTGGTTACCTCACTTCTACCCAAGGTACTGTGGGGAGATCTACATAATCCAAATATCCATAGATCATGTATAGATATCTACGGTGGCCTACGAGCATCTAACTAGTGTATTGGTATGCCTCAATTAGCCTAGGGTGTCCTATTTTGTATTTTTAGCTCATTTTCATTGGCACTTGGTTCAATTGGGATGCTAACCTTCATTGTCTTCATCATGGTTAGGGTTTTTGAATGGTTCTTTGTTGCTACAATCTTTATTCCTCACTATTGTGTTGTCTAGAAGGCATGGGAGTAGGTGCCTATAGCAGTATTGGGTTCCGATATGTCACTGACACCTGCTTCAATGAATTCATAGTCTATGTCAACTCATCCCACCCTTCCATAGTGTCAACAAAGAAAGGGTCAGTTCTTATATTAGATGTGGTGATGTTCTCGGTTAAGGATGAATCCTCATAGGATAGGATGAGTGATGTTGTTATTTATTGCCATCCTAAGAAACTTCACAGATATCCCTTGGAAGTGTAATTGTCAATTCTGATTATTTTTCCAATTGAGTTGTTAATTATCTGTAGAAGCTTGTTCTAGTAGAGATGGATGGGGAGAGTGATCCCATTCACACACAAGACTAGCTTTCAAGGGTTTTGGTCTAAGGGTTTGAAGTCTAGGTATGATGAATTACTTGGTTGGCGAGTTGTATGATGTAATATCCAAGTTCAAGGTCTATCATGTGGAACTATTCAATAGGCTCCCAGAGCATCTATATACGCCTCATGAGGGCTTTATAGATAAGCTTCAGGCCTATAACCTTTACCTCATGGCATATTCTAGGGATCGATTTAAGGCATAAATCTTGGTATGTATGCCCAGAGAGCCAGTCATACAATAATTGTAATGTGGCATCATGTACTTTATTTGATTAATAATAAAGACAATTTTCGTCTATACGTTTGCTCAATTATGAGATCATGATATAACATGATTTATGTCTAAATGAATGATATTACTGAATAATATATGTCTTTAGGTTGATGACCTAAATAATGAAATGATATGATGATAAGAGTATGTATACATTCTTGTCATGTCCCTAGTCGGATATGGTTGTGGAAGCAATAAATAGACAACAATTATACATAAGACTAGAATGTGTGTTGTCTGATGATAGAATCTCATTAGTCATGATATATGATATCAAGCCAAACACAAATGTACTTATTAGAAAATAGTGTACTGGAAAGACCCACCTTGAGAGTGATATATGGAAATCATTGAATGATAGTCAAAATCAGCTCCCATAGTGATAATGGTGACTGTGTCTCTTAGACTTGAAGTCACTACACTCATCACATGTCATTCAATGTACTTTAAAACCATTCAATCGTGAATAAGGGTCATCATAAAGGTGGTGCTCAGATACATTATAACACGCATGGATTGACTGTGAGTGATTAATATAGGATTTATCCCTTCTCTTAGAGTTGATATCTTAGACACTTGATAAGAGAGACTGAGAAACATATAGTCATACTCATGTGAATGAATATCTGATATGTGATCTTACATGCATTCCAGACAGTTTGCTCTAGTTCAAGGAACATGGATTGAATATTAAGAGGTTGACAATTCCATACATCAAGTTCAATTTTGATATTAGAGTGAAAGGAACTATACGATCACGATAACACTAATCATATATTTAGGTTGAAGTTGTTCTCCAACTTTCCAATTACTTGGGTAGCAATTATTGTGTGAGAACCTTTTACACTAAATGAGATTACTCAAAACATAAAACACAATCAATCACTAAATAATCACATACCCAAAAATATGGGTAAATTAAAACTGATTTCAACGTCAACACCCACTCAAAAACATTTGCATGAGAGACCAACATCTTTTACATCCATACTATGCCAAGAACTTGATACAAATTGTTCTATTGCCTTAGCCACAACATATATACACATGAGAACAATATTTGTATATACCACACAAACAAGCATTAATATGCTAACAAAAGTTTGATTCATTTGAAACACCATATACAAACTTTTCCTACCCGGACCTGAGAGTACAAGGACGACTCTAGGAAAAACTAGACATCTAATCAACTTTATCTAAGATTCATTACTATAGCTCCTCTTTGCTTCCACATGTTTTTTTTCATCACTTCCGATTACCTAAAAAAAATGTGGCGAACCACAAGGGTGAGACCCATGTCCTAGGAAGAGATATAACCTCCAATAATGGTTATTGATTACAACATTTTTAAGTAATTAAATAGTTAAGCAATTTAATCAGATATAACAAATAAGACCAACAATACTGATGATTAACAAAATACATAAAGGAGCAGATTATAACTATCATCATTAGCCAGACTATCATCCTTTATCTCGTTGACAATATAAGAAATTCAGTAGAATATGCATATCTAGCATCATGAGAAAGTCTAGTAACATGGAATCTCTATCATTATGAATAAGTCTAGCCACATAAGCATAGCTAAAAACTTTAGCATGTCTAATAGGTTGAACATATCAACATCATAAAAAGAGCTAACAACATAAGTACAACTATCTGCATAAGCATGATTAGTAGTATATGCATCTCTAGTTACAAAGCATGGCCAACAATATTAAACATAGCTAGCAACAACATCTTAACCGTCAATGTTAGTATATGTGACAACATAAGCATGTTTACAACATGAGCATAACTATGACATAAGCATATATATTATCTCATATTGTACTATACATGATCTCAATGAAAAGAAAACAAACAATGGTTTTCATCCAATATGATGTGTTGTGTATAACCGTAAACAGATATATCCACCCTCGGTCAGTATAGGTCTGCCACACTGACACATAAGGTCAAGATGCTAACAACCTAGTCCATCCTTTGTACAGGTCACGAAACTAGTGAAAGGAGGTGGGTACGCATACCCTACCATCTGAGGTACAACCGCAGTTTTCTTCCAATCTTGTCACATATATAATCACCGTGACACGACCAAAACCGTTCTCAATCACATCAGATGTATGAGGCATGACCATAGACAACATCCATAATATGCATTGTGGATGACAAGGATATATCCTCAACTTGCCACCCCCACATACTCAACAGTATGTGCTCCGAGTTTCCCTTAGGAATACTCATTTCACCATCTGGAAAATTCTGACACTCAGATGGATCTATGGCACATGGCACTACATGATTAGAGTTTCACTTGATTAGTTATGCCAGTTGGGTGAATTAAGGTTGCATCAAAAAAATGGACATAAAAACCCTAATTCATTCTAACAAGCATATAAATATCACAACTTCAAAAGATATAAAATGTGTGAAACATAATTTCTCATCTCATCATCACATGGTACTATTCACTTGTCATTCATGAGACCACACTAGTCATCATACTACCACAAGATATAAATCCTTTCCACTATATCACAGGGTATCAACCCTTATGAACACAAGAGGATTACAACTCATTCAGGGCTCAACCATGCCCAAAGGTCATTAAGACCATCATACTATTCCCTACAAGATCATCATTATCTTTGCATGCCTTATAACAAGGCTCAACAACATCACTTACATATAATACACCAGATCAGCACAATATTGCATTAATGAGCTAGGAGATATCCATAAACAATCATAGTAGGGTTATATTAACATTAAGAACATTCCTTTATTACATCAACATGCAAGGAATATAGATATGATTAACGTTCATCATATTCATAATGCACATGTTTTGTATAAGCAAGTATCAACCATGTGGCTATGACAACCACCAATTAACACATTAAGGTTATGCTCATGTCAAGGACATTATTTCACCATCATGCCATCATATAAGAATGTTAAACATGAATAATTATCTTTATCTATTTGCATTAGAGTTAGGTTCATAAGATAAATTATATTAATGTTACTAATCAACACTCATACCCAAACCCTAACTCACGACATCCCCATTGGATCATGGAAGCATAAGGTGAAGCATCACCATCACATTACATACCATTCTCAAGTATGAACCCACACATAAATCAAGGTGTAACCATTGGGTTATAGCATACTTGGGTTTCAACAATAGTAACAGAATACTCCATGGTTATATTAGTCATTCAAGGACTATTCATACCCAATTACCATTATTTAGTTAATTAAAGCTAGGTATAACAAGACTATACCTCATTAGGGTTATATATCAACACAATATGGTTATCATCCCTTCTATTCATATGAGAGAATAGGTAAGACTACCTTATTAAGGTAACCCTCTATTTGTTCCATCATCATTCAACCCATATCGCCATACCACAATGTCACCCAGAACCATTGGATGTTTAAAAGGTAAGACCATTGATTGTTTACAAAAGTAAACACCTTGGATAAACCAACTATGAAGTCTTTGATTTGTGCTATAGAAAGAGTCACCATCTAACCCTAGACATCCCTTGATTAACCACACAAAAAGTTCCATTGAGAGTAGGGTAAAACCCACAATCGACTGTTCATTTAAAATAAGCCATCCATTGTCAACAATAGCTCCTTAAGTTGATCATATAAAGGATATCATCTAAATCACATTATTAGGAACAACATATTACATTAGACATCATTCCACTTTATTGGAGGAATAAATAGTAGATATTGTCCATTGGGTCAAGTTCATATATTAAAACCATCAATTACAGTATAGGTCCGACCATTGCATCAAAGACCCAAGAAACCATTGGTCTAAGGCTTAATTGATGATACAACTACAATGCTTGACTCAACATAGGTTTTAGAGACCTGATCCACCATCATTAGTGACCATTAAATCACCATAGGTTGTTAGATCAACACTATATTCATTAATCAACATCAAATATTAAGCAAATGTTGTCATTGATTGATAACATTCGTAGGGTAATTAGCACAAAAAAAAAACATTAGTAGGGTACTTAATGGTTGATCATTAAACTTCTAATTGGTCCAAAACCTGACGTAAAGGGGTGACCGTAGGTTGTCACCATCATTTGAAACCCTTGATCACAACCATAAGTTGTTATGAAGACAACACCATAGGGTTGTTGCAATGGTACCATCATCAGATCATGATTTATAGAAGAAATCAGCTTTAAACCCTAAAATTGACCATTGTTTGATAGGTGCCTATCACCATAGGTTGTCAAAACAACCTGATCCAAGTCATATTATACCTTAGTAATAAAGTACAAATGATCACAGGAGCATATTGAACTGAAATCAGAACATGGAACATTATAAAAATCGAAATCCAAGTCAAGCATAGCTTTTTAGTGCATAAATCATCATTTTCAAGCAAGAACATGAGCTAGCAAGCTTATGGTAAGCAATAAACGTGGAGCAAGTTATAAAACTTGCCTCTAATGAGAATATGAAACCCCACACAGAATAAATATCGAACAGGTAGGGTAGAAAATCCAATCATAAGCTATGAATTCGTCCATCTAGCACCTTTCTTCATCAATTGAGCAAACCCTAAGCATAAGGAGCAACAAAGGTAGAGTTTTAGAGATTTAGAGCAATTTATACAATGGAACAGCATGGTTCCAACCTGGAGAAATCTAGGAGGAAGGATAAAAAAGAAATAGATGGAGGAAATAAGGGAATTCTTACACTTTTACGTCAGGATCACTAGAAGGAAGCTTTTCCAACCCTAAAATGAAGTCAATTTCAGCCTTAAAGTCTTTCTCCAAGAAGATCCCCACTTTCTTCTACCTTGGGAAGAAAAATTCACAGATGAATAGAGGGATAACGTGTTTGGGAGAAGGAGGGAGGTGGTGGGGAGAAAATGGCTCGTTTTGGTGCTTGGGGATAAGTATATGAACTTTAAGATAAAGAAAAAAGAAAAAGTTGAAATTCTAGTATCTATGCAAGTGTTTGTGGCCTTAATTTATTAAGAATATACAAGCATACACACAAGAAGATCCCCCACCATGTGTATATACCTCCTTAGATTTACTTTGTCAAATTTCCCAGCCAATCAAATAATTCATTAGTTGATAGCTACTAAAGGTAGCTCATCATAAAGGGGAAAACCCTAAAATACCCTTGGAGCAAACACATTCAAACAAAGGTTTAAATAGGTTCCCCATGGATAAAAAAGCTCAAGAATTATGATATAATATACAAGGAACATAATGCAAGTGATAAATTGTAAGGAAAACCTCTCAGTTGGGTAACTTGCAGAAAAGTCCAAAATGTGCATAAAATTGCATAACTTGCTCAAACAGTGTCCAAATCGGACCCAATTTGAAACTTAATCTTGTCTTATGATTTCAAAGCATATAACAAGGTTAGATTAGGGTTATAAGAATTCAATTATGATAATTAAGCTTGTTCAACTCATTAAGCAAGTTTAGGGGCCTTACAGATTGTTGCTAGATACCACTCATTGCTTGTGATGTCATAATTTGGTTTTGGAGAATCACTGTGCATGTAATTTGGGACCTATAGGATCACACACATAGGATGCACTTGGAATAGGAGTTTACTCATGAATAAGGTTTGACTTGATTGCTCAAGTGTTTCAGTAATCAACTTAAACAACATTAGCTGACAGTTGGCTTACTAGAGCGTTCAATCGACTGACTGGGAATGCGAATCGACTGACTCAAGTGTTGAGTTGACCGACTGCATGATCGATAACACTGGATCAAGGTTTGATGTTGACATCATATTGTGCATTGATCTTTGTATTGAAATCCAATATGTTTGAAAATAGGAAAACATTATAATCGACTGACTGGCACGTGAGTCGGCCAACTAGGAGTTGAGTCAACTGACTCATGTTTCACAACAGCAAATACTTCATGATGTTTGTCTCCACGTGTCCCTGAGTTTGTGGAAACCTTGACCCGCCGACTTCTACATAAAAAGGGGGTGGCAAGGCTCTCAAAACACTTATATGACAAGTCTTCCAATGTCAACGTTGTAATAATGTGAGAGCCAGAGGCATCTTACCCGTAAAAGAGAGGGATAGCCAAATGGGATAAAAGTCGATGCTAGCACATTGAAAATACAAGGGACAATTCCTTGTCGTCAGTTCTAATAGAATGACAAGAGTTCCCTGTGGTCTTTGCGGACTACGTAGATGTGTGGAGCTTGTTTCCATCACGCTAGGTGGAGGTCGTCAACCGCCATCATTGGTGCTACTCCATGAGGCCACCACCGACTACTCTCTGGATGTTTCTGAAGAAAGAAGCACATACTTACAAGGGTTGTCGATGGATTTGCTCTAGGACCATGTATATACCTTGCAACCTTCTTTCCCATTCATAGTTATTGGCAGGATTTTCTAGATATGGGGAATATGGCAAGAAATTTTTTATTTCTACTACCATCTCTAACACGATATTTCCCTATAGGCAAGACTTTTAGCGTCACAATGAAATTCCATAGAGTGTTGCTCCTATTAATAATGATATCTTTCATCTATAGTGTGTCGAGTGAGATGGGGTTTGGCATGCTAAGTCCTAATTGTCTAGCACTGATGGTTGCATCCATGAATGATATTTGAGGAGAAGTATTATCAGTGGTATGCATCTATACATCCATCACATGGTTCTCTAGTGGGTTGTTGTACTTGTGTGTCACCTCCTCAGTCAAGATGTTGCTCATGAAATCATCTGGCAGATGATCTTTCCTCCCATGCCCTTGATCACCATGTCCCCCTTGACCGTTGCCTCTCCCAAACCATAGATGTTGTAGCATCTCTTCATTTAGGATCATATATTCTATATATTAATATGTATCTATGATACCTACCTAGGGTTTGAAAATATTGATAATGTGGTTTGATGAATAGTAATGGTTATAAACTTTACCCTAAGTTATAATCAAACAACCTTGACATATACATGCTTGGTAACATATATTTATAGTGGTAAACCTAGATGGTTGTGATTAGTGTGGGTTAACATGTGATTAAAACATACGAAAGAGAAATCATTTTTTTTGCAATGGACATTTGTGGGCTTAAATGGGGTGGATAAGTTAAATATTAAAATTTGTGATAGATAATACAAAATAACCATGTTTGTAATTAGATAATGAAAATATGAGTTTAAATATTAAATTGTAATTATAATGTTGGTATATAATGATATGTATGAATATAAAGGGTTAAGCCCTAGTTTAGTTAGAACGTATAAGAGAATGTCCCATATCTAGATGTTAGTTGAACAATCTACTATTACCATACTAAGTATCATACTCGTCTATGTCTTGACTATCTACTATTACCATACTAAGTAGCAAACTCATCTACGTCCTGATTATTGGCATGTGATCAACTGGTTTTTACTAATGCAAAGTCCTCACAGTGTTCATCACTGCAACAATTGGACACTACATCGACATTGTGTAATTCTATTTTTGTTTTAGGTTTAGAATATTTTACATATCCCTCCGCATTTGTCACTACCCAAACTAGATTTTATATAAGTCTAGAAAGAAACTTCTAGCCCCTATTTGGTTCTGGATGCAATCCATATTTCTCCATGTCTTCTAGCACCACGTCAGCGTAACTCAGCCCGGGTTGGGAAAAATTTGTGTTTGGTTTGCGACCCCAATCGACCCCCATTTTGGGGTAATGGAATCCAATAATCTAGACAAACCCAGTCTGGGTAGAGGCGGGATTTGGAATCCAAGTCTGGGTCAGAGCCCCCGACCCCCGATTCCCCCACACCCCTCCCTCTCCCTCTTGCCCTCTCCCTCTCGACCCTCTCCCTCTCGTCCCTCTTCTTCGCTATAGTGTCCCCTCTCCCTCTACCTACTACTGGCTCCCTATTGGTTTGTGAGTTAAAGTGAGGTCTGCTACCTCGAGCAGCTCGCGGTTGGAGAGCAACAGACATCGGGAGGGACATACATGTGGTGATTCAATGCGGCCATCTGTGATCACCGGCCGACTAGGATAGCTACATCCTGGAAAAGCAAGGTACCCATGCCCTATTCTTCTGGCCATCGTCTATTGTCACTGTCTACCTGACTCAACTTGAGTAGTCATCGTCCCATCTTGTCGAAGCACATGTCAAACCCTAGCAAGGGCAAGCAGTGTCCGTGTTCATTCATATTCATTGCATTGTGCATCGAACTCCTTCACATCCACCTACACATCTTGGAGCAATTGTTCTCTGAAGTTGGTGCTCGTCCCTAGTATTCTGAAGGTGGGATCATCCCTAGTTCTCTGGCGGTGCTGCTCATTCCGGCGATTCTACAACTGCTGGTCATTGTCGACCACTTCTGAAAATGTTGCTGATGATGAATATTGTCTTCATTTTATTACTGAATCATATTGAATCATGGTGAAAAGGTTGGACTTCATCTTCTTCACGACAGTCTAACATATGGTGAGGCTCTTTGATGATCATGGTATAAGTACATGTAGTAATAGTTAGCTCTTAAATAGATGTTGCCAAATTATTTTATAGACTATGCTTAGGGATATGTTGTCTTATAAAGATATTAACTATTTTCTTGTATCGTCATTATTTCTTGATGAAACATTTCTTTGCCTCTAGTGTATTTCAAAAGTTTCCTTAATGATTTTTGTTCTTCAGTCTCCATGACTAGTTTGATTTAAAATTCTCAAATATATTGTGGTAACTTATGCTAATTAGTTCCTTAAATTCAACTAGACTTCATTACTTTGATATTGTCAGTGTATTTTGTAGACATTATAAACTAATAAAATACTTCCCATGGAGTCGATACTCACTGAAATGGGATATCAAAATGAGAATATGGAGGAAAGGATGAATGAGAATAACACCAATGTGGTGGCATTTATTTATCTTATGTATTTCATCACAACAAAGGTAAATAAGGTCGTCAATGTTGTGGAACCTCCTTCATATCCCAATAATTACCACTATTGAACAAGTTTCATCAATCTTATACAATCTAGGTAGTTGTATGGCACTCCATTATAAAATACAACATAACTTGTACATACATTTAAAAATCACTGTGTATTTATTAAAATAAATGGTGTCATACTGGATGTCATTTACTTGCAAATTATTAAATTCTCATAGAAAAAAATTCTAAGGCTTGTTATATAAATACATTTGTTCAAATTATAAATGATATTGATATAGGAAAGTTTTTTTTGAATTATTCAAAAAATATATGCTAGTCCTATGTAGGATTAATATCAATTTTCTTATAAGAATGGTGGAGTCAGATAAGTAAGAAATGTCATCATGTCAAATTCTATGCTAGATACAATTTCAAATGAGATGCAAAATTTAATGTAGAATCAATTGGGCATGAATAATAAAATATTAATATTATCCTATGCCTTTCTTTGACATATTAAACCATCAAGTCATGACATATATGTAAATAATTCAAATGCTTGAAAATTATTTCTGTACAAAAACTATCAATATGTGAGTAGCCAAAATACATTATTCAATGGTGTTATCTGCTATACCCTAGTTTTTTGAACAACAACAGTCATGTTGTTGAAAATGCTCATATTCACAAAAAATAACAAAGATACTTGATGTATCCAAAATCAAGAGACCAATCACATAGCAAATCAGACTCTTCTATTGTATCAATTAAGGAACCAATAGAACTTTGACAATTCAACACTGATGTTACTTTGTAGTCTAGAAAATGCTCCCTTGTTAAAAGAGGTGGATTACATAGTAGATCCTATGAAAATAACAAAAATTCTAAGGCTTGTGAACTACAAGCCTAGGAGATATAATACATATCTACAAGATATCTGACACATTCATTAAGGAATTCTATACCTATGCAAAAATAGGGCATTACATGGCCCGAATTCATAATTCAAATTGAGACCATAGGTATTAATGATACATGTGAAAGATAAAATAGGTACCGGATGATATATCCACACAATGGTTTATGTGCCATGATTTTGATTAATATATTCTTTGTAGGGCTCAACACTAAATTTAAACCTCTTATTAACGCAATTGTAGGAGGATTATTTGTAAATATGTTATATAAATACATTTTTTCAGATTATAAAAGATATTAATATAGGAATGTTTTCTTTGAATTATTCAAAAAAGATCTGCTAGTCCTATGTAGGTTTAGTATCAATTTTCTTCTAAGAACGGTGGAGTCAGTGAAGTAAGAAATGTCATCATGTTGAATTATATGCTGGATACATGTAGGCTTGATATCAAATTCTATGAGATGAAAAAAATATTATAGAATCAATTGGGCATGAATAATAAAATTAGACTCTTCTATTGTAAATCAGACTCTTATATTGTGTCAATTAAGGAACCAATATAACTTTGCCAATTCAATACTTATGTTAATTTGTAGTCTCTACTTTATTTTTGGGATCCCTATTGTAGCACTAATCACATGCACATCTACATAGGTTTAAAGGAAAAAAATATTATTGACCTTATGTTTGTCTTTTGGCATTACAATAGATGCATGGCCTGATTTTTGCAAGGGAAGATGTAAGATTTTATGACAGGAAAACATCTGATGCCAAATATAATTTTAGGTTCTACATCCAGTCTTTCTAGAACCATCTTATGTATAGTCTTGTCTCTAGTTCACGTAAATTGGAATCGTGTGTAACACAGATTCAATAATTCACATACATGGGTATCTTTCCTAAATATTCACATCCAACTGCTAGGTTTGGGATGGGCCCCAAATCAAATTCATTATTAGTAAAAGGATTACTATATTGTCATGGGTTGTACCTATTGAAAATCATACATGTTATATACTTATTATCACTATAAACATCCCTCACTATCATTATATATTGCAACACATACGCGAGTGTGTCTTCTGTAGACCCCAAGTTCTGTATTGTTTGGTCAAGAGAGTCTGACGACTCTCTAGTATCGGCATTGTAGAAGTAGTATGATGAAGGCAGGTGTATTGACGGCCAATTTACTAGGGATGCTTGGAGGGAAGCACTTCGTGATTTGCAAAATAGGATGGGGAAGATGCATTATTTGTTAGACCAGGTTAAAACTCGATGGAAGAACCTGAGGAGGGACTATGCTAGATTGAATCTTATCACCAACAAAAGTGGTGTCGGATGGGATGAGACTAGGAACAAGCCCACACTACCCGACACCCCTGAGTGGAGGGAGAGCCTTGTGGTATGTACAATAATCATACCCTGACCCCAAAAGTAATGTCCTACATTTACACTTAAATCTCCTAAAAACTTTTTTTATACTTAGGAAAACAAGGATCTTGCTAGGTTGATTAAGCGCCCCTTTCCCCACTACTAAAACATCGAGTTGATGGCAGGGAGGAACATTTCTAGAGGACACCATGCAATGTCTTCTACGAACAGAAAAATACCATCT
Organism: Alisma plantago-aquatica; assembly: GCA_963693085.1. Taxonomy (NCBI): domain Eukaryota; kingdom Viridiplantae; phylum Streptophyta; class Magnoliopsida; order Alismatales; family Alismataceae; genus Alisma; species Alisma plantago-aquatica. The sequence continues at coordinate 513,104,194 of OY856415.1, forward strand.
GACGTTGCCTCTGAGGATGAAGTTACTGTCAACTTAGATGCATCTAATACACCCATGAACATAGAAACCCCAGTAGGGGAACCAGACATAGGCACACCTAAGATGCAAAGTGAGGGTGACACTGGGGGAGGCATAATAGATACCTATGGTGTTGGGGGGATGACTCCTCCTATCCACAGACATAGAATGTGACCATCAATGTCACAAGAGTGATGTGTGCTTTCTAATGAAGTATTATCTGAATTCACACAGGTGTACGTAAAGGTGCACGAGTTAGCACTACTACAAAAAATGCTTTTTACAATGGGAGATAGACAATAGTTCTGATGATTGTGTTGTAGTTAAAATACTTAACACAACAAGTCTGCTTTTGTGTTGTATATTGTATATTTTATACAACACAAGTCATTTACAACATGCCAAACCCATTGTAGGATAGGGGGATACTACAACAAGGGCTAAAGTGTTGTAATAGGCTGTAGTATCACAACATAATCAAACCTGCTGTAAAAGATGTTAATTACACAACATATTATGACATGTTGCAATAGTCACATGTTGTAATAGACCATCATTACACAACACAGACTGACCCGTTGTAATATGTATTAATTAGACAACATGCCTTCACTTGTTGTATTTGGTACATGTTATAATAGACTACGATAATACAACATATTGAAACTCGTTATATATCAAGATTACACAACATAATCCAACCTGTTGTTATATATTATATTTACACAACATGTTGTGACCTGTTGTAATATCCACACATAACAAATCGTTGTAATAGACCACCATTACACCACATTAACTAACCCATTGTAATATACCATTATCACACAACATGTGATGACATGTTGTAATAGACCATAGTCACACAACACGCTATTACTAGTTGTTACATGCCAAGATTATACAACAGGCTCTGACTTGTTGTTATATAGCCGGAACCGAGCCGAACCCAATTTCTTATTAGAGAATTTTATCAGGAATATGTAATCTCATAATAATTTTTTCGTATAACATTATTATCAAATATAGATCCGAGTTCCTTTTGGGACATTTTTCACTATGGGTAGATGTTTTGACCCGGAACCGATCCCAATCCCAATATTATATAACATGAATTATAATCCGGAAATTAGATAAATATTTTTTATAAATTTATTATCAAATATAGGTCCAAATTTTGTTTTGAATCTAATTTTTTCAATCAGGACGTTCTCAATTGAGACACTAATCGAACAAAATCTAGTTTTGAATTTGGGACCGACTTGGGTCTGGATTTGGTCCAGATATTAGAGTTTTAAAACCCGACCGAACCGGCCGGTTCAACCGGTTGAACCATCACCTGGAAGGTGTGGCAGTTCGGGTGGGTTACAAACCCATTTTTAGGCATTAAAAAAAACCCGCCGACCCACCGAGTTGAACCACAAAAACCAGGACCGTTTTTGTAGATATTGGACGACACAACTTTGTACTAGTGATATTTTCTTTTGCCAATTGGTAACAATATGAATAAAATTCCAAGCATTCACTAAAAAATAGAGGGATTCACCCCCTCAAAGGCGGTCAAACCCACGAAAAAGGAACCCTCCAAACTGCATCCCCCAGTCACCCGTCGGTCCCCCAGGGCATGAACCCCCCACCCCCTGCCACCTCCTCCGCTTGCCCAGTAATTTCCTATATTTATGGTGTTTTGAAAGACTTATGAAGTATCTAATTAGAAATCAAGGCAAATATGTATCATGTTGACGTCTTTAGATTGGAGGTGCACTGATTCAAGTGACTAATGTCTGTTGCTTGGTCAAACGTGCTTCTAATGTCCTGCAACAATGTTTTAGCATTTGCAGCTAGGGTGCTATTTCCAATATCAGTTACATGTGCCATTGATTTTGTGTATTTTCAGCTAGAGAGATTCTCTTTAGAGCTAGATTATGTGAAAATTCCAAAAAGGATCGATGAGCCCAAACTAATATATTTAACTCCTACAGATTCATAGGAAAATTCTTTTCTAAAGTTCCGTTGTTAAGAGAATATGAAATAATTTTGAAAAAATAGCAGGATAGAACTAGGGAATTACAGACGGATATTGCCATCCATCTCAGCCCTTGTACAAAATTCACAACATTGCAACATATTCATAATATGGTGGATTATAAGTTACCATTAACCCATGACACCGGATCTTCCTCATGCTAGCTATCCAAACTAGGGTATGTGACTAGTTGTTCTACATTTTTTTTGGATATCTCTATCAAAGTTAGTAGCTATTCCATTATTCAGATTCTATTGAAACCCAAAAATGCCAGATGTTGACTGGTCCAAGAGTGCAATTGACAGTTTAGTATTTGGGATTTATCATCATCATCGAGCCCTCAGTCACAATCATGTTAGGATCAATTATAATCACGAGGATCTATCAGAAGCAGTCTTGCTATTCTAGAGAAATATTAAACATACTAATGTTTGTTAGTATCCTAGGCGAGCTGGGAAGTCATGAATGAATTTTTGTCAGTTGTTCAAAGACAGTTGTGTGTCTTTGGATTGCCGCGATGGTGTAGAGCAAGAAATCTTTTCAACTAAGAACTATAATCGTATAGCTCACCCACTAATTACGTTTTGACGCTATCCATATTCACTACTACACAAAATGCTTTTTACAACGGGAGATAGACAACAATCATGATGATTGTGTAGTAGTGAATATGGATAGCGTCGAAATGTATATTTTATACAACACAATCTAAGAAGCATTGACACTTCCCTGGACCACCCGTGGCCGTCCTCAATCCGTGTCGGACGCAGACACACGTGGACACGGCCCAGGCGTGTCCACTTTTTTTTTTGAATTTTAGGGGTTGGACACGGCCTGGACACGTTATTGACATGGCCTAGACACAGTCGGCCCATTACATCACGCGGCCCAGTCAAGATATCCCTAACAAAATTAAAAAGACCCCCCTCACCCGGTTCGCGCAAGTCTGTCCTGAGTCTTCCGACACTCCCAAAGCCCTAAACCCCCCACCCGTCTCTCTGGGGTTCCTTTGTCTCTCCCGTTCACGCTCTTTGCTTCTCCGGTTGCCGCCAAGGAAGCTGCATCTCCATCACATCCACTCCAGTAGCCGTCGCGAGCCACGTCTCCGACAACTACCACAAACAACCTCGCGAGGACATCTGCCCCAGCAACAGCAAGCAACCGTGAGGACAGGAGCAACTGCAACTAGCCGCGCCGCTGCCGTCGTCGACCATCTGCTGCACCACCGGAAAGCAAGCTGCTGTGCCGCCGGAACGCAAGCTTCGGTTGCTGCCGTGAAGGCCTTCATTTCCAGTGCTCTCTCCTCCAAAGACAGGTACTGCTTTCCTCCTTTTTTATGTTTTTCTCCTTACTTCCTCCACTTCGTCCCCATCCTCTACGTTTTCTTTCCTTCTCTACTTCCTCAATTCCCCATTCTCTCTGATTTCTTTCTCATCTTACATGTTTTTTCTGATCTCCCGACCTCCTGTACGATTTCTTTCTACTGGACATTCTTTTTTCTCCCAACCTGCTGCACTTCGTCCCTATCTTCCTCCTTCACTTTCTCCACTCCATAATCTTCCTATTTTCTTCCTCCTCCACTCCCTATTCCCCCAATATCTACATCCATGACAACTAATTTCCTAATCTCCCTCTTACTCAACCTGCTGCACGCCTTGCTATCCCAATTTATTGGTCATTCTTCTCCACATATAATTTTCTTCCGTTTCTCATCTCAATCCTCTTCTCCTTATACCCCCTTACCCCCTCATTCTTAGTAAATTATTAATATTACGAGCTTAAAGTTTACTGCTGCATGGGTCTTGTTGTAAACTTGCAATTGAATTGATTAAGTTTATTGTTTGCATGGAATTTGAATCAATTGATTGATCAAATAATCTACTGCATAAATTTGATTGTGTCAATTTAATCTGCTGCTGGAATTGGTTGGACTGATTGCATTTGCAAGGAATGAAATTTACTGTTTTACTGAGCTTATTATGCAACTGATTTTACTGATGTATTTAATTGTCTATACCTGCCATCTCTTGTTTGGTAATGGTTGAATGAATTTGGTTGTGGTTTGTTGAATTTGATTGAAATCTGAATTGTACAATTCACTTTCCATGATTGCATAAATTTATATATAAAAAATGCATACATATATATATATATATATATATATATATATATATATATATTAGTAAATAAAATCTACCGTGTCCGTGGCCTAAATTTTTCAAAATCGCCGTGTCCCGTGTCAGTGTTCGTGCTTCCTAGAACACAATCCATTTACAACATGCCAAACCCGTTGTAGTATATGTTAATTACAAAACATAGTGTGACCCATTGTAATAGATTGTAGTATCACAACATATTCAAAACCGTTGTAAAAGTCATTAATTGCACAACATATTGTGACTCGTTGTAATAGTCACACATGATAATATGTTGTAATAGACTATCATTACACAACATAGACTGACCTGTTGTAATATGTAGTAATTACACAACATGCCTTCACGTGTTGTATTTGGTACATGTTGTAATAGACCATGATAATACAACATATTGAGACTCGTTGTTATATACTAAGATCACATGACAAATTCTAACCTATTGTTATATATTATAATTACACAACATATTGTGACATGTTGTAATATCCACACATAATAAATCATTGTAATAGACTACTCTTAAACATAAACTAACCCATTTTAATATATCATTAATATATATTTTCTTTGGTTCACGAAAATTCTCGTGCGCAGGTCAGTAGCAACTTTTCCCCTTTTTCCCTCTTTCTCGCAACCTATCGTTCCATCCCCCTCCCCATTCTACGAATACCAGAGTCTTCTCTCTAACTCCTCCCAAGTAGCCGTGATCCCTATGGTTCTTCCCTTCCAAACCTTGATCACCCTGCACATGCACTCAACGTTGGCTGTCGATGACGGGATACTTGCCATTGAACTTCTCCCAGTCCTCAAGTACGCCTATTTCCTTCTCAGTCAGACCAGACAGGCCACCGTTCACATCCGTTGGATCCTTGCTCATCTTGCCTAGGGAACGACTAGCTTCCTTCCCAGAGAACATGGCGTAGGAGCAACTTGGGTCGTAGAACCCCTTTCCGGATGAGACGTCATAGATGGTGCCCCTCACAGACAGGTAGATCAGATTCAGGTTAGATCTTTTACCTTGTTGAATGTACTGCACATTTTATACGTAGTGTAGCATTTTTTCGCACTTCCTCACAACTTTTCACATTTTTGCTATCTTTTTGTGTTTGAGACATCCCAGGACACAACTGGTTTCTCTGAACCAGTTCTTTGTTGAATTGGTTACCCTTCTTCACCACCACCCCCACACCCCCCAAACACTCGACTACAAAAAATCCCACCACCCCCCCAAAAAAAACCTCCCGCTCCTAGGCGTTGTCCAACAACATAAGCAGCATCATCGCCAACCAGTGAACCTTATCTCTTCGAGCTAAGCAGCCAACATCAGCTTGGCCGCAACCTACAACCACAAGAAAGCAATAGAGCTTGGTAGCAAGCAGCTGCAGAGCTTGAAAACAAGCAGTCGCAGTGCTCATCATCCCTTGTAGAGCTCGATGGCCCAATGAAGGTCAATGTCGTCATCCTTTAGGTTAGATCCTCTTTCTTTCGTTTCTTTCTCAATCCCTCAAAACCCAGAGTGCTGCTTTTAGCCTTGGGCATTCTTGCTTCACCTACATTAACCTCGACTTCTTTATTTTTTTGTTTTGTCTATTCCTCCTTCACGTACCATACATCAAGCTTCCTGCTCACTTACTAATTTCCTCGTGAGATGAATCCTACAAACCCATAATATTATCAAAGAGATCGAGGCATCTAAGGTAGTTAGCTGAGTGATTTCCTATTACATATCTATAGTTTATAAACCATTTAATGTTGTCACATGTAGATGTTTCAATTATTCGAACCATGTACAAAGAATGGACCCTTCTAGATTGAGGATATTGGTATTCTACCTAGGGCCTTTTATTATCAACTTCTGCAACTTGGTGCAGCTCCTTAATTTGTCTAACAATTCCTTGCTAAAATACTTCCCAGAATCTACGAACAAATGTCCAAGGTGTTTTTCAAAATGAATCTTAATGTTTTTCTCATTCAAGATGTCTCTTCCAATAGACATTTCCATGTCATGAATCATATTGTGCATTTTAATACATCATGCAGCATTAAGTCTTAAACATATGCTCACATTTATTCCTTCTTATGTTATGTAGAAAAATAGGATAAGGGGAGGATTCAACCTTATTCAAGTGTTCAATGATATGGTTAGGATGTGCCTCTCACCAAGCTTGATTAATGAGATTTTTCCAAACGTTCATGAAACCTTCCTCCAGAAAAAGTGAATTCCAAGCTTTTGAAGCGTAGGTCGACTAGATTGCAATATGAGAAAAACTTTAGAAACTCTCATTGAGGAGGTAACATATATTTTTGTATACCAATCTTGAATTATTAGAATGTTGGGACGTTTAAAGGTTATTATATCTTTCAAAACTATGTGTGTTAGTATCTCATCACCTCCATGGGGACTTGTTCCTCAACTTTTGTTCTATGGCCATTTAATATATTTCTCTTAGTGCTACAAAAGATTTATTTTCCTTTCAATACTCTAAATTTCAATGTTGTTCCTTGTCAATAAACCATTGTATAGGAACTGACACTTGTATAGTCACATTTCAAAATACATAAATAGAGAGGCGCTCTTCAACAATAGAAAAATGATTTTCCAGAGTTTCCTATCTCATTTGATGTGTTTGCTTGCCAAATATTAAAAACCAAAACACTCAATTGGAGATTTCAAAGTTAAAGATTTGTGATTCATTAAAGACTTTTCAGAATTCTAGTTCAAGCATATGTTTCTGGTGCATCAACTCTTTGATTATGCATTTCTATATTAATTTCTTGTAGGGATGCTTGGGATATGGTGGCTGAAATCTTCCTTTCTAAGCTTCCATTATTGATTAATGAACCAATCACAAAATTCCAGGTTTGATTTTTTCTACATGTCGATGTCTCATGTAAATTATATTATCAATATTTTATAGTTTACATTCTCATTTTTCTTTTGAAGAAATGTTGAAAGTGCATTTGCCTTACCATATCGAGAATATACCTTGACCTCCTTGCTACTGTGTATAGCCCATGCAGGTTGCTTTGCATCCATGTTTTTAAATGCAATAATTTTCACCTTTATTTTTCTTTTCTTGGGTAGTTTATCCCCATCACTTGTGCTTCCTTCTGGACCAAAATATTCCAAAATGTCAAAACACTCCCTTTCCTTGGAGTTTAGCCAACCATAATGTTGGTCCAGAAAAATATCCTCTGTATATGGAAGCAGACTCGGTCATTCTTCCTCTAGCTTGCATCAATATTCATCTTGCATATGCAGGTGAAGTGCAACTGATGCCAATGTTTCTTTCTCAAAGAACTACCTTGACATGAGGCTCACCGGTTAATCATATCAACTTTATCTAAAATCTATATAGACAAATCACTATGTGAGATATGTGTTGCAAAGATTTTGGCCAGCGGTTCAAAGTCAGAACTGAAGCATGATTGGCCTATGAAGGTTCATGGCTTAACTTCATCTTGATGATAGATTTAGTCATGTTCAACTTAACTTCATCTTGTTGTAACTGATAATTGTGTCTAGCATTTATATACCTTCTATAGGATGTTTCCTTCTTATCAGTCTTTTTCAATATAACAATAGTAGGTGCTTCCCCAATGCAGTTGTTGAACCTGAGGTAGAATTACATACAGTCTAGCTGCAATGTCTGCACTTTAAAAGAGGTAAACTTCAGTAATGGTTCTCTTTGCTAGTCATTTTTATTGCCTTTAGTTCATCTCTAGAACTTTCTAGCACTCGATCATGAGTGATTGCAGAAGATGGGACAGTCAAAGAAAGCCTATCATTTTTTGTCAATAGTAGGTAGTGAAGTTGAAACATAGCAAATGATGGAGGCATCATACTCACATGATAGTGATGCAAATCATAGGATATTGAAGGCATCCTAGTGACTTGAAGCATTCTTTAATAGTAGGTTGCAAGCATATGACATTTATTTTACATGGGACCATCATGGGTATACTAGTCAGTCTTTTAGCAGATTCAACTGATGGCTGGAATAAAATTCATGTTTTGGCCATTAAGTAGACTACTGAATACTCACAGATAATTAATTATTTTAACCAAAATAAATTGTGTTAGGACAAAATTAACCTAAAGAGGCCAAAATTTATATAATACAGCCCTACATCTACCTGATGAGACCTAAATTGAGCCAACCTCTAATGGACCTAAACACACTTTAAACTCACCTAGACCCTACACTCCAGAAAGCAACCCCCCAACCTGCAAGTGCAGAATGGTCAAATTCAGGATTTTGAAAGGTGCCAAAGCCCATGGCTCCATGACCCACCATCTATCAATATGGTAAGTACCCTCCATGGTGATGATGGAGGCAAAAAACTATCCAGTAAACAACTAAGATAATCTGACAGAAAAGTAATCAGATACTGATATAAATCTAAACTGAACCTAACTATATTTGGAACCAGGACCAACTAGATTGAAGTAAACAATCCGAGATAATCTATACCCTTCAGATCACCCATTATAATAGTAATCATCATGGCAACTTGGCCCAATAAATTATCCTGGTAGACCCAACTTTGGTTCTGACTTGACTTGAACTGAACCAACCTAATAATATAAAATGGCCAAAAATGATATCACCCCATGAATAACCTTACTTGAACCCAATTCCACGAAAACTATGAAGTAGGCCAAACCCAAAGTGATCTGAGAGATAGTTTTCGTTTGATTGTTGGATCTAATGAAATTGTTGTTATAGTTTAGACTCCTCACAGTCCAAGCATATTGATGTTATGAGTTCATATATGGGTGTGAATAGAGTATAGTGGATATCATCCCCAAAGGATAGTATCCTCCTTTTATCTTATCCTCTAATGTCTGTCATAGGGTGTCTACACTACTCCAGCTATCCTCCCACCTCTTCCTTAATTGCACGCTAAATAGATTGCTTTTATGATCTCAAGCTTGTATCTGAACTAGAATTATTTCCCAAGACTTGTGACGTAAAAAGTACTAGACCTAATATGGTTGCTATGTGCTTGCATTCTCAAATATTCTTGGAATGGATCAGCTACTGCTGTCAGAGATAATGATTAATATTTAATAGGATATACAATGCTTCTTTTGGTTCATTTTTGCTTAGGTTGTTAGCTGACCATATTACTGCTGCAGATGCTTATTGCATCCATGTGGAAGGCCAAACCACCTTTATATGGACTCCTCATGCATTAGGAGTAACTTTCCAATGAGATTTATGTTCACTTGTTAGTTTCTTCCCTATCCATCACCTTTATTGAATTTCAAACTTCATTATATCAATGCCATATTTACAAATTATCTAAAGTTTTTTAGACTCATATTAATCTCCATTCCGAGGGGTTGTCTCTTCATGTTGTTGGACCGTGTTGGGTCTGCTAGTAGCAAGAGAAAAAACCAATATTTTACTTGAGTTTGAAATGGATCTAGTGAAAAACCAGTACAACCATGGAATGGGACCCCAATCTGATGATACCATTCTGTTGACCTCAAATAAGAAGACAAATCGAACACTGCTCAACTCAAGGTTGCACTGCTCCAGCCACAGAATCATCTTTTTCTTTTTCTTTTACATCCTTTGCCCCTTCTTTTAAATCAGTCATTTATGATCTCTCAGACCTGCGTCCTCAGGTTATTACAAAGGATACTTTTGTGGCAGTTAGCACGTGACTTCATGAATGAGCAAGGCTACATAGAAGTGCATCTTCTTCTTTGAATAGGGAGGGGGCGTGAAACCTAGATAAGATCTCAGAAATAGTATTGGAATGCAGACTATAGGTATGTCTAGCTGTAGTCTTCTGCTTGACGAGTTTTGTCTTATAATTGCTCTACTGAATACCGATGAGCAGTGAACTTGGTACTGTTGTTTTAGTACTAAAAAAAAGACACCACAATCCCAAAGCACCTTTCCTTCTGTTCCTTATCTCTTTATTAATCTTGCATATATACTGTGAGAACCATTGACTTATTGTGGGATTCTAATGACTCTTATCTTGTTAAGCGACGACATATGACTAGGAGCGGCCTTAGATCGTGGAAGGCATAGGCCCTGCACAGCCGGGGATAACACTTCTTTTTTTTTTTAGTTCTATTTTTGGTGCGATGGAGAGGGATTGCCAGCCAAGTGTGAACTTGGGATTTTTCACAGCAAGAATCTTCTTATGTTGGGAATCTGTCATTAGCTATATTTTTTTAATCTCGGGTTCCTACTAGCAGTGGGGAGCCAGAAAATCTATATAGGTGGGGCACCATTAAGGTGAAGGCTTTGACAACCATAGAAGGTAGGGCACCATTAGTACTTTTTTCAGAAATCTGAGTCAAGTATATATTAATTAGTAAGCAATCAAAATCTTGGGTAAAGCACTAGCCCACCCAGGCCCAAGTGTAGCTACACCACTTCCTGCTAGGCAAAGAAACCTAGGTTGTTACAAAGCTGTGGCATCCAGATGCAAGCCGCTTCTGAAAAACAGATTAACTCAAAATTGAAACCCTGTACTATGTATCATGTGTGCTAGGTCTGTCAGTATATCTTTATGTGCCTCTGCCTCATCTTATCTATTCAGGTTTTTTATAGATGTGAACTACTCGTAGTGATGGAGACATTATTAGTCTAGATAAGTTATACTGATTTAGAAAACCTCCATATTTTGGAAGCCTACAAGATATTCTGTTATGCTTTAATGCACTAGTTTTTAAGGCCAACAGTTTTAGGAAAAAAAGTTATTAACACCTTTTACATATTGTTTTCATATTTAGTGGTAGGGGTGATTTTGAAATTTTGTCTACTGCTATGCTAGTTGACATTGCAGACATTGCTCTTTGGGGCCTTGGTTCCCCGATATTCGAGTTCAATGGGCATAAAAGTGATTTTTGGGCTTACGTTAGGGATGATCGACAATTTTAGATAGTGAAGCCGTGATTGCTCCATTTAGATACCATAAAGAATGCCACACTCAATTTAACATACCTATATCTTCCATTATCCAGACTTCTATCATTCTTACTAGTCTACATGTTCCTTAATCGGAGTAAGGGTATTCTGTGTGCAAAGTAGTTTATATTTATTGAATATTTGATGTCAATGAACGCTTTGCTTAGAATTTATACTAACGATGTAAAATGTTCATATACTTGATGGATGTGGACTAATATAAAATTGAATAAACACTTCCAACCCTTCATATCATATCTACGTTCAGATACATGTTGCATCTTATGAACTGAATACGTTTGATCTTAAAATACAAAACATACAATCCATGCGATAACTGAAGTTTAGAGTATTTGTTTACTTTACAAAATTGAATAAAGTATATGATGTAGTTTATCAAGTATACATAATTAATCTAAACAATTGTATTACATTGCATCCAACTTCATCTAGAAAAAGCTGCAGATGAATTAAATGTAGTTCAAGACCCAAATAATTTCATGCAGATGGCATGGGGGTTTAATTTTTTTAAAAGAAAGTACAGCTGAAGGAAGGTCCATAACCCATTAGGCCATCACCACAAATCAAACCAGAAGCAATAGCATGTACTGATGTACACTAATATAGCAACCTTGGTGCTGCCAATTTAATTCGAAGACAACATCGTCAGTGTTAGATGTTGTGGTGAATCTGAAAAATTCATAATACAAATGTAAGCAATGGCATGGACCGTCGATGCTGCTCATAATGGCCGTCTCTCAGGTATCTTCGAGCATATTATATAGGGTCTTGAAGTTTACATCCATATTGCCAACATATTCAAATGCCTTGTAGAACGAAAAAACATAAGAGAGGCAACAAGTCAACAACACTACTGATTGCAATCCAATTTGCCTGACTAAGGAGCATAGATCGTGGAGATGTTAATGTAAGACAATCGGTCTTAAAATCATGCATTAGGTTTGCAGACTTTACCAAACCAGAACCAACCAAGCATACAACTGACCATCCTTTCCCGCCCAGGCAGCAAGGATAAACAAGAGAGAAGGCTTGCAGTGTAGGCCATGTTCATATCAGTTCTCCAACACCATAGGCATTGTAGAACCCTGAGTTGGTGCTAGGATGTAGACGATGAGGTCTATGACGTTAACACCACAGTACCAATTAACCTCATGGAAAAGGTAAGGGATGTCAATACTAGAGATCACACTGAAGATGAGGTATCCATAGGATGTATATGAATATCTCTAAATAGGCCAACCAAGTTGAGATACTTCCTCTCATAAATAACTTGTCCTTTTAGATTATAAATGTATTGTGTCAGGATATTATTTTGATGAGAAATTGTCTTTCATGGGTCATCATATATGCATATTCTAAATGGATTGTGTCAGGATATTATTTAGATGAGAAATTGTCTTTCATGGCATAACCGCCATCAGTACAGCTGGGCGGGAAAGGATGGTCAATTGTCTTTCCACATTACAAACAAGTTGTATGTTAAATTTGGGCCATGTGTTTTCCAGAGCTTCTTCAACTTTAGATGCCTTACTAATAGGAGCGGGAGCAGCAAGACGCTCAGGTTATATAATGTGCTTGGTTTCAATAATGTCTATGTAGTATTTTTTATTGTTATAAGCTACCATGATATTGTCGTCAGTTGTCAAACACGAGTAGTTCCTGAGAGTTGTTTCCAAAATAGCTTTGGGGTTTGATATATCTAAAAAATCTTTCGTGTGAGGTTGCAGTTTAACAAAGGTTCCTTTTGGAAGGGTGGCATTCTTCACTCTTACAAAATCCCCCTCTTGCAAGAGCAAGTTTTGCATCATCTAGTATGGCATATAAACCACACCTTCTTCAGCAATAAACCATGCATTTTTCACTCTTATAGCATTTTTTATTCTGTTTACGCATACCTTTTATTAAGTTTTCTGGCTATTTATACCTTTCCATCCTCTTATTTGCTAACAAGTTCTCACAATTATTTAGATAACAAATTAATATTTATTTTGTACAGTGTCCAAAGCAGCCGAACGATACAAATTGCGGGTATTATGTGCTGAAGTATATGAAAGACATCTTTGATGTGAGAAATAGAAATATTCCTGAATGTGTAAGCTACTTAACATTATATTCTTTTAGTTTGTTCAAATTTCTAAATAAATTGAAAAAATCACAATATGTTGATATATTTGTCATATGATTGCAGTATTATTCGAAGTATATTGGTCGTTGCTTCAACCAAGAAGAAACCGGTGAGGTCCGAAACGAGTGGGCGACATGTGTTCTTGAGCACACATAAGATTATGTGACATGTGGGGGAGACATTTGTTCTTTAGCATAGACCAATGTGTGAAACTTTTTTAGTTAGTTTTTAGTTTTATTATAGAGTGGATACTCAATACTTTGTATTTTTGAATCATTGTATGGATGATTTAATATTATTTAAATTTAGTACAACTTTCTTTCAAGGTTTGATGGAAATTTTGTTCAACTATATGTTTGTTTGTGAAATGAAAAAGTATAATTGCATATTTATTCTAATTTATTAATAATATGGTTAATTTGATCAATACAATTGGTTCGATATATGACCTGTCAAACTCTAATCAAAGACAACAGTTAATGATATGTTTTAAAATGTATGATTCTACATCAAACAACACATGTTGTGTTATCCACACCTATTACAACAGGTTTGTCAGGAAAAAATACACCTATTACAACAGGTGTTTCTAGTGAACTACAACATGCATAACCTGTTGTATAAATTGTGTATATTACAACAATCACACACCATGTTGTCTAAACAATCCTATTACAACAGTTAAATGTATGGAAAGACAACATACTCCAATTGTTGTATAAACATGTATATTACAATAGGTGCACAACATGTTGTAATAGACCTACCTATTACAACGAGTGTGTTTAGTGAAAGACAGCATGCTTCGACTGTTGTATAATATATATTACAACGGGTGAACCACATGTTGTAAAAAATACCCCTATTACAACGGGTGTGTTTAGCGAAAGACAACGTCGTTCAACTATTGTATAATATATATTACAACAGGTGCACTGCATGTTGTGTAAAATACCCATATTACAACAAGACATTCCTTAAAAGACAACATACTTCAACTGTTGTATAAAATACATCTATTACAACATGCGATCACATGTTGTGTAAAACACCCCCCATAAGACCACACAATCTAATACAACGGTTAACACCTGTTGTAAATTGAGAAAAGGAACTATTGTAAAAAGCATTTTCTGTAGTAGTGTAGGAATAGGTGTAGCCACCAGAGCCTTTGAAAAAGAAGAGTTTGTAATGATTTGGAACATTTCAATGACACTTTCCCTGATGCCCCTAGCCTTGTATTTACAACACTTATGAATGTCATAAAAGAGTCAACAAACCACAACATCTACCTCAGCCTTACACATACACCTCACAAAATAACAATATGGTTGCAAGACCTTTTGGAAAGGTCCTAAGGTGGTAGTGAAACACCACTACCTTCAATGCCATCCTCTTTTGTGCCAACTCAGCAGGGATTTGGTTCATAGTCCCAGTCACCCAACGTCAACAACACATCGAGTATGCCATCTGTGTGGTATACTGGAACCAATGATGTTGACCCTTCAACATCATAAGTGAGAACTTTATTTTGCCATTATGTTTTGTATGTTTGAGGACATCAATTTTAATTTGCTTTATTATTGTAATAATTAATTTCTCATACAAACATTTGTTTCACATACAATCTAATTCATATGTAATGTTGATGTCATTTTTTTCCTGTCAAATCTTTCATATTATGTTCAAGTTGTTAATTTTTTTATTGTAATCATCATGTCAAGGTTGTTATCCTTGTAATTTTAGGCGTCATGTCTACTAGTGATCATACACAATCAACTGACCTCCTCACAAACATTTTAGATATCGTGTCTGGTCCAGCAAATCACATTGTTGATACAATAGCTGAGTTAATAGTGAACTCCATCATGGATGAGATTTCCGATGATGAAAACATACCACCTATAATACCTAGGTCAGTTAGCATTAGGTGTGGCCACTAAAAGGTGTTAGAAATCATAACTGGGCATGAATAAAAGGCTTATGACCTATATTGAATGCGACCACATACTATAACAGCTCTCATAGACAAGCTTGAGAGTCATGGCTTGTTACAAAGTACTAGAGGCATCTCATCAGTTGAGGTTGTATGCTACTTCCTATAGGTGGTTGGCCATGGCCATACAAATTGTGTTTTGTCCGAGTACTACATTCACTCTAGTGAGACCATAAGTAGAAATTTCAATAAAGTGTTGGACGGGGTGTGTACGTTGTCCCATGACTATGTCGTCAGGAAAACCACATTGACAAGCACAACAACACATCGTCGTATATTGGATAGCCTAAGGTTCTACCCTTACTTCCAGGTAATAGTTATCCCTACAATTTATAATCATTTTCAATTACTTTGTATGTTTACAATCAATTTTGGTGTTATAGAATGCCATCAGAGAAATTGATGGAACACACATCTCAGTCTTGGTCAAACACGACAAGTAAAATTGTTACCGAGATAGAAAAGGGAATGTCTCTCTGAATGTCATGGTTGTAGTAAACTTCTCAATGGAGTTTACATATGTCCTTACTAGGTGGGAGGGCTCGGCTGCTGACCAAAGGGTCCTACAAGCAGCAACGACCACATGCAATTTTAAAGTTCCACCAAGAAAGTTTTACCTAGTTAATGTAGGGTATGCCAACACTCGCCAGTTTCTTATACCTTGTCGCAACACAACTTACCATATTTTTGAGTACCAAGGAAACATACATTCATACAACAACAAGAAGGAGATGTTCAAACATTGCCACACTCAATTACATAATGTTGTAGAAAGAGCATTTGGTGTGCTGAAGAGGTGGTTTGCCTACCTTAAAAAAGGGACAACATATCTTATACATCCGTAGTGTCACCTCGTAATGGCTTGTTGTATCCTCCACAATTTTATACGTTGCTAGAATTATGGTAACACTATGATAAAGGAACTCCCAGAAAATAGTTCAACATCTGGCGTCCCACCCAATGGGGTTGACCAGAGTTCGCTACAACAAACAACTATGACTGATGCAAGGGAGGGTGATGTATTACGTGAAACAATTTCTAATTTAATTTGGGATACTAATTGTCCTTACTTTATACTTGTCATCATTTCTATAGTGTATGAGAACTCATCAACCACTTGACATGTGCCCTAAAATGTTTGTTTCATAAAATGTTTTATGGATCCTAATTAAAAATGTCACATTATGTTTCATCAGATTGTCTTCAAATGGAGAATGGAATGTCATCCTGTCCATTTGTCCTACAATGCATAGTACGAGTGTACATGGATGCCTTAGATGCGGCAAATGGACAGTTTGAAGACAACAACCCCCACAGGATGTATTTTACATGTGGTAGGGGTCATGTTCTGACCAGATGTCATATGAGGTTGCCCACACAGTGAGTACAACCTACAATGGCCACGCTTACTATAGTTAGGGTTGCGATGCTAACACAACTTGCATGTGCACGCAATGAACACAAGCAATGGTCAGAACACTATGACTTTGTCTGTTCGACAAGAGTAGAAATCGATAGGCTAGAAGAAGAAATTTCAACTATGTAGAAGTGGTGCCAATATCTTCACCAATGACTTCACATAACGAGCGATAAGGACTCTTCAACAGAGGAAGACAAATACAATACATCATAGATGTAATATATTATGATCTATCCAAATGAACTTCACTTGTATGTTTGAACAACCAACTAGGCCTATTGAAATGTTCTACAAATTATATTTGAAATCTATGTTCTGAACCCGATATTATTTTACTAATCATCAACCATGTTTTAGATGTCGATGAATCCATCTGAAGTTCTGAGGTGTGATTGCGGGCTAGATGCAGCCTTACGGCTTAACAGAGAGGATGCAGGGTTATATGACTTTGTCATTCTGAGTGAAAGGTCGGGTGAAATGTATTATATATGTCCTTCTCATGAGGTGTGATAGTAAATACATAAATAATAGATCACCCTTATGTAGGTTGCACATTTGTTTTCATTAACTTGAACTTGGTAATACATTTTATAGAAAAGACTGATGCAAATACTTCCATTGGACAGTCGGTCTCCCCCCAACAACTGATTCTTTGAAAGCTGAGATTATGTTACTAATTGTCGAGTGCAAGTCAGTGTGGAGCCAGACGATGAACATAAAGGACTTTGTTGAAATCCATCACAACTACGATGATATATACACCAACAAAAAGTATGAGTATGAGGTTCTACAAAGCTCCACTACCAGTCTGGAGGAAACTTGTAGTCTTCTTTTGGACATTCCTTTACCTCCGATGATGCCATAATGTTGAATGGAAGAGCTACATTTAGATTCTCATATCGATTTAGATTGTCTATCATTGGATGTTATTAACATTATAAACTTTATTAATTCATCCACTAATATAAATGTTGTATTGCATTATAAGGTTGCTGATTTTATCGTAATGTTACTGAATGTTTTATGGAGGGTGTATGTTATTTATCGTAATGTTGTTGAATGTTTTATGGAGGGTGTATGTTATTTATTGTATTGTTGCTGAATGTTATTTAAAACCAAATAATCATATTATATCCCCATAATTGTGATATACACCCTTACTTCTAAAATATATTACTTACAGAATCTATAATATGGCAGGGCATCCAACGACACCGTATGTTATGTGGTGTACAGAGCTTGATATGGTTCTCAGAGGTTTGATGAGAAACCAATATGAAATGGGGAGATGTGTGAATGGAGTATATATTGCACATGCTTGGAGGGAGGCATGGTATGACTTTTGAAACATAATAGGGGGGCTTTACATATCTTTGATCAAGGTGCAAATGCAATGGAAGTACATCATGAGAGAGTTCATAAGAGAAAATCTTTTCATTTTGGGAGATTTATTGCCTCCCCTTCCATTGGTCGTGAAACACACCATTCAACACAACTTTGTGATGACTCATCGCACTTACCCACCTGGATTTGTTGAATACCTTAACAATGACAAAAACATTAACAATACAACTACAACATTAGGCGGTGAAACAAATGAATAAAGTTGTAACATATTTGCTCAAAATTGTATTTGTTTATGTTTTCTTCACAAAGTTTAGTTGTAAAACTTATGTGTTACATTAGTTTGTTGTTACCATCATTTGATCAAACTTCTACTTTACTCTTATTTTTAGAAGACTTACATCACGTTCAAACTTGTATTTAGCTAAGTTTGATTGCAACATTTATTTGTATAGATTATTGTCACAGTTAGTTTGCTATTATCATTATTTGCTCATACTTATATTTATTTATTAAATTTAGATGTCGGCATCATGTTCAAAGTCACAGGAAAAGTTTGAGAAAATTTTGATGTCTCCGTCAAAGCTATAAAAATATGTAGAAGAAAACTTTGTCTGCAAAAAAAATTTTGCGAGGATACACATGAGGAGGGAAAATATGGGAGCCAGAAACAAGGCAAGGATGGGGTCACTCATATGGTTCGTCATCTGCCATTGTTGTTTGATTGGCCAAAAGACAACATCAAACAACAACCCAATCAGCTGTTGCAGGAAGCCTGTCCCATGTCATGGGATGAGTACGATGAGGCCCTAAAGTGGGCTGACTGGGACGGTCCTATGTGGGATCAATATAAATCATCATCCACATCGAAGACTATCCACCACAGTGGCTGGTCACCAGCTTAGCATGTGTATGGGTGTCTATGTCTAGGTCTAGGGCATGTCTCTCATTTTTTGTCCCTGCTAGTGAATTAAACCCTTCTTGCAACCGCTGCAACTATCGACACATACAACCTATGTGCCAAATTAAGTGTATCAAGTAAGCAAGAAAGACATTATTCTGAGACTGAAAAAGGAACTTTACTCAGGTTGTAGGATGTCATCATCAATCTGAGACTCTTGGGATAGGCAAGCAACATCCTTGGAAGGGATTCAAGAAACCATAGCAACAATAAACATGATGCTATATGACCATCCATAAATGTTGTAAGAGAACATGATCCGTCTACAACTGTAAAAGGATAAATAAGAAATCCTACTTGGACATGAATCACAAGAGCTTGCAGAGGAAACACAAGGTACTAAAGGTACCAATTCATCTAAATAAGTGTCATATGAAGAAAATAGCAATACCAAAAAGCAAGCAAAAAACATCGAGACTAGATGCACCAGCAACTAAAAGAAGAAGGTGACAGTGAAGACAAGCCCCCCAGCTCAACTACTAGAGAAAAGCATGACACTTGACTTCGATGAAGCAAGGAAGAGTGCAACTGCAACTTTAGAGGAACAAATTGTAGTATTCAAACTAAGGGATATGGAACACCAAGCCCAGTAAAACATGTTCATTAAGACAAACAATATCAAACCAACATGATACATGGACATCAAAGACTTTAGAAAGCTTGGGATCTATGATAGAGTGGTGGAATTTATAAGAAGAGAAAATCTATACACTCTATGTATTACAACTCAATGTTCGCTAACAGATCTAACTACTGAATTCATATCCTCACTTCAAAAGACACCAGTTGACAACAAAGAAATAAAGGAGGTTGGAGGAGAACTCAATCTACAACTGAGTATGGGGGCTAGAGACTATTATGTAATGGAGGTTCTTTTGAATACGATCTTCACCAACACTAAAGACAACGTTTGGGCATGTACAATAGCACCCAGTGAAAAGAATGTAGTCGGATACAGTAACCACACAATGTGGGAGAAGATGACAAGGGAAGATACATAGAGCCCCAGAAGTCCAAGGCACCCAGACTACCTCATGTTTCATAAGAGTAGTCCAGAAGATCATAGAAAACACAATGTATGCACGATCCGAAACTGGAGGAGTGTTTAAGGGGACCTCTTTCTAATCTGGTCAATGATAAAAAAATCCAGTCAACATAGGAATGTTGTTCATTGACAGATTATCAGTGATAGTGGGACAAGAAATCAAGAAGACTAAAGAATTTTGCATGGGAGGCCAAGTAACACACATTGCAGCATACTTCTTAGACATTGAGCAATTAAGAAGATATGAGCTGACTGAGGGGTACACAAAGACTGATATGAAATATCTAACAATGACAATAATACTAGTGTAGAAAGGCAAAAAGTTCTTCTACAAGTAGGCTAACACTAATCTGCTGCTCCCCCTCCTAGATATGGACTATTATGACGCACATAGACTATGGTGTATCATTGACAAAATAGACAAAATGAACTCTAGATCTATCATGAGAACCACAGACCCATTGTAACCCAAAGTTGCCCCCACAAGAAGAAGAATGATTAGAATGAGATGGAGAAGCAATAAGGGCAGAGAAGAGAAAGAAATTAGTGGTCAAGGTACGCAGAGTCATCTCCAAGAGGTTGGGGCTTTCCCTTCAAACAACACATCCATGACTAGATGTGGAACCAAGAGCATAACTAACAATCTCAACAGAACAAGTGTGGAGCCCTAATATAGGGTTTGATAATGTCCCCACCACCCCACCACCCTCTCTAGTCACAAGTATAATACCAGAAGTACATGTTGAAGAGAAGAGAGACCAGTTGGGTGCTTCTGCAAATGCACTAGAACATGTTATAGAGCCACATGATGAACCAGTGGGCCAACCTATGGACTCTGAGAAACTAATTCCACACCCTCCAGTCACTAGCGTGGTGCTAGAGATACTTGGCGAAATGATAGATGACCAACCTAAACCCTCAGGCACTAAACATGATCCCCAAGTAGAACCCTAAAGGATGCAAAAAGAACCTACACCTCCAATGCAGCAGGAGCAACCAATTCAACTTTGACAAGAAGCCGGAGAGGACACATAACCAACAAATTCTGAGGCATTGATCACAACAACAACTATGCCTCAGAGAGAACAACATGAGCGTGCCCCAACCTTTGGAAAAGAACTAGGGTGCCATTTCGACTCAACCTATCAACAAGTTCACAATTATTCATCACATGCACTATTTCTTTCCTCTATCCCACATAAACTAACAATGTAGGTAGCAAGCATAGATGACAAAACTGCAACACTTCCCCAGTTCATGCAGGATGTCATCAACAACCAAGCAACAATGATGCATGCCATGTAGTCAATGGTTATGGAGATGAAGAAACTTAGGAAGGAGTGAGATGCAATGAGAAAAGACATGGACGCTATGTGCCAACATCACAAAGCATGTCTTAAAGCTATAGAGGAGGAGAAAAAGAAGATAGAAGACAAACACTAGTAGATAGAGGAATGGTGGAGCAGAAGGATGTCAAGGAGAATTTCTAGACCTTCACCATCAAAAGCATCTTCAAGTCCCTCCAATGATGCCGAGGTTACCAACACCCCAAAACTACTCAAGGATCAAGAACTAACTCAAACAGTAGAAGACCAACATCATGAATAGTCTGGTGCAGATCAAACTGATGTCGTCGTGCAAGAGTTTGACCTCAACTCTACACCAACAAAGAACACACTTCACATAGAAGCTCAAGACCAGGAAGAACAATTAGTTGAAAAGATCCAGGTAGATGAACTCACATGCAGGCCATTTACCCTAGACAAAACAACACTTAACTACTTTCTGGACACGATAAATATCAATGGAGAAATATGTGATGAGTTTTAATGAGATCTTGATGAGTATAATGATTTTAATATGATGACAAGATTGCAGCCAATATAGCATATTTTGATGCATCCATGCTTGCGACAACTAAAGAATCAACGCCGCCTCCTAATGCCACATAAACATCAATAGTTCTGCCCTCCCCTAACATTTTGGCAATGCAGCCAGATGATCCTGTGATTATAGCAATGCCAATGGGCACAAGAGAAGGAACATCTAATGAAGATGAAGAAGGCCCCGCCTCCTACTTTTTTGGAGCAACCCCGAGAGAATAGAGTCCAATGCTAGAAGTAGAGCTAAGAGGACCCATGGATCCTCCACTACCTTGCAAACTGATTGGAATAGACATGTCGTCAGTATCCCATATTTCCTATAGGGATGCTCATGCCCTCATAGATATCCTAATAGATGTCATATATGACAACAAGGGGAGAGTGCTAACTAGGGAACACTTTAGAGTGATGTTGCTAAAAAGAGCATGAGTGCAACAAAGCTTATTGAAGGTGCTCCACACAACATTGTTAGAAGAATTTTTTCATCTTGACAAAGTGCAGTCAACTTTCAATGGAATGAAAAATCTAGAAAAGAAGTTGTACAAAGAAAGATACGATTCAGATGTTGTGAAGGAGCTACAATGTGCCATCACAATAGTAGGAAATTGATTTGTCACCCTACCCATTATGACAGTTAAGCATTGGCATTAATCATAATAAATCTATACAACTGCCACATTATTGTCTACAGTTTTTGTGTTGCTGAGCTACCTGACGTGGCTTATATTATCACACTAACAAACTCACTTAGGGTTGAAATCCCTAAGTTTTTAACCAAAACAACGTGCAATAATACCACACACAAGAGGACGGGTCTTATCGCAGGATAGTTGAGGATCGAATCCCAAAGGACAACGTTTTTAAGAATCTTTCTCTAGTCGAATCTAGTTGAATCTAGACTAATATTTAGAGCAAGGTTGGTTGAATTGGGTTTAATTAAACTAAATGCAAGGAAAGTAAAAGAGTAGGATTAAAGATTGATTAAAGATTAATGAGGGAAATCGCTGGGATGGTCCTGGGTTTCACCACCACTACACATGCAATCACATCCAAACATCAACATCCGGGCAAGATAGAACCATTCAAATAGAGCTACTGCAGAACCCCCCGTACAGGCGTCAAGTCCGCGTAAGCATCACCTTAGGTATCAGATGTCTCGTCACCATCCAGATCACATACTTACGGCTCCGAAGATACAGAATTCCAAATGAAGTTGTGGGCCCCCTATACAGGCGTCAGGAACACAGAAGCGTCACCGTGGGCTATATGCCTCGTCACCACACGAATCATACACTTACGACCTCAAGGAATCCCATTCTATTTCTAGTTTGGGAGTCAACCGCATTAATCTACATTCAAAACCTACGCATAGAAGTTCTCGCAACATAGGAAACGAATAAGATATATGCAAGCAGGTGATCAATCCACAAGCACTCATCGACGATTAACAACGAAATGAAAGATTATATACATGCCATGGAATGTTTAACAGTGAGATATGAAAGCATGGGCAGCGGGGCTAGTCCCCACACCCCAGTGAAAGTAAACTACTCAGTCATGGTGAGAGGAACAAGAAAAACAAGAGAAAGAGAAGATTCCGCCATGAGCATGGTGAATAAGATGATCACAACTCGATGGAGAAACGGTCTTCTACACGATGTTGGGGCAGATCTGGACGAGGAGGGAAGAACACCACGGCAAACGGGGCGGATCTTCTCTCTCCACCTTCTTCTTCTTCTCATAGTCCTCACTCACAGCAAAAGGAGCAGATCGTGGACGAGATGGTGGCGTGGACGCAGCATATCTAGATATAAATGAGGTGGCTTGCACATCTGAGTCTTCACTCGAGATCTGGGTGAACAGGCCACAAAACCACCACGGGGGCAGGTTCCTGGCTATGGAGATCGTCTCCTTAGGCCCAGGACAGTCCTACAGCCTAACATCATCTAGAGATGATGATTTGGTTGACTGGAGTCGTGTCCTATTTATAGGCAGTCTGGGCACCAAATTAAAATCGCGACCTTGTCATTTCTGTAGCGGGTCGCGGATTTTTTTGTGGTCGCGGCATTTGTCATGGTCGTAGCATTTGTCGTGGTCGTGGCAAATTGCACAGTCACGATTGCGACTATGCAGGGGAGGTCGTTGTGCAGTTGGTATGGTCAAGGTTGAAGTTGTGAGGGAGAGGGTCACGATCGTCGTTGAGAGAGGACAAATCGTAGGGTGTTGAGGTGATGGCGGATACACGATGGAGTGGGTGGCGTCGATCACTGTTGAGGTGAAGAGGCTGGAGGCATTACTTTCGATTGGTGAAAATGCAGAGACCTCGATCGTGGTGTAGGCTGTCGCGGGTCGAGGTGTGTTTGACGTGGATGCAGATGGTGGATGTAGATGGTGTGGCGCTGCTGTGGTTGCAGAGGTGGTTGCTGGCGGAGGACGAAGTAGCAGGAGATTTGATGGCCATGGTGAAGTCTTAAGGCGATGTAGAGAGGATGTGAAGGTCACGACAGAAGGAGATGTTCAGACCGCGGCCGAGGTGTAGGGCACCACAGGTCGCGGTCTTTCCACTCAACGTCGTGGGTCGCGGTAGGCAACGAAGGCAGATGGGTTGCACTACTGTCGATCTGTGGTCACTTCCCTTCGCAGGTCGAGTTGAGGGAGAGTCGGACTGCTGTGTAGTCGCGGCTTGAAGATGGGGGGGAAGCCATGGTCCTGCAGGGGTGATGCCGCGGTCGCGGGCTTTATGCATGCCGTGGTCGTGGGCTTTTCCTGGCTCGGTCACCTTAGCTGCAGGTCGCGGATATTATAGGATTTCCACGATCGCAGGGAAACTTGGTCACGGTATGTGTGGCTGGGGGAACCGCGGTTGGGAATAGAAGAGAAGACCGTAGACTACTGGCTTAGAAACGATTGTGACCAGGCTCTATGAATTGCGATTAGGTCAAGCTGGGAGAAGAAGGGGATCCACTGACTGCTACTGACCCCAAGCATGCTCGAACAGACCAAGGCCCAGAATAGAGTATTGGGCCATGGAGACAAGGCCCAAAAGCCCAAAGTGACCTGCACAAAGGTGCAAAAATTCAATAAAAATAGGGATCATTCTAATTGAGCCAAGTGAATGAACATATTAGAAGATAAAGCCGATAAATGCATGAATGCAACCAAAACTGGGCTAAATGAGATGGTTGAACCAAGATGAATATGCATTCATCAAAATACCCCGAACTTAAACGTTGCTCGTCCTCGAATAACATGAAATCTGAAACGGTCGCCAAATGAATACTTTCAAAACGTGTGACTACCTCACCTTCACATCATGGATATTTCTTTTCTGCTTGGTATGACTAAGTGTCTCAACATCCTGAGATCACAGAACACATTTTACCATATCTTCGTTGCTGAGTTTGCTTCCCAATATCACTTCTTCTCTACTTTTTCCAAAATCAAGCATGTCAGAGAGTTTCGTAAGAGTCCATAGATACCCGCAGAACAACAAGTGTGCACCTGATCTGACACTGGTGTTATTAGGATCAGGGAGGCATTCATTGTGCCTTTAGGTGGAAATAGGAGTGAAGGGTGGTATGGAAGGGAAAAATAAATCTCTCCTCTATTCGACTCTAGATTTATATTATATGATTTGCAATTTCATTGATTGCATTTTTTTGTGTGCGAATCTCTCCTCTATTCGACTCGAGATTTCATTTATTTTTGTGTGCACTTAGGCATCTTTTCTTGGTGATACGCCCCTATTTCATAGCGAGGGGTATGGAAGAAGGGTGAAGGAAGAGAGAGTGTGCTACCCCAAACTTAGGGTTTGGCACTATATTGGCTATTTTTGTTTGTTTTTAATGAGTGAAGGGGTAAGAAGATGATGGAAGAAGTGTAGAAGAGAGTTCAGATCAGAATGCAACTTGATTTACAATTCAGTGCACTGGGTTGTTCTCCTTATCATACTCTGCTCAAATAATGACTTGATGAGGATCCGGTGGAGATTCCATGCTATTATCCACTAGTCAGATATGAAGCACAACGTGTTTGATCCCTCTCAGTTTGACAGATACTTGCCATATCTACTGATCATGATGTTAGGATTCATAAGCTTCACACGGTGATTTCTAATCATAGGCTAGTTTCAGAAATTGTTCTCCTTGAGGCTTCACTTCGAATAAGGAGGGTATAATGATTCAAAACTGCATGGGAAAACAGGATAGCTGGCTAGGTAATGGCTTTGATTGAAACAAAAGCGTCACAACTTCATCAAGTTACTATACAAGTTGCTATGAAAATTTTTTGAAAATTTTGAAATTTTTTGAAAAAATTGCTCAAAATTGCAACAACATTTCAACAATGAAATCTGAAGTCTGGAACAGATAGGAGAGGGTGGAAAGTAAAGTACGTACCACCCACCCTCCACCCCGAACTTAGAAATTTGCTCGTCCCGAGCAAGCTCTAAATCCGATAAGGAGGGGTAAACTCGTGCCAGTTGGTCCACCAGATGCGGTTGCATTCCTTTTGGCGACGCGTCCTCCATCTGAAATCTCAAAAATGGAACCTATCAGAACTTAAGATTGCATCTTGCGATGCATTGTCTATCAGGTGCAAAATTTTCTAAAAAAAAAAATTAAAAGTAAAATCTAAGTTAAAGATCGGGTTGCCTCCCGACAAGCGCCTTTGTTTTACGTCGATGGATTGACGTGATTTCTTTAGTTTTCTGGTAGGTATGTCAGTTTGGACAGATTCATCAATTCATCCATGCTAGTATCAGCTTTGGTGAAATATCTCTTCAAGCGTTGGCCATTTGCCACAAAATCACCTGACTTCTCACTCCATAAGGTAAATGCACCATGTGGGTAGATGCTCTTGACAATGTATGGTCTAGACCATCGAGAGCGGAATTTCCTTGGGAATAACCTCAGTCTCGAGTTGAACACCATAACTTGGTCTCCCACTTGAATGTCCTTCCTTTTAAGATGACCATCATGCCAAAGTTTCGTGTGTTCCTTGTAGATTCGTGCATTCTCATAAGCTGTCATTCGGAGTTCGTCCAACTCTTGAAGTTGTAGAATCCTGGCTTCACCTGCTTTCTTCATGTCGAAATTCAGCTGTTTGATTGCCTACCATGCTTTATGTTCTAGTTCCACGGGCAGGTGACATGATTTTCCATAGATGAGTCTGAAGGGTGTTGTTCCAAGAGGAGTTTTGAACGCAGTTCGGTAGGCCCATAAAGCGTCATTGATTTTCACTGACCAATCCTTTCAGTTGTGTCCTACTGTCTTTTCCAGGATAGCTTTGAGTTGACAGTTCGAAACCTCTACCTGCCCACTTATTTGTGGGTGGTAGGGAGAAGCTACTTTGTGTGTTACACCATATCTTCTCAACAACGCTTCAAGGCTTCTTTCCAGAAAATGAGAACCTCCATCGGAGATCACAATGCGTGGAACTCCAAAACGGGGGAAAATGATCTCTTTGAACATTTTAATGATGGATTTTGAATCGCTAGTAACCGTTGGTATGGCCTCTACCCATTTGGAGACATAATCAACCGCAACTAGGATGTAGGAAAATCCATGTGAGGATGGGAATGGATCCATGTAGTCCACTCCCCAAACATCAAAAATCTCAACTTCTTGCCATAGCTTAAGCGGCATCTCATCTCTTTTCGTAATTCTTCCCGTTCTCTGACACTTTTCACATGATAGCACAAAGTTATAAGCATCTCTGGATAAGGTTGGCCAAAAGAAACCACATTGCAAAATCTTCAAAGAAGTTTTCTTAGAACTCATATGGCCTCCAACTGGGCCTGAGTGGCATTGTTCTAAAATAAGTTGGGCTTCTCCCTCAGCGATACAATGTCTGTAGAGACCATCAACACAAAGCTTGAAGAGGTACGGTTCATCCCAGTGATATTGCTTCACATCATGCATGTATTTCTTTAGAGCATTTCCAGTACACTCAGGGTGGATGACACCGGAGGCAAGGTATTTCACATAGTCCGAGTACCAAGGAGTGGCTTCTGAGACTTTCATAAGCTGGTCATATGGAAGAGAGTCATTAATTGGTATCTTCTCAATTTCCAGAGTGTGGATATGACATAAGTGATCTGCTACAACATTTTCTGTGCCTCTTTTATCTCTAATCTCAAGATCAAATTCTTGCAATAGGAGAATCCATCTTATCAACCTTGGTTTTGCATCTTTCTTTTTTAGAAGATAACGAATAGCAGCGTGATCGGTGTAGACAATCACCTTTGAACCAATGAGGTAGGGTCTAAACTTATCAAAGGCATATACGACTACTAGGAGTTCCTTCTCGGTAGTTGTGTAGTTCCTCTGAGCCTTATCAAGGGTCTTTGATGCATAATAGATGACATGATGTTTCTTCTCTATACATTGGCCTAGAACGGCACCCACAGTGTAATAACTGGAATCGCACATAATTTCAAATAGGTTGTCCCAATCCAGGGGACGAATGATGGGTGTTGTTGTAAGGGCGTGCTTTAGGTTGTTGAAACTTTTGATACACTCTTCATCAAAATGGAAATCAGCGTCCTTCAACAACAGGTTTGTCATGGGCTTGGTTATCTTGGAGAAATCCTTGATAAACCTTCTGTAGAAACCCACATGACCAAGGAATGTGTGGACTTCTCTTACATTGGTAGGGATAGATAGTTTGGGTATCACTTCAATCTTGGCCTTGTCCACTTCAATTCCTCAATTACTGACTCTATGGCCAGGGACAATACCTTCTTTTACCATAAAATGATATTTCTCCAAATTAAGCACTAGATGTGTTTCTTTGCATCAGTTGAGGACAAGGGAGAGGTGCCTTAGGCATGAATCATACGAATCCCCATATACAGAGAAATCATCCATAAAAATTTCCATAATGTTTTCAGTTAAACCAACAAATATGGCCGCCATGCAGTGTTGGAAGGTTGCAGGCGCATTACAGAGTCCAAATGGCATCCTTCTAAAGATGTATGTTCCAAAGGGGCAGGTAAACATAGTTTTCTCTTGGTCATCTGGATGTATAGGGATTTGATAAAATCCAAAGTAACCATTGAGATAGCAAAAGTATTCCTGATGAGACAATCTCTCTAAGACTTGATCTAGGAAAGGCATCGAAAAATGATCCTTGCGTGTGGCTTTGTTCAATTTTCTATAATCGATGCACATCATCCACCCGGTTACTGTTCGAGTGGAGATGAGTTCATTTTATTCATTCTGTATCACAGTTGTGCCACCTTTCTTTGGAACAACATGTACAGGACTCACCCAAGGTGAGTCAGATATTGGATAGATGATTCCGGTAGTGAGCAACTTAATGACTTTGCGGTGGACCACTTCTTTCATATTAGGGTTCAACTTCTGTTGATGCTCAACAGTCGTCCTGTGGTCTTCTACCATAGGGATTTTGTGCATACAAAGCGCTTGACCGACCCCAGTGAGATCGCTCATCTTGTAGTTGATAGCTTTCTTTCTTTCCTTTAATTCTTTCAGGAGTTTATCTTCTTGTTCGGTCGTTAGATCAGAGTTTATAATAACTGGACAAACCTTGAGATCATCCAAAAACACGTATTTAAGTCCCTTGGGTAGGGGCTTTGTTTTAGGGGCTTCTGGCTTCTCACATGGCTCTTCAGATACATTCATAGCTTTGAGTTCCTTGAACTTGGCTTCAGGTTCGTCTTCTACAGAGTCAAGGTGAAGG
This sequence comes from Alisma plantago-aquatica, assembly GCA_963693085.1. Taxonomy (NCBI): domain Eukaryota; kingdom Viridiplantae; phylum Streptophyta; class Magnoliopsida; order Alismatales; family Alismataceae; genus Alisma; species Alisma plantago-aquatica. The sequence continues at coordinate 513,133,834 of OY856415.1, forward strand.
ATACAATCCTTAACTTGTTTGTTGATGAAAATTTTAGCAGATGGGTTTGTTAGTGCCGCTTCTAAAGGATCATCTTGTTCATATTCCTCTTGTGTGAGGAGAGACATTTTCTCAATGCAATCAATCAGATAGACTTCTTCCTGCATGCTCGGTCTTCGCATGCTTTCAAAAACTTTGAACTCGAGGGTTTCTTTCCCTAGTCTGAGCAACAAGGTCCCTGCTTCAACGTCAATCAAAGCTCTTTTAGTGGCGACGAATGGACGGCCAAAGATAAGAGGGTATCTGGCATCTTCTTTTATGTCCATGATGACAAAGTCACAAGGGACATAAGAGTCTTTTCCAACCTGGACAGGGACATCTTCGATGATTCCCAAAGGAAGAGTCATAGAGTTATCTGCAAGTTGAATGGTCATTCTAGTTGGGAGTAATTCTGCAAACCCTTTCCTCTTGCAAAGGCTAAGTGGCATGATAGAAATGCTAGCACCGAGATCGTCTAATCCCTTCTTACATGAAGGGTCAGCAATATGGCATGAAATCCCAAAGGATCCCCAGTCTTTCTGCTTCTTGGGCATCTTGCTCTGGATGATATCGGAAGTGGTTGTTGCTAGCTTAACAATCTCGTATTCTTCAGTTATGTACTTCCTTGTGAGGAGAGACTTTAAATACTTAGTCCAGGCTGGTATCTCGGTCAGTGCATCTAGAAAGGGTATATCTACATGAAGTTGCTTCATAGCTTCTTTAAACTTGTTGAATCGAGTATCGAGCTTTGTCTGCTTCAAACGAGCTGGGAAAGGAGGATGGGGCTTGTATACTGGCACATCCGACTCAGGTGTGTCTTCAGCCTCCGCAGTCAATGTTTCCTCCAATCTTGCTTTGTCTGTCTTATCAGTGGTTGGTTGTTCCTTCGGTTGGGACTCAGGTGTTGCAGAGTCTTGGTCATTTGCAAAGTTATCATCGTTTGTTTCCGCTATTAGTATCTTAGCAGGGGAGTCATAATAGTTTTTCCTGGACCTGGTGGTGACAGTCTTTAGTTGCTCCGGATGTTTAGGATTCTTTACGGGTTGTCCAACAAAGGTTCCAGCAGGTGGCTTCATGCTAGCCGCAAGTTGAGCTAGTTGAGATTCAATAGCCTTCTGATGGGCTTGCTGGTTAGCTATCATAGTCTGTTGCGACTGCAACATCTTCTCAATAGCTGACAATTTGTCATCAGGAGAGATGGGACCGACTTGTTGCCCTTGTTGTTGCTGTTGATAGGGGGCTTGATTGGGGTTTTAAAACTGAGAATTGTTATGATAATTGTTGTAGTTTCTATTCTGGAAGTTACCTCTGAAGTTCCCTTGATTCCCAAAATTTTGTTGTTGGTTATACTGGAATCCTGGCGGGCCTCATTGTTGAGTATTTGAACCAAGTTGTCGCGAGTTCTCCGCTTCAGAAGGATTTCCATATTGAAAACCTGGATGGTTCCTATTCTGATTCGGATTATAGTACCCTTGACCAGGGATAGTGTTGACGGCTTTCAAATTTTCCATTTGACCATTATCTACTTGGGCACATGTATTGCTCAAAACAACATCATAGAGAATGTTACAGGCTAGAGTAGAATGGTCAGTTACTTTTCATGCTTCGCAGAAGAGTGAGGCGGACTTAACTTCCTCTTGTTGTCAAGGGGGCGAACGTCTTCTTTCATAAGCTGCGAGACATGATTCTAGACGGTCTTGCTTGGCGATTGGGAGTTTGAGAGATTCAGCGATAGACTTGTACTCAGGTGTTGCTTCAGCCATAGCTACCTTCAGCACTCCTTTTCCCATAGGTCTTCCCTAGTTGGCTTGGTTTTCAGCTCCAAGGGTGACAACCTTCCATGCGCTATCATAACTCTGACACATGACGTTTCCTACAGACGAGGAATCCAAAAACCTCTTGATATCATCATCCAAACCTCTATAAAAGATTTTAATGAGTTGATTCTTTGGAATGCCATGATGTGGGCACTTGCGTAGAAGCTCTCTGTATCTTTCCCATGCTTCATCTAGGGATTCTCTAGGGGTCTGGGTGAATTGCGTTATTCGGCCCCTAATTTCATAGGTGAGAGAAGGTGGATAAAACTTTTCCAAAAAAACATTTTGAAGTTGTTCCCAAGTGGTGATGGGTTTGCATTGCAAAGAGTTATACCAACTCATAGCTCTATCAGCAAGAGAGTACTTGAAGAGGCAGAGTCTGATGGCATCATCTGTGACTCCATTTTTCTTTGTCATGGTGCATAAGTCTATGAATCTCAGAAGATGTTCTTGACTATCTTCTTCTTGCTTACCATAGAAAGGACTGTTTTGAAGCAACGTAACCCAATGTGCTCTTATCTCAAAATTTGGAGCGTTGATGGGAGGAGGTTGCATTGGGTGACGAACGTCTGCAGCTTTAGGGATCGAGAATTCTCTAAGGTCTTTTTGTAGCTCATCTTGTTGAGCTGCTGCATGAGCTGCTTGGATTTCTTCTTGAACTGCGGCTCAGGCTTCTTGCATAAGCCTATCTCTTTGTGCATTAAGGTCTTGAGCTACCCTTCTAGCAATTTCCTCCTCTTGAGCCATTCTTGCTTGGTTCTCTCTGTACTGATGGCGAAAGGTTCTGTCTATCTCAGGGTCAAAGCTAGCAGCGAGTCCGGGACTGTCTGAGCGGCACATACACTAGACTTTGAGTGTACCTAGGATAAAAAGATCTTTTGCTGATGAGATGGACAGAGTAGAACTGAATTCAAGTATATATGATTGCTAGTATCAAAAGTAAAAGGAAAACCTAAATTAGCCTCAAAAGAACTAGATCTAACTAAATGATTCCGTTGTCCCCGGCAATGGTGCTAGAATTTGACGTGGCTTATATTATCGCACTAACAAACTCACTTAGGGTTGAAATCCCTATGTTTTTAACCAAAACAATGTGCAATAATACCATTCACAAGCGGACGGGTCTTATCACAGTATAGTTGAGGATCGAATCCCGAAGGACAACGTTTTTAAGAATCTTTCTCTAGTCGAATCTAGTTGAATCAAGACTAATATTTAGAGCAAGGTTGGTTGAATTGGGTTTAATTAAACTAAATGCAAGGAAAGTAAAAGAGCATGATTAAAGGTTGATTAAAGATTAATGAGGGAAATTGCCAGGATGGTCCCCGATTTCACCACCACTACACATGCAATCACATCCAAACATCAACATCCAGGCAAGATATAACCATTCAAATAGAGCTGCTGCAGAACCCCCCGTACGGGCGTCAGGTCCGCGTAAGCATCACCTTAGGTATCAGATGTCTCGTCACCATCCAGATCACATACTTACGGCTCTGAAGATACATAAATCCAAATAAAGTTGTGGGCCCCCTATACAGGCGTCAGGCACACAGAAGCATCACCGTGGGCTAGATGGCTCATCACCACACGGATCATACACTTACGACCTCAAGGAATCCCATTCTATTTCTAGTTTGGGAGTCGACCACGTTAATCGACATTCAAAACCTACACATAGAAGTTATCACAACATAGGAAACAAACAAGATATATGCAAGCAGGTGATCAATCCATAAGCACTCATCGACGATTAACAACGAAATGAAATATTATATACATGCCATAAAATGTTTAATAGTGAGATATGAAAGCATGGGAAGCAGGGATAGTCCCCGCACCCCAACGAAAGTAAACTACTCGCTCATGGTGAGAGGAACAAGAAAAACAAGAGAAAGAGAAGATTCTGCCATGAGCATGGTGAAGACGATGATCGCAGGTCGATGGAGAAACAGTCTTCTACACAATGTCAGGGCAGATCTGGACGAGGAGGGAAGAACACCATGGCAGACAGGGCGGATCTTCTCTCTCCACCTTCTTCTTCTTCTCGTAGTCCTCACTCACAGTAGAAGGAGCAGCTCGTGGACGAGATGGTGGCTTGGACGCAGCAGATCTAGATCCAGATCTAGATCTAAATGAGGTGGCTTGTAGATCTGAGTCTTCACTCGAGATCTGGGTGAACAGGCCGCAAAACCACCATGGGGGCAGGTTCTTGACTATGAAGATCATCTCCTTAGGCCCAGGACAGTCCTGCAGCCTAACGACATCTGGAGATGAGGATTTGGCTGACTGGAGTCGTGTCCTATTTATAGGCAGTCTGGGCACCGACTTAAAATTGCGACCTTGTCATTTCTATAGCGGGTCGTGACTTTTGTCGTGGTCGTGTCATTTGTCATGGTCGTGGCATTTGTCATGGTCGTGACAAATTGTACGGTCGCGATCGCGACTATGCAGGGGAGGTCACTGCGCAGTTGGTATGGTGAAGGTTGAAGTGGCGAGGCAGAGGGTCATGATCGTCATTGAGAGAGGACAGACTGTAGGGTGTTGAGGTGATGGCGGCTACACGATGGAGTGGGTGGCATCAATCACTGTTGAGGTGAAGAGGCTGGAGGCATTACTGTCGATTGGTGAAAATGTGGAGACCTCGATCGTGGTGTAGGCTATCGCAGGTCGAGGTGTGTTTGACGTGGATGCAGATGGTTGATGTAGATGGCGTGGTGCTGCTGTGGTTGCAGAGGTGGTTGCTGGCAGAGGACAAAGTAGAAGGAGATCTGATGGCCATGGTGAAGTCTTAAGACGGTGTAGAGAGGATGTGAAGGTCGTGATAGAAGGAGATGTTCAGACCGCGGCCGAGGTGTAGGGCATCGTAGGTGCCGGTCTTTGCACTCAACGTCGCGGGTCACGGTAGGCGACGAAGGCAGATGGGTCACACTACTGTCGATCTATGGTAGCTTCCCTTCGCGGGTCGACGTGAGGGAGCGTCGGACTGCTGTGTAGTCGCGGCTTGAAGATGGGGGGGGGAACCACGGTCCTGCAGGGGTGATGCCGCGGTCGCGGGCTTTGTGCATGTCGCGGTCGTGGGCTTTTCCTGGCTTGGTCACCTTAGCTGTAGGTCACGGGTATTAGAGGATTGACGCGGTCGTGGGGAAACTTGGTCGCGATATGTGTGGTTGGGGGAACCACGGTTGGGAAAAGAAGAGAAGACTGCAGACTGCTGGCTTAGAAACGATTGCGACCAAGCTCTATGAATCACGATTAGGTCAAGCTGGGAAAAGAAGGGGATCCACTGACTGCTACTGACCCCAAGCATGCTCAAACAGACCAAGGCCCAGAATAGAGTATTGGGCCATGGTGACAAGGCCCAAATGCCCAAAGTGACCTACACAAAGGTGCAAAAATTCAATAAAAATAGGGATCATTCTAATTAAGCCAAGTGAATGAACATATTAGAAGATAAAGACGATAAATGCATGAATGCAACCAAAACTGGGCTAAATGAGATGGTTGAACCAAGATGAATATGCATTCATCACTACCCAACACGTATTTGATTTTTAAAAACAAAGAGGCACGTGACATTTTAAAGATACCAATTCATCTTTAATGTGCCATCTAGGGAGAAGGGGCCCGTCATAGCTCAAACTAGAAAAAATTTAATATTACCACAAAGGTCCCACAAGATGAAATAGGGTCAGGGGATTGCACCTTCATCATTCTATGTCTGACTGTAGCCATCAATAAGGGAATTCCCTTTGAGGATCTATTTCATGATGATTTACATGGACTTCATTATGTGTATGCAATGGAAGTTATCTATGATCGTCATTTCTTTAGTGATCCTACAATTCCCCCTGATGCAGTACCTCATAGACTCCATACAGGGTTACCTCTTTCTAACAAGACATGGTAGAGAGAAAAATTAATGACCCTCTAGAAAGACCCTTCCAAACCTGAGAGGGCAACCAAATGGAAAGCAGGGTGGCAAGAAGATACTCAGCATAAGAAAGGGGAAATTTCCTAACACATCGAAGTACATAACAAGCAATTCAACCTCTGACAGCATTAGTGAACCTTATCCCCACAACAATACCAGATGTTGTCACATCAAAATACAACCACCATATAGGAAGGGGAACTAGAAGATGAGGAACAACAAGAAGCTCAACCCGATGGGCCAGCTGGATCAATAGAATCTAGTTTCCCAGATTTTTACAGATGGTCTTGTGAAACTCTATCTCTAGAATCACTACAAATAAAAATGAAGAACTTCAGAGAAGGAGTCGAACCATGGGAAGTGATATTTGAAAGAAAAGGCATATGTGTGCTGAAGGATGACCTCCATGAAATGCTACTACAAATGGCTACATGATTGTGAGTGTTATGCCTTCTTATCAAGCCCTTCTCAGAGACTGCATGCCTAATAGCCACATGGCCTATTTCACATTAGTATACGATATCATGCACAACAAGGAGTCCAATGAGAAGGAGCAGCTACACAAATGCCTCAAGTGTTCATTGTCAAAATTCATATTCATTCCTTTACTACACGAGAATCATTGTACACTCTTGGCAATCAATATTAAAGCAAAGACTGCCATCCTCTACAACAACTCAAAAGTGGCTTTTCTCTGAAAAAGTACACCAATGCGACAACACCTAAGAGTGTAATTGAAGAAAAAGCGCAAACTTATGCAGAAGATATAATAAATATGATATAAGATCATGACAAAGGATATGAATACAACCCATCTACGGACTTTAAGAAACCAAATTTCTATCACAGAATCCCTCAACAAATTCAACAATCAAACATATGTGATTTTCAATGCCTTTGCTGGACGTCCGCCTTAGCTGAGAGGGGAGTAAAAGTTGAAAGTTTGCACCATGAAGGATACCACACACTTTGGGGCATCTATGTTGACATGAAGTTGTGCTCCAAATGGGCGAAAAAAGAAAAATTAGCCTAGTCAGTTTATTCCTTACCTCTATCTTTGACACTTCAAGATAGAGTGCATGATAAGTTTGGGAGGAGTTATAAATGGGCATGAGAGGTACAATAACTTTCCTCATCTTTACAGTTCAATCTGTCAAATTTTAATTCTCAATTCTAAAGATAGCTCTGCTCCTATTTTGGAGGAAAATTTTGAAACATTTTTAAATTTCTTTCATAAATTGATCGTTTACAACTGGAACAATTTTGGGATTCATTTTTCCATGATTTATTCAAAACCCACTTTTAGACTTGTTTGTCTTCCCTCTACTCTATATCATAATCATTTCAAGAGTGGTGCAAATGGGCTACAAATCCACATAAAAGAAAATGAAACGATACTACATTGTTGTGCCATTCTTATAAAAAAATAGTGCGGAAAGTGAGAGAATGCTTATGAACTTAAGAAATCTCCAAGAATAAGGAGGAATCCATTTGTGGCACCCCGACCAATCACCCTAACCTTGCAACACAGTTTGGAAAGTATACACCTCCACCAAGGTGGAAAACAACTACCCTTCTAGTTCTAAAAATCCCTACATTGGGATTAAAAGAGGCTTGGCAACCAAAAAACCTTACCAACAAATCCTTTTTCCCAAGCCTGTGAGCAAAATAAAAACTAAGAGGAATAAAATCATAAGAGTTGTGCTCGGAAAGATGATGAAGGACTTTGTCCAACCAGTGTATTGTTGCACTAGTGAATTTAGGTATGTCGCGCCTGGTAGCGGAGCCTAGGAGCCAAATTTTACACACCTACACGTCGAAGGGGACCCCACACAACTACTTGACATTGCATCAGGGCCCAATCGGGTGATACTGTCTTAATGAAAATAATATGGTTGGGTGAACCTAAGAAAGGAAGGAAAACACTGAAACCTTAACATACCCTAAAACTATAGCTAGGACCCAACAAAAATAAAGATAGAGTGTGAAAGTTATCCCTAGTAGGAACTGTTTACAATTGCGTCTAGGAACCTAGGCCGAGTCTCTATTGTAAAGTCGAGTCCTTTGCTACGAAAGGTAGAGGCAGGTGCAAAAATTATTAAACTCTAGAAATAAAGAGATGGACTTGGAACTCAGAATGTGAACTGAACTAAACGCAAATATTTTGCTAAAAGGATGGAAAAAATATGTAGGAGAGAGTTTATCTATAAAAACAACTAAGGCCCATCACTCAATGCTTTGATTCTATTTATTAGCCCGAGGACAGGATATATTCTAAGTTTGGGGGAGTTCATAACATCCATGTTTGTGGAAATTTCTGTGCTTATTTTATTTTCATAGTGTCATCTCTTCTATGATTTATCCAGTAAATTCTAATGCTTTTGACAAGACTTGATATGACTACCTAAACTCACCCATCCCCTATTTTACATAGAAAACACATTGGTCACTATGTTCTGAAGCTGTCTTAGAGGTTCAAGAAAATAGCACCAAGTTAACCCTACGGTCTCTAGGCATCTAATGCTCCTTGCGACCAAAGGAGAAGAAGACACTCATGCGATTAGATAGACCATTGAGGTCAATTCCCTAGCGGTCGCTACAAGTTACCTACCCCATTGACCAAAGAACAACATTTTTGAGCATTGCTACATTCCACAGTCATTGTGACCGATGAATATCCAAAGCCACTATGGTTGCTACAAATCTAGGTACCGACCATAGCTACAAGTCTAGGTAGCGACCAAAGCTGTAGGTATGTGTAGTGACCAAAGTATAGATCGCTTAGTGACCGAAAAGATTCATAAGTCAGTTTCCTACACCTATAAATAGACCCCCACCTCGTCCATGCAGGGGGTATTGACATTTGAGAGACGATGAAGTTTCGTTGTGCTCAAACCCATGGATTTTTCTTTTCTTACTATCTTGGATCTTTGAAGATGAAAGTTGGAGGAGAGTAAATATCTACACTACCACAGTCATCCCCATCTTATCCTTTGAAAGGAGGACAAAAAGTTCACCATCATCCATCCTAGATCCATATCTGAAGGGAACGTGCACCAATTGTGGTTGTTTGTGATCTCAGTTGGTGTATCCCCTTTTCCCCTTTTAGATTTAGTCATCCATCTTCATCTACTTCACTGTTCTCTATGATGTCTTGTCATGTTTGTAAACCTATAATGCTACTCACTAACATGAGTGGCTAAACATGTTGCTTGGGTTGGGAGTAGCCACTAAGGCTCTCCCAACATGTACATACTTACATCTATTTAAATATATATATATATATATATATATATATATATATATATATATATATATATATATATATATATATATATATATATATATATATATATATATATGCTCTTGGCAATGGTTATCTCTGTATGCTTGTTTTTATTTCTTCACTTGCATGATTAGCTACCATCTTGTGATGTTTGATTGTTAGTGCCTTGAAAAGTGTTAATCTTATCTAAGTGTTATGGAGTTGCATGAATGCATGAGAATTTTGGAATGCTAAAGCTAATAATCATATGGTTATCTTTGTGATCGTTTGTTTGCTATCTCAAGTGAGAGACAACCTTATAATCCAGATCTACCCTATGTTTGAGAGAGAAGGGAATAGACATATGTGATGATTGCTTGTAAATTTTCTAAGAGCATTCAAAGGGTGAGAGTTTTGCATGTTGGTGATAAATATTAGTAGGTGAAACCCAATCCAAGTTCCCATTTATATTTTTACAACACACTTGTTTTCTTTGCTTACCTCATTTGGTTTTCTTAACTTTTGTTTTGATTGTTTTGTTTAGTTTAAGTATAACTTTTTTGTAAGGAACACCATTTTAATCTTGTTTCTTAGTTTCTATAACTAAGATAAGGATATACATTCTTAGCACTCACCCCCTTGTCCCTGTGGTTTGACCCTGATTTCTACTACATTGGACCCCGTAAAATAGTTGTGGGGCCCTGAATGTTGGGTTATAAATTTAAGAGTCTAACTACTCTGTATCTGCTCCTTTTGGGTAAGGTCAGTCAGTTATGCACATATAACTCACGATCCCTAAGAAAACAACAACTTTTTGGGTTAAAAATAGTCAAAGAAGTCATTGGAGCTAGGAATGTGTTCCATGTATAAAACTCACTAGTTGATCTTAAGTTAAAAGAATTATAGACTTGTAGTATGTAGATTCATTGTATTTGTCCATGAATTTATATGAACATTATATTTGGGATACAAGAAAATATTTGTTTCACCTTAGTGTTGGTAAAAGTGATTTGGTAGCCATCATTATTATGCATAAACTATATATGAGATGAAAGGTCATGAGCTTTAGTTAGTGACATGATATATATATATATATATATATATATATATATATATATATATATATATATATATATGAACTACATAAACATCATATTGATATAGATAGAGGTAATTCATGTGCATGAATATGATCTAGATGAAAATATGATCAGTTGGTTGTAAATAATACAATGAATAAGGATGAGGAACCATACTTAGAAACTTTTGTTATAGATATGACCAACTAATACATGTTGATGGAATTATAAATAAAACTTTTTAAAGTGGGGTGTTATCCCCCAAATGTACATGTGAAACCCTTTATAGGTTTAGTGACATGGTATGGACAAGAAACATGTGAGTTATAACATTAAGGAGCTAGCCTTGGTGGTAATGTGACTATTCCATAGAATAAATTTGTACATGAGCATATATTAGTACATTCGATCTAAGTGTGATATACGATGTGTATGTAGGGACCAACTCAAGCCTTATGTTCCCTAGGAAGAAGAAGAACTAGGTTTTGGAGACATTTATAGTATTCCCCACATCAAGTCCTAGAGAAGAAGAATCCAAAGAGTGATAAGTATCCAACCTTAGTAAAGGAGAGATCTTGGTTTGAAAAAAATCTTCAATTACTATATACATTCCTAATCCATGCAACTCTTTAGTAGGTTAGATGATTCTATCAAAATTGGTAAGGTCCTCATTGTGAAATGAGCCCTGACCTTCCTGAGGAAGACTTGATGTATGAATAGAGGTTAGTAGGACCTTTTTATCTGGGAGTGGGATAAACCCAAGACCTACAAAATGGTCAATCAAACTTGGTCACGGGAACATCAACTTATATAATGCATAATGTATTAGAATGAAAATTATGATGAAAAAGTATTATACCCCTAATGCAATGAAGTCAAGTAATTGATTTGGATAGGCTTCCAATTTTTTCATTAGAACCTATGGGGTTCATCTTCAATACCTGATTAGGACACTTTGAATTTTGATGGATGATTTGCATATGATATTAAGAAGCCCCGAGAAATGCACTCCCCTCAGTATAAGGAAGTTTTATGTTGAAGACTTCACTTGATCTTGCCTTTTTATGTATATTAAGTCACTTGGCAGCATTATTGTATTATCTAAAGCTAATCCTAAAGGTCATGATGTGACCAGAATCATGTAGGACTTTGCACTTTTAATGCTAGTAGAAATCTTCCCCCACCTTCAAAGTATTTTAGTTTAAATTTTATGCTTGATAAGGATGGAAGGATGAGAGAACATAGTTTTTTTCTTCAGAATCTTATAATAATCTATAACTTGAGGAATTGGATGGTACAATGTATTTCATTTTGTGAAAGTGACAAAATATTAAAAGGCTTGAGTCTTTAAAGGACAATTTATTTAGTTGGATAGATTGTTAGTATAGGTAAGGACCACAATAACTTTTTCTTGGTGAGTTATTGCCATAAAAAAGGTGTACCCATTTTCAAAGAAAACAATAATTCATATACGGCTTAGAGAGATTATTTATAGTTTAAAATAATGTTTAAGAAAGTAAAATATGTTCCATGGTTTTATTTATACACGTAAGATTAGTTGATATGTTGTCTTTTGAGTATGTTGACTTTAAGTGGCGAATTGAATATATTATGATAGCTGGACAAGCCACAATAGATTTGGCACTTATTTTATTTAGATATAATGTTCTCAGATTAGAAAGAGAAGTTTTTGTAATGAATATGGGATTATATGCCCATTGGAGATTTTGATTTGATAATCAAACATTGCCTTTCCGGGCTGAAAATTTTTATAAGAGGAAATTTTTTACAAAGGAGGAGTAATGACTTTTTGAATTAAAATGTATTTTAAATAATGTTGTTGTTTTGGGATAGTTGTATGTCTTGTATCAATCAATAGGGAGATTACACCATAAGAAACTTTTGGTATAATTTCAGTAATTCTAGATCTCGTCTAGTAAGAGAACTAACTAGTTGAGAAACAGAGTTTTGAATTATTCTATCGTAAGGCTTGTCAATGTTGATGGCCCCTTTTGGTAACTGGATATCAATTATAAACCTCGAGATATGTACAAAGAAAGTTTTTGTCAAATGATTATCAAGACTTCCTTTTATATGCATAACAAATTTTAGAATTTAAAATCATTATTGACCAAGTATTTGACGCAAAGTTATTGTTATCTTAATACGTATCTTAAGAAATAGAAAAAGATAAACATGTCCATTGCGAAATGTTTTTGATACTTATTTTTTTGGTTAGTATATAGTATATTTTTATTTGTGTGTAACACCACTTCTAATTAGACATATTTTAAAATTGATACGAACTTGCCTATTATCTTTCCAATAGATTTTTACTAATAATTAGAAAGAAGCATGATGTTGCATGTCAATTGATTATTAACTTTTCTCATTCACAATAGTCTCATTTTTAAGTTTATATATATATATATATATATATATATATATATATATATATATATATATATATATATATATATATATATATATAAGAGCGAGTTTGATGCTGCGCTCTCATTGATTCACTCTCTTCTCTCATTTTTTTCAAGGAATTTTACTCCTACAAATATTTATTCTCACAATCTCCTATTAACTTTTATTATCTTTAATTCTGTATTTCTCTATCCATCCCACGAAAACGGTTCCTTGATTCTCTGCTTTCAAACAACTAACACAAATATCTGTTGCCGTAGCAACCTTTCACCGACGAGTCCTCTCTCCGCATATTTCCAACAAATTTTATATGTCACGTGCATGTGCACGTGTGCGTTGACTAATATATATATATATATATATATATATATATATATATATATATATATATATATATATATATATATATATATATATAATCAGCGAGACGACGGTTGTTTCTCTTTACCCTGACGTGTTCAGATTTACTGTACCAGCCCGCTGTCCCACTGTTCTCGAACGAGGCCCATTCCAAAAGTCCTCTGCCCGTCACGCATCAGTTACCGAACCAGGGGCAAAAGCCCGAATTGAATCAAATCCTCGTCCAACCAGCGCTCCAATGCAAGTGCCTGGGTGTAGACCTGGAGTTTAAAGTCACACAAGGTGGAGTGATCTTGAAGCAGTTGAGAAGCTATACACTGTAGACAACAGTGACTACAGCAAGTTAGCGGAGTTGGTGTGCTTCCAAGAGGAATTATCATATGCTCGACTCCCTCTCCAAGGAGTATGTCGAGCTACTGGGAATGGCACGGCGGATTGCACGTACATGTGGTCCTGGATACTGGGCTGGTAGTCCCCCAAATGCTCTTGTGACGCGAGACACTCTGAATATATATTATACTCGCATATTCATTAGAATTTACTGCCGCAGCTAGTAATCACTACTACAAAATCTGTTAAAGGCGAAGGATAAATCCCTGACCAATATGTGTGAATCCCTGACCAATAGATGGTGGTTAGGGCTAATGCCTGACCAACGTACCCTCGGTAAAAACTTGGTGACTAATAGTACTTAGTCAAGTCCTATCCCTGACCAATAGAGATAGAAGCCTTGAGCATCCAATAACAATAAATATAATATCCCTTGTCAACTTCTTGTATACAATGAAAATATAAACCAATTTTGAATGAATGATATATATATATATATATATATATATGAAGAAAGGACATGACAAATTATTCAATATCCATCACACGACAACAAGGTGAGTTTAAAATTCAATTATCAAATGTACATTTACATTCCAAATACATAGTTGGAGCATAATGTTTGTCCGGAAACTAACTAATATCTTCTAAGATGACTTTGACATAACATTCATACACGTCATATGTTATATAACATAATGTGGCCGATATATCAAACGAAAATATGAACTTCCATGTGACCACTCAAGCAAAATTTTACTTCATAATTTTTTTCTAACATTCCTTTAGCTGCTTTCACGGTGTGGTACTTACTCTAACATTTAGAACCTTTCTTCTACTTTGTGGATGTGTCGACAACATCCCGCATCATGAAACAATGTGTTATGTTCTTACAAAGATGATATTTCTGTCTAATCAGAGAACATAGTCGACTAGATGTAAACATCCGAGCAAAACTTGGTGGCATCTGAACAATATCTTATTTCATTGAGCATGGTCACAAAATTTTAGGTGTAGAGCTTGGTAAATTCATAAAGAGATGACAATTCAATCACTTATATTAAATACAAAAAAAAAGAAATCAAGAAAAGAGCATACAAGAGAACTAATCTGAATGGCACTGTCCATCATCCCTGTTCCATGTAGATAGAAGCAAGATCTTCGTACTCTAGGAATTGGGTTGCTTAATCGCCAAAATAGTTATACATAACTTATCTGCGATTAGTCTTGCATCTCTAAGGATACATATTCAACTATTAGCGAAAAAAGAAAGTAGTTTTCGCTAGCAAGAAAACCCATCACATGCAAATAATAAAGTAAAAGTGAGATGATACTCACCGTCTTGTTGTCAACGTCCAGATTTCAAGCTACTGACTTTAGATCATGAAGAGAAGATACCATGAGTGTGTGATTCCGGCCTGGGTAAGGCCACGACCAGCATAATGACCAGCTATGACGAGAGTAAGAGGACAAAGTCTATAGGACGGTGGGGTGTTTTGCTATAGATCAAATAAAGGCGGAACGAATACGAGGGAAAGAGAGGCAAGGGAGTTTGATAGATTCATATGAGGTTCGAAGTGATGGAAGGAGAATCGATTGAAATGGAAGGGGCACGAGTCGGCGCTGAGAATAGAAGAGGCGCGAGTTAGGGATAAGAACGACCACAAGGAAGCCTAGGGCTTTATGGCATTCTGTGTCTGGAATTTGAAACGTCAGAAAGGCCTATAAGTCTGTAACCAGTATTCCGCTATGTTAGTCAGGGATCGATCATTTATTAGTCAAGGATGGGACTTGAGGGGCGTTACCAGGTTGCTCAGGGGAATTGTCCCTGAGCACATGGCCTTGACTTTTGTTGAATTTTGTCATAGTGAATCTTTATGATGCTTCGTGTTCTTACGTTACTGGTGACCTTTTACCAACAGCAAAAGAAATCATTACTATAAATTTTTAATCGTTGCCACCAGTTTCAGGTTTGGCACTTTGTTTGTTGTTTGCCTGTGATTACGGTGTTGGATTAGGTTGCTGTCAACTTAGTAGCAAAATTTCAACGAATGCTTATAATTGATGCAAAATGTAATATTATTTGTTGTTTGCTTACAGTATGAATCATATCACCACCCAGCCAACTGAAAATTTTATATCAATGGTCGCACATGTAAAATAGGAAATGTTTGTCGCACGTTTGCGGTGTTGGATCTAATCCCAGCGCCACTAGCAGAATACAATAGCCAAACTAGTACTGCTCGGGTGGAAAACCAAATCTAGTAACGACTGCTCATGCTACACGGAAGAATGTATGTATAAAAAAGTGATCAGTAAACAAAAACAAAACATGCATGCCATTAATTTAGTTAAATGTTTATAGATGATCCACAAAATAAAGTGAAAAGCTCTGATGAATTAGTAACAGTAATAGTCTCAAATTGCATATGAAAATACTATCTAATTATAATTGAGAAGCTCAATATATTAAACATTTCACAGGTGAGGACCAACGATATGATCTTCTTTCTTTTTATGTGAGTCAAGTTTGGTTGATCTACTTGTTAAAGTTATAAAAACTTATAGGAGAATATACTTCAGCCAAGATTTGAGCCTGATAAGGTATTGAAGGTTAGTTTGGTCCACATTGATATATACCTTCATTTCTGCATACCTCCTATTATCAACCAATTATTCAAAGTGCTGAAAAAAATCATAAGTAAAGATTATCGATAGCCAATGTATCTCTTTGTTTAACTATTCAGACTTTCTCTATATTGTGTATTGAACATGTCAACACAAAATATCTCTCTTCCGTGTACCAAAGTCCATTTCTCTTTCAAGTCAAATAATTGGCATAACTAGGAATTCTCACTCGAATTGTATTTTCCAATCACTGAATTCTTGTCTCCGCTCTAGGTAAAGTCCTATGTCGGGACACCAAGTTCAACGACTCCAATGAAATCAATGTGGTCAACGAACTAGGCCACCTTTCCCGGTGATGCACCCGGATTCCCACAGGTCGAGTTCGGACAAATCCTGAACATGTGAAACAGTAAGTTATAAACATTGCAATTCTCTTCTTAATAATAATAGGTGTAGCGCTTGAAGGAGTATGTAGAGAAATAGATTAATAGATCCACGCACAAAGAACATTGTCAACGTCCAATTTAACCATGTATATGTGCTTGCCCATCTATCTATCTTTTTTTACTTTTAGGGGGCTTGAGTTTTTAGTCTTGATGGAAGTACTTCCAGCCACATAAGATCTCAAGCAACGAGGATGATTGCTGGCAGAGGAAGCATATTGATGGTCATGTCATTCCTAATGCAGCCGGTGGTGAAGAGGCCGCCGGCTAAAGAACTGGAGGAATCATAAAGACTGTTGACGACGATGGTAGACATGTTCCACTCACCTGTGTTATGTGCCCAGGCGCTTGCTTCCGTGCGCTGGGTGACGGCTTTGATTGTGTTCCGGGTTTTTTCCCCAATTCAAGAGGTAACTATTGACGGAAGGACTCCTGGAACGTGCCTTCTCATCCTTTTTGTGGTCCTGACGTGAGCATAATATTCATGCTCCTCCCTCGAGAATGGTTTTCTTAGATATTGGCGCACCCTATTTCACCATGTAGCCGAAAGCCTCTTCTCGACTGGCAACAGACGCGGATCACTTTGGCCTTTTGATTTAAGTGAGATCACAATCAACCCCAACCACATGGCCATCCTTTTTCCTAGATTAAAAGTAATACATCCCTCTCTAAAAATAATCTAATTAATCATCGATATTCTAAAATTAATATTGTTGGTATGTATGCCCTGAGAGGCAAACATATGATGGTGGTAGTGGCATATCTTGTAAATAATTCGATTAATATAAAGGAAAGCTTCCAATTTATTGTGTGTATTCAGTTATGAGATAATGATATAAAATAATAACTGTATAAAGAATGGTATTACTCCAAAATGTATGTCTCAGGTTGATGACTTGAATGATGAGATCATACGGATGTCAAGAGTATATACATTCTTGTTGTGTCCCTAGTCAGATGTTATTGTAGATGACTAATAGACAATAAGAACACATAAGATTAAAGTGTGTGTTGGATGATGACATAATCTTATTAGTCATGATATATGATATCAAACCAAGTACATAGATACTTGTTATTGAACAATGTATCATACAAACCCACCATGAGAGTGACACATGGAACCATTTTGGTAGTCAGAGTCATCTCTTGTAGTGATGGTGGTGATTGTGGTCCTCAGATATGAAGTTATTACAATCATCACATGTCTATCGGTGTGCTTTGACATCATCCACAGTGATCCTGAATAAGGGTTGTCATACGGTGGTGCTTGGGTGCACTGTGACACATGAGGATGATTGTGAGTGATGTAGATGAAATTTGTCCCTCTTACAGTAGTTTGATATCCTGGACACTTATTTAGCGAGATTGAGAAATGCATGGTGATGCTGGTGTGAGTCAATATGTGATATTGAGCTTACATGTATCTTAGACAGTCTGCTCTAGTTCAAGGAACATCGATTGAATGTTGAAGAGGATGACGATTCCATGCCTTGAGTTTAATCTGAATATTAGAGATAACGAAACTATACAATCATTGTAACACCAGTTACAGATGATAGGTTAAGTTGTTCTCCAGCTTCTCCAATTACATAGGTAGCAATGAAGTCTTTTCAAATACCAATCATTGCTTGTAAAATTATAATATCATTATGAATATCATTGCCAATGTAATGTGGAGCCTACTGGGTCACACACATAGGATGTGTTTGGAATAGGACTGTAATTGTGGATGTGGTCAAAAATATTTCAAATTTAATTGATTACTAAAATGTTTAGGTAATCTACTACTATAATATTAGAATATAACATATATTAATTGGATAAAGTGTTTACGCCAGTTAATTAGATCACATTATTAAGTCGGCAGGATAATCTAGAGCGATTAACTAGAGATGGATAATGGAAATTAGTTTATCAATTAATGTGATTATTTGGTTAATTAATGGATTCCAGAATATTCTTTTAATTGTCCATGAGTGTCTCGTTTTAAACGTAGCCACAACCTTTTGTTTACTCAAGAATTTTAAAAAACCCTACTTCCTTTATTCTGTTATTTATAGGGACATGATGGTTGGATTTAGGCTAACACTAACCCGCATATGTTGAGATTAGACTCTTGTAGTGAACCCTAGCCGTCATCGTCCCCAAGAGAGAGACAAGGAGAGAAACCAATGCTAGCACGTCATCAAGCAGAAGGTTTCTCCTTCCAGTCAGCTCAGGAAGCTTGACGTGGAGTTCCAGTCCATCTACGTGGATAAGGTAGAGACGCAGACACTGAGTTGCACGCGTTCGAAGGATGATCTAGGATTTTCTGTGCATGCTAGGGGCAACACACATCATCGTGTGAAGGGACAACGCCGAACCTGCTCTCGATGAGGTATATCCCTACATCCTCCTTTCGAATATGTTGTTATGGACGAGATTCTCTAACAAGGTATGTGTAAGGAAAATGTATTACTTCTATTGAGCATGCCGCCTCCACAAATCCTAGCAGTGGTATAAGAGTTTCATCGATCTTTGGCGCATTTGGATCTAATTCGATATGATCAAAATTTTTGTATAATGTTTTCTATGGTTGCATGGAATGTGAACTTAAACTTTTAATATGCATATCTAAACTTGTTTGTATGACTTGGTCGTGATGCTTGGATTCCATTATGATCATGTTGTACCAATGGGGTCACGATTGCGATACACTCTATAGCGGTCGCAACGTCACGCTGCATGGCCATGGTGTTGCGATCGTAACATCATCCTAGTGCTATGCTGGCATCGTGATCATGACTTTGTGGTGTTCCAGTTGTAACTAGGTGTAGATGATGGTCGAGACATCCATTTGAGGTGATGGTTGAGACTAGGGTAGTGATAGGTCTAGACCTTGGGATGTGTCTCATGCGAGACACAAGGGTCGTGTCTCAGTCGGGACACTTCATATCTAGTCAGGTCGTGACGCCTTGTTGCTGTTAGGTCGACACTAATGTGTCAAGGGTGATCGACACTCAAGTGTTGAAGATGGTTAAGATTATATATATATATATATATATATATATATATATATGTATATATATATATATATATAAATATATTTATATGTAAGTATGAACATTTTCAGTACCTAGAATAATGGTTGAAGTGTGTGATTATGAAGGTAATGTTGAAGTGTGTTGTGATATCAAATGTTGTAGGAACATATGATTTGGTCTAACGACCTAGTAAGTGCCTTGTGCATAATTGTGGGATTGAAATCCCATAAGTGGAGTATTATTAATGTTGACATTGAGAATGGCATTATTACAAGTGCCATGTGATGATGAGACAAGATCTCACTTAATATGTTTTATATCTTCTGATGTTTCATCTTACCTTAAGTTGTAGGATTTTTTTAGGGTTAATATGTTGTAACTTGATTGATGCATTAAAAGATATCCAATTGGCATGTTTAATAAAGTGAAACCCTAATAATGTAGTTTCCATGTACCATAGATCCATCTACAATGTCAATATCTAGCTGGATGGCGAAACCAGTAACTCCTATGGGAAACTCAGAGCACATATTATTGAATATGTAGGGTACAAGTGATATACTTCCTTGTATCCTTAAATTGTTGAAATAGTGGCATGTTGTTATCATTGAATGACCATGTGTGAGCTAGTTCTATGGTGCTATGCCATGTACCAAGGTAGACTAGTTGTCTATAGGACCTTAGCTGGACTATGAGTTGTTGTCTCTATAGGACTGTATCTATGACTATAAGTTATTATCTTTTAGAAGTATGACTATATGTCATTGCATTGCAGACTTGAACTAACCAAGTACTATTGGTGGTTATCATGGAGTCCTTCTCATCCATTGATCTTGTATGGTACTAATTTTGACTTAGCACTGGTCAGTTGGCTTTGAGTGGTACGCCTCAAATCCTCAGGGCATAAAATTAGTTAAACAACCATATAGTATACATTGCTTAGGGACAAATAGGAATCACATTGAATGACCCCATGCCTTAGGGTTATATTGATTTCTTGAATTATGATGGGCTAAAAGAAGTCAAAAATTATACATCTTCTTCATATTCATTTTAAAAGCATAAAATGTTATACTATTTGGTTGTATTTGCTTAAACTGCTCAAAATTAAATACATGCTCTATTTATTGTTTCTTTATATTATCATGCTTATAATTGACATTGTCAAAGAGATATAACTCTGTCTGGGACATTCGGTCTCACCTCATGGTTTCCATAATTTTTTAGGTAGTTGTGGACGAAGACGTCGAGGTCGTGGTACAGGAGCTGAGTAGCAAGGAGAATAGTAGTTGTTTGAAGGTTGGGCAAGCTACTGGGGGAGTGTCTTAATAGAGTCCTTTGTGTCATCCTTGTATTCTTGGGTCTTTGAGTCATATTTTTTTGTTGTGTTTATTGATGCAGATATTTTGTCTTTATGCCATGAATGTATATAAAGGGTTTGTATATACGAACAAGTTGCAATACGTATCAGATATGACTTGATAGCCTTTGAACTTAATATGTAACATCTTTTGGTATAGGTGAAATGTGGATAGACTATGTTGGAGGCTTGTTTACAAGATACTTCAACTTAAGATATTAAATTGCAATTAGTTTTAATTTACCCTGCCTTTTAGTAATATTGTGATTAGTGACAATTCCACGATTTGTTTTGAGTAATCTCATTTACTGTGGCAATGGTCGTCACAGGATAGAGATTTACACTTCAGTTATATACATTATTGAGATAAATTTATCTACTTCTTCATCTTGGGTATTAGATACCAGATCTAGATCTCACATATACTCGAATGTGTAGGACCAGAAAAGAAGTAAACCTTTAAGAAAGGGTGAGGTTGAATTGTGCATTGCAAATGGAGCAAGAGTTTCTGCAACTGTAGTTGGAACCTATAATTTATCTCTGCCAACAGAGCTGGTTATAGAGTTAAAGAATTGCTATTTTGTACCTATCATAAATAGAAACATTATATTTATATCTTGTATGGACAAGGATTGATATGAATTTCATATCAAGAATGGTCAATGTTCTATTTCAAAAGATGAGATCTTTTATGGTAGTGCCTTGATGCCTTATGGCCATTAATTATTACATCTTTCGATAAATGTTTATAACGTAAATACCAAAAGGTTAAAACTTGATAACTAAAAAAAATGTATCTTTGGCATTTTCGTCTAGGGCACATCAATGAGAAACACATATCTAGACTCCATAAAGATGGTTATCTAGACTCTTTTGATTTTGAATCAATAAAGACATGTGAAGCTTGTTTGTTGGGTAAGATGACCAAGACTCCTATCACTAGAAATAGTGAGATGACTAGTGATCTATTAGGACTCATACACACTGATGTATGTTTCCCTTTTAGAACATATTCTATAGGTGGTTATCAGTACTTCATTACCTCTATTTATGACTTTAGTAGGTATAATTCAGTTAACTTGATGAAACATAAGTCAAAAACTCTTAAAAAGTTTAAGGATTTCATGAATGAAGTACAAAACCAACTTGGTAAAAGTATTAAGGCACTTCGATCTGATGAGGTGGAGAATATTTAAGACAAGATTATGAGGACCTTCTGTGGGCCCATGGTATTGTGTCACAATGGACTCCACCTAGAATGCCATAGTATAATGGTGCATCAAAAAGAAGGAATCACACATTGTTGGATATGGTGTGATCAATGATGAGTTTCACTGATCTTCCAACTTCATTTTGGGTATATGATCTTGAAATCACAATGTTTACACTTAACAATTTACCTTCTAAATTGGTTCAAAAAATACCATATGAGATATGGATAGGGAAGCATCCCAAAAATGTATATTATGAAGATTTGGGGATGTGAAGCTTATGTCAATAAAATGTTTCCTGAAAAGATTGGCTCTAGATCAAATAAAATGTTATTTTGTTGGTTATCCCAGGGAAACTAAAGGGTACTACTTATACAACCCAATTGATAATAAAGTGTTTGTTGTCAGGGATATTGCATTCCAAGAAAAGGAATTCATTTCTAAAGGAAACAGTGGGAGGAAAGTAGAACTCGAAGAGATTTGAGACCAACAAGAAATCATTGAATCTATAGAGGTACAAGAGGAACACAGAGAGTCACAAGCCATTGTAGAATTTCAAATTCCTCATGTGACATAGGAACCTCACATATCTAGTAGGACACACCTTGATATAGATAAATTTGGTTATCTACAGACTGAAGAAGGAAATGAAATGGTCGTTGATGATGAGACAACTACCTACCTAGAAGCTATTAAGGGACTAGAGTATGAGAAATGACTTGAGGCCATGAGATCTGAGATGGACCTTGGTGGATGGTAAAAACCATAGGGTGAAAATGGGACTTCAAGAAGAAGACCGACATGGATGGTAATGTATAGACTTACAAAGGTCAATTGGTTGCGAAGGGTTTCAAACAAGTTCAATGTTTTGACTATGACGAAACCTTTTCCCCACTTGCCACAGTTAAGTCCATTAGGATAATGCTTACCATTACAACATATCATGACTATGACATTTGGTAGATGGGTATTAAAACTGCATTCCTTAATGGGAATCTTCTTGAGGATGTATGCATGAACAAGCTAAGGGATTTATAGATCCAAAAGATGAAAATAAAGTTTGTAAGATACTACAGTCAATCTATGGACTGAAGCAAGCATCTCGAAGTTGGAAATTTTGATTTAACAAAATAGTCAAATAGTTTGGCTTTATTCAAAATAAAAATGAACCTTGTCTGTACAAGATGTCTATTGGGAGCATGATTATATTCCTCATATTGTATGTGGATGACATACTATTGATGGGGAATGATATCCCTACTTTATAAAAAGTAAAGACTTAGCTAGAAAATACAATCTCT
The DNA here is from genome assembly GCA_963693085.1 of Alisma plantago-aquatica. Lineage (NCBI taxonomy): Eukaryota > Viridiplantae > Streptophyta > Magnoliopsida > Alismatales > Alismataceae > Alisma > Alisma plantago-aquatica. The sequence goes on from OY856415.1 coordinate 513,157,039, forward strand.
ATGAAAGACTTAGGAGAAGCATCCTACATCCTAGGAATCAAGATCTATAGAGATATGTATAGAAGGATTCTTGGACTAAGTCAAAGCACATACATTGACAAAGTGTTGGAGAGGTTCAACGTGAATAACTCAAAAAGAGGAAACCTTCCCATGTCTCATGGAGTTTCTATTTCTAGAGATCAATGTCTCAGTTCTTATGAAGAAAGGGAGCACATGAATAAGATTCAATATGCTTCTACAATTGGATCTATCATGTACATAATGTTATGTACTCATCCAGATGTCTCGTATTCTTTGAGCATGACAAGTAGATATCATTCAATCCCAGTGAAGGTCATTGGACTGTCATGAAGAACATCCTTAAGTACTTGAGAAGAACTAAGGATCATTTTCTTGTCTAAGGAGGAGAGGAAGATTTGGTGGTAAAGGATTACATTAATGCAAGCTTCCAAACTAACAAAGATAATTATCGATCACAATCAAGATTTATGTTTTTCCTCAACAATGGAGTTGTGAGCTAGAAAAGTTCCAAGCAAGAGACAGTTGTAGATTCTATGATGGAGGTCGAGTATATCACTACATCCAATGCATCAAAGGAAGTTGTTTGAATCAAGAAGTTCATCTCAGAACTTGGGGTGGTTCCAAGAATCATTGAGGCAATCGAGCTATATTGTGACAAAAATGGAGCTATTGTGCAAGATAAAACACCTAGATCGCATCAGTTTTCCAAGCATATACAAAGGTCATTCCATCTCATATGAGAAATCATACAACAAGGAGATGTGAAGATTTATAGAGTACCAACCTAGAGCAATGTGGTGATCCCTTGAAAAAAGAACTTTCACAGCAGAAACATGAAGGGCATGTTAGATCATTTGGGATTAAATTCATGGATGATTGGCTCTAAGTGCAAGTAAGAGTCTGTTGGTGTGTATGCCTAGAGAGCCAATCATATGATGGTTATAATGGCATATCTTGTTAATGATTTGATTAATAATAAAGGCAAGCTTCAAAGTTACTCTGTTTTTTTAGTTATAAAATAATGATATAACATAATAAATGTCTAAAGAATTATATTACTTAATGATGTATGTCTTTAGGTTGAGGAAATGAACGATGAGATCATACATATTTCAAGAGTATATGCATTCTTATTGTGTCCCTAGTAATATGTTAATGTGAAAAGCTAATAGACAACAATAACACATAAGACTAGAGTGTGCGTTGGTACATGACAGAATCTCATTAGTCATGATATATGATATCAAACCAAGCACATTGATACTTGTTAGAGAATAGTGTATCAGATAGACCCACCATGAGAGTGACACATGGAACCATGATTTGTAGTCAGAGTCATCTCTCATAGTGATGGTGGTGATTTTGGTTCTTAGACTTGAAGTCATTACACTCATCACATGTCGTTCGGTGTGCTTTGACATCATCCACCGTGATCCTGAATAAGGGTTGTCATAAAGGTGGTTCTTGCATGCACTGTGACACGTGGGTATGATTGTGAGTGATGTAGATGAGATTTGTCCCTCCTATAAGAGTTTGATATCGTGGACACTTGATAAGTGAGGCTGAGAAATGCATGGTCATTCTGATGTGAGTCAATATGTGATATTGAGCTTACAAATATCTCAGATAGTCTAATCTAGTTCATGGAACATTGATTGTATATTGAAGAGGATGATGATTCCATGCCTCCAGTTCAATCCATATATCAGAGATAAAGGAACTATACACTCATTGTAACACAAGTCACTGATGATAGGTTAAGTTATTCTCAAACTTCTCTAATTACTTGGGTAGCAATGAAATCTTTCTAGATACTAATCATTGCAGGTGAAACCATAATATGAGTATGAATATCACTACCAACATACTATGGAGCCTACCCGGTCACACACATAGGATGTGATTGGAATATGAGTGTAATTGTGGATGTGATTAGAAATGTTTCAAATCAAATAGTTTACTAAAACATTTAGGTAATGTGCTACTACAATATTGGAATATAATATAAGTTAATTGGGTAAAGTGTTTGCGCTAATTAATAAGATTCCATTTTAAAGTTCATTGGCTGATCTAGAGCGATTAACTAGACATGGATAATGGAAGTTAGTTAATCAATTAATGTGATTAATTGGTTCGTTAAGTGAATCCAATATATATATATTTATTGTCTACGAGCGGCTCATTTTAATAGCATCCACAACCTTTTGTTTTCCTAAGGGTTTTGCAAAACCCTAATTCCTTTCTTATTCTATTTATAGGGGCATGATGGCTGGCTTTAGTCTAATGCTAACACGTACGCTGATGTTATGCTCTTTTACATGAACCATATCCGTCATTATCTCCAAGCGAGAGAGGAAAGCAACCGAGGCTAGCACGTCATCAAGCTGAAGGCTGCTCCTTCCCACCATCTTAGGAAGCACTATGTGGAGTTCCAGTCCATCCACGTGGATGAAGTAGAGACCCATACACTGAGTTGCCTACGTTCAGAGGACGACCGAGGACCGTCTGTGCACTCTAGGAATGACGCACATCATCGGGTGAAACGTATGTTATCAAACCTTCTTCAGGATGAGGTATATCCCTACACCCTCCTTCTGAATACACTATTATCGATGATATCCTTTGGTAGGGTATGTGTGGAGAAAATTTTATTTATTCTATTGTGCCTGTTTCCTCCACAAAACCCAACAAATATACATTTCTAAGATGATTTCAATAGAGTCAAATTCTATGTAAAAGTCATAAAAAATGTGATGAAGATAAATCATACATTTTTAGCTGTAATGTTGCTTCTAATTCAACATTCTAATATTTGTGTCTTCAATTTTGTGAATTCAAAATTGAAATCAAAATTTTGATGTTCCAAATTTTAAATTGTTTACATAATGCTAAAGTATGATCCATCCTTGCCTTGCATAATAATAAGGGCATCACTTTTAAAATATATAGGTAGTAGAAAATTTAAGATTAGTTTTTGATGTGTTTAAATAGGATTTCTCAATGTATAGAACTTCTGATGTGAAATATTATTGTTTAAATCCAAACTATAGCTCAACCCCACATCCATAAACCATTAGGAACATGATTGAACAAAAACCTAATGATATCTTGAGAGATGTATTAGTAAGACCTTCATGTAATGTATTATGTACATATTAAAAAAATTCTTGATGCTGCTTGTGCATTTGTTCTTCTCAAACAAGGTACATGGGTTGTACATAGTTATCTACTTTTAACAATGCTCTAATATTTGAAGTTTTTTTAGTTTTTTATTTAAAAAAATGGATTCATAGCTTCATTTCCTGAAAATGAAATATACCTAGGTGTTTCATCTATATCTAAAATGGCTATCAAATTCAATATAGAAACTCATAAAGGTATTTTATGGAGAAATTAATTCTCAATTACACAGAGAATCCACTCCTACCCTATGTGGAATGATCATTTCGTGAAGGAATAAGAACTGGTTTGCAAATATAAAACTACCATGAAAATAGATAGATTCAATGCTTGAAGAAGTACTGGTTCACTAAATAAGATATCCAAATTATGGGTCTAAAACATGTATTAGGGTATGAAATTTATTATTTTCCATTTTATTTATCCTTTCAGGCCACATGTATTTTAATATTATGTGCATTTTAGCGGTTGCACTTGAATACACAAAATAAAAACATGTTCATGGCTGATTTTTGGCATTTTAGGTTAAACTCAAAATCAAATCCAAAGGATATATGTTCTTTATTGATAGAATGAAGTCTAAAGACCATGAAATTTGGGTAGTATTTCATTTCTAGTTACTAGTTCCATGAGATTTAGATTTATTTCCATGTTTTCAACTTCTAGTTATATACCTCCTTTTAAAGTTTCTCTTTGTCAAACTCTTACCTTATCATTATTTAAAATATATATTATTATGATTTTATTAATGAGATTTTAAAAAATATGAATGAACTCATCTTCCCTCTATAAAATCATCACTTATTGGGATAATGAGAGTGGGTCCATTACAAAAAAAACCCTAAGAATGTGTCAAAACATTGAGAAATAGAAAGCTTTAGAGATTTTCTCATACGGCATATTAAATTTCAATTAATCTAAAGTCATTACTAGACATCACATCTCTAGATATCCACCACAATCGAATGGTGTTTCAAAGTTTATGAATATAATATTATTGGAGTGAGTGAAATTCATATTGATTCATGTTAGATTTTAGAGAGACTTTTTGATTCAGATGAATCTATTTCCATAGCCACTTGCACTATCGATCGCCGTCCATCTACATTGCTTAGTTTCAAAATTATTGAAGAGTGTTTTTGTGGTCATCTTGTAAATTGCTTTGATATCCATATTTTTTTTGTCGTGCATATGTATGTTCAAAGGATGGAAACCTTGACCATGCAGAAAATAAATGTATTTTTCTATGTTATGTTTAATGAGTAAAAAGGTACTAATATTGTGTCCGGACTAAAAATCCCAAAAAAAATGATAGAAAAGAATGTCATCATTTTAGTGTCAAGCATTTTGTATGAGAAAAAGGATTTTATTACTTCTTTTGATACAAGTCCTTCACTTATTGTCACCAAGAAGGTGGAGATAGAGGTTGATGTTGTTTCAACATCATCACAAGGTAGTTTGACGCCTATTGGAAATCATCAACGTGCCTTAGATTATGTTTAAGATGATGCACCTGATGAACAAACCTATAGTATTTCTTTTAAAAGAGAGAAAATATAGATTAGGCCACTAATAAGACATTCATATTACATTGTTTGTTATGATTTAGCCACTTTCATGGATATTGGTGATGCTAGTGAGCCATACAATCATATTCCAACTATGGTTTCTTCATGTTCATCGACATGATTTGTTTTTATGAATAAATAGATCGAATCTCTTTATAAGAATCATTCCTAGGATCTTACTCTATTTAAAAGTGGATTGTTTTTTAAAATGAATCTTCAAAGAAAAGAAAGTTGCATACATGGCATTTTTTGAAACCGTCAAACATGGTACATGGCTTAGAGGCATATGTGAAATATTTCTTCTTAATTAGAAAATAACGGTGATATATTATGACAGCCAAAGTGATGTCCATCTTACTAGATATCAGATATTTTTTGAAAGAATCAAGCAATTGACATAGAATCACCATACATCATAGAAGTGATCACCCAAGGAAACATTCTCATGAAAAAGATTATAAACAAATTGATATGCTGATAAAATATTTACAAGTTTCAAGTTTAGGATTATCCTATACTTGGTTAGGTTTTACAAGTAATAGTGATTCCCTTAGAGGAAGGAGGAGAAGAAGTTTCTATTTGATTTTGCATGATGCTAAATTCAAGTCAAAGTAGAGATTTTTTAAGCCTCAAACACTCCTAATCATAATACTATATGGGTGTGGAAGTCCTTGTTTGAGGCTTTCCATACATTGAGTCCAACCCATGTTCCTACTTGGATTGGGATTGCTATTTTGAATTGGATACAAATCTTTTTTTTCAATCAAATCCCTATTTTTGTTTTAGGCTACTATTGAAATCTCCTCTCAAGTTGAATTTGTATGGATTGCGTCCTATAAATAGGGACCTTGGGCATTAATGTTTTCCTGTACTGAAGAGTAATGAAGTGTTCCTTCCCTTCTTTGGGTGTAGTCTTCTTAATGTTTTGGGTTCTCTCTTTATGGAAAATTCCCATTTGTAAACTTCTTTCTATAGTTGAGATTTTGTTCTCCTCTCTTAGAGTAGGTCATCTAGAAAGAACAACGTAAAATCTCAACTTCATTATTTTTCTTGATCGTTGTTCTTCTTCTTGCTGCTTATATACTTGTCGGTGTTATTTATTATGTTTTGACTTAAATTAGAATGAATGATGAATGCATCGTTATCACCTTTATTTACATATTTTAGATCATTTCTTACTAGCTTTTTGTTGATTGTTCCCTAGTTTAAGTGTTAATTGTCTCATTTTAGATTTCACTCTTCAATTTGAGTTTTTTATTAGATTTCTTTAGAATTTTTTAGAATAATGGCCCAATCACTCCAAAGCCCAAAACACCCAAGAATCAAAGGCGTCAATTCTCATATTTAGCCTCCCAGCTGGCTGACTAACGCATCTACTAAGCTGATTAACATGCACGAGATCTCAACTTCCTAGAATTGCAACCGATCAACTGATATTATAGTCAAGCGACTAATCAACAAGACTCAGTCAAACTTAGAATCCAGAAGGCTCATTATTACTGAAGAGATGATAGATTGACAACCAATCAATCAACTGACATGCCTTTAGGCAAAAGAAAACATTAATGCCATTCAACCAACTAGAATCCCAGATGACCAACTGGCGTCAAGGACCATATCTCCCCAGCCACTTCCTGGAGTAGTTTTTAGTGTTTCATCCCAATTTTGCTCCTATAAAAGGAAGGGGAGTCCAAGCACAAAGTATCATCTTTTACACTTCATATTTCCTCATACTTGTCCGTCTTAGAGACCCTCTCAATTTTAAAGAGCAATGAAGGGAGAAAAGGAGCCACTGGCATCCTTACTGAAGAATGTTTCATTGTTGAATGTTCCCAACATGATTCTCTCTATCTGTAATCCTTACTTTTGTGTTTGTTTCTATTGTGATATGAGTAAAAAAGTCCACACTGGTGCATGGGGAGTATCCCCATAGCTTGTGTCTTACCATAATTGTATTTGACTCTACGATCTTATTGATTAGATGCTTCCCTTTCATTTCCTGTGGTTTCTCTATGCCTTGATCAATTATATTTGTGTTGAAAAATATCTCAAAAAGTTTTCCTTTTGGGAAATTAAGGAGAACAACACATTCTCCTGGTTATTCAATAGAGTCATAAAAGAAAGAGACACTCTTAAAGATAACATTCAATTTACTATTGGTGATGGAGAAGGTACTTTTGTGTGGAAGGACCCTTGGCTTCCTAAATGTGAGTTTTTGACAGAGCGTCTTGGTAGTAAAAGTATTATTCGAACTGGTATTCTTAGGGACAGTAAGGTCAGTTGCTTAATTAACAATGGTGGTTGGTCTATTTCTAATTCCAGATGCCACATAGAAATGAATGCTTTGCTTCATACATTAAAGAAGCCCCGTGGTGGCAAAGATGTGATTCTATTTAATGGTAAACACAATGTTAATTTGAGAAGTTTTTGGGAAAGTTACAGGTTGAAGGTGATCCTACCTAACCCCTTTTTCAGATGGATTTGGCATTTTAAAGCTCCAAAAAGATGTCAGATTCATGCATGGAAAGTAGGGCACGGTCACCTCCCTACAACTGACTTCCTTAAGAAAATGGGTATCCAACTACCTTCCTACTATTTTCTCTGTAGGGAAAATGGGGAAGATATACACCATTGTATGTGGTCTTGTAATTTTGCTATTAATATCTGGAATCTTGCTTTTCCTGATAGGAGTGAAGATTTTCCATTCACAATGGATAGTGTTTTAACCTTTAGAGATAAAAAGAGTCATACAGTTATTCTGAGTACTATGTTATGGATTTGGAGAGAAAGAAATCAAAGAATTCATGAAGGTTCTGATAGAAGTGAAGAAAATATGTGAAGTTTGATTAGAAAAGATGTTGATGCTTTTCTTGAGTAATTGACCTAATGGATGAGGTGTTTAGTTAGCTCTGTGGCTGGAGTTTTTCTCGGTTCTTGTTGGTTCAGGGGGTGGCAGAAGATGGCTTGCTCTGTTGATGTATAGTTTCTCTTCTTTGTATAGATATGGGAGGAGGTTTGGTTTCTGTTGGGGAGGTTTCTCCTTTTGCTGCCAACTGCCATTTCTAGTTCAGTGTTTTGGTACTCATGCTCTGGATGAAGGAAGGTGCTCCCATGCTATTTCAACTTTCAAGAGTCTGATTGTTGAGGTTTCTATTTTTTCTTACTTTTTTGTGCTGTAGATGCAAGAGACAGTTGTTTCTAGGGTGCTTTTTTATCCTTTATTACACACTCTTTGTACAATTTTCCCTTTTTCTTATCCTTGATCCCATCTTGGGACCAAGAATCACTATATATAACACCTCCAAAGTAATACAAAAATAGCAAGTGGCGAGTGATTCACCAAAAAAAAAATTTGTGTTGTCATGATTGTGGGTTATTAACTTTTAAATGAACCCATAGATCTCCAGAGCCAATCAACTAATAGAGCTCTATGATTGATCAATTCATTTTCTCTTTTCAGTTGTGACCTATGGTGACAAGATCACCTGATCTAGGGGTTAGAACACCAGTTGCTACACATAAGTTCTTGATGAGATCCCTGATATAATTTCATTGGAAGGATGAATAAGGATCCTGAAATGTTGAGATCTCAAGTTACAAATAAGTCTGAATCTTACAAGATTTGTGATCTGCAAGGACACAAATCAGCAAGGCCCTAATCTAATAAATAAAAATTAAGGAGTTGAATCAGTTAAAGTAAATATTTTGTCTATGGTGGTAAGCCCATGGTCCTCTAATATCTCATCATTCATTGAATTAAACCCCAATTCAACTAGGGTTATTTCTAGACTTTTAATTCCTACCTTAGTTTTAATTAGTCTCTTCAAAAGTGGATCATAAATATTATTCAAAACAATCGATTCAAATCTAAACTCTTAAAAATTTTGTTTGATGGGATCGATACCTTTCTATGCTAAAGTTAACTTGCATGTTTACAAGTGAGTTAATTTTCATTAAAAGGTTAACCTCTAGGAATAATAATCTAATGATTTTTTGTGCAAGCGACTCTCTTCAAATTTTGGTGTCATTTTTGGAGACAAGGAGTTTTTTTCGACCCCAAGTCCTCTGAATAATTAGGATTTCTTTCTTCTAGTTTATTTTTATAAATTCAAGTTTGATTCGTAATTTTCTATTTGTTCCTTAATTTCTTGGTTTCTTTGTAAATTTTAATTTTTCCTGGTACTTTCTTTTAGTCTATTTTTTCCTTTCTATATTATATTTTAATAATTTTTTTTAAAAAAGAGAAAGAATAAAATTGTCTTCATTCATTCAAAATATTTTTCTAGAGCCTGATAGTAAAATTTTCTATCTTTGAGCATTTATTTTAAATGGAGTCGTTGGCACCATAGAATGTCTGATCTAAGAGATGTGGCTTCTTCTATCATCATTTATGAGAATGCCCTAAGATGTTTTCATACAAAGTAAACATGAGATGACTCTACCTTTTAAATAATATTAGACCCCTCAAGGAGAGATATGAGGCATATTGCATTCAGCAAAATTTTGAATGTTATAAGTCACATCACTTTGTAATTGAGGAAAAGGCCAACTGTTATATAGAACATGCCCTTTCTTCACAAAGAGAGTCCATAATGGCCAAGGAAAGAGCAGTCGTAGTCACTAAACAGAAGGTCCAATATGAAAAGGATCAACTTGATGTCATAGATATCATGGTAGTCAGATGAAAAGAAAAACTCTCTCATCTAGTTACATCCCTTAAAGGGTAATCAAAGAGATTCCCAATTAAGATGGATTAGCTCAGCATGGTTTTAATTGACAGTGACGATGATGATGGTGATACCATCCTCATGTCATATATACCAAATCCAATACAAACTCCAGTACCTCAAGCTCTATCAACCCCCCTATTACAAACATTTATTAGAACATTATCAATGACCAACCAATGTTGGTTGAGCCTATTCTAGATCATGTACTCATGGATCCTTTCAAAAAAGGCTTCCTCATCGAGAGCCCTACACTTCTCCTCAACCACCCCTTATTTGATACCCGGTTGAACTCAACGAGCAGATTCCACCCCTGCAGGAACTTTATGTGCCTCCTATGTATGATTGTGATGTGGTTCCTTAAAAACACATCGATTTGGGCACATTCTTCATGAATGAATAAGAGAAACACTTAGATATGAGGAAGGATCCTAATGCCTCCATTAAAATAAATGTTGATGTGGGGACCAGTGAGGAGGGCAATCAGTCGCATACAAAGTTGTATCATGATGATAAGAAAGTTTTTCCCATATCAACATCATGTCTACTTCATGTAGATCTAAATAACAAGGAGACACAAAATCCTGATCTTGCACCACTTGCATTACATGTGAAAGACACCTCACTAACTAACTTAGCCATAGCAAAAGGTAGTCCACCTCCTTCATTCACATATCCAATAGATCGGGAGGCCACCATACATGCAACACTCCTACATTGCACAATTTATTCCTCCTACCACACTTCCTCCACTGCTAAAGGCATATTTGTGGATCCTATTGGATGGGTTGTGGGGTGAAAAGAAATGTTACTTCAAGCACCCAGACAACCCATTTGAGCTTCCACGACCACCCAATAACTAGGTGCTCCATGAAACTACTTTGTTCAAGATCCCAACTCTCATCAAAATTGCCTTCAATTGAACATTCTTCAAGTTACCAGGTCCTCCTATTGATCTCAGTGAAATTATTCTCTTCATCCCAGATTTAAGTTTTTCTCAAGGTGAGGAAAAGTTTATGTTTGGGGTAGATAAGGGTGGTCCTATCCCACCCACTCTATATTCTCTTATCAGTAATTATCATGATATTTATTTTCACTTTAAATTTTTCAAAATTTGCTTCCCTTTAATTTTTGGCCCTTATCTAGGTAAACAATTATGCATTTTAAGCAATGAACTCTCAGAATGTTTAGATCTTCTTCCAACATATATTTTTCATAAAATACCATTGCTAGAAACCATCTAAGTCATCTATAACCTTAAACAACACTACCCATTGGAAAAGTTGCCAAGCCGTAATGGTAGGGTAGGAATCAAACAAAATGTGTTTTAAAATATCATGATTACCACAGGTTATAGAGAGAATTCAATTGTTTCCACAATACCCCCATTGCAGTGAATTCACCAAGCACAATCTACACAATTCTAGCCTTCTCTACATTTCTTCCATCACCTTCTTGCCCATCCATTCGTCAATCAAATAAAAAATTCAAAAATGTGTCAAACTCCATGTATAGGGTGGCACACCCTTTTCCCCTCTACTACTCCTTCCATACCCCTCGTGAATTTAATAGGAGCATACCACTTACAAAAGATGTCAAAGTGCACACCAGAAAAATGCAATAAATGTATTTGCAATGAAGAAAATAAAAAGATCTCAAGTCAAATAGAGGAGAGATTGCCTTAATCGATATCTCCATTCACTCCACTTTTCTTCCTAGTAGAATCTACATTACCCCAAACCATTAAATCAATGGTCCATGTTCTGGTGCATAATTTGTGTGAATTTTGGGGACTAAAAAATCCAAAAGGGATAGGGAATCCATTTCTTTGTGAATCTTGAAATGGAAACAAGTTGTGAGGAATTTCGATAAGGAATTAGAAAATTGTGTTCTATGATTCCAAGAAATCAAGGTCTCTTGATCATGAAAGCTAGAAAGTATTCAAGTAATTCTAGGAAAGAGAGGAGGACTGGATGAGAGTATTATTTGGTATTGGTTATGATACAATGTTGCTTGAGGATGAGCAACGTTCGAGTTCAAGGTATTTATGAATGCACAACTATCAATTTTATTTCCATCTTTTAGATCATTCATTAGATTTTTTTGTTAATTACACCCTAGTTTCAAATTTTCTTATCTTAGTTTAGCTTTTCTCCCTTCAATTTGAATTTTTATTAGATTTGTTTTGGATTTTTTAGGATAATGGTCCAATCACTCAAAAAGCCCAAAAGGCCCAAGGATCAGAGGCTTGAATTCTCATATTTAGCCTCCCAATCAATTGACTAATACACCAATCAGTAGACTCATGTGCATGAGGTCTCAACTTCCCAAAAATCCAACTGATCGACTTACATTCTAGTCTCGTGACACGCTAGAAATACTCAATCAAACTTAAAATTGAGACAACTCATTATTACATATGAAATGATGAGTGTCTACCAACTGGTTAGCTGACATGCCTTTAGGCCAAAGCAAACAATAAAGCTAGTCAAATGACTAGAATTTGATTTGATTGACTGGTGTTGCAGACCATGTCTCCCCAGCCAGCGCTAGGAGAAGTTTTAGGGTTTCAACCCCATTCCCCTCCAATAAAAGGATGGGGATTCCAAGTGCAAAGGAACATATCTTACACTTCATATTTTCTCATGCATGTCCATCTTAGAGACCCCCTTAGGTGCATGGGGAGAGGAAGGGAGATAACAAGTCATCGTCATCCTCATGGATATTTCTTTATTTTTGCATCTTCACCACATAACTTTTTCTATCCCTATCCTTATTTTTGCATCTATTTGTAATATTTCTAAGTAAAAACTCCATATTGGGGGCACAAGGAGTAGCCCCTAATTTTGTGTCTTACCTTAGTTGTATTTGACTCTAAGATCTTATTGATTATATGTCTCCCATCCATTTTGTGTACTCCTTCTATGCTTCGATCAATTACATTTATATTTTCATGATTGTGGGTGATTAACATTTGAACAAACCCATAGATCATTGAACATGATCAATTGATGGAGCTCTATGATTGATATATTCATTTTGTCTTATTAGTTATAACAACATGGTGATAATATCACCCTAATCCATGGGTTGGAACATGGGTTGGGACACATAATTTCTTGACAAGATCCCTAATAGAACTTTGTTTTATGGTTGGAAAAAGAATCCTCAAACACCGAGATCTTAGGTTTGAGAGAAGTTTGGCCCTTTCTATATTTTTGATCCACAAGGACAAAGATCAACATGGTCCTAATTTAAATAATAAAAAATAAGGAGTGAAATATAGTAAAGGTAAATATATGGTTTATGGTGGTGAGCCCCCAGACCCCCAACATTTCATGATTATTTGAATTTAAACCCAACTTAACTAGTTCTATTTCTACACTTTTAATTCCTACCTTACCTTTGATCACTCTCTTCAAAATTGCATCTTAAATTTTATTCATAACAAACTATTTGAATCTAAACTCTTAAAAATATAGTTCCATGAGATCAATACCTTTCTATATGAAAGTGAAATTTCTTGTTTAGAAGTCAGTTCACTACTACAGATATGGCATATATGTTGTCAGTTTTTTTAAGGGAAACTAATGATGTAATCGTTCATGTCTATTATGTAAAGAAAATGACCATAGTTGGCCAGTTGATAAAAAATGGGTTGTGTTTTATTTATATTTTTTGTTGTTTCACAAATCAACTAACGAGATACATTGCTCATGAAAGTACAATTTTCGCATAATGTTTTTGGGAGGCATTTCATTTTCCTCTAGAAAACACTATTTTGTCAGTTTGTGGTACAATTTCCCTTCATCAAAATATAGAGTAAGGCTAATTAGAGGTTTCTTTCCTCTTTCCTTCTACTTCTTCTAACTCCTATAGTAAATGACATTTGGAGTTGCAGACCAAATGGTAGGTTGTTTGATGGTGGTTTTAGTGCTTTTAACTCAAACCAACATGAGTAAGTCACAATCCAGACATACCAAGGTAAGATCTAGATTAGTGACCTAGGATCAGATTCAGGTGAGTGGAAATCACCTTTAAACCTCGATTCTTGCATAAATTAATCCAAAAATTCTAAGGGAAATGAATAGTGTTGTTTGAAAAATATTATTTTGTATTTATTGATCCCAAGCATGAGATTTCAGTTGACTTATTGATTATTTTCTTATATGAGTGATTCCATAGATGTTTTTATCACTAGAATTATTTACTATTAAATTGTAATGAATTGTTAATAATAGAATTACAGGCACCAAAACCTTGGGGTTGCTCACGTTTCTACAATATTGAATCATATTATTAATTTGCGATCTAGTCAATTATTATTTTCAATTAGACACTTATGAACTTTAAAGAATAGATCATTATTAGTCATTATCAGTATGCTTAGTTTATCATTTCAAGTAGATCATAATTTTATTAATCCAATGATTTAGTTTAAGTTCGGTGTTCATAAAGTGAAAATAGAAGCATCAAGGCCATACTTAAGCTAAGAACATTATAGTAGTAAATCTATAATTGAAATTAAAGAATAAATTGGACATTAGATGCCCTAAACACCATAGAATCCATCATAAATGCCTACATAATGAAGGATAAAATGTATCTACTGAGTGGCAGAGTCCTGGATGTGGTTGTCAGAGTGTACCAGTGAAATATGGTGACTAAGCCTAGTGACAACGTTCTCCATAATTAGTAAGACACTCAACATTAACTGGAGATTGTAGTGGCACTCAGTGTAATTTAGTTAGTTTAGATAGTGCTCAGTAGGTCAGCCCTTTAGAACCATTGATGCATGTACTTAACCAAAGTGCTTTGATTCTCCTTGTGAGTACCTAGGTTTGAAAGATGAGTCCAATTTATCCAGTCAGACTTTAGCCAATGAGACCAGATGTAACGAGCCTGGTTGTAAATTGGGGAGCTAGTTTTGTATACTTAGAATTTTAACTGTACTCTAAGTGTTACATTGTGGAATTGTAGCTTGTTGTAATACTTCACATCCTATGGTACACTTATGTGGGTCTAGGGAATAATAAAATGAATAAAATATTAATGACTGGATTAGCTTTTATACAAATTGTAATTATTATTACAACTACTTCCATGTTGGATGATTTACATTTTCGAGCTTCCATGTGTGTATTCTTTTATCTTTTTTAGAGAAAATAGAGATTAATTTTAAGTCATCCTTCTCTCTACCACAGTTAAACATTAGTTTAATGTCTACATTAGGGCTTTCGAGGAGCCAACAAGGTTTAGTACTAGAAAAAGTAAAAGAGGTATTTCTTATTTGTGCATCTTAGCTAAATCATCTTCAACTCGGTTTTTTTTTGAGGAGGTGGATCATCCACATTCCTTGGCAACACCTTAGAAGTCCCATGATCATGCTGACATAGGGTATGTATTTCAGAAGGGAAGCACCATCATCTTTGATTACAACACTGCCTTTAACATATTAGAGTAGAGGACAATGTTCTCCATATTACGTGTAACAATGATCTCTAGATGGTTAATTATTGCTTGCATTTCCTCTTCC
Source organism: Alisma plantago-aquatica (assembly GCA_963693085.1). NCBI lineage: Eukaryota > Viridiplantae > Streptophyta > Magnoliopsida > Alismatales > Alismataceae > Alisma > Alisma plantago-aquatica. The sequence goes on from OY856415.1 coordinate 513,172,071, forward strand.
AGTGTGTTGGAGCTATAAGATGGGAATCTACCACCAACGTAGCAAGCTCCCAATTTGTTAACCACCTGAAGACCAAGACAAGCAGAGATATTGTTCGCTTAGATGGAGGTATCAACCATGAGAAAGAAATTGGCACTAAGTGGCATAGAGCAATGGGAACCATGAGCATGTGAATGCTTAACATAGTGACTATCCATGTTAGCAGTTTGCAGGATAGAGGATGCGCAATTTGAAATTAAGGTAAATTTCTTCGAGGTAGGTTTTAGTACTCCAGTTTGAGCTTGTTCATTATGAAATGTGCTTGCATGCCATCATGCTACCTGATAGATTGGTGGAGTTTCCAGGTTATCCTTTAGAAGTTGAATAATAGAGGAGATCCAAGCATCTTCATCAAGGTTGAGGAAGCCATCATCTAATTCAAGCTCAAGACCTACATGCCTACTGAATATCTAGTCTTTCATAGCATGCAACAAGGCATCCCAACCATTGTTGCATAGTGGGCACACTTCACTAACTTCAATATGGCATTGTTGCTTCTCGACATTTGTGAAAAAAGATTTGTATTGAAGGAGTCAGAGGAAGACCTGTGGTCTGGCCGACAGTTTCCACCTCCAAATATCCTTCCATTTTCCTATAGTTTGAACCTCATTTTGTTCACGCATCCATTGGTAAGTTGATCAAGATGATAATTGTGCCTTATGTTCGAAGGGCCAGGCCCAATGGACATGGCCACTATTTGCATTTGGTATTGGTAGAGACTGAATGATCCCCCAAGTCGACATGGGTAGGTATTGGACAATGAAATTCTAGTCCCACTCAACCTAGGTAAGTCACATAAAACCAACATGTAGGGTCTCTAACTCCATAGGAATTTGGAAGTTAGGTTGAATTTCATTTACTAATTTTCCAAGTAGCCACTGATCCCTCCAAATATTGGTTGACTCACCTTTATTAATCACCTTATAACAAAGATTCTGGATATTAGGGATGTTTTTCTTGATAAAGCACCATGCGGATGAACCAAGATTCTTATAGATAGTGCCAGTTCTAGCATATTTTTCCTTAATAACCTACACCTAAGTTCTAGAGTATTAATTGAGAAATGTCCATACATTCTTGTGCATGAGCACCTGTTTTGGTCGCGTACATCCATGATGCCCAGACCACCAAAATCCTTGTTGGTTGTGACCTTTTTCCATGAGACGAGAGGTAGTTTCCTCTATTCCCAATTGTCAAACCAGATAAATTTATGGACATGCTTGTTGATATCATCACATAGAGGAGAGAGATGTATTTACTGCATAGTCTACCTAGGGATCACTTGGAGAGTAGATTTCTCTAACTAATCATATGGGCAAGGGAGAGGTGCCACATGGACCAACTTTTCATGCAAGCACGAATGGAGGAGATGATATGAACATGTGTATCCTTATTAACCATGTGGTGTAGGATGGGGATGCCCAAATATTTCCCTAGATCTAAGGTCTAGGAGAACCCTACCTTCCTAATGATGGAACAAACCATTAGCCTTGGGGTGCTTGCATTGAAGAAACAATTTATTTTTTCCAATGAAATTGCCTGACCGAGACTAGAGAAAATTTGTCGAGAATATCATTGACAATCTTGGCTTGGGCCTGTGAGGCTTCACCCATCAAAAAAATATCATCAACGAACAAGACATGTGAGAGTGTTGTATCTCCCCTAGATAGGATCATAGATTTCCATTTGGCTTCAGACATTGCAATAGAAATATCCTAGCTTAGAAGCTCCATACACAGAATGAAGATATATGGACTGAATGGGTCACCCTATCTGACCCCCTTAGATGCCTTAAAGGCCTGAAAGAGTGATCCTTACCAGAGGATTAATGTGTAACCTTTGGTAATGATTCACATGATCAAATTACACATTTTTGGAGGAAGGCCAGTTCTGATAAGAGTATCACTGATAAACCCCCAACTCATGCAGTCAAAAGCCTTTAAAAGGTCAAGTTTGATACACATCCACTTCTTTCTTGTATCTTTGCACTTAATAGAATGGATGACCTCTTGGACCAGCAAGACATTATCATTGATAAGTCTTCCTGGGGTGAAGGCCCATTGAGAGGGAGAAATCCAATCATTCAAAAGTGGTTTAATGCATTTGACTAGGACTTTGGAGATAAGTGTAAAACATCCATTGTTAAGAGAAATAGGTTCGAGATCACTATAGGACTCTGAGGCCTTTACTTTGGGAATCAACACCATAAAGGAGTCAGTTAGAGAGTATTTGATTTGTTCTAAAGAAAAGACCTCCATGAAGGTATGTACAATGGAGTTACCAACTGTCTTCCAATTATTTTGTAGGAACTCATTGTATACCCCATCTGAGCCAGGTGCCTTAGACGGGGCCATCAGGAAGAGAGTTCTTTTGATTTCCTTCAACGTAGGCATAGCAAGAAGATTATTATACACCTCTGAAGGCATTGTAGGTAAGACTCCCACATAGTCACCAATAGCTAACATGTTTGGTCTTGCGGTAGAAGTACAAATGTCAGAGAAAAAGATGAGAACTAGAGATTAAACTCATAATCAAGAGGTCACCCACTCACCAAAGTTATATTTTAGCTAGGTCATCTTTTTCTGGTGGCGTCAATCATTGACAAGAATGATAAAACTTTGTGTTATCATCACCAAGTGTGAGTCAATCAATGTGAGCCTTTTGTTGCCAATAATCCTCCTACCCAAGGAGGAGCCTATTGTAACGTTCCTATAAAATAATTGAATCATTAGAGAGACTATTACATTCGAAATTTGAGAAGCTACCTGGTGTTGATTAATGTGTCTAAGAAGGGAGTCTTCTCCTTATGGTGGTGATTGATGTATTTTTGATCCCATTTTTGTGCAACATCTTGAAATGTCTGCGTACCTTCAGTGAAGGGGACTTGATTGTTCCACAAGTGTAGGATGTCCTTGTGAAAAGATGTCGTAGACCCCAACTAGCGTTTGTTCTAAAAACATGCTTCTTTTGACCTAGGAAACATAGTTGCAAAGAAGAAGTGGGTTGTGATCCAAGTCTATACCAGGGATAACAATCATTGTAGCATCTGGATAAGGATGAAGCTAGACATCATTAATAATTTCCCAATCCAAACACTCCTAGACCCCCCCTTGATGAAAGGTGTAGAATTGAGCCAAGCTCCTAGTATCTGAAAGACCAGTGTTTAACGTACATTCATTGAATGAGTAGATGCTTGTTTGTCAAAATAGGTACCTCCCTTCTTTTCAAAGAAGTCTAACATGGTGTTTTAATTCCCCATGATGACCCAAGCCCATGATATATTGACAGAGAGATCCTCCAATCTGTCCAAGAGAAAGCTTCTCTTTGTCAGCTATGGGCTAGCATAAATGATGATTAAAAACCATACATCATCCACTTTGCAATGAAGGAATTGATAGTGGTTGTATAGGATCTCAATACTGCAACAATAATTGTCCCATAATAACCAAATGTCACCAGAGAAACTTATGGATTATACTCTGTGAGAAGAAGAAATGCCCATGTGGTGGATAATATCTTCAGCTACTTTGACGTTGCATTTTTTTTATGTTGCAAGTAATTGCAAATTATATAAGACCTTAAAGTCTTTCATAAGATGAAGTTTGTCACCATCGCAAGCACCATGAATGTTACAATAGTAGACACTCATTAAATTACTAGAGGAATTTGGAGTGTGAGGCATCAATTAATGGTGGCGCACAGTCCCATAGCTTGTGGGTCATCGTCTGATTCAACATCCATTTAGGTGTCCACATATCTAGTATCCTCTTCATCTTGGAATTCCTAGGTACAAGAAACATCATGGGACTTTGTGCCCTCCTATTGATCCTTTCCATTGGCCTGAGGGTGTCATTCATGAACATGAGCCTTTTTCCTAACCCTATCAGGGCTTTGGACAAATTGATAAACAAAATTTTATTTTGAAGCATCATAAAACCACTACCTTCTTGACCTTGTAGAAGGAATGGAATGTGATTCTAAGAGGTGTCACCTAGCTAGAGGCTTAAAACTGGTAGGAATCATTTGTTTGGGAGGGGCTAGTCCTTCCTTTGCTAATCTCATCCTCACAAAGAAGCACAACAATATTTTCTTGAGTGCCAGCTCTAAGGGATTATGTGGCTTCCTTGTTTTTTGTTTTGTCAGCCTTGAGGTTTGCAACCTATTTCATTACTGCCCTGTTCTTCTTTTTACTCATTGCTATCTCCATCATTGTTTGAAGCTTCGTTGTCTAAGATAAGGATAGAATCACTATCTCCTTGGATTTTGGGGATTCCTTGGCAGCATGCTTCTACAAAACTTTACTCTATGGGTGGGGCTTATGCCTTTCAAGTTTCTATGAATGAATCACTAGAGTGTAAGAGACACCCAACATGGGAACTGGTACTGAAGAAGATTCTCCATCAACTTGTGGGGTGATAAACTTACATTCATTGTCATTGTGACCAAGTCTACCACACTTCATATTGACTGGTGGTAGATTTTCATATTGAAGGTGGAAGTGTTCATTATTAATGAAAACAACAGGAAGGAGTGCCTTGGAAGTTTCAACTTCGATAGAAATCTTGGAGAACTTGCTTATGTGGGCTTGATAAGTGTTTGAATAGATCTTGATAGTTTTACCAACTAGGTTGCCAATACTGTGGAGCAACCAATTTTGGTAGAGAAAAATGGGAAGGCCTGATACCCTAACCCAAACTACAAGCTTCTTGGGTATCAGGTATGATAAATGGAGGGAGGGGGACCATGATTGCACCGAGAGATAGTTCCTGAACACTATCCATGGTCCTCATGTCAACATGACCAGATAATCATCTTGGTTTGCAAATTGGACTATATGGTAGCCTTGGCCAAGATCGATCACTCACAATGATTTTGATGGATGCAATAGTGTCTCAATCTTGCAAACCAGGGCTTGAAATCCCAAGTTAATATTGATTGCCTTCACAATAAAAACATCCTTCCAGGTCTCTTGAATCAGACACTAGTACATAAATGTCTTATAACGTCACATTAATAGGCGTCGGTTGTATACAGGAAACTGACGCCTAAACCCTACAACGTCAGTTGAATACACAAACTGATATCTATCTTTGAAGAGAGGCCAGACACATGTATTGCTTTTTATTTAGCGTCGGTTCCTCAATAAGCAACCGACGCCTAAAATCGACCACCAACTCCAAATTTTTCAGTGGAAAAAAGTTACCTCCAAAATTTAACAAACGACGTCAGTTGTTAACAAATCAACCGACGACTAAAGGTTTTTTGTGAGATAGAAATTGGACCCATTTTCATCGTCGATGTTCTTGAAATAACCGACGTCGATGTGTTTTCACGCGCTGTCCCTATGAAAATTTACACCCTCTTTTGGGGTCGCTTTTCTATGGCAACCGATGACTATAGTCAAAATTCGAGAATGGTTTTTTTTCAGCATATATAGATAGAAGTCGGTTTTTCTAGTTGAAACTGATGACTATCATTGAGCATAGGTGTCGGTGCTTTTGTGGTCACTGATGATTATTGTTATAAGCATCAGTTGTTTTTAAAAACTGACGTCGATTGTTAACTTAATAACACCCGCGTGAAGCAAACTCTTCCCCTTTATCTATTTCATTTCCGATTGAAGGTTAGGTCTCGTGATTCTACCCCTTGCTCCCTCCTCCTTGTGTGCCACCGCCTGCCGCTCCCTACTACTCTGTGCTCACCGCCACCGCACCGCTCCTTCTCCCTGCTCACCGCCGCCGTCGTTGTTCCCTGCTCATCAGCTCCCTTCTTGCCACTGCTGCTCCTCCCTGATGTGACATGCTCGCCTGCTCACCACCGCCAACCGCTCCCTGCTGCTCCCTGCTCGCCGCCGCCGCACCGCTCCTTTTCCCTGCTCACTGCCGCCGCTGCTCCTTATCCCTTCTTGTTGCCGCTACTGTTGTTCCCTGCTCGCCGGCTCCCTACTCACCGCTACTGCTCCTCCCAGCTATGACATGCTCACCTACTCACCGCCGCCGCACTGCTCATCTTCTTGATCAAAAGGTACCTGCTCGCCTACTCATCCATGTACTTAAATCAACAACTCCAACATCAACACCAACCAGACTTCATATTTGAGAAGCCCAAAACTAAAATCAACCTGGTTTGCGAGAATGTGACAGAATTAGTTAGTAGTATACCGTATATAACATTCATTCTTATGCTACATAATGTGTACTGATTAGAAGTGCGAGCCTCCATTGAATTTCAAACAACATTATCTGAAACACATATACTACATATGTGATGCCATGTATTCACATTACATTAACCAAATCTATATGCGATCATAAACTAGGGTTTAGGGTTGTCTCGTGTTTCAACTAGGAGTTAGGGTTACAAAACCTAATTCCATCATATCATTGTTTTTAAGATTACAACATTTATTATATATAAGACATTAAACCCTAAAGTTTTAACCATAACCCCTAATATTTTAACCCTAGACCCTAATCTTGTTCTAATATATACTTGTTTTCTCTTTGATCATAGAATGGATAGATCATGGATGTCCATTCCAAATCGCTGCACCCCAGAGTTTATTTCTAGTCATGATCAATTTATTAGATTTTCCGAGGAACATAGGAAACAACCTGGAGATAGGTTCTACTGTCCATGTAGGCATTGCGGTAACAACTTGAAAGTCAGAACTGTGGACGAAATCAAAAGTCATGTCATGTGCAACGGGATTGTACAAGGCTATACAGAATGGCACTGGCTTGGAGAGATTTCAAACCTGAAATCAGTGGATGTCAATAGCAGTGCATGTGTGGAAGAAGAAATTGCCTCTGATGACGTAGATGTGAACAAACCAGATCTAGTAGACATCGTTGATGCAATGCTGGATAGTTGTGGGGTAGAGCACATTGATCCACCTCCCATGTTTAGAAACATTGTGCATGATGTTGAGATACCGTTATACACAGGTTGTAAGTTTACAAAGCTTAGCACTGTGTTGAGATTGTATAAGCTGAAAGCTAACAATAGATGGAGCGACAAATGCTTCACGTCATTGTTGTCTTTATTGAAAGAAATTCTTCTTGAAAGAAATGAGCTGCCAATCTCAACATACTGGTTAAAGAAATTGTTGTGCCCAATGAAAATGGAGGCCAAGAAGATACACGCATGCCTGAATGATTGTGTATTATTTCAAAAGAACTATGTGGATTTGAAAGATTGTCCCAAATGTGGTGCATCAAGGTATAAATTGATGACTTCGGGGGAGTATAAAACTGGTTATCCTTCCAAGGTGATGTGGTATGTACCGATAATACCACAGTTTCAACACTTGTTTTCCATTTCGATAGATGTGAAGAATTTGAGGTGGCATGCAGATGTTAAGAAAAATAATGATGGGATCCTACGACATGCGTCTGATTCCCCACAGTGGAAGAAGATTGATTTATTGTATCCTGAATTCGGTGAAGAAGTCAGGAATCTAAGACTTGGGCTTTGTACACATGGGATGAATCCGTACGGGACATTGAGTAGCCAACATAGAACTTGGCAAGTTATGCTTGTTATATAAAATCTTCCTCCTTGGTTGTGTATGAAAAATAAGTATGTTATATTGTCGTTGTTGACATCGGGCCCTAAATAACCTAGAAATGATATCGACATTTATCTTGAACCTCTGATTGATGACTTTAAGAAACTCTATGGTGAAGGTTTGATGACCTATGATGCTTCACAAAGAGAGACATTTCGTTTGCACGCTTTGTTGTTTTGCACTGTGAATGACTTTCCAACATATGGGAATTTGTCTGGATATAGTGTTAAAGGATCTAAAGTGTGTCCTAGATGTGAAGAGAACACTGATTCAATACAACTAAAACACAGCGGCATGACTGTATATCTTGGTCATCGAAGGTTTCTTTGAAAATTCCATCTGTATCGTAGGTTGTGCAAAGCATTCAATGGATGGAATAAGGAACATAGTGCACCTAAACTTATACCAGGGGAGGATGTTCACGAAAGAGTAAAAGACCTTGTAGAAGGAGTGGAATGTGATGCTTAGAGGTGTCACCTAGCTAGAGGCTTAAAACTAGTAGGAATCATTTGTTTGGGAGGGGCTAGACCTTCCTTTACTAATCTCATCCTCACAAAGAAGGACAACAATATTTTCTTGAGTGCCAACTCTAAGGGATTATGTGGTTTCCTTGTTTTTTGTTTTGTCAGCCTTGAGGTTTGCAACATGTTTCTTTACTGCCCTCTTCTTCTATTTACTCATTGCTATCTCCATCATTGCTTGAAGCTTCTCTGTCCGAGATAAGGATAGAATCACTATCTCTTTGGATTTTGGGGGTTCCTTGGCAGCAGGCTTCTACAAAACTTTACTCTATGGGTGGTGCTTATGCCTTTCAAGTTTCTATGAATGAATCATCAGAGTGTAAGACACACCTAGCATGGGAACTGGTACTGAAGAAGATTCTCCATCAACTTGTGGTGTGACAAACTTACATACATTGTTATTGTGACCAAGTCTACCACACTTCATACTGACTGGTGGTAGATTTTCATATTGAAGGTGGAAGTGTTCATTATTAATGAAAACAACATGAAGGAGTGCCTTGGAAGTTTCAACTTCCATAGAAATTTTGGAAAACTTGCCTATGTGGCTCTAGTAAGTGTTTGAATAGATCTTGATAGTTTTACCAACTAGGTTGTCAATACTATGGAGCAACTAGTTTTGGTAGAGAAAGATGGCAAGGCCCGGTACCCTAACCCAAACTAAAAGCTTCTTGGATATCATGTATGATAAATGGAGGGAGGGGGACCATGATTGAACTGAGAGATAGTTCATGAACACTATCCATGGTCCTCATGTCAACATGACTAGATAATCATCTTGGTTTGCAAAGTGGACTATATGGTAGCCTTGGCCGAGATCAATCACTCACAAGGATTCTGATGGATGCAATAGTGTCTCAATCTTGCTAACCAGGGCTTGAAATCCCAAGTTAATATTGATTGCCTTTATAGTAAATACATCCTTCCAGGTCTCTTGAAGTAGACACTAGTACATAAATGCCTTATAATGTCACATATATAGGCGTCAGTTGTATACAGGAAACCGATACCGAAACCCTACACCGTCGGTTGAATACACAAACTGACATCTATCTTTGAAGAGAGGCCAGACATGGGTATCACTTTTTATTTATTGTCGGTTCCTCAATAAGCAACCGACGCCTAAAATCGACCCCCAAATCTGAATTTTTCAATGGAAAAAAATTACCTCCAAAATTTAACATACGACGTCAGTTGTTAACAAATCAACTGATGAATAAAGGTTTTTTGCGAGACAGAAATTGGACCCGTTTTCATCGTCGGTGTTCTTGAAATAACCGGCGTCAATGTGTTTTCACGCGATGTCCCCATGAAAATTTTCACCCCCCTTTGGCGTCGGTTTTCTATGGCAACTGATGACTATAGTCAAAATTTGAGAACATTTTTTTTATCAGCATATGTAGATAGACGTTAGTTTTTCTACTTAAAACTGATGACTATCATTGAGCATAGGTGTCGATGCTTTTATGATCACCGATGGTTACTGTTATAAGCGTCGGTTGTTTTTAATAACCGACATCGATTGATAATTTAATAGCACCCGCGCGAAGCAGACTCTTCTCCTTTATCGGTTTCATTATTGATTGAAGGTTAGGTCTGGGGATTCTGCCCCCTGCTCCCTCCTCCTTGTACGCCACCGCCTTCCGCACCCTGCTTGCCACCGCTGCCACTGTTCCCTACTCATCGACTCCCTGCTTGCCACCGCCACTCCTTCCAACTGTGACCTGCTCACCTGCTCGCAGCCACCTACCGCTCCCTGCTCGCCGTCGCCACACCACTCCTTCTCCCTGCTTGCTGTCGCCGCCGCTCCTTATTCCTACTCGCCACCGCTACCGCTGTTCCCTGCTCGCCTTCTCACCGCCGCCGCACTGCTCATCTTCTTGAGAAAAAGGTACCTCCTCACCTACTCATCCATGGACTTAAATCAACAACACCAACATCAACACCAACCTGACTTCATATTTGAGAAGCCCAAAACTAAGATCATCCTGGTTTGTGAGAATGTGACAGAATTAGTTAGTAGTATACCATATATAACATGCATTCTTATGCTACATAATGTGTACTTATTAGATGTGCGAGCCTCCATTGAATTTCAAACAACATTATCTGAAACACATATACTATATATGTGACGCCATGTATTCACATTACATTAACCAGATTTATATGTGATCATAAACTAAGGTTTAGGGTTGTCTTGTGTTTCAACTAGGAGTTAGGGTTACAAACCCTAATTCCATCATATCATTGTTTTTAAGATTACATCCTTTAGTTATGCATATTAGGTGAAATCTTATTCATCATCTTAAGCATATTAGGTTATCCATGATACCTAGATCATATTACTAGCATTAAGATCATAGTAAGATGTCCATGGTTATAATTCATCAAGAGTTTCTAATCATATATGACAAGATCGATTATAATTCTTAACCTAACCCTAATGCAAGTAAGAGATGATGGTACATAGCATGTTGTGTGATTATTATAATGATAGAGTACTTTCTCACTATGTTGTTGTAACCCTAAGTTGATGTCACATGAACATCATATATTTTAAATAATTTTGTATTAAGGACATGTTTTGTTACAAATATCTGTGAATGGTCTTCGTAATGAGTTTTGTTACAAATATTTGTATATTAGGTTAAGGACATGTTTCTGTTGTGACATGTTGAGTTTATTGCTACGTTATACTCACCACCATTTGTGTGATAAAATAATACATTGATTAATTTAGAAAGCATTGATATGTTGTTATGGATTTCCACAAGTGTTTTTATAAGAAAATTGTGTGTCGAATGGGGTTGTAAACAAGGGACTGGTGTTATATTTTGTTGGCCTAGAAACCCGTCCAAAATTTACTCATTAGGAGTAAATCTTGGATAGTCCTCAGTTTGGGACTGTTCTTGATCACCTAATCTGACTTAGGATGTAAGTGTATAATGTGTATTGGGTTTTCCAGAAAATTTTGGTAGCATTTCCCCGTTTGTTCTCTAATATATATGTACTTGGAGAACATCGGGAAAATGCTGCCGAATTTGTTTTGAAAATCCGATACACATTATACACTTACTAGTGATATTATGTGTTCAAGAATGGGATAGGTGGTACACATTTATTATATATAAGACTTTAAACCCTAAAGTTTTAACCATAAACCCTAATCTTTTAACCCTAGACCCTAATCTTGTTGTAATATATACTTGTTTTCTCTTTGATCATAGAATGGATAGATCATAGATGTCCATTCCAAATCACTGCACCCCAAAGTTTATTTCTAGTCTGGATCAGTTTATTAGATTTTCCAAGGAACATATGAAACAATCTGAAGATAAATTCTACTTTCCATGTAGGCATTGCGGTAACAACTTGAAAGTCAGCACTACTGACGAAATCAAAAGTCATGTCATGTACAATGGGATTGTACAAGGCTATACAGACTGGCACTGGCATGGAGAGATTTCAAACCTGAAATCAGTGGACGTCGATAGCAGTGCTTGTGTGGAAGAAGAAATTTTCTCCGATGATGTAGATGTGAAGGAACCAGTTCTAGTAGACATCGTTGATGCAATGCTGGATAGTTGTGGGGTAGAGAACACCGATCCACCTCCCATGTTTAGAAACATTGTGCATGATGTTGAGATACCGTTATACACAGGTTGTAAGTTTATGAAGCTTAGCACTTTGTTGAAATTATATAAGCAGAAAGCTAACAATAGATGGAGCGACAAAAGCTTCACGTCATTATTGTCTTTGTTGAAAGAAATTCTTCTTGAAGGAAACGAGCTGCCAATCTCAACATACCGGTTACAGAAATTGTTGTGCCCAATGGGAATGGTGGCCAAGAAGATACACGCATGCCCGAATGATTGTGTATTATTTCAAAAGGACTATGTGGATTTGAAAGATTGTCCCAAATGTGGTGCATCAAGATATAAATTGACGACTTCAGGGGCGTCCAAAATTGGTTCTCCTTCCAAGGTGATGTGGTATCTACCTATAATACCATGGTTTCAATGCTTATTTTCCATTCTGATAGATGCGATGAATTTGAGGTTGCATGTAGATGTTAAGAAAAATAATGATGAGATCCTACGACATGCGTCTGATTTCCCATAGTGGAAGAAGATTGATTTATTGTACCCAGAATTTGGTGAAGAAGTTAGGAATCTATGACTTGGGCTTTGTACAGATGAGATGAATCTGTACGGGACATTGAGCAGCCAACATAGCACTTGGCCAGTTATACTTGTTATATACAATCTTCCTCCTTGGTTGTGTATGAAAAATAAGTACTTTACGTTGTCGTTGTTGACATCGGGCCCTAAACAACTTGGAAATGATATCGACATTTATCTTGAACTCTGATTGATGACTTGAAGAAACTCTAGGGTGAAAGTTTGATGACCTATGATGCTTCACGAAGAGAGACATTTTATTTGCACGCTATGTTGTTTTGCACTGTGAATGACTTTCCAGCATATGGGAATTTGTCTGGATATAATGTCAAAGGATCTAAAGCGTGTCTTATATGTGAAGAGAACAATGATTCAATACGACTAAAACATGGTAGCAAGACTTTATATCTTGGTCATTGAAGGTTTCTTTCAAAATTTCATCTGTATCGTAGGTTGTGCAAAGCATTCAATGGACGGAATGAGGAACGGAGTGCACCTAAACTTATACCAGGGGAGGATGTTTATGAAAGAGTAAAAGACTTTGCCAATGAATTTGGTAAGAGATCACAATGTACGATGGCCACACGGATTGACAAATATTTATTCAAGAAGTCAATATTTTAGAATCTTCCTTATTGGAGTTCTTTGGCAGTCACTGTTTTATGTATATAGTTTAGACATATTAAAATAAATACATAAAACGGCACCCTTGTCGAAGAGGAATCAGCATGAATGATTCTTGTAAACGACCCAAAACGGCATGAATGTCCTGGCCGAGGGAAACAAGTAAAAACAAAAAAGAGTTGGCCACATTTGAATGATCTACTGTTGTCTACAAAAGATCATCGTATTTTTTTTGCTAACCTGGTTCTCACATGGCTATTATGAGAATGCATCATGACAATTTGACATTGTATATAAAAAAGCATGTTTTTCTTACACAGCTGAAGCTATGAACTAGGAATGCAAAACAGGACAGGTCTTAGCATCATGACCCATAGCAGGGTGGAAGGGAAATCTATGAAATGATGAAAACTTTTCGTTGATTGCAAGGTATAGAAAGCGAAGGGCATCAGTGCAGTGTGATCACGCTTCAATGCGTAAAGGATGAAGGAATGGATGATTAAAAAGTTTCAAACATCCAGAAGGCCTTTACAATGAAAGTGGCGTGCCATTTATTGCAGGGAGACTCGTTTTCGTGCATAATTTTTGTCGAGCCGACTACCCCATAAGAAGTTTGATCTTTGATTTGAATGCATTCTCGTCTCAAGCTGGGCCTTAATGAATCAAAATATCATAAAGGGCGGTGTAAGTATTTTCAATTGTCATTCAATATTCATAATGCAGAATGTGAAAGGGAGATGGACTCTTATAGACAAAAAGGTGTTGAGCGGCAGCACACAATAGCATGTAACGCCCGAAAGATGTAATGTAAACTATATATTAGGTACGCACTTTGTATACAATAAATTCAGAATATAGGAAAATAATCCACCAAGGGAACGTTTGGTTTGTTGGATTCCCGGGAATCCAACATTTAAGAATCCTGCATTTAAGCCATTATATATTTGTAAAATATTGCATTGTCAAAATTATGTAAATCTAAATATTATATTTGGTTTTCTAGATTCGTAAAACATATGATATATATTTTTCTTAATCCACCGTTCAAACAACTAAAATTTGGTGTCTGAGAGAATTTTAATAGAAACCAAAACTCGTGACTCCTTTTATGTCTAAAAATACCAGAATTACCTCTATTTTTTAAATCTTACAAACCAACCATAAATTTTCTAGATATGAATTCCTAAATAAAATCCAATACGGCAAAATATGAAAAACTAAACATGTTCCAAATGAATGGAAAAAATAAGTTGTCAAATGGGACTCAAGTGGAAACAACAACTTTCACATGTAGGTATGTTCAAGCAGCCCTGACACAAACTTCACGAGCTTAAGAATTGTTGTAGTCGCTTACATTGCGTTGTGATTGTTGTGAATCGATTTTAGAAATGACTTTACAGTACCTGCATCCAGGGATGGAGCCATCAACTTCAAGTTGGAGGAACTTGAATTTGGAGGTTCATGGTCAAGTAATTGAATTTGAAAAAAAAATGTATAAAATAAACTGATATTCTAATAACATTCTTACAAGTAATTATTTGAGTTGTGTTTTTTAATTCTTCTTAGCATAAAACTCATAAATAATAATATTATCCAACTAGTAGCTTTAAAGGATACATCATACATGTATTGTCTTAAATATGTTTTGGCAAAATAGATAATATATCAACAAAATTATGTGTCCCAGTAAGATGTAGCAAATTACAGAAAACAATAAATAAAAATATGAAGACAGATTTGTGCATTTTTCATCATATAAAAAACTTAAACAACTTGTTATCAATAATATATATGATAACTCCTCAACAAATAGTCTATTGTACTTTAACATCCCAAATTTTCAAGAATAATTTAAGTCTTAGAGTGAAGTTTTTCTTAAATAAAAATAGTTGAGGGTCTTCATACAAAAAAACTATGAAATAAATTTCTTAATTGATAATGAAGTAAGAAAAATAAAATGGGATTCAAAAATAGTTTTTTTCTTTCATCTATGCATTATGTTGCAATTAAGTCAATACTAGTTCTCCTCTCCTTTTTCTCTATCCTAATCTTGAAAATGTTTGATGGGAGTAAAAGAGAGAGAGAAAAGACTTAGAATTTGAAAATATACATAAGGAATGACTAAGTTGGGTCAGAAGTCTTCCGTTTTCCTTTCATGGCTTTTAATATAAGAAAAAAGTATGAATAATCTCTTTTTTCTTTTCTCCACGAAAGTATATTAGAAAGGAAGACAGATGTGTGATATGTCTTTTGGGTGGTAAAAAATATTCATCCCATTTTTGGACTCAAGAGAGAAATTAAGGAATGATGTGTCACTTTATTTAAATTATTGATGCATGAAAATCAAGTAAATAACATAAATAAAATTTGCAGACAAATTATTTGCAAAATCTAAATCTAATTGGCTAGGAAAAATATAGACTACCTAGTTAGGCTATGATCCAATTTTCTCTTCGTTTGGACATTGTTTGAACCCCTAATTCAATTAGGAAAGTTTTGAATATGTTTAATTAGGATATTATTCGAATATACATTTATTGCATTGATTTTTTCCCTATAGTCTGGTTATTTAGAATTGTCTCACAGTTATTTTCTTCTTCACTTCTCTCGTGCACAACTGTCACTATTTCATCATGATATGACAGTCCTCAAACAATCATCTACCTCTCGCTTTAGTCGCGGTTTGAATGCAGTCACCGTGATTTTTTCCCTCGAATCATTCTCCCTCATCTCTCACCCGTTTCATGAAAGTTTTTTGCCTTTGACCCCATCTCCTTCCCCAATCGAACAAACCATAATTCACCCCTTCCCTCTATGTGGATAATATGCTCATTTAGGGTTTCATCTCTCTCTCTCTCTCTTGCTATTTTCATAGCCTCCATCATAACACCCCTCTTTCCCATTTTATGCAACCCCAAGCACCAATGGACCTAGCTAGCCTTTCCTCCTATGTCAATTGAGTTCCATGTTTCCCCAAGAGTTCCACCGTGCCCATCCTTCTTTTTTGGTTGTCGTTGCCACACCACATCCTTTAGCATCGTCCTATCTATAATTGACCCTTATGTAAGCATTACCAATGCCCTTTCTTCATTTTGCATTGTTCATTTGTAGCATGTTTGTACCAAGCGTTGTACCCTATATGTCGTGTTTGAGGTGCTCACCCGCTCTCACCACAACAACATCTTGATGACCTTATGACTATAGAAATACCTCATATTGATAGGCCTTGACTTCTTCTTGGTTTTCCAACCCTCAGAGAGTTCCTTACATGCCTCTCGCAATGGTTTTTGATCTCCAACTTGTTCCCATGTTTCACACTATTTTTCTAGCAAGCCTGGGGCATAATGATTCTTTCTGTATTGTGATTGTTCCTCTACCTCTGCCTTAGTCCGCCACAAGTTCATGAATGGTTCACACGCCTTTGGTGTAACAACCCGTCACACAAAGCTAGATTGCTCAAAACCTAAACACGATTAACCGCTAACAAAACACAGCACCAAAAAGAGGGTTATATAAAACCAAATAAATTTTCACAAACTTACTCAACAAAATTTAGATGAAATCCCAACATCTTAGATTATTTCATATATCATACCAAAAATCTCTTACATTGACTCCATGGCCTCAACCACCACATATACACATGAGATATCATCTACTTGTACAACATCAACATACTACAAAAGATCGAGTTGATAAAATACTATATTCAAAACATTCATGCCCAGACCTGAGAGTATAGGGATGACTCTAGAACATACTAGACATCTAAACAACTATGCATCTATGATCCATCACATCAGCTCCTCCTCTCTACCACAGGTCCACTCCTACTGCTGATGATCACCTAAAAAGATTGTTACCCACGGGTGAGACCCATGTCCCTGTAAAAGATACAACTCAAAGCAACACTTATTGATTACAACAGGTTATGTTATTAAATAGGTTAAGTATATTAATCAGACTAAGCATATAGACAGAGTAAGCAATAGAATGGAACTATCAATCATATGAGCTTTATTAAGAGAAGTTCTAACCAGAATCTTAGAAGCTAGCATTATTCTCAATTACTAGAGGTAGATATTGCCATCAGCATAACCATCATCATGAGCCTAATTATCATCATAAATATCAATATCAACATGAGCATATTTGAATAATAGGAGCAGGTCTAACATTATAGCATAACTACAGTTATAAGCATATCTAACAATATACCACATCTAACAACATAGGCATATCCAATAGGACGATCAAATCTAACACCAAATGCATGTCTAATAGTGTAAGTCTTGTCTAATAGCATAGCACTGTTAACAAAATAAGATCTCTAACAGCATAAGCATCTGTAATAGTATAAGCATCTCTGACAATATCAACAATTCTAACAATATAAGAATTTCTAATTAGTATAACATGTAAACTTACCTGCTTCACAAGTAGATCTAACAACATAAATATAACTATTGGCATGAGCATGATTAATAGTATGGGCATAGCTAACTACATAGGAATGACTAACATCATATGCAATTCTAATAACATGAGCATAAAAAACAATATAAGCATGTTTACAACATAAGAATATATGCCTTTCTTAATGCATGACACATCATCTATATGTGATAAGAGAAATAATGGTTATCATCCAATGTGAAACATTTTATATTATCCTAGTTAAATATGCTACACGGATGATTACATATTTTATTAATGCCCTGAGGATTTAAGTCGTACCACTCAAATTCAACTGACCATTGCTAAGTAGAAATTAGTGCCATACAAGGTCAGTGAAAGATCTAGAATCCACGAACTCACCAAACCTCATGGTCAGTACATGAGTATACCATAGAGACATACCAGTCAACTACAACCAATGACATATAGTCAATAGTGAAACTCCTAGCACACCTTGGTATAGGTCATGACACTAGTGAAAACTAAGCTACAACCGACATCTGCACTCCTATCAGGGTATGAAATGCAGCCAATCTTGTGAAACCTCATAAACATCATATCATTGAGCTACGACCCGTGGCCGAATTTCGGTCAGGGTATGACCCATAGCCAATCTTGTTAATGCATATACTCAATAGTATATGACTTCGAGCTTCCACTAAGGAAAACATGTTTCACCATCCAGTAAGTATTGATACTAAATATGGATCTATGGAATAGGGCAAACTAGATGATTAAGGCATCACTTGATTAGTTAAGTAGTTTAAGTGAACTAAGTCTGAATCAAATAGGTGGACATATAAATTCTAATTAATTTCTAGAAAGCATTGGATATGTAACAAATCCAGTAAATATAAAGCATATAGGACATATTCCTTATTACAAAACCACATGATACTATTTTATTATCATTCATGACTTTACTCGTCATCACACACAACACAGGATATAAAATCCTTATCACAGTATCCTAGGGTACCAACCCTTATCACGTCATGAAGAGAATCACACCTTCATTTGGGTTCAATCATGCCCAAAGATCATTATGACCACCACATTATCTCCTACAAGAACATTATTACCTTTCCAACCCTCATAAAGGCTCAACTACCATCACATACATGTAATATATAATGTTTGGCTTAACATTGCACATAAAAGCAAATTAGAATTACAACAGTGTTGAGAGAGAAAGTTCTCCATCATTAAATTAAATGTTCAAGGAAACTAAGCAACATCTTTGTGTTATTGAATTAGTATTAAGGTTCAACAACTTCACAAATTTAGGGCTTGCAAAATAGCAATTGTATGTAATCCCTAGTTCTTATTATTTCCAACAAATCTTAGAAATAAAGGCATTCCTTTATTATCATAATATGCAAGGGAAGTTGATATAATTAACCACCATAATTTAATTAAACTAGGATTACAGTTAAAAACAGAAGTTAGATTAGTATTCTGAATCAACATTTTCAACAATCTTAGGTTTATATTCATTTGAGGGCAAGGGTAAGATTAACAACTCATGTGGCTCAAAGCCATTTATCCTAACTCATCAAATCCCCCAACATCAGGTGTAATAAACACATCTTATAGAATCATAGACCATAGATCAAACCATTGCATTCAAGGCAATTAAAACCATTGCATTGTGTATATGAGTCACCCAAATTGCATAAAACATAACCATTAGATTTGGAGAATCAAACCCGAATCTTTCAAGTATAAATCGTCACCCAAGACCTTCACATGTTAGATGGGTAAAACCATTGGATGAAAAACATGTAAAACCTTAAGATATTCATCTAGTAAAACCATCGAGTTACGACATAGAAAAACCATGCATCACTATCAGGTGTAAGTCCTAAAATCACCATTGGTTACTTGAGCAAGAAAATGCTTCCTATTAGATATTAGTGAAACCATCTTTTATCTTAGCCAATCAAATCATCAATTTAGAAACTAAGTGAAACCATAGATCTAGTACTGAAGAGAAAATAGTCCATGACCTCTTAGGATGACAAAGTGTTGTGAACCTCAAGAGTACAATCGATCAAACACTTGAGAAATCAGCAAATCAGCAATTAGAAAAGTCATCGTTTGTGAATCTATTGAGACCATCAAAATAGACATTGTGAGAGCATCAAAATCATCGGTTGCGAGAGGAAACATAAACTTCATTTTTAAGCACAAAATAAGATCCACAAAAGCAAATAAATAACCTTCATCAGTTGGAACAAGAAGCCCAACCATCAAGTTATGGAAACAATAGAAAATTGGCTCAAAGCATTTAGAGAAAAATCATCGTTTGAGAAAGAAACAAAACCATTGACTTAAACCACTTGGGATAGCATCATGAGGTTCATTTCTCAAACATAAGAGAGTAAAAAATAGAAGATAAATCTAAACCATTAATTGGCACGAAATGATTGAGTCATACAACATCAAAATCAACTATCAAATTAAAACACGAGGAGGAAAAATCTGCTCAAAACTCTAGGAAAACTAATCTTCATGGGGCTTAAGATAACCATCAATTATTCAGTGATGAAGACCATATAGCCATCATTGATTGAGTTCAATAAAGTCATAAAATTAGTAACTAAAGTACCAAAATCATTCCTTCCTATAGGAAAACCCATCAGATACCCAACAAGTAGAAAAACATTTTCATCGCACCAAATAAATCATAGCGAGTTTTAACCATTCAAATAGCATAGATTATTATGATTAAGGATGCCATCCACCAACCACAACTAAGAATATCACAACCATAGGTTCTTAGGCATCTAATAAGGTCATCAAAATAGTAGAAACTCACCACCATAGTTCTACACAAAAGACTAGTCATCAGATCATGAGGCAAGGTAGAAATTAGCTCAATTAAGTCAAGGGAAACCATCAATTTCCACCATAACAACTCCAGCAATTCGTGGAAAAGAAAGGTATAAAGATCACATCCCAACACATAGAACGTGCTCAAGATTAATTAGAGCAACCAGAGAGTTATGTATTCAAGAATAATCATATATATAGACAACTTAGCTAAGGATTCAAATTTGCTATTCATTACTAGGTTTTAGAGTAAAATTTAGTATGACAAGTTGAATGGTAAGCAATAAACGTGGAGCAAGTGATATAACTTGACTCTACGATGAATTTGAATATCCAAACAGTAAGAAACTTGAGGTAAAAGGAAGAAAATCCTAGCTTTGAGCTTTTCCATTCATCCAAACTAGTTCCATCTCCAAGAATAAGAAACCCTAGATCAAAGGAGCAAGAAGAAGAGTGTCTACCATATTTCTAGCACAAACCCAAACTTGGGAACTAGGGATCCAGCCAAAAAGAAGAGAAATGAGGGCAGGATCAGTAAGGAAATGAAGTTAAGAGAGAACATAATATTTGTTTGTGTCGAGAATAACTAAGGAAGCCTTGAAATCTTGAAAGAAGACTAAATTTGAATCCCATGATCATATGCAAGTAGATTGCCCCAAAATCCTTCTATATTGAGTTTCTTTTCCTTCCTCAAGAGAGAGGGACGAGATCCAGAAGTAGGGGAAGAAGATAGGGCATGCTAGGAGTGTAAGAAATTGTTTTGCAAGCAAGGAGGGAAGTACAAAAGCTAAAAGGGAGAGAGAAGGAAGAGGTAAGTTGTCTAGCCAATATTGCCAAGTGTCTATGGTCAAGACCATCACTTGCATGCAGCAGAAGCCCAAGCGGTATATCAAAACTTGGCTCCTAAAACAACTGTTGGCCCCAATCACAAAGAATCCAATCAAAATATACCATACAAGGTACCCCATCTATGAGACGAAAATCTTAAGTAGATGTCATGCACAAAAACCAAGGTGCGACTAGGTGCTACATGATACAACTAACTCTAGCATGTTATAAAATATGCGAGTCACAATAAGAATGAGACAAATTTCAAGAAAAACATCTGATATGGGTAAATTGCATAAAAGTCCAAAATGTGCACAAAATTGCATAACTTGCTCATACAGTGTCTGAACTGGAACAAACTTGTAACACAACTTAATTAACTGATATGAAAGCATAAGATAATTTTTAATTAAGAATCATAAGAATACAATTAGTAAATTATGTATCATTATGGTTTAGGCTAGGTCAGGGGCCTTTCAACCATAAATCCCTAACAGGGATTTTACCCCTAAAATATGAAGCAAACAAAGATGGTTAATCCCCAAGTGTCTATCCTCTAACTACCCCAATGTCCTACAAACTCATGGTGATGTCACAATAGATCCACTAAATCTATGACCTTCCTCCTCAACCTATGGGCTATGGGCCCACCACACTTCCCCTGCGCCACTCTGATCTGATGTCGTGTGTCATGATGTCTCCTATTTATACGCCTTGTCCCACTGTCGTTAGCTATATTATCATATAATCATTCTTCTTCTTCTCAAAAATTCAATGGAGCATCTCACGATCTAACTCTATCTAGGGGAAATAAACACCAAGAACTCATCTGAAAGTCTCCAACTCAGGTACCACTGATACAATCTGGAGACTAGGACTCATAACCTTGGTATCCACTACATGTTTCAAGAAAACCTCACATCCTTGTTTTATCTGCTTCTTTACCATCATGGCCAGCACCCAACAAGTTGGAAGGATATTCCTAACTTCTTGAAAAAATCAAAAGGTGTCCCTCTCACAAACATCACGATCCTAGAACTATAGTCCTTTACAACCACATGTTACACCAAGATATCCATCCCCAGGATTACATCAAATCGTCGCATACCAAGTGGCATGAGATCTAGTTGAATGAAACATCCTGAGAAGAAAGAATGCAAGAAGAAAGGTATACCTCTTGAAACACAATGATCCATCCACAGAGTTTGTAACAAAGGGGTTATTGGTCCTATCGTTAGAAAACAAGTTACAACTTTTTATGTTTTATTCAGTTTTTCACTTGGATTCCTAGTCAGGTGCAAAGGAGTTATCATGATTATTGTACCTCATTACTCTTTCATGTTAGTCATTTATCATACTCATGTGTATCTTCTCATTTATCATGTTTCTTATTCAGTCTTTTAGGGGTTAGTTCATCACATCCCTCATTCCTATACATTCAACATCGATCATTCCCTTTAATTTTTTTTATATATCATGATAATTTTACATTAGCTCTTTTGTACATAGAAACAGGTCTAAGATTAAATCAGGTTCCTATTTTTTCATCCATCTTTATCCACTTTTATTATCTCATATCATGACTATCATTGGAGTTCTCATATTCTTACATGAATTTTACAGCTTAGGTTATTACATTAACATAGATTCATCTATCTTTTACTCTGTTATTTTAAACAATCATTGTTTTGGGAAATCCTCCTTAGCTTATTTGCATTTGAATTTAAGCTTCATGGTGTCATATCTCTTTCTTTAATCATCAAATTTTCTAGATTTTAATAAGTTACAATATGATTTTCACCTTTCCTTAGGTATAATTAAGATATGTTCACCATGATTTCTTAATTATTATGTTCTTTGGATTGTTTCCAAATGACTACTTGATCAAGATAATAAAAAAGATAACAATCAATGAATTCCACACTTACCTTTCCTTTAGTATATGAATACCTAGCTAGGGCATCCAAGTACTAAATTCAATAAGTATGCATTATGTTCAAGTCATTTTTATTACTTAGTTATCATCCTAATCCTAAGTCCTAGTGTCCCTGTAGACTTAGCAAACCTATACCTCTGATACCATCAAATGTGACAACCCGTCACACAAAGATAGATTATTCAAAACCTAAACATTATTAACTACTAATAAAAATTCACCAAAAAGAGGGTTAATTAAAACCAAATAAGTTTTCACAAACTTACTCAACACTATTTACATGAAAGCCCAACATCTCAAATTATTTCATAAATCATACCAAAAATCTCTTACATTGACTTTGTGGCCTCAACCACCACATATACACATGAGATATAATCTACTTGTACAACATCAACATACTGTGAAAGCTCAAGTCAATAAAACACTATATTCAAAACATTCCTACACAGACCTGAGAGTACATGGATGACTCTAGGACATACTAGACATCTAAATAACTATCCATCTATGATCCATCACATCATCTCCTCCTCGTTGCCATGGGTCCTCTACTACTAATGACGATCACGTAAAAATATTGTGGTGACCTACGAGTGAGACCCATGTCCCAACAAGAGATATAACTCACAACAACACTTATTGATTACAATAGGTTATGTTATTAAGTAGGTTAAGTAGATTAATCATATTAAGCATATAGACAGATTAAGCAAAAGAACGGAACTGTCAATCATATGAGATTTATTAAGAGAAATTCTAATCAGAGTCTTAGAAACTAGAATTATTCTCAATTACCAGAGGTAGATATTGCCATGAGCATAACGATCATCATGAGCCTATTTAGCATCATAAATATCAATAACAACATGAGCATATTTGAATAATAGGAATAGGTCTAACAATATAGCATGACTACAGTCATAAGCATATCTAAAAATATAGCACATCTAACAACATAGGCATATCCAATAGGACAATCAAAGCTAACAACAAAAGCATGTGTAATAGTGTAAGGCATGTCTAATAGCATAGCACTATTGACAACATAAGAATCTCTAATAGTATAAGAATATGTAAAATTATAAGCATATCTAACAATATAAGTATTTCTAACAATATAAACATTTCTAATGAGTATAACATATAAGCCTACCTACTTCATAGGTAGATCTAAAAGCATAAGCATAACTATCATGATGAGCATTATTAGGAGTATGGGCATAGATAACTGCATAGGCATGACTAACATCATAAGCAATTATAATAAAATAAGCATAGACAATAGTATAAGCATGTTTACAACAAAATAATATATGTATTTCTTAATGCACTATACATCATCTATATGTGATAAGAGAAATAAGTGTTATTGTCCAATGTGAAGCATTGTATATTATCCTAATCAAATATGCTACATAGTTGATTATGTATTTTATTAATGTCTTGAGGATTTGATTCGTACCACCCAAATCCAACTGACCATTTCTAAGTAGAAATCAGTGCCATAAAAGGTCAATGAAAAATCTGGAATCCATGACCTCACCAAATCTCATGGTCAGTACATGAGTATAGTGTAGAGGCATACCAGTCAATTATAACCAGTGACATATTTTCAATTGTCACTACTACAGAAATGGCTTATAAAGTCACTTTTCAAGGTGTCAGTTGTATACATAAACCGACACCTAAACTCTACAGTGTCGGTTGATAACATAAACCAACATCCAATCTATGAAGGGCGACCAGACATGGGTACCGCTTTTATTAAGTTTCGGTTACTTATTACAAAATCGACACCTAAAAGTAACCACCAAAAATAAAATTTCCAGCGAAAAAAATTGCCTCCAAAAATTGACATACAACGTCGGTTTTTAATGGAGGAACCGACAACTAAAGATTTTCCAGTGAGACAGAAATTTGTACAATTTTAGTCGTCAGTTTTGTGACAATAACCGACGCCGTTGTGTTTTCGGCTATTAACTACGAAAATTTTCACCTCCCTTTAGTTTCGGTGTTTTGTTGTAAACCGACAATAAAAATAGTCAGTGTCAGTTTTTAAAAAACCGACACCTAATGTTAACTTAAATCACGCAAAAGAGCCCGACTCTTCCCCTTTCTCTGTTTCATTCATTCTCATGCTCAGGGTTTGGTCCTCTGACGATTTCTCTTCCACCCGGTGCCGCTCCTCGCCTGCTGCTCTCCCTTCTGCCGACGCTCCTCGTCAGCACTGCTCACCGCCTGCTGCTGCAGTTTCTCGCCACCGCCTGCTGCTGCAGTTCCTCGCCGGCGCCGCTCGCCGCCTGCTGCTGCAGTTTCTCGCCGCCGCCCTCTCCTTCTCTGCTCTGCCGACACCCTCTCCTTCTCTGCTCGACGTCAGTGCCTCTCCTTCTCCACACTGCTACCAACAGTAGGCCTCCTTTCTTCTTCTTCTTCTTCTTCCTTCTCCCTCTCCTTACCAACAACAACCACGGCCGTGTGGGCTGGCACGGCCGTGGCTGTGTTGGCCGACCACACGGCCGTGCTACCCAACACGGCCGTGTGGTTGGCCAACACAGCCACGGCCGTGCCAGCCCACACGACCGTGGTTGTTGTTGGTTATTTATGTACTGATTTTGTTATGATTTAATCATCTACTTAATGTTCTAATCATGTTCTATGATAAGTCTTAGTTAATTTAATATGCATACTTTGTATGTAAGACATAGTAATCGGGTACTGCTGTATATCCAAGTAAATTACATGTAAATTACATGTAACTAATCATGACATATGCATACTTTGTATGTAAGACATAGTAAGTCTGTTGTAATGTGATGCAAAATAGTTATTGTATCATGCATATCTTAATACTTTTTTGTTTTATAGTTGTATAGGGTGTTTTATGTGTGATAAGTCTATTGTTTAATAGTTTAGCTATAATCATTGTTTTATAGTTGTGTTATAAAGTATTTGGGTGTTTAGTATGGTTATTTAGGGTGTTCAGATATGTATAAAGGTTCCAAAAAGTATAGTATATATATGCATACATGTGCATTTTTTTTATAAAATTGTATAGAAAATCAAAACCCGTTCTTGGTGAGAATCCTAATCACCCTTCTTGCTTAATGATGAACTGTAATGCACACATGTGACATGCTTGGAATGTAAATGATGAACTTTTCCCTAAATTGCCAATCATGCTTTTAAAGACATCAATAATCACCCTAACTTGAAGAACTAGGATTTTAGGTATAAGAATGACAACACATTATTTGTTGGCCTAGAAATCCATCCAAGATTTACTCATTAGGAGTAAATCTTGGATAGTCCCCGGTTTGAGACTATTCTTGAACACCTAATCTCTCTTAGGATGTAAGTGTATAATGTGTATTGGGTTTTCAAGAAAATTTCGGCAGCATTTCCCCGTTTGTTCTCTAAGTACATATGTACTTGGAGAACAACGGGGAAATGCTGCTGAAATTTTCTTGAAAATCCAATACACATTATACACTTACTAGTGAGATTAGGTGTTCAAGGATGGGATAGGTGGTACATGTACATTTATTATATATAAGAATGACATCACATGTATTTGTTAACCCTAGACCGTAATCTTGTTGTAATATATACTTGTTTTCTCTTTGATCATAGAGCTTTACAATTTTGTTGTGATATATACTTTGTTGTAATAATGTGAACTTTACAATGTGAGCTTTAAACTTTGAATTACTACTTTACAATGCGAACTTTACAATTTGAATGTGAATTTGCAGATGGCTGACCATTCTCCTGATGACCGTGCTGATGACTATCGTGAGGGTGAGGACATCAATGCGCCGCCTCACAATGTAAGTTTTAAAAATATATCATATATTTATATCTATATGTCCATTTATAGTTATATCTTGTAAATATGAATTATTTTGTCAAATTTTAGGTTGATGATGCATAGGTACCATCTGAAGCACTTGAGGCACTTGATCAACAACACCAAAAAGTTGACAAGAGAAGGGGCATCACTATGATGAAGAACTTAATTGTGCAAAAGGGCAATGGACCCAAACTTGTTGTGGATTTCGATAATGCAGGAAATGCATGTGGTGTGAATCGCAATTCATTTATTTCATATCTTGGGTTTGTTACTCGTAGCCATTGCGGTTGTCTCTTAGATTCTTGGCATAAAGTTTCTAAGGAGAATAAAAATTTAATATGGAAGGATTTATGTGTGAGTTATTATTAATTTGCAATTCTATTTTGTAGATTACTAAATTTTTGGATACTAGTTAATAGCAATTCTATTTTGCAGAGTATATTTGAATTGGATGAAAAGCTGCATCGTAAATGCGTGATGCAACACTATGGGAGAGTCCTAAGGAACTATAGGACAAATCTCACCAGAGAATACATAAAAGAAGCCGACAAGAGGAAGAAGACAACCACTGAACAGTGGAACTTCCTGGACAAAGAAGAATGGGACGCGTTTGTCGCTTCAAGACAAACTGATGAATTCAAGGTATTAGGCATCAGTCTCAATCTCATTAATTAATATATGTTGTATTCACTTATTCAAGATTAACATTTAGTGTTACTAACCAAATCATTAATTTGCATACTAACTAGGCCCTCAGTGAGGCACAAAGATCAAGGCGTGCACTGAATGTGCATGACCACAGAATGGGTCCAAAGGGGTATGCAGGCGTTCGCCAAAGACTACAGGCTGAGGCTACTGCTGCTCAGTCTACTGCTACTCAGGAGTCCTCTACCATAGGTAGCACACCACTGCCTCGCCATGATGTCTGGATAGCTGGGAGGAAAAATAAGAAGGGAGAAATAACTAAGGCCGCAACTGCTGAGGCGACTGCAAAAATGGTAAAATACAACTCTTACAACAATCATTCGAATATTGATTATTTGTGTTGTTTACTTAAGTACACATTTTTGTTTTGGCAATTAGCGAGAGCTGCATGAGATGAGGAAACAAGGAAAGTTCATCCCTGAGGGAACAAAGGATGAATTGACAGTTGCTCTGGGTAACCCAGAGCATCCTGGACGTGTTAGGGCTGCAGGCGCTGGTGTGGGCATCAAATCTTTTTTTGGGTCATCCCAGTGCAAACATGTCCCAAAAGCGGGACTTTCACAAGAAGAGGTAACATATTCTTTCTTTATAATGTTACTGTAAAAGAGAATTCAAAAATTAGAATTTTACGTTTCTTTTATCTATGTATAGGTGGATAAGCTATTTGACAGGAAACTCGAAGAAGCAATGAAAAAGTGGCAGGCATCTCAGACTGCCACTTACTAGACAATACCTACTACAGACTCTACTCCTACTCCTACTGCAGAGGTTGGGAGTAATCCTGTAGAACCACCACCTAGCACATCCATTGTAAGTATTTTTATGACATAGTAACTAGTTTTTTAATTCAAGATGATACGTATATATGAAAATTGTAGTCATTTCAAAAAAAGATGATATGTATATATGTATATAACATTCTTTACACAAAAATTTGTAGGGGTTGAAGCCATGTCGTCTAAAAAGTAAAGAATATGTCGTGGCAGAGGCGTCGGCTTACCCATCCCTACCAGGGGAAACATGTCACGGGTCTCCAGTACCAGCTGGTTGGATTCGGGTGAGCCCGATACATATATTCCCCCAGTGGATGGATCTTCCACTGCCATATGCCCACCCATATTGTGAAATGCTTGGTGAGGCAGTAGGCGGAGTGATATTGTGGCTAAAAGCGGATGTCTTCTTTACTGATAAGGTATGGTAAATTTTTATTACGTTCAATTGTTAGTGTGTGTATATGCTGGCAGTTGATCTGAAATTATATATATATACAGGTTAAAAAGAAGACACCCACAGCATCTAGGCCTCCACTTCCACCTCCTGCATTACCTAGTTGGGTTCCACAGGACCTACCTATCCCATTAGGTCCTAACTGTAGGGGTATGGCAGTATGGTTAGGGGAACATGATATAAACTCCCCTATAACTGTTTCTTCTGATTCAGATTCTACAGGTCAGTCATACGAAACAAAACTATTTATACAAGATATATTGGAGTTGTTTCGATATGATTGGCTAAATACATCTGTGATAGAGCTATGGATAAGGTGAGATATTCTTTATACATCCATATACCTTGTGTATGATCTGGTGATCTGGTTTCTTATTTATTAATGCATGCATAATTAATACATATTTTGCAGCTACTTAGACAACATATGTGCAGATTTTGGATTCGAACATGTAGGGTTTTTGATTCCATCCTTGATTAGTCTAGTAGCTAAAGACCCTACATCAGTTCAACAATACTGCTGTGAGTCTTTTTCAAATTTTGCTGTAAAAAAGAAGACGGTGATAATGGCTCCATTCAATGTAGAGTAAGTTTACTTTGCTTATTATAATTTGGACTTAAGAAAATTACATTTTATTGTGGATTTTGAGTTATTAATTTTTAACTTTTTTTCCTCTAGGGGTAGGCATTGGGAGTTATTGGTTATTGCCCCCGAGACATTCACTGTGCATTATCTAGATCCTAAGGGGGGTAAATTGAATACAAGATTTGGACACATAATGAAAATGGCAATATTTCAGTGAGAAATATTTCATTTTTCATATCCGTTAACATATGTTATTACATTACTATTTAATTGCAATGTTCCGTGTTTCATTAACATGTAGGGGTTTTGAGGAGTACAAAAAGGCTGGAGGAAAGGTCCCCACGAAAAAGAACCAGCCAATAATTTGGAAGAACGTGCAAGTATGTTCCCGACTGCAATATATGTATATATTATTTATGTGAACAAAGATTAATTAGTTGTATTTTTTAATATTTTGTATGTTTGAATTTATAGTGTGCTACACAAGACAACGGATAGGCATGTGGATACTATGTCATGCGATATATGCACATGATTATCAAACATGTCGTACTGGATATCGAATGTATTGCTCAGGTATTATATAGTCTCATTAGATAATATGATTGAAATATATCAATCTTATTTATAGCTCATTAATTATATATATACATCATTCTCTTTACAGGTGTTTAAAGCTGATCCCATTACAGGAAAGGACTTACCAAGTGTTAATGCTCCCTATACAATGGGAGAATTAAATGAAGTAAGAGAAGAATGGGCAACAGCCATACAATTAGTGGGGGCTTTAAAATATAATTGGGATCCCTATAGCGAATAATGACTAAACAATGTTACTTTGTAAATGAATTTCTGAATTATAATATATGTGTTAATGTTTCTACATGTGTCTGAGTGAAAATGAATGAAAGTGTTGGTTGCTATATGAATGTTTCTACATGTGTGAATGTGAATGAATGGAACTACAAATTGCTAGCATGTGTGAATGTTTATAAATGTGTGAAAATAAAATGGAACTGCAGGTTGCATTGCTATATGCATGTGCTACTTTTTTATTGTTAATTTTGCAGGTTTGCGTCCTGTTGTCGGCTGATACCAATGGATGTCGTAAAACCTGCAGTTCATAACTGAACTGAACAAGTTTCTCATCCTGCGACCAGCCACAGCAGGTCTGCAGACTGATAGGGAAAAAAAAACCAATAGGCGTCGGTTATTTGTAAATAACCGACACATAATGATATAGTGTCGGTGTTCCTACAATAAACCGATGTCTATGTCCTTAACACCACGACCGTGCTGGACAGCACGGCCGTGGGGTGAAGATATATGGTGTCGGTTTTTAACTTATAACCGACACTGATAGTTCCCAAGATGGCGCCCTTTCTGTGGCACGAAGGGTTTGGGCGTCACTTTTTAACTAATAACCGACGCTTATAGTCCCATGATGGCGCGTTTTCGGTGGTGCACGAAGAGTTTGGGTGTCAGTTTTGGAACCGACGCCTGATGGGTGGACTTTTAGTGTCGCCCACATAGGTGTCGCTTAGAAACCGACACTAAAGGCTTTAAATAACCGACACTAAAGGTAGGTTCTGTAGTAGTGTGTGAAACTCCTAGCCCACCTTGGTACATGTCACGGCGCTATTGAAAATTGAGTTACAATCCACAGTCGCACTCCTTCTAGGGTATCTGTGAAACCTCATAAACATCATATCATCGAGCTACAACTTGTGGACACACTCCTGCCAGGGTATGGCCCGCAACCAATCTTGTGGATCCATATACTCAACAACATATGGCTTCAAGATTCCACTAAGGAAAACCCATTTCTCCATCCAACAAGTGTTGACGTTGAAGATGGATTTATGGCACAGGCGCTATTGAAAATTGAGTTACGATCATCATATCACCGAGCTACAGCTTGTGGATACACTCCTGCCAGGGTATGGCCCGCAACCAATCTTGTGGATCCATATACTCAACAACATATGGCTTCAAGATTCCACTAAGGAAAACCCATTTCTCCATCCAACAAGTGTTGACGTTGAAGATGGATTTATGGCATAGGGCAAACTACGTGATTAAGGTTTCACTTGATTAGTTAAGTGGATTGAGTGAATTAAGGCTGAATCAAACAAGTGGACATAAAAATACTATTTCATACCTAGCAAGAATTTGATATTTAATAACTCCAGTAAATATAAAACATATAGGACAAATTCCTGATTACAACACCGCACGATACTAATTCATTGTCATTCATGATTTTGCTCATCATCATACCAACACAGAATATAAAATCCTTATCATAGTATCCCAGGGTACCAACCCTTATCACATCATATATGGAATCAAACCTTCATTAGGGTTCAATCATGCTTAAAGATCATTATGACCATCACATTATCTCCTACAAAAATATCATTACCTTTCCATCCCTCATCTTTCAACTACCATCACATACATGTAATATATAATATTTGGCTTTACATTGCACATAAAAGTAAATTCGAGTTATAATAGTGTTGAGAGAGAAAGTTCTCCATCATTGCATTAAATGCTCAAGGAAACTAATCAAAATATTTGGGTTATTGAATTTTTATTAAGGTTCAACAACTTTACCAATTTAGGGTTTCTAAAATAGCATTTGTATGTAATCCCTAGTTGTTATAATTTCCAACAAATCTTAGAAACAAGGGCATTCCTTTATTATCACAATATGTAAGGGAAATAGGTATAATTATCCACCATCATTTAATTATACTAGGATTAGAGTTAACAATGCAAGTTAGCTTAACATTATGAATTAACACTTTACAACAATCTTAGGTTTATATTCATTTGAGACCAAGGGTAAGATTAACAACTCATGTCGCTCAAAGCCATTAATCCTAACTCATCAAATCCTCCAACATCAGGTGTAATAAACATTACCTTTAGAATCATAGACCACACATCAAACCATTGGATTAAAGGCAATTAAAACCATAACATTGTCTATATGAGTCACCACAATTGAAACACATTTGCATAAAACATAACCATCAGATTCGGAGAATAAAACCTGCAGCTTTCAAGAATAAATCCTCACCTAAGACCTTCACATGTTAGATAGGTAAAACCATCAAATGAAAAACATGTAAAACCTTAAGATATTCACCTAGGAAAACAATCGAGTTGTGACTTAGAAAAACCATTAATCACTATTAGGTGTAAGTCCTAAACTCACCATTGGTTTCATGAGGAAGGAAACCCTTCATATTAGATATTAGTGAAACCATCATTTATCTTAGCCAAGCAATCATCGATTGAGAAACTAAGTGAATCCATCGATCTAGTACTGAAGAGAAAATGGTCCATGACCTCTTAGGATGACAAAGAGTTGTGAACCTCAAGAGTACCATCGATCTAACACTTGAGAAATCAGCAAATCAGCAAATAGAAAAGCCATCAATTGCGAATCTAGTGAGACATCAAAATAGCCATTGCGAGAGCATCAAAACTATCGATTGTGAGAAGAAACAAAGATGACATTTTTAAGAAAAAAAGAAGATTTGAAACAGATAATAAGTAACTCTCATCGGTTTGCACAAGAAGCCCAACCATCATGTTATGGAAACAAGAGAAAATCAGCTCAAAGCATTTATAGAAAAACCATTGTTTGAGTAAGAAACAAGAACATTGACTTAAACCACTTGGGATAAAAACATGAGATTCGTTTATCAAACATAAGAGAGTCCAAAACAGAAGATAAATCCAAACCATTAATTGGAACAAAATGGTCGAGTCATACAACATCAAAACCAACTATCAAAATGAAACACGAGGAAAGATTTGCTCAAAACTCTAGGAAAACTAATGTTCATGGTGCTTATGATAACCATCGATTATTCAGTGACGAAGACCATATAACAATCATTTGTTGAGTTCACTAAAGTCATCAAAACAATAACTTAAGTACCAAAATCATTCCTTCCTATAGGCCAACCCATATGATACCCAACAAGTAGAAAAACATTTTCAAGGCACCAAAATAAATCATAGCTAGTGCCAACCATTCAAACACCATAGATTATTATGACAAAGGAACCCATCAACCAACCAGAGCTAAGAATATCACGAACATAATCTCTTAGGAATCTAATAAGGTCATCAAAATAGTAGAAACTCACCACCATAGTTCTACACAAAAGACTAGTCATCAGATCATGAGGCAAGGTAGAAATCAACTCAATTAAGTCAAGTATAGCCATCAATTTCCATCATAACAACTCCAGCAATTTGTGGACAAGCAATGCATAAAAACCATATCCCAACATAGAGAACGTGGTCAAGACTAAGTATATCAACAAGAAATATATCTACTCAAGAATAATTGACTTAGCTAAGGATTCAAAATTTGCTACTCATTAGTAGGTTTAGAGAAAGATTTAGCATGGCAAGTTAAATGGTAAGAAATAAGCCTGGAGCGAGTTATATAACTTGCCTCTAAGATGAATTGTAGATCCAAACTGAAAGAAACTCAAGGTAAAAGGAAGAAAATCCTATCTTTAAGCTTCTCCATTCATCCAAACTAGTTCCATCTCTAAGAACAAAAAACCCTAGATCAAAGGAGAAAGAAGAAGAGTGTCTATCATGATCCTAGCACAAACCCAGCCATGGGAACCAGGGTTCCAGACAAAAAGAAGAGAAAGGAGGGTAGGATCAGCAAGGAAACAAAGCTAAGAGAGAACAACTTATTTTCTTGAGTCAAGAAAAACTAAATCTTAAAATCCTTTGAAACAAAGCTTTGAAATCTTGAAAGAAGACTAAATTCAAATTCCATGATTATATGCAAGTAGATTGCCCCAAGATCCTCCTATATTGAACTTTTTTTCCTTCTTCAAGAGAGAGGGATGAGCTCCAGAAGAAGGGGAAGAAGATAGGGCGTTCTAGGAGTGTAAGAAATCATTTTGCAAGCAAGGAAGGAAGTACAAAAGCTAAAAGGGAGAGAGAAGGAAGAGGTAAGGTGTCTAGCCAATATTGCCTAGTGTCCATGGTCAAGACCATCACTTGCATGCAGACCCACTGCCCATAGATAGTGGGAATAAAGAGGTCCACCGAAATTTGGCTCCCAAAATAGTTGTTGGCCCCACTCACAATGAATCAAATCCAAATATACCATACAAGGTAGCCCATCTATGAAAGGAAAATCCTAAGCAGATGTTATGCACAAAACCAAGGTGAAAATAGGCGCCACATGGTACAACTAGATCCAAAATTATATAAGAACATGTGAGGCACAACAAGAATGAGACAAAGTGCAAGAAAAATATCAGATGCGAGTGAATTGCATAAAAGTCTAAAACATGTATAAAATTGCATAACTTGCTCAAACAATGTCCTACTGGACCAAACTGGAAACATAGCTTAATTAACTGATATTAAATAAAAATATAAAGTTAATTAAGCATCTTAAGCTCCAATTATGTAAATTAAGCATCATTATCATTTAGTCTAGGTCAAGGGCCTTACATTTGGAATCACCGCCTTGCCATCAGGTTGTTGGCCCAGGAGCACCTTACACTGACAACAACAACATAAGACCATTGTTGAGCTCCTCTCCATGATAGAAACCTGAGCCTTAGCTGAATGATCTCATCTTGGAGCGAGGAAGCCAATGGAGGTCTCAATTTCCATCAAGCAGTCAAGATTCTCGAGGTTTGACCTTGGTTTCTTAATGCTAGAAAACAACTCATGCCATGTCTTGGGGGATGAAGAATCTTGGTCAAAGAATGACCATGGTGTCCATCCTATGTTAATCGCATGATTTAAGGTACAAGGATATTTATGGGCTTTCAAATGTAACCACTCATTTTTTATATTGTGAAGCACGATCCCAACATGACAATCCCTAATTGGGCTACGAGAGCATGGGATCAGGTCCAGTATCCACTGAGTTGGATAATAGTGCCTACATGGTATTTTCATGATTTTTTATTGGCTTGGTCTTTCAAAACGCATCATAATTCATTGGTTGCTCAGAAAAATGAGAAAAGATGTTTTTTGAAAGGGTTTTTATAAGGAGTTTTCCTTTGAACAAACTCTAGTTTGCTAAGAAGTTAGAATCCGGGTTTTAAATAATGGTTGAAATGCAAAGTGATAGTGATATGTTCAATGTTATGAATAAGGTATTTAGGGTTCAACGAACCCTAAGAACATGGCCAGGGTTTCCTCAACCTAAGGACAAAAAATAGGCCTTGTAAGTGAAAGGTAAGAGGTCCAGTCCCATGAGTATTTACATTTATCAAACCTACTACATTTACATGCTTCTTAAATAAGACCTTCATGTCCAATGTTCTACTCAAGATATCAAAGGAAGATTTTCTAGTACTTTATGAATATGAAATTTCATATGCTCATTATCTTAACTAGAGATGTGTCATGGGATGATTAATGCCCATGACTTAATTAGGATAAAAGGATATATATTCCAATCATATTTCTTTGTAATGATTGATATGAATGCTCAAGACTACAAGATAAGAAATGCAAGTAAGACTAGCATACTTCCATGGTATGCGATATAACTATGTACTAAGATTTTAAGTACAAATATGCTATTAGGATTTCTCCTATATATGCATGTATTAAGATTTCAAGTAGAAACATGTTACCAAGATTTCTTATGTATCATAGTGATCTATGAACTCAGAATTTGTTTAGACCTCTTAGAATGATAAGAGCTAAGAGTGAAGAAAAATATCATAAAATAAGTTTTGAGCATCTTAAAACATAATTAAGTTTCCTAGCTAATGATTTTATTGAGATTAGAATGTATTGCAAATTCAGTTCATGATGACGTTAGAAGGTTATGATGCATTGAGTTATGAATTTGCAAGAGAATATTTTCTAAGATTCCTATTTTAATATCAAATCATATGAATGCATGAAGATCAGACTTAATGAGATTTTATAGAGATTGAGTCACCTTGTAGAAAATCACATATTCAGATATTTGATATCTAGGTTACTCATATCTTAGTATTTCTATATTCAGTTCATATCCTTTTTCCTAAGCCTTTATACTTAGTTGTGATATATCTAGTATCAAAACTTAATTAAGTCATTCTATCAAGTCAGGGTCTAGATTAAGGTTTACCCACATAATAAAAATATCAGACTTAGATTCAAACATAGGTTACTCATTG
The DNA here is from genome assembly GCA_963693085.1 of Alisma plantago-aquatica. NCBI lineage: Eukaryota > Viridiplantae > Streptophyta > Magnoliopsida > Alismatales > Alismataceae > Alisma > Alisma plantago-aquatica. The sequence continues at coordinate 513,208,624 of OY856415.1, forward strand.
TATGAGTAGCCATATATTGAATAAGAATACATGATAAGGGTCTTAGATCCAATTTCAATTATGTAGTAATTGAGATTCATATTTGGATGTAGATTGCGTTTGGAATCTAAGAACAGAGATTTAGATTTAGAATTCAGTACATGTTCAATACTCACTCTATAATTTTAGATAAGTCTAGATTCAGAATAAAATAAGCTTAGACTTAAGATAATTATTCAAAAACTTCATATAATATACTATATGATAATTCCTCATTCAAAGAGTCCCAAGACAATTCAGAGGCATATGTTGCCATTTTAGAGGAGTTCTTACTCCATTTCAAGGGTACTTCGATACCAAAAGAGGGTGTGTTGCACATAGAGGACACTTCAATGTCAATGGATGACATGTTGTGCCAATAGAGTTTGTGTTGCACCATAGAGGACACATCTGTGTCAACAGAGGAGGACTTATTATATAATGATGGCCACATTTAGATAAAAATCATAAATAAAAGATACCCTAATTTAAAGAATGTCCATAATATTATCTATACGTATGATGAAAGAGAATTAGATAAGATAACTATGACCCAAGATCTTTGGTGTTGATCATGAGACCAAAGTACCAGAGCACAAGTCTCCAAAGAAAGATAAAGTAGAAAGATAAGAATTAAGTTAATGAAATAATAGATACTATGTTTAGATTTTACTCAAATCTTGATTTTAGTTTCATATATATAATGTCCAAGAATATGTTGTAGCATTTTATCTCTCTAGTAATGATATTCTAGAATACTCATGCCACTTACTCTAATAACTTCTTTTCCCAATGCATGGATGGGGACACAAAGTCGACAAGATTTGGATCAATTGAAGAACAAAAGAATAATAAAGGACTAGGAAATTTTCAAGCATAGCTTGGTGGGGGTTCCATTTACCAAGTTGATCTAGATAATTAGAAGTCATTTACTTGATGATTATTTGTGTTACCAGATAGATTAGATTTCATATATGAACAAGTTGTAGTTTTCTTTCACAAAGAACTATGTATGAATCGGTTTGAAATCATTTCAAGATGTTTTTGTTTATTCAAATTACAAAGATTACTATATTGTGACAATCCCTTGAGTTAGAGTGATTCTACTTAGTGATATATATATGTTGTGAAAATTGGGGTGTTACATGTACCTAATTTTTCTTTGTCAATGAACAATGCCCTTTGAGAACTAGTCAATGACGACGTTTAGCATGTTGTATCTCTCTATGTTTTTACTAATTTTAGATCTTGTGTCATACGATCTTGGACTTGTAGTGGTTTTTATATTATTTTATCAAAGTCACAATCAGTTTTGTACACAATTAGAAAGAGACTTAGAAAGTAAAATCTGATAAATAAACAACTCTTTCTTTAAAGAAAAAGTTTGTATTTATTTTATGTGTACATGGAGTAATTAAGTAGATAACTCCCCTTGGACTATGTGCAAAGGAAGATGTTTGACTTGTAAAATTTATTGAATACATGGAAAGTTTGTATAAATTATACTAGTAATCTAACAAAATATTCATACTTACCATATAAACATATTCGAACTTGCACAAAAAGTTAGTGTTGGATTGAGGGAAGGTTTGGTTAAAAGATATACATATATTTCTATAAACTAAGAATTTTTAAATTATAGGAGACGGTTCATAAAAAACTAAGTTATCCTGTCAATTAAAAAGCTTGATTTTGGTTTGCTTGATCAACTATGACTAATGTGACTATAGTTTAGTTTTGATTCGTTGGGTACTTATTTTGTATAAATGTTGAAACTTACTGTCAAAAACACATCTCTTTAAATGGTTGTTGCTATAAATTATATGTATATTATTGGATGAGAGAGAAGGATAATTGGAAGATAAGAGAGGATTCAAATGAAAAGAAAAAACAAAGGCGCTAACGTTTCAAAAAAGAATAACAAGAAGAATGAAGAAAGAGAGACAATTAAGAGGTAACTTATAATAACTCACTACTCTATTTTCAATTTTTTTTGGGGGTGGGGAGACCCCCGTTGGTGCCCCCTCCCTTCATCCTTGCCTGCATCAACTGGATAAATCAGTAACTAGAAAATGGTAGGGTATGTTATCAGGTCTGGTAAACTAGTGGATGAAAGAACAATAGAGCTTGAGAGTTGCACATGAGTTTTGAAACCATCTCTCACAGAAGATGAGATATGATTGTTTATTGCTACAACATTGATGTGATAAAAAAGGAGTCCAAGAAAGAGAATATGATAGGAAAGGAAGAAGAAGAAGATGACACTATCATGGGAATTCTATTTCTTCTTCAGGGAGCCTATTTTAAGAATTATCTATGTTGTAATTTAAATAATATCTCATATTCTTTTGTTTTAGATTTGTATATCTTTCTCATTATTGATTCCTTGAGTTTTAAGTCAAAAACTTGAGATCACATATTATTGAATTTCTCATCAGTTTTTCTGAGTTTGGGTGTTTTAAATTTAGTTCAGATACTCTATATAAATGTGTATATATACACAAAAGAAGTACACAACATCCCATTTACACCCACTTTTACACCCAAAAAGACATACAAATCGTGCAACATCCTTTTATACACACATGTTAGGTATGTGTTCTACCCAAACCAATACAAAAACAACATGATTGTTTGAGATATTTTGTATGTTGTTATTAAGCCATTAGCCTATAATTGAAAAAGTTCTAACAATACACATTTATATAATGAGTGGTACAAGAAATATACACACCTAAAATAAGAAACATACATGCCTAGTAGAGAAATTATTGAATAGTTAATGATTTTATAGATATTACTTATTAGTTGGACCTGAATGGGTATATCTTTAGAGAATATATTTATACAAAGAGTGCTACAAGAAATTTTCATGTCCAGTGTAAGAGTTCATCTTGTTCAAAAGAGTTGGACAACCAATAAATATTTTATAGCCACTAATGGGGATTATTTAAGAGTTAAATTTGAGTGTGTATATCACAACCCTATATAATTTTGTCTAGTTTTCTAGTTGGCATTGCTTCTATTTTATCATTTCTTCTCAACTAACCACATCTCACATAGATACATATCTTAGAAAAATATTATTAGAATAAAAAGTTGCAAGTATAAGTCCAGATGGATAAGGATGATATACGCCATGATAATAAAGTTAACAAGTATATATTGGTACATTTGAAGACCTAAGAGAATTTATTCCAAAAATATATTAGAAAATATTAAGATATTGTATTAGTGGAAGATTGTGACAAAAAAAGATATGTTGACCATAATGTTGTAAATCTCATGTACATAGATAGAACTATAATTACTGAGCATATGAATGAATTTAGAGCCTTATCAATCAATCTAGGTAAGAAAACGGTTCTTGATGATGAAAATAGTGCACTAATCTTTAGGAATCTCTCCATTACATTTAATAGATTTTTGTTGTGATATGAAACAAGTTATCAATTGAAGACAAACTTATACTTCATCATGCAATGTAATTTGTTGAAGGAAAATACTTAATGATGGGACCGGATATAAAATTTGTTGAAAGATTTACTTCACCAACAACACATGCACTGATGGAGTGAGAGACCAAGGAACATTTGAAGGATGTGGTGATTTTGATGACCATTATGTGCTTTCAATGGGGTTAAAAGAATGAATGGGTAGTAATCTTGAGTTGTATGCACAAAGTGAAAAGAACATGATTGAACATGGAGTCATCTCTACATTCTTGAGGGAAATGAGGAAATTATTTAACATATTTGGAAAAAAGGAGAGCAAGTCAAAAATCAACATTTCTATATCTAAATTAGGCATCAATTTACATATGGGGAAGGTAGTAAACACCCCACACATTTTATCTCAATATTTCCAACCTTGATAAGGTCAAAAAGAGATCTTTCTCATTATAAAACTAGGATAAATAAAATGGGTTGTGTAAACACATGTGCACAAGTTAGTAGCGTGAGAAAAAAATAATTAGTTTGATGTTAATAATCATGAGATCATATGTCACATGTGCTCATATCATTGCATTACAGTGGGACCAATACAATTAGGGGAGAGCAGGATGTATATACATTGTATCTTGAAATGATGTACATTGCTTGGATGTTGTAAGCATGATAAGGCTCATTCTCTGATCAAAGTTAGGTTTCATTTGTTCTAACCTTAGGTCGGTTGATGCTAACCTAAGTTGTTTGGTTGTAACCCTTAGTCTGTAGGTCTTAATCCTTAGTTTGTAGCTCATAACTATTATAACCAATGGTTGAGGGTTATTATTATAGAGGTTGGAGGTTATAATTGGTTTAATGGTGAGCTAAACCATAATTATCTTGTAATTGCAAAAATCTACCTAGAAATAGGGTGGGATCACTCCAAGAGCATGCCCCTCTTCTTTGGGGACGCTTGAAGGATCACTTAATGTACCTAGTCAACATTAGCATCTGGAACTAATAGTGAAGGAATGTATTTGGGGCACCCACCCTGGAATTTTTTATCATGCAAACAATTATGAAAATTAAAAAAATGGAATTTTTCACTCGATATTGGGCACGCTCCATCTATGAACACCACTTGATCAAAATCTTGGAAATTTTTAGTCAAGCTTAAATGCAAGTGGATTTGGATGAAAAATAGATTAGGTTGTGCTTGCATCTTGGGGACACATCCCTTATTTTAAGTGAAGGTAGCTTAGATCCAGAGGACATCTTGGATGACATGAATTGTATTTGAAATGAAATATCATGGAATCCCTAGGTTAAATCCTTGGTAATTACATCAAACAAAGGTAACCCACAACAAATCACCAAATGATTGTATGTCCATTTTGGTTGTCAGCCTTCTCAATGTGGAAGTTGTTGGAATTATTTCAATGTGATCTCTCATCATGTAATTTCAATTCAGTTGATGACTTTCCAATCATTCTAATTATTAGATAACTTTTTATTTTTTATCATGTATATAATAAAAGTTATCATGTTCTGTTGTATTTATTGAACACTTTGCAAAACTATCTTTTCATATCTTAAAGACACCCAAGATGTAACTCATAGACTTAAGATGTTCTCTCTATTTTCTCTCATTCAAGCCTTTAGTGCCTCATGACTATATTTTAATAACCATGGTTACTCTCATTGTCCCTTGTTTACTTTATTTTACTTTTCAATATTTCCACATATCTTGCTTTTATTTGTTTATGATGTGGTTGATATTTGCTACAATTATTGAGGCAGTCCACAACTATCATTGGCTCAAAAAGAAATAGAGTGTTAACAATTTACCCTGGTCAATATGACGTTTAAAACATGGTTGGTGAAAATATAGCCATGTTGAGAAGTGAAGTATTGGTACTAAACGACAAGAATTTTGTATTTATCAAAGGTTAATCAATTAAATGACTTTTGAATTTTGACATCGATTGGAGGCAATCAGACCAAGGAAGAAGTTCAACTACATTAAATAGTCATGTGCTTCTTACTTTTGTTAGGCTTAGCAATCTTCATATCATAGTAGGTCTTAATCAAGGGTTCTTATCATGACAAGCCTTCAATAAATTGGTTGCATTTTTTACCTATCGTGAACTGCTTATCAGATTAAAGCTTAAAATAAGGTCACCAATGCAATGAGGTTTGGTTTTTATAAATTTGTGGATAAAATTACTGAATCAATGGATTTTTATCATAACCATGCTATTAGGAAACCTAACAAACATCAAATGTCATCGAAGAAGGACAAAAAGGGGCAAAACTAGGCACATGGGCCTCACATTGTGGCCCAACACAATGGCAGAATTCCTTATGTTCACCCGCCACGAGCCTTGTTGGGTTGGCGGAAAGGACAGTGGGAGGGGGAAGCAGGGGCGTCACCCCTTCGCCCCAAAAATATGAAATTATAGTAATTAGTTATCATATAACTCCTAATCATCTCCATCATCTTCTTGTAGCTTCTTTCCATAACGTCAGCCATTTCATCTTTTTCCTATTTACATCCTTCTTTCTCATTCATTAATATTCATGAAATTTATAGCAATAATCATTCAAGGAAATGTATTTTTAATATAAAATTTTAACGTTTATCCAATAGAGGTAACCAAAAAATCAAAAGTAAATTATAATAAAACTAGTCTTCGTTAATCAAGGAAACTAATCTCAAGCTTTTAATTGATGGACCTATTTAATTTTATGAGAAACCTCCTCCTATATTTTAAAATCCTTAATTTATGGAAATTTAAGTAATTCATTAAATCAAACTTTCCCTCAATCCAGCACTAGATTTTCTTATGGAATTTCAGATATGTGTATATGGTATGTACGAATATTTTGTTAGGTTACTAGCAACAATTTACTTAAACATTCATCTCACAAAAAAAATTCTTAAGCCAAAGGTCTTCCTTTGCACATGGTCCATGGTAAGTCATCTCCTTAATTATTCTATGCACACATACGATAAATACAAACTTTTTCTTTAAGGAAAATTGTTTCTCTACCACATTCTAATTTTCTAATCTCTTTTTAGTCCTTATACAAAGCTGACTATACTTTGACAAAATGGTATAAAAACCACCACTAGTCCAAGATAATATTTGATAAGATATGAAATAGATAAAAATAGAGAGATACAACTTTTTATACATCATCATTGTCTTATTTTCAAAAAATATATTTATTAATAAAGAAAAAAAGGAATAACTACATATAGACTTCCTTGTTGAGGAGTTGTCACATATATCAACAATAAGTTGTTTGAGTTTTCTAGATGGTGAAAAAGGTACAAATATATCTTCATATGAATTTTTATTCAATTTGTTACTTCTCATTGGGACACATATATTATTTATTTGTTAAATCATGCTTAAGACGATAAAGTATGATGTATCCTTTAGAACAATTACTCAGGTAATATTAATATTGATGAGTTTATTCTATGAAGAATCAAAAAGCACAACCTATATAATTACTTACAAGAATGTTGGCAAAACAATAGTTAATTTAATGCATATATTTTTTTAAATGCCCCCAACGTCAAGTTGCTAGGTCCATCCCTAGTTGGCAGAATAAGGTAACAGATGCATGTTCCATGCCTAGTGTAGAATTCTTAGGATTAGTATAGGGGAACAACCCTTCCAACTACTTAATCAAGTCATACGGATGACAAGTGTAAGCACACTTCTTTACAAGATATGTAATGTATTTGAGCCAACTTAGTCATTTTCCACCTTAATACTTGTGCTTCAAATTCTGACATTATGGTTCTATGGTGGTTGGGATATATCTTGACTAGAATTTATCTATGAATGTCAAATCTAGTACCAATAGACTTCCTTTCCTTATTTATTCATGCTCCAGAGATGGTGTATGCACACACATACTACTACTATTGTTGGCAATGAAATTTAATATATTGCCAATGTTGGACATCTTTGTCATTATAATTTTAAAGGAGGCATTTGGATGCATTGGATGCATCATCTTTTTGACAAGGAAAAGAGCATGCTAGATGGTCTTCACGAGTGACAACTATTTAACATACACTACATTCTAGTGGGTGCTAAACTATTGGGAACAAACAACCCATTTTGGGACCTGGACATGAATGATTATTGACTTAAGTAGGCATATCTGACACCTACATTGTAGGATATGGTATACAATTTCCATCAACCTTGTTAAATGATTCTAGGTCACTATGCACTTATGTGTCATGATGCATCTAGATTCGTGGGTGTTAAGAAGCATATAAGAACAACCTAACTTAGTCAACATACTCTATGTTGCAACTATGTTGTTCATGTGATTACTTCCCATCTGATAATTTTTGTTTTAAATGTTGCTTGATGTGGGGTAGATTGGAAAATTTCCTGATCACTTAATTTGGGAGGGCATTGTTCCATCATCCCGGGGAGAAAGCTTCATCTAGCGTACATCCTTCCATGAAGATTTCTTTGTAGGGAGAATGTGGCATCCCTTTGTTACTGTCTGTGTTTTACCAATGATGGATGAATCCCAAGATTATAAAATATGAAGAAGGAGGAGTTGGGAGACCTCCATAGATATGGATCAGAACTCATATTGTTTGTGTTGGATTTCATCAACTACTTGGAAGGAACATAATCAGAAGTTTTCTATTTTTGAACTCATCTGGGGCCATTGATGTGCTATTTCCTGGACTTAGGGCTTCTTATAGAAGTTCCTAGACATTTCAAGAGATAAGGATTTATTTGGTTGTAGTTATTCACTGGGGGCAAAGTTAAGTCGCATGCATCAGAGATGGAAGGTATCACAATCTCATTATGCTCCTTATGTTGAGGCATTTTGTAACCTATTATCTGGTTGTGTACCTTTCATAGTTTGAATATAAATAAAATGAGTATGACTTATTGGATGAAGTATTAGCTCAATGGTGGGAATAGATACCAAGTAACCAGGTGGTGATATTATATGATCAATTTCGGTGTAGTCGTTGGATGATGCTGAGCATGGAAGACTAGCCTTAATGTTGTAGTCTGTCTCAAAATTATGACAATCGATACAGCTAGTGGCCACATTTTTAGGTGATCTAGACCAATGAAGATAAGTTAGACATGTACATCGTTACATATCTTATTCATATTTTATGACAATATTGCATTTTTATATTTTATGATCTCTTTTGTGAGTGGGTATTTCATGCATTAGAAAGTTGTACTCCTAATGTTTATGAATATTTGTTTATGTGCATCATTAAATGGAACTTGGTTGGGATATGCATATTTTTTAATATTTGTCTTTATTTTTTACATCTCAATACTCATAATCAAGACATTAGTAGTCTTTCAACAAATTTAGGCAACCAATGTTGATAAGGACTGGGTGATGACGTTGTGCACATGTCTAAGAATCACCTACTTTTTTTCTAGTCCAATAATCAAATTCCTCTATAAATATTGACTAAATGGGAAAAATCATATTTCTTACTTGATGTATTCCAAAGGATATAGTCTATAAGGGATATTACAACAACATATGATTGACTAGATTTGTATTACTATATCTAAAGTGGATTTAAACCATGAGATGGTCCCTTTTACAAGTAACATGTTATCACATGTAAATGTCATAGTTTTGAGTTTGTAAGGTTGTAAACTTGATAGTGGTCCTTAAAACCTTAAGATAGAGGTTGGTCTCCCACTGTTGGTTAACATTATGTTGGGTGATATATTTTTTGATGATGTGGGTGTATGTTTTCATGGGAAACACACTTAATCATGGTATAACAACTATTCAAATGTGGTGATTAGAGCCTTAGGATGGATGTTAGGATCTGGGTAGTAAGAATGTTTGGGGTTTACCAGATTAGAACCTCCAGACCTTGCAATTTTTAGGGTAAAGAACACAATAGTCCTTCTTACAACATATTAAAACGTGTTGGATGTTGGTTATGGGTATCCACTTTCCAACTAATCCTTTTGGAATAAATATGAGTTATTAGGTTGAGTTGGCTTAGAATAAGGGTAGATATACTTGTTGAAGATCATTGTAGTCAAAAGTGGAGAAAAATCAACATCACCTCTTAAAAGTAGCCAATGTTTTGCATTTGACTTCATGCATCTCATATTATTGAAAATAACACATGGAAGCAATATTATTGGCCATCATCATAAGTTATTTGATTTTGAGGTAATATTGATTATGTGGGTAAACCTGATGTGATTTCAATTTATGAAATTGTGGATGTTAGAAACCAAATCTTTCTTTATTGGTAATCTTAGGGTATTCTAGTTTTAATTGCACCTTCAATAATACCTGAAATTATATTTGGTTGATTATATTCTATTTTAGATTAAACTTATTCTTTGCTAGGACAAAAACATGTTTGATGCATACAATGATATTCAAACCTTAGTTGTTATAAAATGGCCCATATTTGTATGTGGGAAGAGATCCAAACATACTGTAGGTGTTAATTAAAATAAAAATTATCATTTTCAAATTTTTTGGCAATGTTCCCTACAAATTTTTACAAAATTCAATTATGAAAACAATGCAAAAAGAATGCATGAAATTGAAGTTCAAAGGAGAGAAATATTGCATTTATAGTACAATTTATAAAACTTTACACTTCCATCGATTATGTGCATGCAATAAACAATGAAGTGAGAAGCACACCCTCAGTCGATGAAGTGAGCAACACACTCAACCAGTGCAATTCAGCAAGTAATGTCATTTCCCAGTACACTCAATCACAAAAAAGACCATAACTTTTGGTATAGATAACATTATTCAACAAAAATTGTGTTATTGAATTAGTAGTTTTAATTTACCATTAATTTTAAGACTTAAACATCAAAAAAAGCAAATTGGAAGGTAATTTTGAGGTGATTGTTTGTAAAACATGAAAAACATGGTGACAGTTGACAATATGTAGCTATAGATTGATATTAGTTATAGTTATTTCTTCCTCTCTCTTTATCTTTTCCTTGGTCGAAGCCTAGTGTGAAGTTAATTAGAGATTCGTTTTCTTCTTATCATTCTTCCTCTACTATACGGAGCCTGGAATACTACCTTGATTTTATTATATATAGATGGTAGAATTGGACCTTTTAGCTCAAATACACGACATCAAGTCTAGAATTGGATAAACCAAGACTAAAATCATGATCTCTATCTGGAATCAAACTCAGGTGAGTGACAAATTATCTTTCATCCATAATATTCACAAAATCTAAATCCATAAACCAAAAAGCATGTATTTCGAAATTACTATAGTATTTTTGGATCACTAAGCCCCCAATTTAAATTTCTAATCTGTGAATGATATAAATAGATTGAAAACTGGTAGAAGATTAATGATTTCAGATCTAGAATGTGTGCACATGAAAGGTATGAGTTTCCAACATAATATATCCTATAGGCATCAGTGTATCTAGATTTTCCCTAGTTTCTTAAGTAGTAAAATAAATGCTAGAAGTGGTATTAGTTGGCTTCATTTCATTCAGTTATGAATTCTAGATGATAAAATATATAGTTCTTTTAGTATATTATATTATGTTCTAAATGTTTATAGTTGAAGCTATATACATCTTGAAACACTAACAATACAATATATAATTATTAGATTAGAATAACTAGCAGTCATTATGAAAGAACAATAGTATTTTTCTAACATAAATAATTCTAGTATATTCAGATATGCTCATATTATGAGTCAAAGTGAAATACAATATTGAAAGTCAGTAGTTTAGTTAAATGCCTTTTCATAAATTTAGACGTACTTATATTTGTTTTAGTATTATTTTTAGCAACATTGATGTAGTATAGAATAAAGAAAAGAAAACAGAGACCTAATTACTAAAGAAAGCTAAGAAAAGTTAATTAAATCATTGAATAATTAAAATAAAAATTTAATTAGACATCTAGATATCCTAAACATAATAGTTTTCTTGCAGAGGTTTATGTTGTAATGGAAGAAATTTCTTATCCATTTGCAGTGTTTAGGAGTGGAAACCAGAGTATGTCGGTAGTGTATGAGGGGTTAAACCCTATGTGGACGACCTCTTGAATAACAACATGGGTATCCAATATTCACTGAAGATGTTGGGAATACCAAATGATACCCAATCAAAGCTAGATATCTCAGTGGTACCAAGTTTTTAATACAGTTATAAGTACCTAGCATTCAAATAAATTAACAATAATAGAAGGGTGTGACCCCTCTACCACCCAATTAAACCATCCAAACCTCAATATGGGTGGAAGGAGATAAATCATCATTGATTTCATGGATTAAACCTAGGTCACTTCATTGGCGGCTTGTTAACTAATCCATTGGGCCAACTCCTCGTAGTTATAAGTGCATAACATTACTAATAGATTATGGTGGTACCTATATTTAGTTACTACTCAGTGAGTCAGCCTTGTAGAACCACTGATGTATCTCTCCTACGAAGTAGTGATGTCTAGAGGAGGAGTTCAATTTTATCTATCTAGCTAATATAGCCATGGAATCCAGTTCTAGTGAGGCCCATTGCATACAGGCAACTAGTTAATAGACTTAAAATCTTGAGTCAACTCTATGTATTTTACTGTGGGATCATAACTTGTTTTGATTCTTTAACAAGTTGTGCTACACTTCAAGTAGGTCAAACTCAGTAAATATACAACTAAGATATTTAAGAAGTTATACTCAAAAAAATATTAATGAGATTTATAAAAGTACTATTCATTTATTCTCAATGTGTAGTATGTTGATGAATTTTATATTATCAATCATTTAGTTCAATATTCAATAGATTTCTTATTTCTACTTACATTGCAATTCACTTAATTAAGAATATATGTGTTACCTTGTATATTTTGTGAATTTCCATTAACTGAGCAATAGATCACGCACTCCACCGAACAAGTTTTAAGGTACCTTACTGATTATGGAGATATCTACTGATTCAAAAGAGACCTATCATACATGTATATTAGCAATGTTCTCAAGTAGAATTAAAAATTATTAGTCCATGTATACTCGAGGTCCTTTTGCAAGAGAAATTAAGAGTAGTATTGGTCAAGTGAATGAGCAATGTACTTGCTTTATTGTAAAATAGTTGTAATATTTTCTTAAGGTATAGCTTGTGTTAACTGTCAAGTATTTAGTAAGAAAATTCTTATGGTTTTATTATAAAATGATTGTTCATATAGAGGGGTTTCATCAATGTGTCATAACTTGCAAAGATATTAAAAGAAAAGAAAAAATGCTAGACTGTGTCTTGTATTATCTAGCTTGATTAATTGATACATTAACCTTGTGGTCTAACAAAGATTATGGGATTCACAGCTTGACACTAGGGTTGGGGATGACAGTCATGTGATGCATTGTTTGAACCTCCAAGACCTAGTTTATTAACCCTTGTACTCTCAGTTGATCCATGATTCTCACTAACTTTGTTAAGAATAAATTTACATGATGTCAGTTCTAAACTCATTCATGTGACATTTCTTCTTTGTTAGCAATAGTACCTCTTTACATGTCTAGAATTGATTAGTAGTAAATAAAAATTTTCATCCATATCTTAAATTTCCATGACACCACAACTATATACCACATAGACTTGTATCTATATCCTCCCACTCTGGATTGAATTTCCCATCAATATCAGGTCCCAATCATGTATATCAATAGTTCAACTTTTGGGAACTTTTTAACTACACCAATTTTGCAGTGGCTCTTGCCATCCTATATTGGTTACATTATGTGTGTGAAGCACAAATTCATTGTTATTTTATTGCACTAAGTTTGTAAATGTAATTATGGACCCAATCTAACTCAGGGATGTTTACTTCATGAATTAAAGTTAATAAAGTGATGTCAATCTCCATTTTCAATGTGGATTTGTTCCCATAGACATTTGAGTAAGGGGTCATGACCATAAAAGTATGAATTGAGGTTCTATATGGCTTGAATTACATAGAGTTATTTGTTCTAACTACATCAACTCGATGGCCTTCTGTTGTATATTTACTAGGTTCTTTTGTTGGCTGCCTTGATTGTCTCACTTAGTTGAGGTCAATAGTGAGATGCCATGTGAGGACTAGTGTTGGAAGAATAGACATACACTTTTGTGAATTTCATGATGAGATTGGTGACTTCATCTAATATGATATTACTTAGAATACCCTACTTAGTAATGATACTATTTTGAAAGAATTTGATGATCTATGGTGATGTGATAGAGACAAAGACAACTTCCATGCACTTGGTGAAGTAGTTTATGGGGACTAAGATGAATACATGTATGTTAGAATCATTTACATATATTTTGTCCCTCATATCAACCCAAAATACTACAAATGGAAAGGGAATGTTCATTTTGCATACATGAGTTGTTGGTGACTAGATCAAATTAGTGTGCAGTTGGAAATTTTGACACTTGTGTTAATAACATGTGCAAATGCTTCTAGTGAGCTTGGTGAGGGGAAGAGTGATCTTCAAGAAATTCATGATGAACTGTCGATGATAACTAGCTAATCCAATGAAATTGCAAATATGAGACAATGGCTTTGGTGATTACCAGTCATGAATAGCAACCATGCTGGTTGGGTCCACCGCAATAGTCCCTCTAGATATGATGTGTCAGAGGAACATGACTCAGTTACTCCAAAACTCATGTTTGGAGAATTTCCCATAGAACTTCTACTCTCTTAGGATATGAAGGAACTTATTAAGGTCATCTTAGTGTTTTTCTAGGCTATCTGAGAAGATTAGGATGGCATCAATGAATACTATGAGGAAGGTATCAAGGAAGGTTTGAAACACACTATTAATTAGATTCATGAACATGCTCGGGATGTTAGATAACTAAAACGACATTACTAGAAACTCATGGTCACTTGATCAGGTTTGAAAATTGGTTTTCTGGATGTCTTTCTTCCTAACTCATATCTATTGGTACTCGATGTCAGTAGTATTCTCTAAGATTCTATTATATGATGATTGGAATGTCACACTCCAAGATTGATTTTATTATTAATAAAGGAAATTCCAATCATGATGTTTTCTTCAATATGGGATAAGGACTTATTAAAACAATGTCCCAAGAATGATTGACTCAATGACATGTGATTTTGATTTTAGGCCCTAACATAAGACCATGTTTATGATAAGTGTATTTATTCTTGTATACATGCCTAGTTGAAAATTATTTTGGAAATTAGGACAAAATAATACACTAAGACTAGTATATGTCTTGATTGATGACTATATCTTGTTAGTCATTCTATTATAACTAAAAGGAGAACTTACAAACACATTCGAATATGATAGAACCCAAAACTCCATGTAACAGGAAATATCCTTGATGTACATATTTCCTAAGTGAGAAACTTTATAGTAATCGTATAGTCTTAGACATATTCAAACTTTGTCAGGAACTCCAGTCTGACCCACATTACACTATTCCCTTTCCTGGTCTTTGGAAAATCCAAGACAAAGTACATGGTGATATGGTCTCATTTCTAGTTGGGGATCACAATGGATTCTACTAAACCACCAAGTTGTTGGTTTTCAACCTTCACCATTTGGCACGTGAGACAAATAGCCACAAACAAGGCTATTTCTTTGTTCATTCCTGGACACCAAAAAAGCCTCTATAAGTCTTTGAACATCTTTTGTGGTGACAAGGTGTACAATGTACTTTAACCCAATAAGTTATTGTAGATTTTGAGCCTTCAATGGTGAATCTTGAGGAACCCATGTATGATGTTTGTACCAAATCCCATCATTTACCCCCACTAAGAGGTGGATTTGAGGCTTCATGAGTAGGGCCTTCATGTTCATGAGATCCACTCAAGTCAATTGGGATGCTATTAGATCAGACAATAGGTTGGGGATGATCTAGATGTTTTCTAGATGAAGTTGATATGTCAAGGGTTGTGGGTTTCATTTGATGAATTCTTGAATTCTTTCTTGAAGGTTCCTTAATGAAAGGTAGGGCCTTCTAAGAGTATCTTGATTCCATACAACCATGGTTAGTTGTAGAACATAGGGGTTGATTCAACCTACTACAATATTCTAGTCATGGTAATGCTTCGATTTCACATGTGAAGCTCTTAGTAAATCAATACCATCCTAAAAGACTAGGGTTTCCATCACTTCACTTAATTGAACATGTTTCTCCTATTGTGGGTAAACTTTATTTCATCATAATTTCTTCTAGTTTGGAAAATAACCCCTCATATGGGATAAGATGATCTCACTTTGTCTTCCGATCATGATTGATATGCCACACAATTAGCAGGGACTCACCAATGACATTGACCTTTCCAATACTTATCCTTTTGGCTGCTTGAATTCTTAGGATAAAATCCTCATACTTAGAAGCATTTTTGGTAACATCAAACTATACAAAATGGTGAATAAATATGTAATCTCCTTCAAGGTTAATCAAGATATACCCACACCATTGTTTATTGGTTTGAATCACCATAAAGGAACATTTACAATATGTCAGTGGTAGTGAATATCTCAAAGAAGTCAAGGCATATGTCATGTTGATGTCTGGGAAGTTGAAGTCTTTGTTTATTGGATGTGTGGTCAAACTCTCAATATATAGATCAATGAGAATTTGAGCTTTTACGAATTTCATTGAGATGTTAATGCTGTCAAATTTGATAGTTGAGCTTTCCAACTGGTGCATCATTAGACTAGAGGTGGATTAGCACATAAGTACTACAATGGGTCAAGATGCATACCAGGAATATTGGGAAAAACATTAAGTAATGACAAAGATTCTATGTGTCATGAAGCAAAATGAAGCAGTGCTTCTTTACCATGTTGTATCTACACTCTGTTTCTTTGAAATTCTTAGACATCCTATAGATGGAGCGTTTTTTGTCATTGACCTATTCAGTAACCAAGGTCTCATTCATTGGATTCATTAGTGAATTAGAATTGCAAAATCAAGGGATGACCTTCAACTGGTGGCTTAAGAGATACTAGCTTAGGAAAACATCATCTTAGTTTGGTGACTACAAGTTTCAATTGATCATTTCAATTGTTTTTAGAATAATCATGTGGAAATTTGAAGGTAAGTTTAAATGGTATCAGATTTGTAATGAATCAACCAATTTATTGGAGTCTCCCCATGATGCCCTAAATGTCTTCCTTATAATTTGATGATTGGTTGAGATTTTCCATGGATTGACCTATATGCCTAATTGGATTACAATGTAGACTAGTAGGTTTTTAGAAGTGATTCCAAAAATATATTACACTAGATTTAGTTGAAGGAAAAAAATTCATTGTCTTTGGAAAGAATTTTCACATGCTATACACATGATCTTATACAAGATTTGACGTAGAGATCATGTCATTGCATATACTTCAATATCCTTGTACATTAGGTCATGGAAGAGAGCCAACATGGCTTACAGATGGGTTTCACCAACATTTGTTAGTCTACATGGCTTGACTTTTCTTTATAAAAAACCCATTATATGGTGAAAACAAGTTTTCCCCTCTCTCAATGTGCCATCTTGATGTAGTTATACCCTTCAACTTGTTCATGAAACAAATGAGTTCATGTTCTATCGTAAAATGACAATATGTGGCAGTGTGAACTCATCCTTTGGACTAGACTTGCTAAGGTCTCTATAGTTGAGACACATCCAAACCTGTTTGTCTTTCTTAGGGTTTGTCACCATGTTGACCAGTCAAGTGGAGTATGACATGGGGTATGTGAATATGTATTCACAATACCTTTGGACTTGTATGTGAATCTTCAAATTCCATTTAGGCATGATCTGTCCATTTTTTTGCTTCATGGGTCATATTCTCAGGATGGTTAGAAGCTAGTGTACTATGTTACTCTCATGCATCCTTGGCATGTCGACATAGCTTGACAAAAATATTTCAATTATTTATGTAGGATTTAAACAAGAAGATAAAGTTATAGTTAGTAGTGAAGTGGTGTTGACTTTTATAAGATAAGGAAGTGATCGTGTGTTGACTTAGAGCGAGTCTATCTCAACTGCATTATAAAATGGTCGGCATTCCTTATTTATGTAATTTGGTGGTGACAATGTCTTTAGGTGTTTCCTCTATGAATTGTAATATAGAGTCTTAGAATTTTTTTCTAAGAAACCACCAGTGATAATAAATTCTAAGCTTAACTTTCTAGTATTCAACCAATAAAAGTTACAATGACAATGTTAAGATCGTTGTAGAACTAAGGATATATATAAATAAAGCAAGAATGTGATACTATAAACCATTATTATATCTTGCTAACCAATGTGATATTGAGTGCTAGTAGTTACAAACTTCAATATGATAGTATTTGAGGATTTCACTATGTGAAAATTTGCTTACAAAAATTGTCATAAGAAGAAGCTCATTGTTGATGATAGAGATGTCTTCTTGTAGTAATCCTGGACATTGTTATCTTATAACTCATTGTTGGTTTTGTTGATAGTTACTGTTGGTCTATGTTAGTGATCCTACAATTTGACATAAAAGAAGAGTGAGAAAATTCTTTATTACTGTGACTTTAAATGACATATGGTCAAAGGTTCATGGGTCCACCATCTCCATCTACCAAGACACTACTTGGTTTATGATAGTTTGGAGAAGTTCCATCATGTGGACCTATAGGTGACATCACAACATCCTAGATATAGGACGATAAGATCAACAAGCCAAGACAATGACACTCAACTTGGGATTCAATAAGTAGATTAAGGGGTCATTCCATTCATTGTTCCCAAGTATGTGTAATATGTTCTCATAATATGTGTTGAAACTTGATTCTATTTGATGAAACACTCCATTATTTGAGTCATCAAATAAAATGATCTTTAAAGGAATGATATGATAATGATATCACCAAGGTGAACCTTCTTTTTGAGGTAGCCCATCAATAGGTACTCTGTAATTAAGCATGCTTGACCCAGAGTACTACTAGGATCATTGACATGTCAAAAGGTTGATCCTAGTTTGTGCATTAGTGAGGTCAAATCACATAGTTGAGGCTAGTGGTGGTCTATGGGTCAGTATATTCTTGAAATCCCACTAAATCCTTGGGCAGTAGATGCAAGTATTGAAAATGGTATTAGAGCTGGGTGTTCCTCTAGTAGGTGGGGCCCAATGGGCATTTGGCACTACAGTCTTAAGCCATGTAATTTAGGAATGAGAAAAGGGATAATTTGATGATAGAGTAGGATCCACCCTTATATTGGTAGATTTAATATAGACTTGGTTGTACATGAGTCACTCTAGGTCAACACTAAATTGGGAAGTAGATATGAGGACATTTAGTTGAATCTTGATGAGGACATCAAGAGTCTTATAGGGGGAGATTGTAACATCCCATGATTTTATGCATTAAATAAAATGGTCATAAAAGGAATGATTAGACTATTTATATTTCCAAGGTGCACCTCCAATTTATATATCACATTTATAGGCACCCTGCAAGGAATCTTGATCGGCCTAGAGTATTACTAGTATGAGTGACATGTTGAGAAGTTGATCCATCAATATACATGAATAAGGACAAGACAGACAATTGAGGTCATTGGTTGTCAGCGAGGCCAATCATCATTGTTGAAACACTACAATAGCCTTGGGAAATGGGCTTGGGAATTAAAACTAGGATGGTGAGTGATCTAGATCTATGGATGAAATCAAGGATTACTGAGAGAGTTTCAAGGGATGGAATTGAAGTACTAACCACATTTCACACTTTGATTCCATCAATCATAGCTTACATTACCTCATTTAAGACTATGATGATGTATGAGATCAAAGTAGGACCTTGGATTGAAGAAACATAAGTATAATAGGAAATGATGATGGAAATTTCAAATCCACTAGTATGTCAGACACTCCTAAATCAGAAGGCCTACTAAATTGTAAATTATTACCTCATCATACTTCTTATATAATCCCCAATAGGATTTTACTCTTGATGTAGTTTTTGCCTAGGGGCTCTCTGTATCTGAGATAACTACATGTTTCTTCTAAGGAATGGAATACATTTAGTGACGCCATGTACCAATTTAACTAAGCCACACTTACTTCAAGGAATGTATTCTTCAAATATTTGAGGTATCATTCATGACTTTTCTTGATAGGGGTGGGCATGTAAACTTCTTTAATATCTATTTCATTGTTTCTATTAGCTATAAGTGGAAGTGTAGGTCTAGATCTACAATCCATGTTGGTATCAATATCTCTAGCATGGCATTCCCATTAAATGTGATGATGGTTCTTTAGTGTATGAACTTGAGGATAAGTTGAAGAAACAAATCTAGGACCTTTTTACTATGTATCTTGGGGCATCAAAATACTAATATGAAGGATGAATGATTTTCATGATAATAAATATTTTTGAGAAGGTTCTGAGACCGACTTGTAATTTTTGTTGGATTTTCCCATAACCTATTATCGATATGTAAAATTCTTCCATAGTTGTGGATTTTTCCTACAATACTTGAATTCATGACAAATGTGATGAATTTTCTCAATGGGAATACATTAAAACCAAAACTATTGTTAATATAAACAAATGGTACCTTATTGTCACCACGTTTAATGTAATATATTTTGCACTACATTGGACTCAAGATAGTCTATGTTTTCATCTTCAAATAAGGTGATGACCTTTGTCTTGGTGTTTAGTGTGTTGTTTTCAATTAACTTTTTAGTCTCAATTTTCTTTGGGATGAATGCAGCTTTGAGGATGTTTAATAAAGTTGACATGTGTGTCAAAGAGCTCTAGGGTTATTTCAAGATGGTGGTATTCGTTCTAGTTTTCATCATGTGTCCAACTATCTCATTGGATGCATTATAAGATGTAGTGTCCTCTTAGGATTATTTACAAGACATTGATCAATATTATTGCATTTATATTTACAATTTAAGCCTAAGTTCATTTTCATTTCATATATCACAAAACCCTCTTTGCATGCTATCTTCCTCTTGAGCACTCATAGTCGTGACTACAAACACAAAATGCCTGATCAAACATAATCACCAATGTGGAACCATCCTTCTCTTCTACTCCTTATTTTCCTATTTTTTCCTCCAAACTTCTCTCTCTCTTCCATGCTCTGATGAAAAATTAGCTTCCATCAATTCCTCTCATTTTGTAGTAGGATACTTGACTAAGGAGAACATGTGACTAGTAATTGTAGAGGCCTAAAAAGGGTTGTTGTTTAACCAAGTTTAGTGATTCCCTCTTCTTTTTCTCGACCTAGTCCACCACCATCACTTAAGGGTCATGCATGAACCATACTCCCTCTCAACCATCTTCTACATCCTCCCATCAGAACTTGCAATTGGTTATTCAGAAACTAACAACCACACAAGGATTATGTACACCTACTATGTCTTACCACATGGTGTAATGACTATAGACACGTTCAATGGACTTCAAGCATAGGGGGTAATGCCCCTTATTCTTCTGCTTTCTCATCACTTACAATCCATGATTCAAACATAATTGTAATGTCAGTCCAATCCTTGCCACACCTTCACCCTTATCTACTGATACACATAGACCACTTCATCTCCTATAGTTACTAAAAGAGTCCCAAACCCAGATAACCTCCTTGATGACCTCCACTTCCTATGAAAGCTTTATGTTGGTAGATGACAAATCTAAAAATTCTAGACTTTTCTCACCATTGTTGGTTGAGGGATCTTGTCACTTTCCATTCGCCTCAATTTTAACTTCATGGATAAAGGGGCATATAAATACCCTCGTTTTGTCATTGTCAACCACACATGAAATCAAATCTTGCTACCTTCATATTCAACCCCAAACTTTTCTATCTCAACAACACCCTACTCTTCAAGTGATAATAGATCTTCAACAACATTCGACTATGAAAACTGGAGTTTCACACTTACCATGTGATGATCAATGGGCCAAAACTATCATACATAGATGATGCTAAGTTGGATTCAAAGAATCCAAGAAAGGATCTACACATCTGCAATCCCAAGCATACAACCAATCTATAGATCATACCTTGAATAAATTTTCAAACTTATCTAACAATAGTCTTCAGAAAATTGTACATTACTTACATTATTATATGAAATATTAGGTGTTAGTACAGTTAATAGGATTCTAAATAAACTAGAAATTTTAGACACCTAAAACACCGAAATGATTCAATAATATGTTAACAGTAAACTATATTTCTATTAGAATTATAACCTTAGTGGTGATATAATAAACAATTGAGAAGATAGTAATAATAATAATGTATCTACACGTGGTTTTGGTGGTAACCTAAACAACTTATTATATAGCTTTATGATTAGTATGTTATCATTTACACTAGTTTATCCATCTAAGTAAAAAAAAGTTCTGAAAATTGAATTTGAACATCCCAATTACCAATTGAATCTAACCCTATATTATTACAATGAGAGAATTCCCAAAAGATACATTATGTGGAGAATATACTTTACCCTAGTTGACTAATCTTGAGCTACATTAATTGTTGAGAGAAAATAAAAGTACAATATATTAATCAGAGAAATTCATAATAATTACTTAAACATATGGATAACCTATTAATATTTAGATTTATGTGATTACATATGGGTTTTAGGACTAAAAATAGAATCTAGTGGATCGATGTTCACTTAATTGCATTAAAACCTTAAATACACCCTTAAGTAGTTATAATTAGGATAGGAAAATTATGTATAGTTGTATTAAGAATGTATTCACAAGTTTTACGAACAGACATAATGCTTCCCTGGAACCATTAGCTATGAATATCAGGTATGTGTAACTCCCATTTTAATTTGGGAAATTATGTAATTTTAACTAAATTTTGGATAAAATGTGTCAATTTTATTTTATTGACTATCCTTATCATTCCATTTGGAAATTCCTACATTTATAATTTGTTTATCAAATTTCTTTAAATATAGGATCTATAACCCCACTTTTTTTATACTTCAAAATTGATATATAACTAATCTATTTGACTTGATTCCCAATTTTTGCATGATAGATGTTAGACTATTTGTTTATAATAGTGGTGCATGTGCACAATCATTTATATATTACAAAGTTTGTATTCCAACTAGGGTGTTTATTTCCACCCTTATTTCTACAGGGCATCATCAAATTGTGTTATGATCCTACTTTAGATCATTGATATCTACCATATATGTATACAACTACTTTTATTTGTGATATTATGAAATGATTACTAAAAGATTCCATATTTTTTATGTTATTCTTTAAACATTTCATTGTTTTGTTTATCCCTTCTTGAACTTAACAATTTTCTGGTAGCCCCCAATTGAATGAGAAAACCCCTCTTTTATACCTATCTAATAAATAATACTCAAATACATTTATATGCACATACTCAGATGTATTCTGACCTATACGTTTTGTTTCTTTAATGTAGGTTTACCAAAACCACCTAGGTGTATGAGTGTTAGATGACAATAACCCACTTTCAGGATGTAGACAAGAGGATATCTTGGAATGATTGGGTTTACCTCTGCAACTAGGATCCTAGACTAGAAGTTGTACTCATTTTTTTAGAAACACTAGTTTTTATGGTGAGGAAAAATTGTATGTGAAATAATTATGTAACTTTCTATTATTTACTTTCCCCTTATAATTAAGTGTCATGCATGTGTTATATATACCATTTGGGTCATAAATCAAATTCTTACTCTTCTCTATATTAGGAATATGATGGTTCTGTTTCTCCATTTAGTGAAGAGTGTATCTCCTCTCAGGTCTTACTCCTTAAAATTAGCTTCAATGGGATATTGGTGTTGATGTGGTTTGACAATTAATTGAGTGTCATCTTGTGATAGGGAGGGGATCATTGGTGATGGCGGGAAAAGGTTGAGGGATTTGGTGTTAGAGATGTCAAAATTCACACTCAAAGACATGGTTGTTGCATGCTTGCCTTCCATTTCCAATTTACCGGTATGACCACTCTTTATCACGGTCTCACATATATGGTTGAGTTTGTTCACCTCGATCTGAATTAGGGTGCTGAGAGAATGAAGTATGGACTCCAATAGGAAAGGATGTTTTTTGTATTAAGCCTTTCCATGACTTGAATATGTTACACCATGCAATGGCCAAGGTTTCTTATCTGAATCCATTTAAAAATGTTTCCAAGTACATTATTTGAAAGAACATTCATTTTGAGTGGTGGAGATGTCTAGAAAGGTTGGTTGAGATACATGAAGCTTGCAGATCTTCTTTATAGATAGATGGAAGAGGATCTTCTCAAGGATTTCCTCATCCATGCATTTTTTAGCCATATCTTCCATGGAATCAGTGGTATCTTGAGCTCATGTGGTGGCTCTATCCATGAACTTCATGTGCTACATCATCAAAATCAGCCTCAGTGGAGGCATAGAGGTACAACTGGGCAAGGCAAATTGCCATAGATGTTGCAAGGAATATATTTTATGGCTCGAGAGAGATTAACAACAATTACTTGAGAGAATGGGGAAGTTAAGACTGGACCACTCTCTAATTGGAGAAAGGGGAACATGAAAAAAGAAGGTCAGTTTGCTTTCCGATTAAGAGGTTGCAACAGCTAGGCTAAAAGTAGGTATAGAGGAGGCAATAGCAGTGGAATTTAGGAGAACTACGAGATAGAAGATATAAGAATGGAAAGGAGTAGTTGACACCAATGAAAGATAATTGTACTCGAAAAAATAGGAATAGATACAGTGATCGTGGAGGTTGGGTTGATGCCTAGTGGAAGGTTAATCTAAGAAGAGATGATGCTCTCCTGTAGGCAGATGTTCTCTCTTTTTTTCTTTACTATATAGTTAGGATCAATGATCTGATACCATGTGGAAAATAATATGGAGACAAATGAGACATTTCTCATTAATAGACAAAAAACATCTCTCCTATATATAAAAGAGAGGAGGAAAGTACAAGGAAGCAAACTTAACCATAATGGGCCAAACATGTTGAGGCCAAGTTACATAATAAACTAAATGACAATTGTTCGAACAACAGAAGATGGCTCCGCCGCGTTGGAAATGGGAGGGAGAGGGAGAGGATCATGTGGTGGTGACTAAAGAAGATGATCGATTACTACCGACTGATGATTCATCGGTGGGGTTTGCAAGTAGTGTCATAGAATCCACACCTCTACAATGGTCTAGTCTCTTCACATCCAGTGTTGATAGGAAGAGAAACTCAAGAAAGTGTTGATGGAACTCATAGAAGGTAAGATCATATACCCTCATGTTGAAGCTGTGAGAACTGTGGAGAAATGGATGAATGTTGTTTTCAGTTATGTGATTGACCTAAATGTTCACTTTCTACACTTGCTAGATACCTATGATGGTTGTGGAAGGTCAAAGGTAACATTAACACATCCACTCATAATCATGGCTCCTTTATCATTAGATTTTCACATCAATTGATATGAAAAATGCACATGAGGATGGACCATGGCTAGTAAAAGGAAAACCTATGATTCTTAATCCATGGAAGAATGGAGACAGGTTGAAAGAGAAACTCATGTAATTGGTGCAGGTGTGCATTCATCTCTTAAATTTATTGTTGGAGTTATAGAATAATTAGATGTTTTCAAATAGGTAGTTTTCTTGTCATACCTATTGATTTTGATTTTGATACCAAGAATTTCTCTCGACTAGATTATGCTAGATTACATATGGTGATGTCTATTGATTCTGAATTATGGGCTTCGCTTTCTTTTAAAAGTCATTCTAGAACTGAGCATACTATCGATATTGTTTATAAATGAATTTCAAAAAAGGGTACTGTGTGTAGTTCCTTTGGGCATGAGTTGAAGGCTTGTCCTAAGACAATTCTCAAGATAACAAGGTTCCGTCCAAATTAACTTGGATTCCAAAAGAAAAACCATTCTTAAGGTTATGGTTCAAAATGCTTTGAATTATGACTCGATTAAATCTGTTGTGACTATTTGTGAGAGTCAACAACTAGTTTTTGTCATTAGTGATATTGGTAGGGTGGTTAACCCTAAAACTAATAATGTACCAACTCCTATATCGACAATGTCTTTGAGGAAGATTTTTGGGAATGTTAAATCCACCAATGTCAATAGAAAGTCTCTTTTGTCAAAAAAAAGGTTATTGGAATTTTAACTGTGGGAGCTTCTCAAGGGAATTTACTCTAAAGGCTTATAAGTGTAATCATACTGATGATGGGTGTTTTCACTAGGTGTGTAGATCAAAGTCTCTTCCAAATGGAGGAACTAGAAGGAATGAGAGTAAGAGGATTATTATCTATGAAAAAAATTTGATTTCTCCCAACAAATTCCTTGAGTTGGAACTTCTTGAGGGGGAGGAAGTTGAAACTCTTATGACTGGAGGGCATCTAGTAAACCCTATTGTAGATGAGTGACAACATTTGTATTACATTTTGGAGTGTTAGAGGTCCAAATAATTCGTTCGATAAACCTAGTGTTCAGGAAGACCTCAGAAGAATCTCTTCAACCATTTACTTGCTTTATTAGACTTGCATAAGAAGGGAGAATATTTTTAAAGTCTTGGGTAGACATTGGCCTAATTATAAGTGGATCTCTAATCACACTTTGCACCTTAAGGAAGGATTGCAGTTATACGGGATCCAAACATTGTGGATATAATGTATATTGAAGTATATGATCAACATTCACATGTCTATATTAGCAACAAATATTTCTCATGTTTGGCTACTATAACGTATGGTTCCAATGAAGGCAAAAAAGATATAAGTTACGGTATAATCTTAGTAGCATTACTGATACTACCTAGGAACCTTGGTGGATTTGGTGGAAACTTTAATGATGTTAAATGTTGGATCTATAATGGGATCTATAGAGGGAGTGAATAGAGCGAAAACCACTTAAACAAAATTCATCTAACCTTTAATATATTTACATACATAATATTGTAAGTATGAAATTTGAGTGCAAATAAACATGCATAGCTATAGAGGGATTGAACAATCACCAAATAACATAAGATATTTATAGTGGTTCCAACCTCCAAACTAGGAAATGTACATCCACTACCTAGAGAGGTAAACCTCTAGGATTTTCAACCATGTCTCACTCCATAAA
The DNA here is from genome assembly GCA_963693085.1 of Alisma plantago-aquatica. Lineage (NCBI taxonomy): Eukaryota > Viridiplantae > Streptophyta > Magnoliopsida > Alismatales > Alismataceae > Alisma > Alisma plantago-aquatica. The sequence continues at coordinate 513,235,215 of OY856415.1, forward strand.
TTCCATTATAAGATTTTGAACATAACACCTCCCTTTTCTAGGTCAGGGGATAACTAGACATTCATTTAAGGTTAAGGAAGTCAACAACCTTACAAAGGACTTACCTATCCATGGACACGAGTCTTCCACCTTACAAAGGACTTAGCTACTCTTGCAACAAGTCTTTGACCTTCTCTAAGGACTTACCCACTCTTGCAATAAGTCTTCCACCTTCAACGATTTACCCACTCTTGACTTGGATCTTCCGTCTTTGATTTCACCTTCACCATGGAGAAGTTTTTCACCAATTGGACTCCTTCCCTTATTCTTCTTTGCCTCTCTTAGCCAAGAGAGAGAGTCTTCATCTTCATGGTAGGAAGAGAGACTGGGAGGTGGAGGAAGTGAGATCCTCACAAGATATACATGTAGGACTATTTTTCTCAAAAATATCGTACTCACTCTAATGGGTATATCAAGTGAACAAGCTCATGAGAGTGGATTGAGGCACTTGGGAGGTACTTTTCTCTCAACTCTGATAGTGGGACCTTAACAGTGCTTAAATAACATAGGATGAACTCTAAGAGGTCATAAATATAGTTGAGGATTCCTTCTAGATGGTATAATCATTTAGGATGAATTCTAAACATTATTGGGGTGTCCAAGAAATTTGTTTCACCTTTTTCACCCATTTTGTTAACCTTTTTTCACCCCTTCAATGTCTATATTTCACTGAAGAAAAAAAGTTGCTACAATACTATTAGATGAGTTACCTTTTGGGAAACTTGACTGACAGACCTTGTTGTCTGGGCCATTTTTTTGTCAATTGATTTACTAATTTAGATGACATCAGGTTCTGACAAACCCTTTAAAAAATGTTGTCAAATGAGTTGTACCATGGGGTAATTCAATCGACTTTGCTTGTTATTTCGGGCATTCCAAGACTATCCCACGTGCATATAAATTCACCATAATTGATTCTATTAAACATATGAGATTAATTACAAGCCATACAATCACTATATGTGATTTATGTCAAATACTTAAGGAGAAAACTATACGTATTCTTCAATCTTGATCTTTGTGATTTTATGACTTGATTTCTCCTAATTAGGATATGCAATTTTTGGCTTTTGGGGTGTGTCTATCTAGTATGAAATCACTTCAGTAGAAGCATTAGAAATTATTAAATGGAATGGTTTAGTCATCATCAAAACAAGGTTTTAGTCAATTCAGACCTTGAGTCAGCATTCTCCACCTTCTTTTGAAGATGAAAAACAATTCCATATATGTAATAAAAGATTTTCAAATAAAATAAGTAAAACCATACCTTAGGAGAAACCTATCAGTTTTAATGAATTGATTAAGTCCCCCTCAATTTATGTTAACTAAGTTCATATACTCCACCCCAGTTTGTTTTATTTCTCCTGCAAGGTTAGCTTTCATAACATTTATAGATAATAGGACTTCTACTCATATATGTTTTCTAGTATGTGTCTTTTCCCATTTACATAATACATGTCTTCTTCCCCTGTGTAATTTCAAAAATGGAGGGGGTTGAAGAGATAAAACAAAACTTGTTGAAAAAGGGAGAGTAGAAGAGAAAAAACAAGATCTTGTCCAAGCAATGTATGCAAAAAAAATTAAGAATGCATTAGAACAATCCTAGATGTAATTCTAGCAAATATCAACATAAGTCTAGGCAAGAAACTAACTCAAGCTAGTAGATATGCAAATCAAGGAGCAATCTTGAGAATGTATGAAAGAAGATACAATCATAGGAAATAGTTGGATACCAATAGATGAATAAAACTAGAACTACATACAAGTGGACTACTAGTAGATGATATTACAAGTTAGGACTACTAGAAGGATCTAGTTCATAGAAAAATTTGCACAAGATAAGAAGAAGATATTATTAGATGTAGATATATATCCATAAAAGGAAATATGATATTAAAGAATCATATATGGCCATTACTCATTAGCATATATGCATCATTACAAAATATGACTACCACTAAGAAATACAAGGTTACATTAAAATAAGATATACAAATGGATATATTTAAAATGTTAGAGAACAGTTGAAGCATGTAAATCACAACTAGACATTTTAAAGTGAACATCATAAAAACATGCATAACAACTCAAGACAAGTAATTGTAAGATATATAGATACCAATTTAGAGTAATTAGAAAGATAGAGTTGAATGAAAGATAGGCAATTTAAAGCATGGCAATATGCATAAAATAAAAACTTACCAAGGGGAGTGACATAGAATAAGTCTATTGGTTGAAAAAAATCTATTTGAGAAGGAAATTCTAACCAAAAAGCTATCTTCGTATTGAATGCATAGTGTTGTCGGTCAAGTTTATGGGTTGAACTCCTCAACCAACAACCACTGCTGGAAAGAATCCACGATACTTGTCGGTCAAGTTCCCTTCAGAAAGACTTGGCCGAAAACAACTATTGCAATCTAAAGGATGTCTGTCTGTCAAGTTTCTATATGACAAAATAAATCAACACCAATTGTTGTAAAAAAGCACATTTTTTCTAAAAAGCATATCTAGAGGCATGCTAAAAATATCCAAACATATATAAGCAAGTTAGTATTGCACTATGAATTCATCAGGGGTAGTTTCGAGCAAGAAAGTGATGAGAATCACAATATACCAATTTTGACTCAAAAACCATATGTAAAGTTCATACCAACTTGGCAAAATAAGAAATTATGGGATATGATCAAGAATATCCTTACCTTTGTTCCTACCATTTCTTTTCCATTTGTTGCCACCCCATAAACATCTCATCTTTCTTCTTTTGTGTGGATTTAAAAGTCAATTTGCAAATGCATATCTCATGTCAATCCACTTGCAAGATACCTATAAGAAGAAAGATGAAATGGTCCCCAATCGTACTTTTGGATACAAAGGAGTTATATTAAAAACCAAAGCCCTATTTCTTTTGGGTTCTTTCCTAAAGGGTAGATATATGAAATAATGACCAATTTCATTGCAATAGTTGCAAGCGCCCCATGCCTTGGAACTAGAGGACTTTCCATGAAATATTTGAGGTCCTTTACCTTTGTTGTTCCTTTGGATACAATATGCCCTATACAATGTCTAACAATTTTTTTAGTATTATGGTGTAGGATATCATTAAGATTCTTTTTACCATCTAATAATCTTTACAAGGAGGATCTCAAACTATGATTACCATGCATAAGAGAAGTAATACTAGAAGATAATTCAATAATATTATATCTAGCATGCAAAAGATTAGTCTCTTAGTAAACAACTTTAGTCATATAAGAATCTTTTTTTATTATGAATAACAACAATGATATTATCTCTACTTGTGGAACTAGAACAAGATTCTAGAATATTGATCTTAGAAAGAACATTCTCAAGCATACTAATAATGGAAAGATAAAGTCTGGCCATAGTAGCCCGGGAGGTAAGAGCTCGATAAGTCCCAATCAAGGACTCGAGTTCGAAAATCACCGAAGGCACTTTGCGAACGACAATCCATGTTGATTAGGTATGGGAGGGGGGTGACTGGACCACACCCTCTCATGCCTTGAGTGTTTACCATGTCAGCTTTGTCTGGGGTGGGTTCTCTCAGTCATAAAAAGAATTAATGGAAAGATGGACACTATTTTCAAATTCCAATCCTTTCAAAACAAAATCGTTCCTCCTTCTCAATTCTAGGGACATCAATATCAAGCATGAGAGTATTGACAATTTTAATGTGTTCTTCAGTAGAACTAGACATGATAGGTTGAGCTTATATAACTCTAATCTTATGAACATATCTAGCATTTTCAATCTTAATATCATCTAGTTGACTAAGATAAGTATTGTTTTATATATCAAAACCATTGAAATTCAATTTAAGTTCTAGGTAAAGCTTTTGAAGATTTTTAATATAATCTTTCAAGAAAATGTTGGGATGTTCAAGATCATCCTTCTCTTTCATGCAAGTTATCAACAATCTTAGCAAGCTTCTTGCTATTATTTCTAGTAGATTTAAGAGATGCACAACTAACATGAATAATGGCAACTAATTATTCTTTTTCTAAAGAGTTTGATGTACCTCATTTGAATCCTCATTAGAACTTTCCAAGGGAGAAAAGTGACAGTCTCCACATTCGCTAGAGCTTAATCTAGAGCTTTCTCTAGAATCTTTACTTGATATTGAGTTGGATAATTCACTAGAGATTTTGTGACATTTCTCCTTCTTGTTGAATCTACCCTTAATATTCTTTACCTTGGAGTAGTGATCTTCAAGATCATTTGAGGAGCCATCCCCATTTCAGAATGGAGAAGCTTGACTAAGGACTAGTTGTTGCACAATAGCTTGAACTTGAACTTTGATAATTCTCCTTCTTTCTCTTGGAATCTCTCTCTTCTTCTCTTTATTCTTTATTTTTCTTGTAAAGTCTCACTTCATAAGCTTGGATATTTCCTACGAGCTATTCAATAGGGGTGTCCGAGAAGGTCTTTTTTCTTTAATGGTAGCCACCTTTGTTTGCCACCTAGGAGGAAGAGTGTGGAGAATTTTTGAGTTCACCTTTCCTTGATCCATGACATGATCTAGAACCACAACACCATTTATGATGGTGTAGAGCCTTGATAATATTTCAGCCACACACTCCTTCTTTTCCATCTTCTAGTTTTCAAGGAGACCATTGGGCATATATACTCTACTTTCCTTCACTTGATTTGTCCCCTCATAAGTGACACATAGTTTTCTCCATATCTCATAGGTCGTGTCACAATAAGATATCTAGTTGAAATCGATGGGGGGAAGAGAGTCATAGAGAATCTTGATGGTTCTTGCATTCAAGGTTTCTTTTTTCATAGTATAATTATCCCATTCTTCTATAGTTGCCCCCAGCTGTTTGTATGGAACATCCACCATTCTTTATAAGTCAAGACTGTATCCTTGAATGTGATATTTAATTTATCTCTTCCAATAGAGAAAGTTTTTCCCATCAAGGATTGGAATGTTGTATGAGTATCACCCTCCTTGATTATCACTCATTTTCTAATACTTGAGGAAGTATTTCTTTGAGAAGACCTTTCTCTAATACCAATTGTTGGCTCTAGGAAAAAGGGGGTGAGTATATATAAAAGCACTTAAACAAAATTCATTACACATTCAAGATATTTACAAAGATAATATTCCAAGTATGAAATTTGAGCACAACTAAACATATATAGAAAGGGAGGGAGAGATTGCACAAGTACCAAATAACACAAGTTATCTATAATAGTTCCAACCTCTTAACTAGGAGACATACATCCACTACCTAGAGGAGTCAATCTCTAGGATTTTATGCCATGTCTCACTCCTTATATTATATTATAAAAATAACAACATAAGACCAGCATTTTCCAGGTCTAAGGATAAACTAGCATTCCTTTTTGGATCTAGGAGCCAATAAGCATTACAAAGGAGTTACCTATCCATGACTAAGAGTATTTTTCCTTAAGAAGGATTTATCTACTCTTGAAACAAGTCTTCCCCCTTCCCCAATGACTTACCCACTCTTACAATAAGTCTTAGGCCTTCATGGTCTTACTCACACTTTTCTTAGATCTTCTGCCTTTGACTTTTCCTTCACCAAGAAGAAGCATTTCACTAAGGGGCTCCTTCCCATCATCTTCTTTACCTCTTTTGTATAAGAAAAAACTTCAACTTAACGGTAGAATGAGAGATTGAGAGGTAGAGGAAGTGAGAGTCGCATAAGATATACATGTATGACTAGATCTCTTATAAACCTACTACTCACTAAAATGGATGTAGCAAGTGATTAAGGTCATGAGAGTGAATGAAGGCTCTTTGAAGTATAATCTCTCTCAACTATAGAACTAGGACTTTCATAGTGCTGGCTAACCATGGGATGAAATCGAGAGACCTATTTATGGTTGAGAATCCCTCCCAATTTTTAGAACCATTTAGGATGAATTAATTAAAGTCGTTCTTGGGGTGTCCAACAAATCTTATTACCATTTTTCACCCCTCCAATGGCTATATTTCTCTCTAGAAAACAACTGTGAAAGTATCATCAGCTGAGACACCTCTTGGGAAACTTGGCCAATAGTCCTTATTGTCTAGGCCATTTTTTGGTCGGCTGAGTTACCAATTCAGCCAAAAAAGGTTCTGAAAAGCCATGTGAACAGTGTTGTCAGATGGGTTATACCCTAGCATAATTCATCTAAATGCACTTTCTATTTTGGGCTTTTCAAGACCATCCCAAGTGCATATTAATTCATCCTTGTTGATTGTATTACACATATGAGCATATTTAAAAGTCATACAATCATTACAAATGATTTACTTTAATGATCTAATGACAAAACTATGTTTCTCAATCTTGGTCTTTGTGCTTGTATGACTTGATTTCTTCAAATTAGGTTGTGCAAGTTTAGGCATTTTAAGCGTGTCTATGTAATATGTAATCACTCAAGCAGAACCATTAGAAACAAATAAATGGAACAATTTAGTTACCGTTTATACAAGAATTTAGTCAAATTAGACCTCGATTCAACAACAATTTCTCATGTTTCTCTACTATAGTTCATGGTGCCAATGAATATAAAAGAAGATTTGAGTTATGGTCTAATATTAGTAGCATTCTTTATACTACCAAGACACCTTGGTGAATTGGTGGCGACTTTAATGTTGTAAAATGGGTATCTGAAAGAATTGGAAAGTCTAATCCCTTGTATTTCTCCATGCATGATTTTGAATATTTCATCCAAAAATACTTTATATTTGAAGTTGATCATAAAGGTCAATTTTTTGACCTAAAATAATTGACAAGTGGTTCCTAAATTTACTACTTCCAATATTGATTTCTTCTATTCAATAATGAGTTTTTGGACCTAGAACAACTACATGGGAGAGATTTACTCATCCATCTATAGTGTTCATAATATCTTCATAACAAAATTTGTTTCTAATGGGATAAAGAGGAATGTTTCTTTTTGTTTTTTTAGTGATTTGTTAGAAAAGGAAGGTTTTTAAAATGAAGTTAGCACTGCCTGGAAGATTGATGTTAATGGTTGTCCTATGTTCAAGGTAGTTCAAAATATAAAGGTTGTTAAGCAAATGTTGATTAGTTGGAACAAAACTTGTCTTGGAAATATTATTGATGAAGTCAGGAAAGTTGAAAGTGATGGTCTAAATGCTCAAAACATGGAAGATAGTAATCCAAATGATGACTTCCTTAGAATTATAGAAAAATAGAAAATAATTCATGCTTTGAAAGATTTAGAATTTTAAGAGACTATTGTGAGAGACAAGTCTAGAATATAGTTGCTCAAGATTTGAGATAGCAATAGTAAGTTTTATCACAACTCTCTCAAAACAAGAAGGTAGAGAAATATTATTAAAATGCAGAATATTGATGGTATTTGAACCTATGATGCTTAAATTATATTCCATCATTATTAAACACATTCTTGATTACTATGTTAATCTCTTCAAAGAAATAGAATGCTCTCCTATTTTGTGTCATAATTAGTGGAACTTGGCTAAGCTTAGTAATAATTATCTTCAATTTCTAAGTGCCAGAGCGACTAGAGATGAGATTGATGACATTGCTCTTAAAGATAATGATGATAAAGCAACATAGCCAGACAAATTTAATGCCCATTTTTAGAAGGAATCCTGGCACATTGTAGGTGATTTTATTTATAAAGATATCCTAGTTTTTTTTACAAAAAATAAACCTCTCAAATAGATGAATAGAATGTTTATTACTCTTTTTCCTAAGTGTAAGGAGTGGAGGCCTATTGTTTTATGAAATTTTGTTCAAAATATTTTCTCTAATATTCTTGATAAATGACTAAGTTCTATTTTACTTGACATCATTGATATTAGCAATATGCTTTTGCAAGGTAGAAACATTAAAGATGTCATTCTAACTTTTATTGAGTTGCTAATAACTTCAATAAGCAGAGGGTCTTAGATTTGTGTAAAGGTGGATATTACAAAATATTATGACTCAATCAAGTGGGATTGTGTTTTGAAAATTAGGGAGATGATGGGTTTCCCTTGTTTTTGCTGCAACTGGATTTATACTATTTTGTACACTATGGCATATCATGTTCTTATAAATGGTGAACCTTCTGCTCCTTTTAAAGCATCCAAAGGGTTGAGGGAAGGTGACACTCTAGATCCTTTACACTTTGTAAGTTGTATGCATGGTTTCTTGAGTACCATTGATACTGAAGTCAAGAATAAGATCTTCAAGACTAAGAATTAACTCTTCTTAGATGAAAATATTGCACATCATTTTTGTTGATGATGTGATGATATATGTTGATGCTTCAATGAAAAATGACATTGCATTAAACAATACTATGGAAATATTTGGCTCTATCTTGGATTTGCATTTCAATTTGGGTATGAGTTATGCCTATTTCAGGAAGCATACTGTGAAGTTAAAGCTAAAGGTTGTGTTCGATATTTCTAAGGAAAGCTTCCTGTCAAATATCTAGATGTTCCCCTTTTCTTTGGTATACTTACAAAAATAAATTCATCATTTAGTTGATAAATTTAAGGGTGCATTGGAAGCCTGGAAGTGTATGAGTTTTTCACTTACTGGTCATATTGAGGAAGTGAGGTCTAGTCTTACTGCTCTCTATGGTTTCTGGGCCAATGTCTTTCCTCTTCTCATGTCTATTTGCAATGAGGTGGATAATATTTTAGTATATTTTTTGTGTGGTAATAAGGATTATAAGAAACATTTACATCTTATGGCTTAGGGAAAAGTCTTGAAACCAAAGAAGGATTGAGGTTTTAAATATAAGAAAGGATATGATGTTGGTATGTATGCCAAGAAAGCCAATCATATGATGATTGTAATGGGGCATTAGATACCTGAATTGATAATGATAAGGTAATTTCATCTGTTATGTTTGTTTCAATCATGAGATGATGACATAGACAAAATAGATGTCTAAAGAATGATGTTACTCGATGATATATGTCTTCAGGTTTAGGACCTGAATAGTATGATCATATGTATGATAAGAGTACATAAATTCTTGTTGTTTCCCTAGTCAGATATTACTATGGAAGAAAAATAGACAACAATAAGACATAAGACTAGAATGTGTGTTGAGTGATGATAGAGTATCATTAGGGATATCAAGTCAAACACATAGATACATGTTAGAGAACAATGTATCAAACAGACCCACATTAAGAGTGATGCATTGAGACCTTGAAATTCTAGTCATAATCATATCTCATAGTGATAGTGGTGATTGTAGTTCTTAGACCTGATGTCTCTATACTCATCATATGTTGTTTGATGTATTTTGACATTATCCAACGTGACCTTGAGTAAGGGTTTCCATAGAGGTGATGCTAGGGTGCATTGTGACACATGGGGATTGATTTTCAGTGATGTAATTGGAATTTGTCCCTCCTATAAGAGATTGATATCCTAGCCACTTCATAAACAAGACTAAGAAAGGTATGACCATACTCATGTGACTCAATATGTGATATATGAGCTCACATGCATCTCATACAGTCTGCTCTAGTTCAAGGAACATGGATTGAACATTGAAGAGGATGACGATTCCATACTTCGAGCTCAATCTAGATATCATTAATAAAGGAACTATATGATCAGTCTATCACTGATCACAAATTGTAGGTTGAAGTTGTTCTCCAACTTTCCAATTACTTGGGTAGAAATGATACGTTTCTAGATATCATTGATTTCTTGTGATGTCATAAATTGGTTATGGACATTCACTACCAATGTAACTTGGTACCTATAGGGTCACACACATAGGATGTACTTGGAATAGGAGTTTACTCATGAATATGGTTTAACTTGATTACTAAAATGTTTAGGTATTCAATTTAAAGAACAATGGCTGAAAATTGACTCACAAGACTTTGAACCAACCAAATAAAGTGTTGAACTGATCGATTCAAGTGTCAAGTCAATTTGGACAATGTTGTATATACATTGTTTGAACCAGAAGATGGTTCAATCAGTTCAAGATGTCAAATGACCATTTTAGAGCTTGAAAAAACTAGTTTAAGATCGGGATCACCCGGTTCAATGATCAATATGATTGGATCAATGATTGATGATAACATAGTGTTATGCATTAATTAGATATTGAAAGCCAATGTGATTGAAAACAGGAAAGTAAGTGAACTAAACGGTTCAAATGTTGAACTGATTGTTTCACATGTAAACCAGTCAGTTCAACTATGAACCAATTGTTTTATGATTAGGAGCTTCTAGACAATTCATGAGAATATGTCTGTTTGACTCCCAATTGATCTAGAAACTCTGACCTTGGCCCTCCTATAAATAGACAGGTAGTCAAGGCTTTCAAGGATATGTCACTCTCTGACAAGTATAGTCCTCCCTAGTTGTGGTAACTAGAGAGCCCTTGCAAGTCTTTCCTATAAAAGGAAGAGACAACATGGGAGAGTGAACAAATTCTACCACGTTGACGTTTGAAAGGACAACTCCTTCATGTTGGCTTTAGTATGCAACATGGAGTTCTCAGTGGTCCATGTGGACTATGTATAGGTTTGGAGATTGTCATCATCACACTATGAGAATGTTGTCAACTGCCATCAATGGTGCTGCACCAAGAAACTATTGATCATGACTATTCAAGTGTTGCTTGAAGAAGAAGCATGCATTGTGAGGATTGTCGTTGGACTTGATCCAAGAGTAGGTATATGCTCGCAAAACCATTTTCCTAGATACATTGTTGTTGGCGTGATCCATTGGATAAAGGGATAAGGCAAAAAGTTTTTGTTTTCACTGGCTTCTCTAATGTCTCTATTCCCCAATAGTGGTATCAGATCCACATTAATTTATTGTGTACATGGACTTAAATTGATATGATAATATTTATTTTATTACATACGTTGTGAATATTAAACTGACTAATGTGCATATCTGATTAAATACAACATATGATTTATATATCTATGTAATCTATATGTGTCGCACTAAAAGCATTTTGATGGTGGATATATGCATGGTTATGGACAAAATCCTTATAGATGTGTGTGCAATGTTGCTTGGTTTATTTGTTGTTGTTACTCAGTTTCCATTTTGATCCTCTCCTCTCTCTTTCAAATGTAAATTAATGCTCTTCTTCCTATATTCCTCTCGAATATAACTTAAGTTTTCCCTTTTACAATGTAATATGGAATATGATAGTCTTAAGTTATGTTTCATCATGAGAAGACATTCTGGACTATTGGAGTCGTTCGACTGGAGGACCAAGGTGGCCAACAACTTGAAGAGCCAACCAATTGACTAGAGTCCCAACCGATCGCCTAGAGGAGTCTAGCCAATCACCTAATTTGGGATCCATTCGACCTACCAGAGGAAAGGAATTGACTGACCAAATGTCCAGCCGATCAGATGAAGGGTTCAGACAACCGATCGGGCCAACACAAGTTTTCAAGTACAAGTTTCTACATATGTTGTGACCCTAGGTGGTAGCAATTCTTTATGTCTCTAGATAATTGCATTAGTATGACCATAACCATCGCTCATATCTGACTACATGTTTTTCTTTTATGGACATAGTATGTATAAGGTATGCACTATATGTTTGTATTGAATGGATATGTATATATATTTATATAAAATACCTGAATAAATATTAATCCTTATATTCTTTTCATAACAAAAACACATGAAAATCTTAATCGACTAAGCGTAGGTTACAACAAAGCATGGTGCACTGTCTATCTCATACAAGTATGATGGTAGGTATCTAGTTCTCCAAAGAAGGGTGCATACTCTATCATTGTGGCTCTTGGGTTAGGGTTAACTCGGTGGCCTTAATGAGATTAAGTACCTAGAATCATGGAGATGGATTGTGACAAGGGGTTGTGTACACCATCTATTGCAATTGACAAATGTTGTCTTCCTAAATAGTCAAGTTGTGGGAAATCAACCACATCTGACTCATGATTTCTTGAAATATGGAACTTCTCACTAGAAAATTGTACACCACAATCTTACAAATTGTTAGTGAGGGCTATCAATTTTAACAATATAGTGGGAGAAATAATAAGTGAAATCCTTATTAGTATCGTCAATATTTTCAAATCAAATCAAAAATGTTTTGACTAAAGTTGTAAACTCTTCTTTTGTATAATCAAAAGGAAAACACAAATAAATTTTAGTTGTGGTCAATCCTTAAGGAGACAGGCTAAATAGGAACAACTTCCATGATTGGTTCTGGGCATCGGGAATCATTCTCACTCAAGAGAGTAAGATCTATGTCCTGGTGACACCAGAGCCATATGAGCCCGCTCCCACTGCACCTAAGGATGACATGGATGCTTACAAGAATAACTTTGAATATGTCATGGATGTCATGTGCCTGATGTTGTGCTCAACAAACTATGAGTTACACAGACAACATGAGAACATGGATATTATTGTGATGGTAACACATCTTAAGAACATGTACTAAGATCAGACAAGACAACAGAGATACGATGTCTCAAAGGCATTGTTCAAGTAAAATATGGCTGAAGAAGATCTAGTGGGTCTTCATACACTCATGTTGATTGGGTATGTGAAGAACCTTGCTAGACTTGGATTTCCTTTGGATCAAGAGTTGGCCAAAGATATGATTCTGCAGTCACTGCTAGAATCATACAACCAGTTTGTCATCAACTACAACATGAACAATCTTGACAAGCCATTGTCAAAATTACTTAGCATGTTGAGGACATTTGAAGTGAAGATGAAGAAGGACAAACCCTAATCTATGACGATGATCAATAGAGGGAACTCCAAGGGAAAAGGCAAAGCCAAGAAGAGTTCTAAAGCTAGTCAGAAATCAACATCTTCTGCAATGAATGCTAATCGAGGAGTAAATAAGGTAGGAAAGTGTCACCACTTTTTCTAGCCTAGAAACTGGAAAAGGAACTGGCCTCTTTATATAGAGGAACTCAAGAAGAAGAAGAAGGAGATACAGTTATCCACTTCGAGACCCAAGAAAAAGTAAGCTAGTACAATGTAGAGCAAGAGTTATTACCTCTACAGTTAGAATCTGTCATTCATGGGCATGTACAAAGATTAGAGAATTGCTATTATGTACCTTCCATTAATGAAAAACATCATATATCTTGTATGGAAAAGAATATTCTAATAATTGATGTTTTGTTTTAAAAGATAAGATCTTATATAGAAGTGACATATGTCTCAAATTCTATACATAATAGATGTATAGACATATATGTGTGGATGTTGAAAGATTCATGAAGAGGTGTGAGGTGTCTTATTCTTGTGTGTAGCACATGTGACATCTTGAGGGTCCTACAAAGCCTCATTTTTTATGTTATGGTATGTAAGTATTTTATCATGCCTAATAGGCCATAAGAAGATTTTGATTTTAGAGGTCCTATGACGTTCCATATCTGCTTAGTCAGATATGAGTATCCATTTATGTGAAGAAAATAAATGCCACTTTAGGTGTGTATTTTGGCCCCCAAATCTATGAGATGTGGTTCTTCATGTTTCTTTCTAGGTGATAAAATGTCAGTGTATGTGTTGTTGACTTGAGAGTTATACATTTCCCATATTTTGATTATGACTTAACCATTCCATTCCTATGTATCTAATATGTTTGTTCGAGATTGATTTCAGGATTTAGGTACATGAAAAGGATCAAATTATACAAGCCCTAGCTTGTCCAAGTTCAAGTCAAATGCAATGCAAGTGTGCGTTTTGGGAAATCACTTAAAATGACCTTAGATGATTTTTGTAATCACTTGTATTGATGATATGACTTGTAACTAAGATGAAAAAAAATCATGGACACTTAACTCCAAGGTTTAATCACTCAAATGTCAAATAGAAAAATTCATGACAGGTTGTTTATTGATGGAGTTGGAAACTTGACCGATCTTATGATGGATTTTCTAAAGATGACCCATCGATTGAGTTGCAGACTCATAGAACTCGATCAACTGACTCACTGAGCAAAACTAATTTTAGCTCATCGGTCAAGTTTCCTAGAACAAACTCGACCGATAGTTTGAAAATTGGCTTTGTAATTTAGTGGATCATTCGAGTTACCTGTATTGAAACTCGACCGAATGTACTGTATAGAAAATACAGAAAAGATGATTATAATCATTGGTGATTTGTTTTCGGCAAAAATAGATCTGTGCCATCTTGGAAAATGACTATATTTTGACCCTAAGTGATCCCACACTCAAGGGAACACCCCCAACAATAAATAGGACCCCTTGGAGTTCATTCCAAGTTTGCTCATTCATACTATTCTAAGTCCTTCCCATAGTTGAGTGTGTTGCAACTCCTTGAGCCCCTTTCTCTCTCTAGTATACACTTCATTTTGTGATTATGAGTGAGATAGTCCAATTGCAAGAGAGCTACTTCCTTGTGCTTGTAAAGCATTCATTCCATTCCATCTTCCCAACCCCTTTCCTCCATTAAGCAAAGGTGAATCAAGCTACTCCGAGTGAAGGTGGAGTTTTTGATGTTCTTCTTCAAGGTTGAAGAAGAGGTGAAGATCTTCTCCAGGTGAAGGAGAAGGTAACGGCTAAAGATCCAAGAAGAGTGGATAAACCCTTGAAGGCTGAAGACTTGTGCAATAGTAGGTAAGACCTTGGAAGAAGGTTGAAGACTCTTGGAAAAGTGGGTAAGTCCTTGTTAAGGTGGAAGAGTCTTTGTTTTTGGATGGGTAAGTCCTTTGGTGTCCTTTTGTTGTAACTCTTATTGGTGAATATTTAGAGAAAAGAACTTGTAAAGTCCTAGAGGTTGACCTCTCTAGGTAGTGGACTGACTCTCTCCTAGTTTGGAGAGTGTAACCACTATAAATGACCTTGTCAAGTTCTTGCTATCAATTCATCTCATCCTTGCTATGCTTGTTAGTTAGGACTTCAAATTGCACTTAACCTATTTTTTTTGTTTGATATAATTTGAAGGTATAATCTTTCTTGTGAGAATTTTTGAAGCTCTATTCACCCCCCCTAGAGCCCTATATGGTAAGAAGGTGAAAGTGTGTGCTTTTCAATGTGTTATTTCTCGGGCTGCTCAGATGGTCAAGGCTTTGGTAGTGTAGATGTGTGATATAAAATGGGCGATTTAGATGTTGTGGTTGAGAATTTTTACAAACATCCAGTAGTACCATGTATCTTTCTAGAAAAGGACATGTTTTACAACATGTGGTGATATTTGGGTAATGCTTTGGATATCGAGCATGTGTCAATTGATGGGTTTTCAAAGAGGTGATGGTCTATGATATGTAATAGACCACCAGAGTTTTTTGTTTCTCTAGAAATATTTCTCTATGATGTATTCTTTCCATATACATTTTATGTATGTACCTAGTGTTGCTATAAGTTTGAATATGATACATAGTGCATGTGTCTTGATGTTTATAATTTCCCACCCCCTTAGGTTTTTGGAGAACAAATAGTACCCCAATTTTCTAGGTGAATATTGTTGTTGGTGTGTTCCTACAGAAAGTTTCTCCTAATTTTGTCAATAGAGTGTAGGATGTTGGTTGGTAGTGGGATACCATTGAGATAGTATGTGTGAGTGTAGTGAGAGAGGTGCTCATAAGAGTGATTTTTCCTACAAGATTAAGGAAGTTTGTTTTCCATGAGTTAAGATGATGATTGAGTTTATTGATGATGGGATTCCATATGGTTTTAAATAAGGGGTATGGAGAGACAAGAAAACTAAGATAAGTAAATTGAAATGATTCCACTTTGTAGTTGAGAAGAGATTAATATTGTTATGTTAAGTCGTGATTCATATAAATTCGAAGGAAAGAGGATTGTTGAAGTTTTATTTTTACTCCAATTATGTATGAGAATGTGTCAATTATACGAATTCCTATAGAGTACCCATCTTAGTTGTAACACCACTGATCTTGCTTTATGATCAAATTTACTTTCTTATCAAAACTAGATGTTTAAAACCTTAATCAGACCATAAGATGTGCTTTTATATCATGTGAAAAACTTAAGTTTCAAGTTTGATCCAGTTTGGACATTGTTTGGGTAAGTTTTGCTATATATGTGCTTGTTTTTAACTTTTATGCAATTTACCCATATCTATGGTTTTTCTTATAATTTGTCACATGTTTACTGTACCCCACATGCTTTCATATCATGCTTGATATAGTTTAACCTTAGGTCACCTTATTGTACCTTGGTTTAGTGGTGACATTTGATCTAAGCTTAGCGTTAGGTTCCCTCGCCTATATGCCCTAACTCGATGGTTTTTTCTTTGGATGATGGGATCCGATGGTCCAACTTTAGGTGTTGGCATATGATGGTGGTCTCTTGATGCTTGAAGGTTGATGGCTTTCCCTCATGAGGAACCTAGGTTGATTGTTTTGCTTGTGTAGTGCACCAAGTGATGGTGACAGTAGGGTTTTGCTTGGCGACCAAGGGAAGGAAGCACCCGATGGGCCACCTATTGTTGAAGGTTGATGGCTCCTCTAGGGTAGTGGAAAAACTACTCTAACAGGCCTCACCTAGTATTTTTAAATTTATAAAAACATGTAACACTTGATTAGACTAAATAAGTATTCCTTTGCTGCCACATGCCACATATATATCAACTTACATCGCGTGAAAGTTGGGCATTTCATGAGATTAGTGAAGAAGTGGATGAAGTGAAATATTTACTAGAGGATCTTGATCTGCTTCATATTTTACATCCCGTCATGGATACATGCTATACAAACACAATTACAGAATGTAAAACTAACTAGATCCTAATTTGTGGATCATATCAACTTTTAGTTACACGTTGTGGATTTGTTGGTATTTCTTGGTTTTCAGCTATCCATGTTGCATTCTTCCAGGTGATGGGCCTTGTTGTGTTGCTGGATAGTACTGGCCTCCGTTGTGCATGTGTTGAATCCTTATGTAATTTGTCAAATACTATGGAAAAGAAATGCCTTGGTTTCTGTCTTCTGAATTGACATGATTTAGACAAAATATAACAATATGATATATAAAACCCAGACAACATGTTTATATTTTTTTATATTCGGTTACCATTGCATTTAAGGGTAAAATGTATGTTTTGAGCCACATATTTAGATATAATGGTGTCTTCACTCAGATTTTTTTATTTTAAATAAATCTATGGACTAGATTGGATGCCAATCTTGAAAAAAGTAAAAGAAAAAGTGATGTATGTCATTTGACTAGGATTTCAATCAACAGAGATTTCATTCTAATACTTAGTATTTTGGGCTTTAGAAAAGGTAAAAGACAAATGCAGAACTGAACTATCTGAATTTCGGTCATTTTATTCAATTCAGAGTCGACTCATCATTATATTTAGAAGAAAAATCAATATGGGTCTGAATTTAAATCATTAACCATCAAAATTCATCAAATTAGAAACAAATTTAACTTAGATCAAAACTTTGGTAAGTATGTTGTGACCCAAATAATCAAGATAGAATATAGTTCATCAAAATTCTAGTTCTACATGATATAATACACAAACCTAGGACCAAAACTAGCACAAAACTAAAAGTTTAATTAGATTATCTAAGTCTCTATTGATTCAAATTTTCAACCCCAAAACTAGCTTTATCTAAATTAGACATGATTGAGTCCATCAATTCAACATAATAGACTACTCTAACAATTTTAGAAACATTTCAATTTTCCAGAAAAGACAATTTGACTAGTGCCTCGCCCACCTTGATATTCTGGCTCCGCCACTTGTCTAGGGCTGACATACGCTGGCCAACCTAGATTTCTTAACTAATGGATGGTCTGGTTGTGCATGGAAGTGATGTCTCAGACATGGGACATGTGGCATGCATACTTTGATACCTCTACCTTCCTTTCCCTTTCACCCTAAGCTTTATATACCTCCCTCCATGCATGCATATGAGTTCTTTACACACCTACCTCAACCTCTTTGTCTTCTTTGCTACTTGGAGCTCGTCCCTCTTGCTTTGTGGTGGAGAAGGAGCTCAAGGAAGAAGCTTGATCGATCTTTTTTACATGTGCACCTAGGATTTGGATCTACCCTCTCTTCAAGCTTGTGGAGCTTCCTTAGCTAGTTCTTGACCTAATAAAGTAATATCTTCCTCTTTCCCTTCATTTTCCTTACTATCCTACCTTCTCTCTCATCCTTCTTGGTCTTATCCATGGTGTTTCTTGGTGGAGCATGTGCTAGATCTTGAAGAACACCTTTCTTCTTGCTTCTTTAACCTAGGGTTTGCTTATTATTAGAGAAGGAGATAGCTTGTACGAGAGGAATGCTCAAGCTAGGGTTTCTTTTTTCTCTTTTCATGCTACCTTTCTGTTTGGACCTTATTCATCATCTTTATTGTGAGTTATATGACTTTCTCCATGTTTATTGCTTACTCTTAACTTGCATGTATAAGATCTTGCTCTAAAGCATAGTTGTAAGTAGAAAGATGATATCTTTTCCTAGGGTTGGAGCTTGTATGGTAGTTTTTGAGTAGATGATCTCCCTATATGTACCCCTGATACCTTGTGAACGTTTCTACCTTGGGAGTGAAAGCTCTAGACCTTTCATACATGTGGAAATCATGGTTTTGTTTCCTCAAACGATGGCTATTCTCTGGTGATTTTGAGTTGATTTCTCTTTGTTTCCATAACTCGATGGTTTAACTTCTTATGTCAACCGAGGGCTTGGACTTAGTGATTTTTTGAAGGACCTCCTTTTTCCTAGAACCGATGTCTATATTTCTCTAGTTTTGATGGACTTTATGCTCAAAATAAGTGGTCTCACTCGATGGTTTTCCTCCCTCTAACAAATGATGGTTTACATGATGTTTTGGACTGATCTCCCCACCTAATGATAACACTCAATGGTGCTTTGGGTTCACCAATGATGGTTCTTCTATCGCACGTACCATGGTGTGTTTAGTTCTTTGGTTGATGGTTTGATTGGGTCTTATTTGATGGTTTTGGTGGAAGTCCACAATAGATGGTGGACCTGAAGTTCATAGACGATGGTGGACCTGATCTCCACAACTGATAGTAGACATGGTGTCCACAACTTATGGTGTTTTTTAAGTTAGCAAACGATGGCCTTTCTAATTGTATAATCCTATGGATTCTCATGATCCAATGATGGTGGTTAATTCATATGATTCAATGGTCTTGTTTTCCTTGAACCCGATAGTTTTATGTGTGGTCTATGATTCAATGTTTCATTCTTGCTGCACCTGATCCTATGTCTTGGATTTGATGATTTAGAAACAATGGTTTTAATTCCATGATTTTGTAGTCTTACCTTTTCACTCGAATGAATCAAACTGATGGTTATTTTAGAGTGTTGATTCGTAATATTAGCATAACTTTCTTTATTAAACCTAGACTATGATGGTTAAGTGATGATGATGGGTAGCTACAATCAAACTTACTTTTATGATGGTTATGTGGGAGGAATAATCTCATGATGATTATGGAAATCCTACGTTGTTATCTATTTAACCTCATAGTTCTCATGATAAATACAATTTTATGTGAAACCATGTAACACGGTAAGATGGTGATTGTTGAAACTTTTACAAAGGTATGGAAACATAGTGATGCTCTTGTGAGAACTTATGAGAATGGTCTTATTGACCTTTGGTCATGGTTGACCCCAAATGGAGGTGTAATAATCTTCATGATGTGACAAGGGTTGGTATCCTATGATGGTGTGGTAAGAATAATAACTCAAATACTCTATATCTTTTGGAGTTGTGACATACCAATGTTTCGCTAGAATTATTTTAGGGATTGTATGTAACTTGATTGATGCATTTAAAGATACACAATTGGAATTAACTAATCAAGTGAAGCATGAATCATGTAGTACATTGTGTCATAGAACCATTCTAGTGTCAAGATTTATTGGATGGGGAGACAAGTATTCCTGAAGGGAAGCTCGAAGTCATCTACTACTGAGTATATGTAGGTGCTAGAGACTTTGTATCCTTGAAATCCTAATCCCAAGGTTTGGAGGATGACTACAGTCATACCTCAGTAGGAGAATGATTTTGGTTGTATCTCGGGTATATGTATATGACATGTTATTGACTACATCTGCGGTTGTACCTTGAGTGATAGGGTTTGTATACCTTGGTTACTAGTGATGTGACCTATATACCAAGGGTAGACTAGGCTATTTGTAGCTTGAAGAATAGCACCAATAGTGTAATCATTCACATCAATCATTAACTCAAAAGGCAAGGACCAATCAAGGGATCTATTGATGGAAGTAGAAGTGAGAGCCTTTTTCAAACAAAGAAAATTGTCCATGCAAGCTTTGTCGAACCTAAAAGGGGCGTCTTTTTGGAGGTGATTAGTCAAGGGTTTGGTGATATTAGAAAAATCACAGATGAAGTGACGGTAAAAACACGAATGCCCAAGGAAGGCATGAACATACTTGATAGAAGAAGGGGGTGGAAGTTAGGAAATGACTTCAATCTTGACTCTATCAACTTTTATGTCATGGTTGCTCACCATATGGCCTAAGAAAATCCCTTATGTCACCATAAAGTGACATTTTTTGTAACACCTGGGCCCACTACCCTAGGCTCTATTAGAGTTTTAGGAATGATGACGGGCCCCAAAAACCACCACTAGCCTTAACTACACGCTTTTTCCTCACTCACGTTCAATCTGGGGTCAATTTCCCGACTGGTCACCCATCCTAGTACTACTCCAAGCTGAGCACACTTAACTATAGAGTTCTTTAGCAATGGGCTCCCGGAAAAGGAGTTGCACCTTGGTGATATGGTTAGTCCAATCATTCCTTATAAGATCATGTTATCTGAGGGGCCTCAAATCCTGGGACATTACAATCTCCCCCACTTAGACTCTTGACGTCCTCGTCAAGGCTCAACTATATGGCCTCATAATATTTCCCCATTTCAGTGGAGACCCATAATGGCCCATGGACACCTAGCTCCCGATCATGGAATACCAGTGCAAGGGTGGCTCCATCAACTTGGATAGCCCTTTCCAACATGCCTGGACACGACCAGCGCATGGGCGACTCCATCAACTCAGATAGCCCTTTCCAACATGCATGGATCACATGGCTCAAAGACTGGCATGCCACAAGCCCATGTGGGCCCCACCTACTAGAGGGGAATTGGATCTGATACCATTTTTAACGCCTGGGCCCACTGCTTTATGCTCTAGTAGAGTTTTAGGAATGACAATTGGCCCCAAAAACCACCACTAGCCTTAACTAAATGCTTTTTCCTCACTCACGCACAAGCCTAGTACTACTCCAAGCTGAGCACGCATCCTAGTACTACTCCAAGTTGAGCACACATAGCTATGGAGTTCTTTAACAATGGGCTCCCGAAAAAGGAGGTGCACCTTGGTGATATGGGTAGTCCAATCATTCTTTATAAGATCATGTTATCTGATGCCTCAAATCCTGGGACATTACATTTTTCCCAATTGATGATCAAGTGTGCTTCCTCACATCTTTCAAAAATAAGAGATATGTGTTGAAGGCAAGAGTCAAAACTATCTCCATAGATGGAGAAATCATCCATAAACACCTCCATAATGGTCTCAATCAATCCAGCAAAGATAGTGGACATGCATAGATGACAAGTGGTTGTAGCATTAAACAATCTGAATGGAATTCTCCGGAATGCATAAGTTCCAAACGGGAAATTAAAAATCATTTTCTCCTTGTCATTCAAATGAATGGGAATCTGATAAAAACCTAAATAGTCATCAATATATTAGATATGTTGTTGATGGGCCAGGTGCTCTAGTACTTGATACAAAAAGTAAAGAGGGAAGTGACATTTCCTAGTGTCTTTATTCAGTTTTCTATAGTCAATACACATCCTCCACTCTGTGACAGTACGAATGGGAATTAGCTCATCATTTTAATTTTTCACAACGGTGGTATCCCCTTTCTTGGGGATGACGTGAACTAGACTAGCCCAGGGGGAGTTAGAGATGGGGTAGATGATTCCTAAAATCAAAAGCTTGATATCCTCTAGACGCGCAACCTATTTCATGTTTGGATTCAGTTTCCTTTGAGGGTCTCTAGAAGGTTTGTAATCTTGTACCATTGGAATTTTATGTATGCAAATGGCTTGATTGATCCCTGTCAAATCAGACATTTTGTATCCTAAAGCATCTTTCCTCTTCCTAAGCTCAGACATGAGCTTAGTTTCTTGTTCATAAGTAACATCAGGGTTAATTATAATAGTATAAAGCTACTTCTCATCAAGGAAGACATACTTAAGACCTTCAGGGAGGGGTTTCATTTCAGGTGCCTTGAAGGGTTTAGGTTTTGCATCTACAACCAGAGACCATTTTGAGATCCTCAAACTCTTCATCTTGGATCTCCTCAAAGATTTTGAGATGAAGTCTATATTGCTCCTATTTCTCATCTTCAAATCCACAATCAATAGGGTCACAAGGGCATTTTGGAGGGGATCCTCAACTAGTTCCCATTCTAGTCTAAATTGTTTGAGCTTATCAATAAAATCTAGGAGATAAACCTCTTCATAGAGGCTTTGACCACGCATGCTTTCAATTACCCTAACTTTAGGGTTTGTTTTCCTTGGTGCAAGAAGATGGTTCTGGCCTCCACGTTGATCAAGGAATGAGCAGTGGACAAAAAGGGATGGCCAAAGATGATGGGGTATCGTAAGTCTTCCTTTATGTCCATGATGACAAAGTCACATGGGACATAAGAATCTTTCCCAATCCTTACAGGTATGTCTTCAATGATACCCATAGGTTTTGTCATGGATGAGTCAGCCAATTAGATGGTCATGGCGGTAGGAAGCATGTCAACAAACCAAAACCTCATGCAAAGACTATAGGGCATGATCAAAATACTAGAACCCAAATATGAAAGGCTCTTCCTACAAGAATTATCACCTAGGTAGCACCCAATTACAAAGGACCATGATCTTTCTTCTTTTCAAGAATCTTGCTTTGGATGATATCAAAGGTGGTTCTAGAAATAATTATTGTCGTTGTGTTACTTCCTGGTCAATAAAGTTTTTATGTACTTAGACCAAGAAGGCACATCAGATAAAACATAAAGAAAAGGAATATCCACATGCAAATTTTTCATGGCATCCCCAAATTTCATGAAACAATTATCAAACCTAGTTTGCTTTAGGAAAGCTTTGTATGGAGTGTGTGGCTTGTACATAGGGAGGTCTGGCTCATCAATTGCTACAGATTGAATGATAGGAGTGGCAGGAGTGGGAACAGCAGGAATGGGTGAAGGGGGAGTTTCTATGGCCACAATATAATCATCCTCAAAGTCCAAAGGTACAACTTAAATTTTCTCTGGGGAGGTTTATGGGTCTATCGCAAATGGGTGGAGATGACCTTAAGTTGTTCAGGATGTTTTGGGTTGTTCTTAGGTTGTCCAGAAAAGGAACATGTAGGGGGTTTCTATTGGGTAATAAGGCAAGCCAACTAAGCATCAATTAACTTCTGATGAGCCTATTCTACAAGAATGATTTGTTCCAAGGTAGACACCCTATCATCAGTTGAGGGTGTGGGGTAATTCTTTTGTTCTTGAGGTTGAGGTGGTGGTTGATTAAGATTCTAAAATTGTTTCCCTTGGTAGGGCCCATGATTATGAAAATTACCCCTATAATTCCCTTGGTTCCTAAAGTTTCTCTAATTGTTATTATATGGGAAGCCTGGTGGTGGAAAGTAGTTGGCTTGGGGGTGCGAGGGTCTTTGTGGAGGGGGAAGTTGAGAATATTTTTCTACTCCTAAAGGTTGTCCATATTGAAACCCAAAATGGTTTCTGGCTTGATTAGGATTGTAGTAAGCCTGGCCAAGTATACTATGGATTGAGTTTAGGTCCTCCACTTGCAGACCAACATCAGGCTACATATTATTATTGTAGAGGTATTGACATTGGAGGGTAGCATGATCATACCCTTAGAAAATTCCATAGAGAAATTATACGGCTCTGACTTGCTGAGGTTGCCTCTCATAATCATTGAATGAGAACTCTAAGTGATCATGTTTCAAGGATATCATTTTAAGGGCTTCGACAATGGTGTGGATATATGGATTTACCTCAAACTTAGCAACATTGAGGACCCCATCAACTCCTCATCTGGCTTGGGTCTCATAAGCTCGTTTTACAACTTCCCAGGCGATGCTCTAGTTCTGAAACATGAAGTTTCCTCCTGATGAGGAATCAAGGAATTTCTTTGTGTCATCATCAACACCACAGTAAAATATCTCAATGAGTTGAGATTGTGAAATGTCATGATGAGGGCAACGTCGAAGGAGTGCCCTAAATCTCTCCCAAGCTTCTCATAGAGTTTCTCCTGGGACCATTGAAAAGAGAATGATATGTCCCCTGATTTGCTAGGTGAGGGAAGGGGGAAAATATTTATCCAAGAATTTGGTTTGTAAGGACTCCCAAGTGGTGACATGTTCTTCACTCTCCATGGCATTATACCAATTGTTGTCTTTCCCTAAAAGAGAGTATTTAAACAGTCTCTATCTAATGACGTATTTAGAAGCGACTAGGATCTTATGTAGGGAGAAAAGGTTAGTGAAGCGCTGGAGGTGGTCTTTAAACACTCATCCTTATTCCCAGAAAATGGGTCGTCTTCGAGCATGCTAATCCATTGAGTGTGAATCTCAAATTGGGGGGGGGGGGGTTGTAATCTTGGGTGGCACAACTGGGTGTTGGCATATCCGGTTCCTGGAGTGGGAAAATCTTTTAGTTGTTTTTGTCTCTTGGCCTCCCTCTGAGAAGCTTCAAGTGCCTCTTTCTCAGCTACATAGGCTGCACATAGAGCGGCTTCCTGAGCCGCACATTCAGCCCTCGTTCACTCTCTTTGAGCGGCAAGTGCCTACTCAATTCTATGGGTGACTTCCTCCTCATCCATCCTAACTCAGTTTTGTCTCTTCAAACATTGGAATGTTCTCTCTGGCTCGAGATCAAAAATGGGCACACAGAATTAGCGTATGGCGGGCAGCACATGCATAATTATAATTGACATATAATATTTGAGTGCAAAAAAAGGTATTGCTGGAATGGAAACTCAGCCTAAAGAGGAGATAACACTTTTGGAATGTTTTTTGGAAGTCATAAAAAGTGAAAAAAGGTTTAAAAAAAAATTGGGGTTATCCGTTGCCCCCAAAAATGGTGCTAAAATTGAAACATGTCGAAGCGCACACTGATTCACTAAAATGACTATCCTAGAGTTTAATACTTTTTTTACTTTCTAGTTAAGGCTAGTAAAGAAGGATCAATCCCATAGGACAACGTTATTAAGATTATTCTCTTTTATCCAGATTGACTTTTGAAAGTATTTTTTTGATATTTTAGTATAAGAAAATAAAGTAAATTCTAGTTGGAGGTTGGTTGATTACACTAGAACAGGAAAAAATTGAAGTACAAAGAAAGTAAAAGATTACACTAAAGCAATGAAAGGAAAAGATATACTATGACAAGAAAGTAAAGAAAATAGATTATACGCACACAAGATTATCTAATCAAGAAGTAAGTGCAAGAATTAAAGAGAAGTGATGGAAACAAGCATTGGAAGGACAATTCAATCAAAAGGGAAAGCATTGAGGCTTAGGGGTTTCACCACCTTAGCCAAAATGAAGACAAGATCAAGAGATACACGACAAGTAAGATAGAAGTAGGTAAGTGAATCATTCATAAATAAGACACAAGAGAGGAGCTCCATGTAAGCCCATTGGTGTTGGTGTTCACGCATCCTAGTTCTTCATCCTAAAGAGAATTTTTCCATCGCCACATCCACATCCTCATGAAATCAATTTAGGCATTCTAAATCCCAATTTGCATGGTCAAATCCATCAGGATAAACTCACTATAATAACGATTAATTACTTCATTTAAATTGGCATTTTCTAAACCGAAACCATCAATATAAAATAGTCATGTAAAACTCGATCTGATCAACACATGGCTAAGGGGCTACTACCCTCACCTCGATAAGGGAAGTACTCACTAGTCATAGCAAGGAATGGAGAAACAAGGGGAAGAAGGTAGGAAACCATAGACTAAAAGGACCAGAATCTCCAAGGAGACCAAAGGTGGTGACAATTCAATGGCTTTCTCTCTTAATCCCTCTCTAAAAAAGAAAGAACTAGAAGAAAGAACAATAACAAAAAACAAATTCAAATCTGGAGAACTACTTTTTAATGTAGAATTGAAAGATTACACTATGAATTGAAGTGACAAAGTTTCAATAATAAAATGCAAGTACAAAATTGAGGACCCCTTCCTTAGTGGAGTCCCCCCTCCTTTTATAGGGAAAGGAGGGGTGGAAACTCTAAAATGGGGGAGAGGGATGAAAGAAGTAGTGGTTGCTAGAATATGTTGCTCGTGACCTGCAAAATGGCTTTCTCATAGCAGAGACAGTCGTCTGGAATGACGTGGTGTGATCTCTAGAAGCATTAGATTAAAAACCTAAGGAGAGGGTGGCATCGCCATTTGATTGCATTCTTGAGCTTATATTAATGTTCAAAACAAGTGTCTCGATGATGTGGGATGTCCGTCTCGTGCCTCTATCCACAAACTTTGGGTGAAAACCCTAGCATGAATAGAGGATTGAAGGTTTGACTTGGTGGGTCATGAGATGACCGTCTAGGCTAGTCTAGATGCTCGATTGGGATGATGAGACGGCTGATTTGATAAAGCGAGATGCCCGTATGAAGAGTTGAAGTAGCAGGTTGAGCCAAGGATCAAGTGCTCATCTGGCTCTAGGGTTTGGGCTTCATGGATGTGAAACTACCCTATGGACTGTGAGACGGCTGTCTCGTGAGCTCAGTAGGTCATAACTTTAGCTTTGGAGGAAAACCTTCAAAAATTTAGAAAATAATTAACTATTTGCATAATAAAATAAAAAGTGGGTAAATTGCAAATTGTCCTAGAAGTTACTAAAAAAGAGATAAATTCTAATGAAAAGGACTATGAGAAATATGAAAAAAAATAGCTAAGCATTCAGCATTCAACTCAGTCAGTCAGTTGAGTGTCATTTGGACAACTTCTCACCAATTCAGAAAGTGACCAATTGACTAATTGGATACTCCTATGAGGCATTTGGATAAATTTATGAAGCAATTAGAATTTTAATATATATATATATATATATATATATATTTGTATCTAGGGTTTATTTTGTATAACTTTTGAAAAGTTAATTATATTCTCAACCAATAATAGTCAGCCACATCATCTGTTAGAGATAGGCGTTCACCTAGCTTTTTTTACTAGAGAAATCGACCAAACTACCCTCACAGAGTGATTTGGTTTTATCATGTGGATCAAGGGTAGAAAGTTCAATCCCTCACAGGGATTCTTCACCATGATTGATGCTTGAAGAAGCATGCCATGAATTCTACTCCAAGATTGACTCTAGGTACTGACCTTGATAGTTGTGGACACATTTCAGATGGATACAATAGGCCTTTGTGAAGCCAATGAGCCCTTGTCTCACTATGAGGTGGATAGAGAAGAGGTAGACTACATTGGGTTTTATGGAATTAGAGACCAGGAAAAAAAGAAGCCAGTTTATGGTTTTTCACCATCATTGAGGCTCTATAACTAATGAGAGAATGTTGTCGGGCCACCTATAGTGCTTGGGGCCAAGTTAATTGGTTGGGGATGCCTTGAGTTGAGGGAACAAGTTACGGTCATTATAGAAGGAGATGCAGATTAATAGTGAATTATAGGGGTATGGGAGAGTAATTGAGAGATGGGTTGAGTTATGGAATCATAGGGTTCTACAAGATCCCTTATATAGGTCTGAGGTAGATGAGATAATGGAAATTGCCAACACTAGGTCACTAGATTATGTAGGATATTTTGCCTTATCTGGCTTCTCTTAAGGATAATGGTGATTGAGGGGTCATATGGATTCATGTCAATGTTACAAAGACAAAGGTGTGATAATCAAGTCGAGATATGGTCTGTGACGACATAGTTTCACACCACGCGTCCTTGTATGATATCAAAATAACTTGAACATCAATAAAATGAAAATCGAATTATTGTTCTCTCAGCAAATACATGAAATAAAGAGTTTTGTCCTCTAGGGACTACAATGCTAAAAATACAAAAGAAAAGAAGATCACAAAGGACGACTAGCCTTATGCATCTTCACCATTTAGTCTCCAATCTCAATAGAGAAATCTTCAACATGGGGTGATCCTTTGTAAATGAATTTCCCAGAGGGAAAGAAATAACACATGGACCCCATAAAGGAAAAAATAAAGGTCAGCTAGGCTGGTACTAATTCAATTATTGAGCTACTTAATAAATAAAGAGTTATGCAATCAAATTTAGGTAAGATTGTTTGGTGGACAATAGTATTGAAAAAAGGATGTTCTAGCTACCATAATAATTTCAGAAGGAGTACAACAATGTAAAATGGTAACTAGAACCAATAATAAGATTTTCCAAAACTAATATCAATATATCAAATTATTCAAAAATGAAATGATTTATCTATTGGCACAATCAATCTAATATTTTCTCTTTGACAGTGGCTAGGTGCCTAGCATTCTCCCCTCTATGAGAGAACACCACTTCGCCTGTGGGGGTAACCAGTACTAGGGGACTTCTAGTTGTCCATTATCCACTATGCAGGGTTGGGGGTCGTAAGCCGCCAAATCTAGTTCGCCAAAGCTCTTATCCAATATTTTGAGTTTTTGGGCCAATATCAAAATCTACCATATTTCAATTTCTCAACAATGTTCAACATTCAAATATAGTTATGGTGAACTTCAATAAAAGGGTTCACCACATTTTCAAAGTTGTGTATATGAAATTCAAGAGGGAATTATATAGTTCAATAAATAATCAAGAATTAAGTACTTGTTCAAAATTGAGAACTTCCAATCAGGTTGTACATAAGGATCAACAATGCTATTTCCTCAAGAATCTAGAAAGAGATGATGTATTCGAGTTATAAGATGTTTCTTGGCTTGAAATCACTTTCTAGTCTCTTATCAGGTGAAATTACCATTTTAACCTTAGGGAGTATTTTAGTACTCATTTTGTTGATATTTTAGATTCTCATCCTGGACTTATTCAATCCATTACCATTAATATTGGTCTAGATCTCCAATTTGGTTATGAACAACTCAAAATCACATATCCAATTATATCATAGTTTCATGGTATTAGTTCCTCAAATTTTATCTGGTGATCAATATGATACAATCTATGTAGTAATTAAGATGTTTACTTTATAAAGTACTATTTAGTAAGATACCCGCATCAGGAATTATTAAGAATTAATCCAACACACCTTTGTATGTGTACTAATCACACACTCAGACCTTGCTCTCAATTGCTTATATATACACAATTGCAAGGTAGAATATTTTCTTTAAAGGAATGATAATGTTATAGTCAAATGAGTTTCACTTTATGGGAATATAGCCTAGAATAGCATACTAGATTAGTTAGGAGTTCTCTCAATTTTCTTTGATTTCTTTTGACTATCTTCATTTTATATTTAGAAAAAATCATTTACATTAGCCCCTTAGATATCGAATGATAAATTGAATTGGAACATAATTAGATGAGTCATTTATTTATCCTATCACATGTTTTTCCATTATCATGATTTATATAGATCTCATATAACATGGTATTGATTTATTAACCTTGCTCATATATTGTAAATTGTTGTTGATTGAACTTGTAAGAATAGAGCAACAAGTAAAGGGGTCATGGTCTATGTACCTCCTAATGTGCAAAAGCCTCGGCTGTGGCTTAATTGAATGAGGATGCAACCCATCCCACCTTGCTGGCCTTCGTCGTGATGGGGTGGTAGTAGGAGCAATATCTGCCACAGTGATGGCAGAATGTGCCATAGGCTGGATAGTGTAGCGAGGGAAAAGATATGGCAAGGAAGGAGGTTCTAGGGTGGAGACTTGTCAGCAAGCACTAGGCAGGGTGCTACTATCCTCGATGGGGAGAGGGAGATCTGGGGAGTCTGAGGGTCTATAGGGCAGACGACGATTCAGCGAGGGAGAGATTTGTCGCCATTGTTGCCAGGGTGGTGGTGGCGGAGAATGGTGTTTCCATGGTGGTGGCAGTGATAGTGTTGAGGAGTTAGTGGTGGATGGTGACGTACAAGATGATCGTGGGCACAACAGACCAGTGGTAAAGAAGGTGGTGGAGGGGTGTCTCTGTAGATCTTAGACAGAATAGAAGTCATGAAGCTCCCTGGAAAGACCTAGAGAAGATCGTCGGTAGTAGGAAGGTTGTTGTACAACTATCATAGGAACTAGGTTCGGTGGTGCAGGTATGCGTCGTGGTGTTGGGTGAGGCCTCGATTTTGCTGGCGGCACAACAGGTTGAGGGAGGAGGAGAAGAAGAAGGTGATCTCCTGACCCTAAGCACCATCCCAGAAGTGATGGTGGGGTATCATGCTTTGGCGGAGCAAGAGTGGGTAGTAGGAGGGTGTTTGATGGTCTCGTGGAGGAAGGAGAAGGTGTTGTCATTGTTGATGCAGAGGTGTGTCACTGAAGGAGTAGCTAGGACCTTATATAGTGGGAACTAGACTAGGGTTTCTAGTGCAAGGTGAAGCTTTATCAAAAGCTTCTAGGCGGCACAATGTGGATATCAGAGGTTCGTCGATTTCTCTCAAGCTCTAGGGAGATTTAGTGGTAGTACCTTATGTGGCATTTTGGACACCTGGGGACATAGACGTCAGGTTATAGGTTTGAAAGGAAATTCAAGGGACTTTGAATCAACTGAAATGGCTAAGAATCAAGGGAGAACAGCCTGATTATTTCTCCTCCGCAAGAAGTAGCCGCAGAGCTGATCTAGCACGAAGGGGAAGCTAGGTCAAACCCTGGTTTGACCAGAGTAATTTAATCCATTTCATTGTTGTTTTCTTTTATTAACTTCTAAATTTTGTATCTCTTAACCCGTTTATCAATTTCTCTTGAAATTTTCAACATTGGTTCATATGTCATTATTCTAAATATTAAGAATAATAACTCACTTATTTAATGAGTCCAAGATGGTTATAATAATCGCTCCCATTATTAATTCTAATATGAATATCTAAATATCTATAATATTCTTTTAATGTGATTCCAAACCCAAAAATTTGTTATTGGGTTCAAATAATCAATTGTGGGTCCCAACCGGGAAAATTTGATCAGAAATGAGGACAATTTGTATTTCAGTGCTCTATTTTTAGAATAATTCAATGAGGTGTAGATATGAATGTAAATTTAAAAAAGGGGAGTTAAATCTTTAAAGGATTATGTATCGTAGCTCAATAATTAAATTTAACACCGAATTCCAATATGTTACAATTCATCTCCCCTAAAAGGGGATTTTGTCCCGAAATCCAAGATTGTGTGAACGTATTAGGATAGGTCTTAATTCACATTTTTCAATGTATGCACTTCCCCCAGGCTCGACATGGTCTAGGGGAAGAGGTGGTATGTTATTCTAAAAGAAATAGCTCAAATCTAGGGAAAAGATGAAAGGTCATGGCAAGAAAATAGGTTTACTAGACAGTCCTTCCTACTTTGATATATAAGTGCCAAGTAAAACTACAATAGTTTGTCTATAAATGACCTCTAGGGTTTTTAATAGTCACACTATAGGTTGTATCGATAGTTTTCATATTTCAAGTAGTTACTAATCAGTAATGGGTTGGTCAACAATAAATTTTTACCATCAATGAATTCAACGTTGTTTTTAGCTTCCTCAACCCTCATGGAATACAACTTTCCTTGGTGGTGCGTTGTAGGCTTTTAGACGGTAGTAGGCTTATTGTTGTTGTTTATTCCTTGACATGGGGTATCATGAGCATTTGTATGAGGAGTGTTATTATTTCTTCAAGGCTCAAGGCAATTTGCATTGCGGTGGCCTGGCTTGAAGTAGTTGAAGCAAAGAGGCAAAGGATGGTACCATTGTCCAAGGTGCCTCTTCCCACAGTTGTAACAAGGATCTAGGATGGAGGAAGGAATCATGTTATTGTTATCATTCTGACATTGTTGATTTCCTCCATGGTTGTTGTTACTACGGTGTTGATTGCTCCCATTACTATTGCTATTACTTTTTGGGGGTGCAGAACGACCCGAGTCTTACTGGTGCATCTTAGTGTATTGTGCTCTAGCAACCAACTGATCAAATGTCATATGGAACTGAGGGGACAAGCTATCGCTCAGACTTCAGTTGAGTCCCTTCATGAAAATATGGATCCTTCTTTGCTTAGTAATACCAGTTCCATACCTCTCTAAGAGGGTGAAACGAAGAACAAATTCAACTACAGAGTCATTCCCTTAGCGAATGGAATTGAATTACATTTCTTTCTGGATGAGCACATATTAGGGGACATATTGGCGACAGAAGAGCTCAAAGAATTCCTTCCATTCCAATGATGTTATACCTCTAGGGTGGGTATTAGATAGATTCTGCCACTAGAGTTTTGTCTCTCCTTTCAACACGAAGGCAACATATTTGACCCATAGGTGTGATGGGAAGCTCATACTTTCTAGTATATCTTGAGTGGTCAAAATCTGATCCACATCTTTCTCCACTATGTCTTGTTCACCTTCCTCTTTGAACTCAGAAGGCTTCATCTATAGAAAATCAATGAAGGTAGGTTCCTTGGGCCCACCACTTCTATGAATGAACCCTTCCATGGTTGTCTCCAAGACTGATTGAAGCTGGGCCAATTGGGTGGCTGCATTGACCTTTGGGAGTGAAGGGGGTCCTTCACGACGAGAAGGTTGACCTCTCTTTTGTGATGGGGTGTAGTACAACTTTCTTTTGCTAGAATAGGATTTTCTTTTCATCTCAGATGAGGGGATATGGTGCTTTCCTTTCTTCTCTAATGAGAAAGTATGATGCTTTCTTATATTCTCTGTTGAGTGGGTATGATTCTTGCTT
The DNA here is from genome assembly GCA_963693085.1 of Alisma plantago-aquatica. Lineage (NCBI taxonomy): Eukaryota > Viridiplantae > Streptophyta > Magnoliopsida > Alismatales > Alismataceae > Alisma > Alisma plantago-aquatica. Next base: position 513,268,139 of record OY856415.1, read on the forward strand.
TTCCTCTTTGATCGAGGTGGGGAGGGTGTATAGTACCCTTCACTATTAAAATTTGGCATATCAGGTTCATACTTCTCGAAGTCAAATAGGTTACCTCTCCTAGAAATGAGAAAAGTTAAGTGTTAATGAGGGAAACTATATGAAACCCTAATTCGAAGCAAAGGTAGATGACGATTGTTGATGGCTCTGATACCATTTCATGTGATGACATAGTTTCACACCATGCATCCATGTATGATATCAAAATAACTTGAATATCAACAAAATGTAAACATAATTATTGTTCTCAAGGCAAATACATAAAATAAAGAGTTTTGTTCTCTAAGGACTACAATGCTAAAAGTACTAAAGAAAAGCAGATCACAAAGGACACCTACCCTTATGCTCCTTCACCATTTAGTCTCCAATCTCAGTAGCAGAATCTTCAACTTGGGGCATTCCTTCTGTCCATGAATTTCCCAGAGGAAAATAAACAACACATGGACCCCATATAGGAAAAAATAAAGGCCAGCTAGGCCGGTACTAATTCAATTATTGCACTACTTAATAAATAAAGAGTTATGCTATAAAATTTAGGTAAGATTGTTTGGTGGACTGTAGTAATAGAAAAAAGGATGTTCAAGATACCATAATAATTTCAGAAGAGGTACAACAATGTAAAGTGGTAACTAGAATCAATAATAAGATTTTTCAAAACTAATATCAACATATCAAATTATTTAAAAATGAAATGATTTATCTATTGGTATAATCAATCTAATATTTTGTCTTCACTAGTGGCTAGGTTCCTAGATTTCTCCCCTCTATGAGAGAACAACACTTCACCTGTGGGGGTAACCAGTACTGGGGGACCTCTAGTTGTCCATTATCCATTGTGCAGGATTTGGGTTCGTAACCCGACAAATCTAGTGAGCCAAAGCTCTTATCCAATATTTCAAGTTTTTGTGCCAATATCAAAATCTACCATATTTCAATTTCTCAACATTGTTCAACATTCAAATATAGTTATGATGAACTTCAACCAAAAAAGGGAAAGGCTAATAAAATGGTTCACCACTTTTTCAAAGTTGTGTAAATGAAATTCAAAAGGGAATTAAATATTTCAATAAATAATCGAGAATTAAGTACCTATTTGAAATTGAGAACTTCCAATCAGGTTGTACATAAGGATCAATGATGCAATTTCCTCAAGAATCTAGAAAGAACTGAGGTATTAGAGTTATTTGATGTTTCTTGGCTTAAAATCACTTTCTAGTTTCTTATCAGGTGAAATTACCATTTTAAACTTCGGGAGTGTTTTAATACTCATTTTGTTGAAATTTTAGTTTCTCATCCTGGGCTTATTAAATCCATTACCCTCAATATATGTCTAGATATCCAATTTGGTTATGAACAACTCAAAATCACATATTCAAGTATATCATTGTTTTGTTGTATTAGTTCCTCAAATTTTATCTTGTGATCAATATGATATAATCTATTTAGTAATTAAGATGTTTAATTTATAAAGTACTATTTAGTAAGATACCCTCATCAGGCATTATTAAGAATTAATCCAACACATTTTTATGTATACTAATCACACACTCAGACCTAGGTCTCAATTGCTTATATATACACAATTGCAAGTTAGAATCTTTTCTTTAAAGGAATGAAGATGTTATAGTCAAATGAGTTTCATTTTATGGGAATATAGCCTAGAATAGCATACTAGATTAGTTAGGAGTTCTCTCAATTTTCTTTGATTTCTATTGACTATCCTTCATTTATATTGAGACAAAATCATTTACATTAGCCTCTTATATATCGATTGATCAACTGTATTGGAGCATAATTAAATGAGTCATATATTTATTATATCATATGTTTGTTCCATTATCACGATTTATATTGATCTCATATAACATGGTATTGCTTTATTAGCCTTGCTCTTATACTGTAAATTGTGGTTGATTGAACTTGTAAGAATAGAGCAGCATGTAGAGGGGTCATGGTCTATGTATCTCCTATTGTGCAAAAGCCTCAACTATGGCTTAATTGAATGAGGATGCAACCCATCCCACCTTGCTGGCCTTTGTCATGATGGGGTGGTAGCGGGAGCAATGTCCGCCGCAGTGATGGCAGAACGTGTCATTGGCTGGAAAGTCTAGCAGGTCAGAGAAGAGATGGAAAGGAATGAGGTTCATGGGTGGAGTCTCATTGGAAAGCACCAAGCAAGGTGCTACTATCCTTGATGGGGAGAGGGAGATTCAGGGAGTCCAAGGGTATATAGGGTGGATGACAGTTTAGGGAGGGAGAGATATGTCATCGCTGTTACTAGGGTGGTGGTGGCGGCATATGGTGTTGATGTGTGGTAGTAGAGACAACGTCGACGAGATAGAGCTGGATGATGAGGTACAAAACTGATCATCGGCACATCAGACTAGTGGAAAAGTAGGTGATAGAGGGGTGTCTGTGTAGATCTTAGATGCAGTGGGAGTTGTAAATGTCCCTGGCAAGACCTAGAGAAGATTGTCGGTAGCAGCAAGGCCATCGTACGACTACCGTAGGAACCAAGGTCGTTGGTTCTCATGTTGTCGAGGGTGGCACAGGTATGTGTTGTGGTGTTGAGTGAGGCCCAGATTATGCTGGCGGCAAAGAAGGTTGACAAAGGAGGAGGAGAAGCAGGTGATCTCCCGACCCTAAGCCCCATTCTAGAAGTGAGGGTGGGGTATCAGGCTTTGGCAGAGAAAGAGTGGGTAGTAGGAGGGTGTTTGATGGTTTGGAGGAAGAAGAAGAAGGTGTTGTCATTGATGATGCAGAGGTGTGTCACCGAAGAGTAGCTAGAACCTTATATAGTGGGAATTAGACAAGGGTTTCCATAGCAAGGTGAAGCTCTATCAAAAGGTTCTGAGCATCACAATGTGGAGATAAGAGGTTTGTCGATTTCTGTCAAGCTCTAGGGAGATTTAATGGCAGTACCTTCTTTGGTGTTTTTGGCGCCTGGGGACGTAGTCGTCGGGTTAGAGGATTTAAAGGTGAATTCAAGGGACTTTGAATCAACTGAAACAACTAAGAGTCAAGGGAGAACAACCTGGATGTTTCTCCTTCATAAGAAATAGTCGCTGCTAGGATCTTGCATGAAGGGAAAGGTACCAGGTCAAACCCTAGTCTGACCAGAGCAATTTAATCCATTTATTAGTTGTTTTCTTTTAATAACTTCTAAATTGTGTATCTCTTAACCTGTTTATCAGTTTCTCTTGAAATTTTCAACATTGGTTCATATGTCATTATTTTAAATATTAAAAATAATAAATCACTTAGTTAAGAAGTCCAGAATGGTTATAATAATCACTCCCATTATGAATTCTAATATGAATATCTAAATATCTATAATATTCTTTTAATTTGATTCCAAACCCAAAAATTTGTTATTGGGTTCAAATAATCAGTTGTGAGTCCTAACCGGGATAATTTGATCAGAAATGAGGACAGTTTGTATTTAGGATCTCTATTTTTTGAATAATTCAATGAGGTGTAGATATGAATGCAAATTTAAAAAAGGGGAGTTAAATCTTCAAATGATTATGTATTGTAGCTCAATAATCAAATTTAGCACCTAATTTCAGTATGTTACAACTCATCTCCCCTAAAAGGGGATTTCATCCTGAAATCCAAGACTATGTGAACATATTAGGATAAGTCTTAATACACATTGTTCAATGTATGCACTTCCCTAGGCTCAACATGGGCTACGGGAAGAGGTGGTATGTTTGTCTAAAAGAAATAGCTCCAATTTAGGGAAAAGATGAAAATTCATGGCAAGAAAATAGGTTTACTAGACAGTCCTTCCTATTTTGAGATATAAGTGTCAAGTAAAACTATAATAGTTTGTCTCTAAATGACCTATAGGGTTTTTAACATTCACACTATAGGTTGTATTGATAAATTTCAAGTAGTTACTTATCAATAATGGGTTGGTCAAAAATAACTTTTTTACCTTCAATGAATTCATCATTGTTTTCAGCTTCCTCAACCCTCATGACGTACAACTTTCCCTGGCAGTGCTCCACAGGCTTTTAGGAGGTAGTAGGCTTATTGTTGTTGCTGCTTCCTTGACGTGGGGTATCCTGAGCATTTTTACGAGGAGTGTTATTGTTTCTTCGAGTCTCAGGACAATTTGCATTGTGGTGGCCCAGCTTGAAGTAGTTGAATAAAAGAGGTGAAGGATGGTAGCATTCTCCATGGTGCCTCTTCCCACAGTTGTAACACAGATCTAGGATGGAGGAAGGAGTTTTGTTATTGTTATCATTCTGACGTTGTTGATTGCCTCCATGGTTGTTGTTACTACGATGTTGATTGCTCCCATTACTATTGCTATTACTTTTTGAGGGTGCAGATGACCCGAGTCTTGTAGGTGCATCTTAGTGTATTTTGTTTTAGCAACCAACTGATCAAATGTCAGAGGTAACTAAGGGACCAAGATGTCTCTTATACTTTAGTTTAGTCCCTTTATGAAAACTTGGATCCATCTTTTCTAAGTGATACCAGTCGCATACCTCTCTAGGAGGGTGAAATAAGGAAGATATTCAACTACAGAGTCATTCCCTTTGTGAATGGAATTGAATTCCATTTCTTTCTGCATGAGCACAGATTGGGGGACATATTGGCAACAGAAGAGCTTGAGTAATTCCTTCCATTCCAATGATGTCGTACCTCTAGGGAGGGTATTAGATAGATTATGCCACCAGACTTTCATCGCTTCTTTCAACACGAATGTAGCATACTTGATCCATAGGTTTAATGGGCAGCTCATACTTTCCAGTATATCCTAAGTGGTCAAAATCCAATCCTCATCTTTCTCTACTATGTCTCGTTCACTTTCCTCTTTGAACTCAGAAGGCTTCATCTTTAGAAAATCAGTGAGGGTAGGTTCCTTGGGCCCACCACTTCTATGAATGAACCCTTACTTGGTTGTCCCCATGATTGATTGAAGTTGGACCAATTGGGTGGTTGCATCGACCTTTAGGGGTGAAGGGGGTCCTTCACGGTGATAAGGTTGACCTATCTTTGTTGAGGGGGTGTAGTACAACTTTCTTTTATAAGAAGAGGATTTTCTTTTCATCTCGGATGAGAGAATATGGTGCTTTTCTTTCTTTTCTAATGAAAAAGTATGATGCTTTCTTATCTTCTATATTAAGGTGGTATGATTCTTACTTTTCCTCTTTGATCGATGTGGGGAGGGTGTATAGTACCCTTTACTATTAAAATTTGGCATACCAGGTTCAGATTTCTCGAAGTTAAATAGGTTACCTCTCCTAGAAATGAGAAAAGTTAAGTGTTAATAAGAGAAACTATATGAAATCCTAATTCGGAGCAAAGGTAGATGCTGATTGGTGATGGCTCTGATACCATTTCATGTGACAACACAGTTTCACACCATGCATTCATGTATGATATCAAAATAACTTGAATATCAACAAAATGAAAACACAATTATTGTTCTCATGATAAATACATAAAATAAAGAGTTTTGTCTTCTAGGGACTACAATACTAAAAGTAATAAAGAAAAGAAGATCACAAAGGACACCTACCCTTATGGTCCTTCACCATTTATTCTCCAATCTCAACAGTAGAATCTTCAATGTGGGGCGGTCCTTCTGTCCATGAATTTCCCAGAGGGAAAGAAAGAACACATGGACACCATAAAGGGAAAAATAAAGGTCAGCTACGCTGGTACTAATTCAATTATTGAGCTACTTAATAAATAAAGAGTTATGCAATCAAATTTAGGTAAGATTGTTTGATGGACTATAGTAATAGAAAAAAGGATGTTCTAGCTACCATAATAATTTTAGAAGTGGTACAACAATGTAAAGTGGTAACTAGAATCAATAATAAGACTTTCCAAAACTAATATCAGCATATCAAATTATTGAAAACTGAAATGATTTATCTATTAGCACAATCAATCTAATATTTTGTCTTCACCAGTGACTAGGTGCCTTGCTTTCTCCCCACTATGAGAGAACAATACTTCGCCTTTGGGGATAACTAGTACTGGGGGACCTCTCGTTGTACATTATCCACTGTGCATGGTTGGTGTACGTAACCCGCCAAATCTAGTGAGCCAAAGCTCTTATCTAATATTTCGAGTTTTTGTGCCAATATCAAAATATAGCATATTTCAATTTCTCAACAGTGTTCAACATTCAAATATAGTTATGGTGAACTTCAACAAAAAAGGGAAAGACTAATAAAATGGTTCACCACTTTTTCAAAGTTGTGTATATGAAATTCAAGAGGAAATTTAATAGTTCAATAAATAATCGAGAATCAACTACCTATTCAAATTCGAGAGCTTCCAATCAGGTTGTACACAAGGATCAATGATGCAATCTCCTCAAGAATCTAGAAAGAGATGAGGTATTAGAGTTATTTGATGTTTCTTGGCTTGAAATCACTTTCTAGTTTCTTATCAAGTGAAATTACCATTTTAACCTTAGGGAGTATTTTAGTACTCATTTTGTTACTTTTTAGTTTCTCATCCTGGACTTATTAAATCCATTACCCTCAATATTAGTCCAGATCTCGAATTTGGTTATGAACTACTCAAAATCACATATTTAAGTATATCATAATTTCACTGTATTATTTCCTCAAATTTTATCTTGTGGTCAATATGATACAATCTATTTCATAATTAAGATGTTACTTTATAAAGTACTATTCAGTAAGATACCCTCATAAGGAATTATTAAGAATTAATCCAACACACTATTGCATGTATACAAATCACACACTCAGACCTAGGTCTCAATTTCTTCTATACACACAATTGCAAGTTAGAATCTTTTCTTTAAAGGAATGAGGATGTTATAGTAAAATGAGTTTCACTTTAAAAGAATATAGCCTAGAATATCATACTAGATTAGTTAGGATTTCTCTCAATTTTCTTTGATTTCTATTGACTATCCTTCATTTTATATTTAGACAAAATCATTTACATTAGCCCCTTAGATATTGATTGATCAACTGTATTAGAACATAATTAGATGAGTCATATATTTATCCTATCATATGTTTGTTCCATTATCACGTTTTATATTGATCTCATATAACATGGTATTTCTTTATTAACCTTGCTCTTATACTCTAAATTGTGGCTGATTGAACTTGTAAGAATAGAGCAGCAAGTAAAGGGGTCGTGGTCTATGTACCTCCTGATGTGAAAAAGCCTCGGCTATGGCTTAATTGAACGAGGATGCAACCCATCCCACCTTGCTGGCCTTCGTCGTGATGGGGTGGTAGCGGAAGCAATGTCTGTTGTAGTGATGGTAGAACGTGCCTCTGGCTGGATAGTCTAACAGGTCAGAGAAGAGACAACAAGGAAGGAGGTTCTAGGGTGGAGGCTCATTGGCAAGCACCAGACAGGGTGCTACTGTCCTTGATGGGTAGATGGAGATCTGGGGAGTTTGAGAGTTTGTAGGGAGGATGGCGTTTTAGGGAGTGAGAGATCTATCGCCGTTGTTTCCAGGGTGGTGGTGGTGGCAGATGGTGCTGCCATTGTGGTGGTAGTGATAGAGTCAACGAGTTAGTGGTGGTTGGTGAGGTACAAAACTGATCGTCAAAACAGCAGACCAGCAGAAAAGTAGGCAGTGGTGGAGTGTCTTTGTAGATCTTAGATGTAGTAGGAGTCGTGAATCTCCCTGGAAAGAACAAGAGAAAATCGTCAGTAGCATCAAGGCCTCTGTTTGACTACCATAGGAACTAGGGTCGGTGGTGCTCGTGTTGCCGAGGGTGGCACAGGTATGCATCGTGGTGCCGGTTGAGGCCCAAATATGCTGGAGGGATAGTAGGTTGAGGGAGGAGGAGGAGAAGCAAGTGATCTCCCAACCCTAAGCACTCTCCCAGAAATGAGGGTGGGGTATCAGGCTTTGGCATAGAAAGAGTGGGTAGTAGGAGGGTGTTTGACGGTCCGAAGGAGGAAGATGAAAGTGTTGTCGTTGCTGATGCAGAGGTGTGTCGCCGACGGAGTAGTTAGGACCTTATATAGTGGGAACTAGACTAGGGTTTCCAGAGCAAGGTGAATCTCTATCAAAAGGTTTTGGGTGGCTCAATGTGGAGATCAGAGGTTCGTTAGTTTCTACCAAGCTCGAGGGAGATTTAATCGCAGTACCTTCAATGGTGTTTTGGGCACTTGGGGACGTAGTCGCTGTGTTAGAGGATTGAAAGGTGAATTCAAGGGACTTTGAATCAACTGAAATGGGTGAGAATCAATGGATAATGGCCTGGCCATTTCTCCTCCTCAGGCAGAAGTTGTGGTGCTGATCTAGCATGAAGGGGACTGTACCAGGTCAAACCCTAGTAGTTTGATCGGAGCAATTTAATCCATTTCTTAGTTGTTTTCTTTTAATAACTTCTAAATTTTGTATCTCTTAACCTATTTATCTATTTCTCTTGAAATTTTCAACATTGGTTCATATGTCATTATTCTAAATATTAAAAATAATAACTCACTTAGTTAATGAGTCCAAGATGGTTATAATAATCACTCCCATTATTAATTCTAATTTTAATATCTAAATATCTATAATATTCTTTTAATGTGATTCCAAAGCCAAAAATTTGTTATTAGTTCAAATAATCAGTTGTGGGTCCCAACTGGGATAATTTGATCATAAATGAGGGCAATTGGTATTTAGGTGCTCTATTTTCAGAATAATTTAATGAGGTGTAGATATGAAAGCAAATTTTAAAAAGGGGAGTTAAATCTTCATAGGATTATGTATCATAGCTCAATAATTAAATTTAGCACCAAATTCTAGTATGTTACAACTCAACTCCCCTAAAAAGGGATTTCATCCTAAAATCCAAGATTGTGTGAACAAATCAGGATAGTTTTAACCAAATTCACTACCCCAAGACACATTGGGGTGTTTATACCAAAAAATATTTCAAGTATTCTGGTTGAAATATCAATCCTACCATACAAGGAAATTACTATCTTCAACTAAGGAACTAGGGGACATGATGCTCTTTAGAAATTTTACAAAATTTTATTAACTCCTCTAATAATGGGAAACATCCATTTATTGTCTTGAATTCAAATGCTTATATTGAAATTCAACTACCATTTTGATCATGTACACACACTATTTATACAAGTGTTGTAGAAGAGCGTAATTCCCTAGGAGCAAAGCATCTCACCAAAGAAGAAATTTTCCACTGAGGTAAACTTCAAAGTTGACATGAGGAAGGATAAGGAACGTGCATTTGGAATTATTTTACACTTCCAAGAGGCCAAATATTTATAATTAATATACCAAATAGAGAAGTCCATTATATACTTGTTATGATCCCACTATACCCAGAGAGAGTTTATCTTACTAGCACTGGCCCATAATTATTTCAACATGCCAATATACGACCAATAAAAAACTAGTTTGTAACATTCTAGGACTTGACTCCCTAGATAATATTATCTTAAATGAATGAATAGACTACAAATATTACCAAGTTGCACCTCCTTTTTAGGGAGCCCACCACCAACAACTCTATGATTAAGCGTGCTCATCCTAGAGTAGTACTTGGATGGGATACTTGTGAGGAAGTAGATCTTGGGATACAAGTGGGTGAGAAAAAATTCACAAATGATGCTAGTGTTGGTCTATGGGACCATTCATCATTCCTAAAATTTTATTACAGCCTTAGGAAGTGGGCCCTGGTGTTACAAATGATATTAGATCTAGCTCATGTCTAGTATGTGGGCCATACATGGGCATGCGACACACCAATCTTTGAGTCTTAAAGTCTAGGCATGTTCAGAAGGGGTATCCATGGTGATGGATTCACCCTTGCAATGGTATCTACTAGTTAAGAGCTATGTGTGCATGGTCCATTCTGGGTCTATACTGAAATGAGAAAATATTGCAAGGCCATATAGTTGATCTTCAATGTGGAAGTCAAGAGTCTAAGTGGGGGGATTGTAACATCTTAGAATTTACGACCTCAGATAAAATGATCTTAAAAAGGAATTATTGGACAAACCATGTCACCAAGTTGCACCTCCATTTTAGGGAGCCCGTCTGTAAAAACTTTGCAGTTAAACTTGCTCAGCCAAAGTAGAACTAGGAGAGGTGACATATCAGGACGTTGATCCTGACTTGCATGTGAGTGAGGAAAAAATGTGCATCTAAAACCAGTGGTGGTTTGTGGGGCAATCCATCATTCCTGAAACTCTATTAGATCCTTGGGAAGTGGGCTCGTTTGTTACGTAGTGTCACACCAAGACCATCTTTTATTTTGGCCTGCCCATATGGTCTCAGAATTTAGTGTGAAGTTTATTATTCCCATCATCTACACCCCAAATTTAACTCCTATTTATCTTTTCAAACTCATTCATTACAAATTTTTGAAGAGGAAAGGTAGATGTCCAAAACATATGATAGTAAAATAATGTAGAATTGGCTAGGTTGACCCTACATTCCATTATGAGAATATTACTTTTCAAAGAATCTAGTTTAAATTTCAACTTGCCCAAATAGTGGTAGGTGGATTTCCTAATCTTGCCAACAAAGGGTGGAAAACCCAAATAATTAACATGTGACTTCATCATAGGAATATTGAGAGAGTCCATGGCATTAAGATCTGAGATTTTACTAAGAACTCATGACTTTATGAATTATTGAATCTCATACCATAGGTACCCTCAATTATATCTAAGATGTTTTTTCATGCCAAAATAATTCTCCTTATCTGCCCTTCTGAAGATAAGTAAGTCATCAACAAATATTATGTGAGATATAGACAAAGTATTGGAAGCATATATGAGATGTAGCCTTCCATCTTTGAAAAAAATATTAGTAATGGCATGCAAGCCTTGTATGCAATCACAAATAAGTGGGGGAGAGGGGTCCAAGTTGGTTATACATCCTGAGAACCATCATGTAATGATTTTAAAAGGGATATTTTGTATTCATTGATTATTAATAAAAGGAAATTACACTTATTACATATATTTATATATTGAGATAATGAATGAACCTAATATTGTCACAAGATTATTGTTACTCAATGAAATATTCTTTAGGTTGAGGACTGAATATGAGATCATATGTTTAATAAGATTACTCATTCTTGCTATTTCCCTAGTTAATTATTATTTTGGATAGTATAGGACAACAATAATACACAAGACTAGCATGCATGGTGAGTTATGACAATGTCTATTAAGTTGATATTGGATATAAACTCAAATACATGGGTACTTGATAGAGAACAAGTTTTACTGGATAGGACCACTTTGAGATTGACACTTGGAACTCATATAATGGCATGTCACAATCATATTTCAATGTGATAGTAGTTACTATGATCCATAAACCTAATGTCAACACAATAATCACATGTTGTTCTGTGTACTTTGACACTAGCCCAACATGCTCTGAAGTATGAGTTTCTAGAAAGATGGTGATTGGGTACGCTGTGACATATGGGGAATACTATGAATGATGTATATGGAATTTTTCCATTCTTTAGGATTGATATCCCAACCACTTGATAAGCGAGACTATAAAATGCATGACCATGCTCATAGAGTCAATATATCTTAATAAGCTCTCAATATATCGAATAATCTACTCTAGTTCAAGGAACACATATAGAATAATGAATGCTTTTCCCTGCCTCAGTTTCTATCTAGAAAATATGTGACAAAAGGAATGTATGGTCACTGAGACACTAATTACAATATCATGATTATATCTAAATCTATTTATTTTGAAAAATAATCTAATTTTGTTTAAAATAACATGGTCTCAAGTTAATGATAATGGTGATGATGTATATTAGGGTTTATAAATCATTATATCCATATACATAGGAATTAGTGTTTTCGAACCTAAACAATAATTTCAACCCTAAACCAAGGAAACACAAACCCTAGACTCGACCTTGTTTGTTTACTACAAACATATGGTGACACTTTAGGGTTATACAAACACATAGATAATGTAAATTGAATATGTTGATTGCTTAGATGTGTACATAGATGTTTAAAGTACTTGAAGTTCATAACATGGTTCTACAATGATGTATGTGGTTATTTATGAATACCCAAAACTACCATTGTCGATGGTTTTTCGGATGATTTCCAAACTATTGATTCAAAGAATAAACAATAGGATGTTTATTTATTTTAACTATAATTCCAATATTAGTATAAGATAATGTAACTAGAATATTTTTAATCATGGGTTATATGTATGACGGGGTAATACACATAAGTCCAAGGATGGATAGTGACTACACACAAGATAGCATACCAAGAATGGGTTAGAATATGTAATGAAAACACAACTTTATGTGTAAGTATTTGATTTTGAGCATTATATGTTATTAGTATACTTGCATACATTTTAGTTGTACCACATAGACAATATAGATATATGCTAATCCATATATAAATGTTTATTATCTTTTTAGGTTAGTTGGCATCTATTATTAGAAAACATGGATAACAAGAAGTTGACACCAAATGAACACATATTAAATATCATTGGAGGGTGAGTTAGATATTCTAATACTTCTTGTCATACATATGAATCTCTCATGTATATGTTAGTTTCTCTAAAAAAACTCATGCAGCTCGTTAGAGGAGTCTTACTTAAACATTTGTAAACAATATTGATAATATCTAATTTTGTGAATATTTGAGTGCCTATTTTATCCTCATATTATCATCTCTACTATGTTTTATATATATATATATATATATATATATAATTTCTAAATTTTTTGACATGTTTTGGTATAGCTACCTATGCTCACCCCTTTTTCTAATTTGCATAGAGTACACATCTTAGAGTCGTCAAGCCTAAAGTAAAGAGATCCCCGAGGTTCTGACATCTTGGAGACTGATGAAAAGTGCACCAAGTCAATGGTCGCTGACCATGCGATTCTTGGCGACCAATGGACTTCCTCTAGATTAGCGTCGGAATGGTTATACACCATCTATGCAGTCGATGACCTCGATGTCACTGTGATGAAGGGCAAGTCATCTTAGCGACCGATGAATATCACATCTTCAATTGTCACTCTCATCAGACATTCTAACCAACCATGAGAGTTGAGCATCCTCTACGATCATCACACTTTGCTGAACATTGAAGCTCAAAACCCTAGCGACCGATGAAGGCTCAACATCTCAGCAATTGTTTAGGTTTTAAGTTGATTACCAGTGCATATAAATAGAGACCCACTTCATCCATGAAGGGGGTTGCAATGTGAGAGAGAGAGAGAGAGAAAAAAGTGTTATTGCAATCTGGAGCCTCCATCCATCAGTCATCTCACCGGTCTTAGATCTCTAAAGATGAAAGTCCATAGGAGAGAGAAGATCCATGCCATCACCATCTCCAGTAGACTATTCTTTGAAAGAAGGACTAGACACTCCTCCTCATCCACACCAGATCTATATTTAAAGGATATGTGCATCAACCTCATTCATTTATTGGTTCCAGTTGGTGTATCTCCCTTCTTCTCCTCTAGATTTGTTCAACTTTCCTTCATACATTTGATTATTCTCTGTCATGTCTCACTATGTTGGCAAATCCTTAATGATGATCATGAACATGAGTGGCTAAACATATAACTTGAGTTGGGAGTAGACACTAAGGCTCTCACAACATGTATACCACATCTATTGAATATGCTCTTACCTGAGATTATCTTCATACTCTTGGTATTATTGTTTCACTTGAATGATTAGTTACCATCTTGTGATGTTTTATTTTTAGTGCCTCAAAAGAGTAGTACTAGCCTTATCTGAGATATGGAGTTGCATGAACACATGAGAATGTTGGAACGGTGAAGCTAATGTTCATATGGTTATAATTGTGATTGTTTTTTCCCATCTCGACCAAGAAAGATAACATTGTAATCTAGAACTATCCTAATTTTGAGATAGGAGGGAATAGACATATATGATGACTGCTTGTAATCTTATTAAAGGTATATGATGGGTGTGAGTATTGCATGTTGGTAAGAGACCTTACATGGTGAAACCCAATCCAAGTTCCCATCCATATTTGTTACAACACTTTTTGTTTCTTCTTTTTTTTCGTTTTCTTAATTTGTTTTACTTATTTCATTTTTTTGTTGGTTGAAGTAGCATTGTTCCCTAAGGAACATACAATTTAGTTTTACTGGTTGGTTGATGTAACTGAGCCAAGATTCTATGTTCTTAACACATACTGCTCCTTGTCCCTGAGGATCAATCCTAATTTACTACATCAGACTCCGTATAATAGTTGTTGGGGCCTGAGTATCGAGTTATAAAATTAAGAGTCTGACTATCATAGATGCTCTCCTTTTGGATGTGTAATTTAGGCCGATCAACTTTTTTGGTATTGTTTCCAAGGACAAGGAAATTGATACACTTAGGAACATGAATATACTCACCATAAACATGTTCTACATGTCTAGAAATAGACTTGACCACACAGTCTATAATCCATGCTCTCTAACTATCTCAAATAATTCATTTCACACATCCAGTTTCTAATTTGACTGTGCAAACTAATTTAGGTAGTCTGAAGAGAAGTGAATATCTAATCCAACAACCCCATTGCAAGCAATGTGCCATCTCATAGGGGCGGACGCCAGGGGGAGGGTGAAACCCAATGGTTAAGAAAGCCTGAGCCCCACCTAAAATTGAATCTAAACATGAGGAGTACCACTTTGATGAGGTAGTACCTAAGAACCCACCTCATGACATACCAATACCACACCAAAATGAGGAGCATGAAGAATGATGCCATGATGAAGAGCATCGTCATAGAGATGGAGCAAAGAGGAATGGGAGGAAAAATGAGGATGACAACAATAACAACAACTATCATAATAATGAATATGATAGTGATGATGGAGGCCCTTCTCTTTGCAAACTTGCGGCCACATGAGCTAATGAATCAAGGTGCCTAGTCATCATTTATAGATTCAGTGCTCCACATTTCAAATTGAAGCTAGCTATGATCACCGTGATTCAAAACAAATCTTGAGGAGGAAATTCCCGCGATGAAAACCCCTACAATCATTTGGACGCCTTCAAAAACATCTATGACACCATCACAATGAAGAGGGAGTCATAGGAGGTGATATACTATAAGGGATTTAACTACTCTTAGAGGGAAAAGGAGGTGTCATGGTACCTTGTTCTACCTAACAAAAACTTAATGGATGGTCACCCATGCACGACACTTTTGTCACCAAGTTCTACCTAGTGGAAAAGACCCTCAGGCTTGGGCATAAGATAAATGGACTCATGCAGAAGCTTGGAGAGAACTTGTACTAGGAATGGAAACATTTTCAAGAATATCAAAGAGATTACCCTCAAAACAATTATGACAAGGGGTTTCTGGTTGTGACTTTTTACAACAGTCTTACCACTGTCGAGAGAACTTCACTAAATGCAACAACAGGAAGTGATTTATTGGGAAAGAATTCAAAGAAGATGATGGCCATAATCAACAATATGGCTACACTTGAAGTAGGACTAGATTATGATAGAGGACAAGACAAAAAGAGAACACCTGAAGGAACAACTACATAGTCAAAGGCTTTGGAAACCATAACTGCTTGATCCAAAAAATAGCCATAGGTGTTAAGAAACTAAAAGACTCAGGGAACAAAGGGAGGAAACCCATAGAAAAAGTAGCAAAGTGCATTACTTATGGAGAGGGATGCCATGGAATCCACAACTATATTTATACTCAACCTAAAGAAGATATAGAAGAAGAGGACATAGGAAATGTTTCCTATGTCAACTTTAAGAGACCTGACCGTCATGGTTTCAACTATGGAAACAAAGATGACACTAAGAATGTTCATCAGTTGACTAGTTACTCTAAGGCCCTACCTAGATTCAGGAGAGGCAAAGGACCGACTATGTTCACGCATAATACAACTACCAGTAAAACAAAAAAATTATAAAGGTCAAGGACAAAACATAAATTTGAATAGACCAAGCTAAGACTAAAATATGAACAAGAGTAGTAATCAGTGAGACATGATGTCTGAGATATTTTAATTAAAAAAAGGCAAGACAATGTGAATGAGCAATTAACACAAAGTGTTATCATTAGTACAAGTTTCTTAATCTCGATGCAAACTCAAATGGCAAACATGCATAAACACCAGAAGCAGATTGATCAACATCTAGCACAACTGTCAGAGCTCATCAAAAACCCCCAAGAAAAGATTCCATCAAATACCAAAAGTGCAAAAATGGCCACTCTTCACTCTAGAAGAATCTTAGAAAATCAAAAGGAAAATGCTAACCAAGTAGGCAGCTCACATGCTGGATCACAGCCTGAACCAGAGGTGGTAGAGAAACCAACCAAAGAGGAAGGTACTACCAAAAAAGATAAAGTCAAGAAGAAAGCCAAGGGAAAGAACATTGTGAAAGAAAAGAAGTCTGACTCCACTGTGGAGGTATTTGAAAATATAAACCTATACTCTCCAAGGGTTCCTTTCCCTTATAAGATGATCAAGTCCCACTTGAAGAAGAGATATGAGAAATTTATGAAAGTTGTAAAGAAGATTCACCTTGATGTACTATTCCTAGATGTCATCAAAGAGATGCCAACTTACACCAAGTTCTTCAAAGATTTGAGTACTAATAGGAGTGGTGAGACCACATAGAGATAGTAAGGCTAGATAATATGTCTAGTTCCTTAGTTCAAGACAAAATGCTAACAAATAAGAAAGATCTTAGAGCATTCACAATTCCCTTCAACATTGGAGACAATGAGGTAAGATGAGGATTTGCAAATGTGGGAGAAAGTATCAATCTTATGCCCCTGACTCTTGCCCAGATGCTGGGACTCACAGATATGATGAAGACTGGGGTGAGGATTCAACAAGCTAACCATACTTTCATAAAACTTGTAGGGATCATGGAGGATGTCGCTATCTATGTGGAATGATTAATTATCCCATGTGATATCATCATGATTGACATAGTAGAAGACCCAACATGCCCTATGATCTTTTGAAGACCATTCCTCTCCACTGGAAGAGATATGACTGATGTTGAAGTCAGAATCATCACTCTAGGAGTGGGAAATGATCATATTGACTTTCATGTTCAAGATACTATGAGGGGGGCTCTCTATTTGAGTTGGTTTACTTCATTGTTAGCTACAACTAATGTTGTGAAGAAGTACAAGAGGATAACGTCGTAGTTAATCTGCTAATGTGAGCCCTTAGAAACCTTGATCCAAGTATTGAAGATCCTAAAGTCGTGGAGAATATGGATTATTTGAACTAGTCAGAGGAAGAATACAACAGTGATGACGAAAAAACCATCTAAATTGTAAAGTATGCTTCACTAGAACAAGAACAAGAAGAAAAGGAGTCACCAAAGATGAAACCATAATTAAATAATTACCTGAAGGATTGAATTATAAGTTCTTGGATGATAAAAGAAGGAACCCAATGATCATAAACTTTGCTCTGATATAAGAACAAATAGAAAAGTTGTTGGAAGAACTAAAGCTACGAAGGCAATCCATAGGGTACTCTGTCAAGGACATCAAAAGTATGAATCCATCCGTTTGTATGACCAGAATAATCTTAGAGGAAAAATCCAAACCTCTGGCTCAATCTCAATAAACACTGAACCAAATATTGAGGGAGGTTGCCAAGAAAGAGGAGATCAATTTGCGAGATGCGGGGAATATATACCCAATTAGCAACAACAATTAAGTGAGACCAATCGATGTAGTGCCAAAGAAAGGTGGAGTGATATTCATAAAAGGGGAAAAGGAAAACAAAGTAGCAACAAGAATGATCATAGGATGGTGAATGTTATAACTTGGGTTTTCCCAAGTAATTATACAACTAAAATGCAATTATTTGAATAAACGGGGCATATTAGAAACTTGGTGTACTTTGTTTTGGAAGTATGGTTTTCCTTGCAAATTTCCCTTTGTTGTGAATTTTGTGAGTTCTACTATTTTTGTTAATCCTATAATGGATATAAGGGAAAAAGAAAAGAATAAAAAATCCATTATTAAGAAAAAGAAAGATAATAGATAATAAATAATATACTTATGAGAATTGTGTGGAATTTTCTATAATTGGTATGGATGACCACTAGTAATTGAATTTAAGTTTCACATGGTTTCTAATAAGAAAATTAGTCAAAATAAACAAAATGAAAAGAAAGAGAATTATGGATTGCGAGGAAAAGGATGATTCAGCAATGGTAATTACTTTAATGAGATGAATAAAAGAGAACATTTTGTATATGAAAAGATGTTCCAATAAAACCCTAAAATATTAATATAGGTGGGGAAAACATTAACGACCTCCTCTAATTATTTATTGAGAAAGGAAAATAAGAGAGTAATGTGATCATCTTAGCCAGTAAAGTGCTAAGTAATTATGTACTTTTCCTTAATGGATCTTAGTTTCCAAAACAAAATCCTAATGAGAATAGCATAGTTCTTTTGGAAACCAAGAAAGAGAGAGAGTTCTTTGAATAAATAATTGTGTTCATGGCTAGAAGATAATGGAAATAGAAGGGGAAATACGTGCCTAGGAAGGCAGTTGTTTATTGCCAAAGGTGGAAATTGACTCTCCCCATTGATTTGCATGAAGTGGTTGTAGCCCTACTATCCTTGACTATTTAAAGCCCAGAACCAGGGCATCAAATCGCAATAACTTTAGATGTTGTCATGAACCTCTACCAACCATGTTTTCTTCTTGAGCAACAAGGGGAAGATGTTTAGAATTCTATAAGTGGTAGCAGGCATCAAGTGCATATGGGTACTCCTTTGAGCTCGACCAGTAGCCAAATTACTTGTTCAATTGATCTCCTTGCCCAAACAACCCTATCGGTGTCTGCAGGATGAGACACTCGTGAGCCTGTTAGATGATGTGTCTTTATTAACCCCGATCGCCCTAGCCCTGACTTGGAGCCTTGTCGTACTCAGTAGGGGGTGGAAGAGGCAATCTGACCTTCGTTGGTTCCTCAAAGGCCCCAGAGTAGCAAGGAAACATGACAGTTGGTCCTCCCCTTGACTATAGTGTAGGGTTTCATTGGGGAGAAGATGGACAGTGGCAACTAGACCAAAATGCCCTTCTAGTGCGTGAAGGAGCAACCCACAACAAGAGGATATAATGGAGATTTTTTTATAACTTAATCCAACCCTCGAGGTACGTACATGGGAAGTATGTTTCCTATGTGGCACAACTCTATCGATCCATTTACATTTATTTCCAAAAAGAATAACTAATTCTAGGAAACTCTAATTGGGACAATTTTATGTGACATCCCCAAATTTTCTAAAATTTAATCTGATGTGTGACGTCCAAATTGAAACCCTCACCTCAGTGAGAATCCCAATTTAAACACCCCACACTAGGCTAAGAAGAAGAAAATCAAGGGAGTCAAAAGGAAACAACAGTAGCACATGCACATGAACAATAAACGAACCACAACACATGTTCACCATTCAACATATAATTACAACATGAATTGTTACAACATTTGATATTTCACATTGAACATCAAACTTCTAATACATATACATGTACTACCAGTAAACTACCTGATCATAAGACAACATGTCTACCTGTACATCAGCTCGCCACACAACTCTCAACTAACTTGGATCTTCAAGAGCACATAGCCACAACCTAAACAAAAGATTACATGTGCTACACGTCAGAACAATATTCAAGAATATTGTACTGAGTACGCCTACATGTCTTTTATATACCTCTCATCATATTTTGACAATAAGATAAAACTAATACTTGGCAGTTATAAAGAAATATAACAAAAAACATATACTTGAGCAAAGATGTTTATTAACAAAAGAGAACACATGTTTTAGCATGACTTTCCATATATGTAAAGTTGATCAACCACATGCACTATTCTACCAAAGAGATTTAGTGCTCACATGTACTATTCTACCAAAGATATTTAGTACTTCATAAATGCACTATTCTGCCAAAGAGATTTAGTGCTCACATGTACTATTCTGCCAAAGAGATTTAGTACTTTCATCAATGCACTATTCTACCAAAGAGATTTAGTGCTATCATATAATGGATCATATATCTTATGTTTCATGTGTTCATAGAAATAAGTATGGAAAATCATGCAACATATCATACAAAAACAATCATTTCATCTAATATCATATGCCAAGTATTTTATTACACATATAATACAAGCATATTGTATAATAAGCCAAGTAAGAGGTAAAGGTGTACCTTCCAAAGAGATTGATAATTCTAAACCATATTCCTGATGTCAATTATATCTTGGTCAAACCCTGATTAAGACAAGATCATAAACCATCGGGTTCATATCATCTTACATCTAGTTATATCCATTTTAGGGTTTACTTTATCTCATTAGGATTTGTGCATCATTACTTGCATTATTGTCTTAGAATTATCTTATTGATGTTGTTTTCTAGATTATAATTCATTATATGAATATTAGGTTCCATCTCCTTTTTGTGCACATATTAACCCTAGTTTATATACATTATTCAAATTAGAGTTACAACCCTTGTATTAACTTAATCATATTCAACGACATGGCATTCCTTGTAGCAACATCGATGTACTATGAAATTTTGACCATTGCTTTGTCACGATCCAAACTACATTTCATCCAATAAAATTCTAAAAAAGGCATGAACTAGGGATCTTAATCGTGATATTAACCTCAATCAATCGTCAAATTTTACTAAAAAGATTGGAACTCTCAAAATACTCCACATATATGACTTTACTTATGTCAGTGCACATTAAAGGACTCTGAAAGTCCACTCCATCACATCCTACACACCTAAAAAGAAATTCCATCTTCGGAATTAAGCCAAAATTCACTTTGTCACGTCATATACATCTTAAAAGAAATTTTGTCCTCGAAATTAAGCCATCTTCCTACTTCAAGGAACAACAAAAATGTTTTCATCCATATGTAGGGCACCACTTTGTGTGCAACCTATCCAAAAACAAAGCTCCTTACTCATATCCAAACCACTATTATTAAGTTTTAGAACATCTAAGGTGAAACACCTCTTCATATAAGATTGAACCAAGGGTTTAGAAACTCTAGTTAAGTCATTACATATCACCTATATTAAGGTTGTATCATTATCATTACCCATGCATTAGGGTTCCCACGTCATATTACCATGTTCTAAAGGGTTAACTAAGGTTAACCCATTATATCAAGGTGTCATCAACATTTTATTGAGATAATTTGTTAGAACATGTTCAACATTAACATATGTCTTTTAGGTGGGTGTTAACTATAGTTAACCCACTTTATCCATCTAGATCATATCAAGGTGTTATAATCATTATGTTGGGCTAACTGTCAAACTATATTTTTCATCTTTATTAAGCATTAAGATTAACACATCATGTAACATGTTTCGTTCAGATGATCTTATTTCATTGCTCATCATAAATTGCAACATTTACTAGTGATTTCATCTCAAGATTGACCAACCATTTCACATTATCATCATTATTCATGTTAATAGTCAACCATTTATGCATTATATCTATTAAACCATCTCTAGGTTTCCATCATATCATGTATATAAGCACATCTCAAATCTCGAGATTAGATCATATCCTTACATATATTATATCATAGTTGTGCTAAACAAACGTATGTGAGTGACATGTTAAACATATATCAAAATTTTATCTAGTCCAATTGAGGTTCTCCTAACCAATATCATGAGGAGAGTTCCATGCTCAGTCTCTCTGAGCTCACTCAAATCTATGAGTATCTCATAACAAAAACTTTATCTTCCCTCTTTTACTCTAGGGTTATTGGGTATATCTCATTGGCACTAGTGATAGCCTAACAAGCTCTAGCCACATAAGTATAAACCAAAACATGAGATGACATTCTATTCATAGGTCTCTACCCATGAAACATGTTATATCTCAAAACTCCCTTATATACACCACTAGATTCCTATGTGGGAAACCACCAAACCGAGCATGAGGCTTCACAAAAACTAAAACATGTACCTTCTCCAGGGTCTTGGGACTCACTTTCCCTCACCCAGATGGTAGGTTCTCATATATTCTTATTCACATATGCACATATAACCAGCCACTCTTTCTCTCTCTAAGGTTTGGTCTCCTAAGGACATTTAGGGTTCAACATGTCTATAAGAATCATGCATAAAGTGACTGATCTCAATTACTCTGGAGTATTCCAGTTTAGGACATTTCATAAAACATATTTCTCATAATTCTCATATCTTGGAGTTTAGGTTCTCTAACTTTCTCCTAATGGGTCTCACTCTCTCTGGAGTCAACCCTAAAACTGGTCCCAACACTAGAGGTCCTCCTTTGTAAAAGATCTCGAGGCTCAGGTTGATCCACATCCTTGTCTTAACATAACATATCTTATCTCATAAAAGCCTAGTTACTTACAACACTTACCATAAATCCTATAAACCGAAACTTAATCCTCAAAGACATCATCGATCATCATAAACCATCTTATATCATATCTATACAACTTAGATCATCATCTAATATTATTCCATCTATCATATATTCTAACAAGGCTCTAGACATCTAATCTAGAACTACTCTCTCTTCTAGACTGATATCATTCATTTTCACTTAGGTTGCATGACCACCTCCTACTTGTACATGTGTAGGGACATATTTTTGAAATACATATATATAATAAAATATTATATAGTTTTTCTCCGATAAAACAACTATTAGAGAAAACTATCAAGGTTTGATCTGATTGGAATCAAAAACCAAATCCATAAAATGAGTGCCCTACACATAGCAGAGAGTACAGTGTCATGAAAACTAATGAAAAGGGTGAGAACATGGTGTAGACTAGTGTAGCTACTCTATATAACGAGCACCATATGTCTAGGGTTTCTCTTCCCTTGATGTACGTCATTTCCAAATAATGCAACGTCCCATACCGCTGCACTATAAGGAAAGAACGACATCTAAGGACTTACTACTCAACAAGAACTAGTATAGACCTAGTTCTCAAACATCTAGGTGCTAACCTAGAGGCTAGATCAGATCTAGTCTCTAAAAGGTGACTAATGTAACCCTAAAGATTATTAAGTTTAAGGTTTTATTTAGTTTGAGTTACATAATGAGAAAATGCTAGGATTTGCTATTATTCATGCTCTGATACCACCTGTGATGTCCTCGAATTTTATAAAACTTAATCTGACGTGTGACGTCCAAATTGAAACCCTCACCTCAGTGAGAATCCCAATTTAAACACCCCACACTAGGCTAAGAAGAAGAAAATCAAGGGAGTCAAAAGGACACAACACTAGCACATGTACATGAACAATAAATGAACCACAACACATGTTCATCATTCAACATATAATTACAACATGAATTGTTACAACATTTGATATTACACATTGAACAACAAACTTATAATACATATACATGTACTACCACTAAACTATAGCATCTTATGACAACATGTCCACTTGTACATCAGCTCGCCACACAACTCTCAACTAACTTGGATCTTCAAATGCACATAGCCACAACCTAAAAAAAATATTACATGTGGTACATGTCAGCATAATATTCAAGAATATTGTATTGAGTATGCCTACGTGTCTTTTATATACCTCTCATAATATCTTAGCAATAAGATAAAACTAATACTTGGCAGTTATAAAGAAATATAACAAAAAGAATATACTTGAGCAATGATATTTATTAACAAAAGAGAACACATGTTTTAGCATGACTTTCCATTATATGTAAAGTTGATCAACCACATGCACTATTCTACCAAAGAGATTTAGTGCTCACATGTACAATTCTGCCAAAGAGATTTAATACTTCATAAATGCACTATTCTGCCAAAGAGATTTAGTGCTTACATGTACTATTCTGCCAAAGAGATTTAGTACATTCATCAATGAACTATTATACCAAAGAGATTTAGTGCTATCATATAATGAATCATATATCTTATGTTTCATGTGTTCATAGCAATAAGTATGGAAAATCATGCAACATATCATACAAAAACAATCATTTAATTCAATATCATATGCCAAGTATTTTACTACACATATAACACAAGCATATTGTATAATAAGCCAAGTAAGAGGTAATGGCATACCTTCAAAAGAGATTGATCATTCTAAACCATATTCCTGATATCAACTATATCCTAATCCAACCCTGATTAAGACAAGATCATACACCATCAATTTCTTATCATCTTACATCTAGTTATATCCATTTTAGGGTTTACTTTATCTCATTAGGATTTGTGCATCATTACTTGCATTCTTGTCTTAGAATTATCTTACTGATGTTGTTTTCTAGATTATAATTCATTATATGAACATTAGGATCCATCTCCTTTTTGTGCACATATTAACCCTAGTTTGTATACATTATTCAAATTAGAGTTACAACCCATGTATTAAGGGTCATCTTCATATAACATGGATTTCGTGTATAAAACTGATCTCATATTTATATATTATCTTCCAATTATTGAAAAAAAGGGGTTTTGTAAATTTCAACATTTATTGATAATAAATGAATTTATTGCATATTAATTAGGGTTATTAGCCATATGGAGAAAATTACATGATTTCGTGCATCAACATCATAATCATTGACCCTATATGGATTATAGACATGATTTATGATCTATTGATATATTCTCATAATTTTAGGTCTTTGTTTATTATTTATTATACATGAAAAGACCATTATATATCTTACTTGATATCACTGAAATTTATGCATCAAAAGCCTGATATTATCATTCCACTATGTTCTGCTCATTTTTCTAAGAATTTTGGTACCTTATTTGTATTTTTTTGACGCTCGAGCTAATTTCTATGATTTATATAAGACATCATATTTGCTGACCTATTTGTCTCTGATGGCCAATTGGGCGTCACCATGTGGCAGCAGGATGACACTGCACTTTGCTGGTTCTACCCGATTCGGATCGGGGCTTGGATTCATGGATTCAAGGATCCATTTACCTGATCGGCTGGTTCTCTCTTTCGCTTTCCCCGTTCTGGCTTGGGAGAACGCAACACGACCGTGTTGCCCCGTCCGCGAGCGTCGTCATGTGCCTCCACCTCAGGACTGCATGCTCCATCCTTCTACTCCATTGGAGCTTCCACCTGGCCACCTCGGATCCTCCTCTAACTAGGGCCTCCACCTGCCGACCTCTAGGGCTTGAGCCTCTGCCATCCAAAGCAAGGAAGAAGTGAGGTTAGGGTAAGAGAGGAAAGGGAGGATGACATCTCTGCTCAATGCACTCCACCGGCCGATGCCTACGTCTGCGTTCTCTCGAGCTCTGCACACTACCCAAGCCATCGTCGTTGCAGGGTCTGCTCCAGCAATGAGATCTGTGCTCGACGCCTCCTCCTCGGTCCCTTCCAGGTTGACGCAGCTGTCACCCAACTGTAGGTCCCCAGTGTTGTGCCTCTAACTAGCTACGTCTGGTCTCCTCCTCGTCCTTCACTGGTTGTTGTTGGCCGGTTCTAGTCATTGGCCTGATGCCACATACTTTGCTTTGCAATTCAGTGTGATCTCTAAATAGGCAGCGTTGTTCCTGTAGAATGGGATAGAGAGGAATAAGATGAGGAGTGAAATTCCCTCGTTCAGGCCTACTTGCACATGTATATCTGCTCAGAGTTGCTCCTCAACCCACGATCATCCCCTACTCCGATGTGTAGCAACCACTTGCATGCCAACTGACCCTTCATGGCTTGTAATTGATAGAGTTAAATATGGAGAATCCACCATCGATTCAGGTTATCTAAGGGTCCAAAAAATGGCTCTCCAATGCAATCCATGTCTACTACAACTAGTGCCCATGTCTAAAGTATCTGCCATGTAAGGCAACGTCGCCCACTTCCATTTGATGTGTGGCATGTAACCGATTGCTAGACCTAAGTTAAAGCATACTAAAGCTTATTCACAATATTAACCAAACATTGATTAACTTAATCATATTCAACAACATGGTATCCCTTGTAGCAACATTGATGTACTATGAGATTTTGACCATTGCTTTGTCACCATCCAAACTACATTTCCATCCAATAAAATCCTCAAAAAGGCACGAACTAGGGATCTTTATCATGATATTAACCTCAATCAACTTTCAAATTTTACTAAAAAGCTTGGAACTCTCAAAATACTCCACATACATGACTTTACTTATGTTAGTGGACATTAAAGGACTCTGAAAGTCCACTCCATGACATCCTACACACCTTAAAAGAAATTTCATCCTCGGAATTAAGCCAAAATTCACTTTGTCACATCTTATATGAAAATTGATCCTTAGAATGAGATGAACACAAAGAAATCTTGTTTGGAACTTGATTATGCTTTCTTCTCCAAAAGTGCATAAAGATGCCATTTTCAATGTAAAATATGGAAAGAAACCCTAGTTTCATGAGTTTAACAATCATGACTTGTTTAAATGATACTGATGGATGAAGCACAAAGTTTTTGGATAATGAGCATCTTGGAATTATTTTGAGTTAAAAGTTCTTATTAGGGTTTCTAAAGTGGATTATTAATAATAGGTTTTTAAGTAGTGATTGTTGCGCATAAACACTAGATTAGAGTACTAAAATGTTAGAAACATTAAAAAGCTAATCTTTGGTGTTATTATCTGATATTGTGGACTATTTTGGTAATAAAACATGGTTAAGATTATAACGATGAGAAACTAGGTTTTCTAGAGTGGATGATTTTAAAATGTGTAATTAAGATCTTAAACATCAATTATGTAACTTGTTATAACCTTAATTTGACTAATCTGATATCAGTGTTCCTAATGCAATAACTTGGTAGATATGATCATCATGTCTACTCTTAATATAAATTAGGGTTCTTAAGTCATTAAATTATTGAACACGAGAATTGGAGTTCTAAATCATGACTCTAATGTTAACTCGATGTCAAGGAAACCTAAACCCTAGATTAGGGCTGAGTAGGGTTTAAAGTAAATAATGTGATGATGACACTTTACAATTTACATACATACAAATTAAATGATTGTATTCTTCTTTGCTTGCTTGGATCTGTTGACTAGTTTATTGAATCTACTTGAAGTATAATTGTATGATTTGCATGGCTCACGAACAAGGTATGTGGTTATGCCTATGACTAATCACATTAGTTTCACAGTGTTTTAATAAGGTTTTCCTAGATTTCTTGAAATTAAAAGCTTGCATGTTTATTTAATTCATGTAATCTGTAAAGTCACTATGGCTATCACAATAGTATGCTTATGAATTGCTCAAACCTCATATACCAACTTTGGAAATTCGGGAATAGAAAGAAATGAAAAGTCACGGTGATGACTAAAGACCAGGCTGTAGATTGGGAAGGTCAGACCAGGCCCTAGATTGGGAAGGTCATAAGAGGTCATGCCCCAGATTGGAAAACCTACTGGCACCTAGATCCAGATTGAGAGGTAGCCAATAAGGCATGTATCTCTCGATTGAGAGGTGGACTAAAATCCACTGCAGGGATAGAAACCTAAGAGAGGGTATACCAAAGGTTTAATAAAAATGGGTTGAGAAGTTAAGAAGAAAGTGATAAATTTTTATTCTATAAAAATAATTCTTGTGATTATGTTGTTACACCTAGATTCAACCTTTTGTTTCCCCCACATACCAGAATAACTCGTTATACCGACTGTGCTTTTGTTTTACACCGCTTTAGATAATATGTTATTCCATAAGTAAGATGAAAACATATATCCAAGAAAAGAAGGCACAATAAGAAAAATAAGTAATGTAATCTCTGTAGGATTTAGTTAGTTTTATTTCATGTTGCAAAACTTTAGAAAATCATATTATGTAATTTCTTTGTGGAAATCTACCTTGTACAAACTCATTCCTATTCAGTGAAAATTTATTAATTATTAATGGTTATTTGGTAAACCTTCAATCCTATAATAATGGTAATGGACCTTGCCCTCTCATTTTGCCAAAATAGGGGATAATAGGGGGAGGGGGTCGTTACAACAGATGTGCATTGATTACATAAAACTCAGTGTTACGACCACCAAAGACCATTTCCCTTCAGCATACATGAATCATGAGAGATTGGGACCCAGAATGAGAAGGTTGGGAACCTAGACTCCAAGACATAAGGAATTATACTTGATATTTGTATGGTATGTCCTAAACTAGACTACCCTAGTGGATGATTTGATTTGCTACATGCATGATCCCTAAAGGCTTCTTGTACCTTGGATGTCCTGGGAGGGATGAAGACCTAGAGATGGAGAAGGAGGTTGCTTGCATATAAATGTATATGATATGAGTACCTATCATCTGGGTGATGGAAACAGAGTCCCAAGGTCCTAGAGAGGTACAAATGGTAATATGTTGTGAAGCATCATAATTAGATTGATAGTTCCCTGTGTAGGACTCTATGTTTTGTTTATGTGAAACACAAAGATGTGAAGAAAATTTCATATCATGTTTTGGTTCGATACATGCTTGAG
The DNA here is from genome assembly GCA_963693085.1 of Alisma plantago-aquatica. Classification (NCBI taxonomy): domain Eukaryota; kingdom Viridiplantae; phylum Streptophyta; class Magnoliopsida; order Alismatales; family Alismataceae; genus Alisma; species Alisma plantago-aquatica. Next base: position 513,296,705 of record OY856415.1, read on the forward strand.
CAGTTAAGTCATGTGGTTTTGATGACCAACACTAAGAAGTAAAACCCAAGGTTTCTACACTGAAGAGGGGAAGTGGTGGTATATGGTGAATATAATACTCACAAGGTTGAGTGAGCTCATAGAGATTAATCATGGCACACCCCTCAAGTTTTGGGTTAAAGGTAACACCACTTGGACTAGATATATGGTTGATGGGCCACTCACATAAGTTGGTTTAGAACTACCATGCTATCATGCGTATGTATGAAGCTGGTCCAACCTAGAGAAATGAGAAATGGATATGACATAATGGAAAACTTAGGAATGGTTTAATATGTTCTCTACTTGCTAGCCACAAGCATGGGTGGAATAATAGGAAACATGCCCAAATTTGATGATGTAAACTTTGGATTCAAGTATTTTCTATGAACCTTAGTACTACCAAGTATTAGTTTATCTTGTCATGGGAAAGGACCCTTCCTAAAGGAGTGAGTTCAATAATTAGTTTAAGAATTGAGGTGACATTAACAGTCACTTAAAGACTTGAGAAATTTAGCGTAAGAAGTATAAAAGCACATATACTGACTATTAGTCATTGCACCCATATATGCCATCTCTAAGGGACATGAGAAAAGTTACTATGGAAGTGATTGATAGGTCGTGATGATCCCAATGGGTAGGTCGTGATGAGCCCCATGAAGGGATAGAAGGAAATTTGTGTGTAACCTAAGAGATGAAGGGAATTTGGGTGGAAGAAGAAGAATTCTAAAGTATATAATGTGCTCGAGTAGTGTCAAAGAAAATCTGAGTAAATGTGTTATTAGATAAGATAAAGTTATGACATCTCAATAGAATCCTAAGTCAATCCTAAGGTCAAGGAGGTATGATACTGACAAGAGTAGGAGTTGATTATTTCCTAAATGCATGAGTTCATATGGTCGGGAGGTAACAACTATGTTTTCCCGAGGCATGTAGGTTAGGAGGTTGGCCACCTTCAAAAGTTCATGTAGCCCATGGGGTAAATGTGACAGGCACTCTCTAGATGTATAAGGATGAGATCGCTCCAAAAGTGTTGGCACCCTAGAGACTTTGAGGAGATGACTAAGGATAATGGGGAAAGAACTCAAGTGATAATGAAATTGCACGAACCCTAGAGTGAGGGAGGCTCAACTTCAAGAAATATAAGAAATATTGTGAAAAGAAAAGCATGTATGGTTTTGAGTCATGTTGAGAGTGATTCAACCTAAATATGGAATTAAAAATTGGTAGTGTGTGTTGCACTGTCTCCACTCTTGGAATGGGATGAGCTTTGTATTTGGACTACAACCAAATTCTTATTTCATCTTGTTATGAGTGTGGGTGAGGAGATATACACATGCCATATTAGAAAATGGAAATTATATGAGCAATAAACACTTATGTTGAAACCCTTTTCGGATAACTAAGAATTTGAGGTAATACCATATCCTTAGGAGAGAATACTGAATAAATAATTTGGAAACCTACGTGAACAAAGTGATCACCAAATCTCAAATGAGGATATATTTATAAAGTGGAATCTGAATTCTATAGGTATAAGATTGAATCTGGTGATCAAAATGATAGATACTAGAGTTGAAGTACCAAGTAAAGGTAAATGAAGCCTGACTTGTTGATCGAGCTTGAACATCCCACTTAGATGGCCTAGAGTTTGCTAAGATGAAAGGCCTGATGAAGAAACTTGGGACACATCTCTCAATGGATGTGATTGGTGGAATCCAATATGAAAGTCACATTTGAGTTCCTGAGGCTTCACCCATAATGACTTAGAAGTTCATGGTGTACAGTACACCATGTCACCACCAAGATGTTTAACAACTTAGAGTGATAGTTCATGTGGCCTGAAATGAAAAGTAACATAGCGGCATATGTAGCCAGTTGTTTCACATGCCATGGTGAGGGCTCAACACCAACAACCTGATGGGTTATTACAACCAATTGAGATTCCTGAGAAGAAATGAGACCAGAACACTATGGACTTTATAGTGGTTCTCCCCCAGATAAAGGAAGGTCATGATGTAATATGGGTGGTGGTAGACTACCTAACTAAGTCGGGATGTTTTCTCACTTTAAATATTTATTTCAAGGTTTCATACCTAGATGAACTATATGCTAGTGAAATAGTTCGTCTGTATAATATTTGAAATTCGATTATTACTGATTATGATCCTAAGTTCACTTCAAAGTTATGGAAGTAAGAGCATGAAGAGCTTGATACGATGTTGAAATTAAGTATGTATATCACCCCTAGACTTATGGACAGTCAGAAAGAACAATCCAAACTATAGAGGATTTGTTGAGAGCATGTGTGCTCAATTGGGGTGGATCATGAGAGTAGTACTTGCCCTTAGCTGAGTTTGCTTATAATAATAGTTATCAAGCCACTATCAAGATGCCTCCGTATGAATCTCTTTATGGGAGGTCATGAAGGTCACCACTCCATTGGGATGATGTCGGTGAGAGGACCTTGCTAAAGTCAGAAGAACTGCATGTGTGACATCCCCGGATTTTCTAAAACTTAATCTGATGTGTGACGTCCAAATTGAAACCCTCACCTCAGCGAGAATCCCAATTTGAGCACCACACACTAGGCTAAGAAGAAGAAAATCAGAGGAAGTCATAAGGAAACACAGTAGCACATGTACATGAACAATAATAAAACCATACACACATGTTAACCATTCAACATATAATTACAACATGAATTATTACAACATTTGATATTACATATTGAACAGCAAACTATACATATACATGTACTACATCTAAACTACAGGATCTTAAGACAACAGGTCCACTTGTACATCAGCTCGCCACACAACTCTCAACTATCCTGGATCTTCAAGAGCATAACCACAACCTAAACAAAAAGATTACATGCGGTACACGTCAGCACAATATTCAAGAATATTGTACTGAGTACGCCTACGTGTCTTTATTTACCTCTAATCATATCTTGGCAATAAGATAAAACCAATATACTTGGCAGTAACAGAAGAATATAAGAAAAGCATATACTTGCACAAGGATATTCATTAACAAAAGAGAACACATATTTTAAGCACATTTCCATCATATATCTCATACATCTGCCCCCAAGGGATTTGATGTTTTAGGCCTTATGATCTACTACCAAAGAGTTTGAGATCATATTACGTGTGATCTACTACAAATGAGTTTGAGATCTAACACATGTGATCTACTACCAAAGAGTTTGAGATCACTTCAATGCACTGTACTACCAAAGAGTTTAGTGCTATCATATGATGGATCAGATATCTTATATTTCATGTGTTCATAGCCATAAATATGGAGAACCAAGCAACATAGCATACAAGAACAATCATTTCAATCAATACCATATGCCAAGCATTTTACTACTCATATAACACAAGCATATTGTATAATAAGCCAAGTAAGAGGTAATAGCGTACCTTGATCAAGAACAAACCTAATCATCATATCCTCATATTCCTGATGTCATCTATATCTTGGTCAAACCCCTGGTTAAGACAAGACCACATATTGTCATTAGGTTCTCATCTTATTATATCTCATCTTAACCCTAGTTATATCCATTAGGGTTTGCTTATCTCATTAGGTTATATACATTATTACTTGTCTTCTTGACTTAGAATTATCTTACTGATGTCATTTTACAGATTATGGTCCATTATCTGAACATTATCTTCCATAGCATTTTTGTGCACATTAATTAACCCTAGGTTACATCATTAACCGAGATTAGGGTTTTATAACAAGTATTAAGATTCATCTTCATATAACATGCATTCTTTTCATCATTATGATCCCATAAATAAAACTGAGGTTTCATTTACTGATATGAGCTTACTCTGTGAATTTCATCATTTATTGAGCATGTATGCATTTAATACATTTTATTTAGGGTTATTAGCCCTAATTATCCATATTAAGCAAATTACATGATTTCGTACATCATCATGACTATAACTGACATCACATGCATTATAAACATAATTACAGGTTTACTGGAATTTTTCATAATTTTTTGTCATCATTTAATATTTATTATCTAATAAACAAGCATTACACATCTTACATGATATCGCTAAGATTTCAGTTTCAAAATACTTATATTATAGTCCCATCTTGTTCTAATCATTTTTCTGAACATTTTGGTATATTATTTATATTTTTCGGATCATCGAGATATTTTCTATGAATTATTGAAGAACTGGGAATTATTTGAATTTCTAACCTTTTTCAGCCTATCAGGCACTGCCACGTGGCTGGGCGCTTCCCTTAACTTGAGGCAGGTGGCCGGTTCGGGTATGAGGGTGGATCCACGGATCCTAGGATCCGTGAACCCGATGAGCTTTCCCTCTTTCTTTTTTTTCCCCAGGTCGCGGACAACGCAAACACCCACATCCCGTCTTCTGTGTGCGCCGCCGCACCCAGCCACTCCGGCGAGGAAAAAGGGGTGCGATCCTACCTCCTCAAGATGCGATTGTGCCTCCTTTAGATGCGCCGACCCCATCCAGAGCTTGACGGCCACTCTACTCCTCATCCTCAGCTCCGTATCCCTTTCCGCTATGGGATCACCGGCGGCGGCTCTACTGCGGAGGGGTAAAAGAGGCGTCTTGCCTCTTATCACTCGAGCGCCGGCCTGCTGCTTCGGAAGCTTCACAGGGTCTCCACGAGTTCATTTGCAACCTTTGCTCATGGCGAGAAGCTCTCCCCACAGGTCTTCGAGCCCTGCCATCATTCCGGTCAGGTTGGCTCCGTCCGCCATGGAACCTCCACCTGAAACCACTGAAAAAAAGCTCACATCTATCTCCCCTGACTTCGGCCTTGCTTCTTCCTTCTCCATCTTCCTCCAAACGACCTTCTAACTCCATATTCTACTCATGGCCGCCACTGCAGGCTACGGTGGAGAGACAGTGGGGAGTTGGCTTCCGTTCTCCCTACTGAAGCGATCGCACAGCTCGTTTTAGGGGTCTCCGCACTCCTCCACTCGAGTTGAACTTAACTGCTCGGTCACTTCTTCTTTTGGGTGCACGTCTAGAGATCATGGTGGTGTGGATTCTCGCATGCCACTCTGCTCCCATGACTCCCCCAGATCCGGAGCTTGGAGGTGATCTCAGGGCCGTCCAAAAAGCATCTAACTATTGTACAAGGCCCTTTACAAGACCAAATTCGGGGTTCATTGAAGTCAGCACTCCCAACCACTGGATTAGCCAAAAATGGCCAAGATCTGGCCACATGACCCGCCCTCAATCAAAGGGGCGTGTGACACAGAATGCAAGCCCCAACTTAGGGCTATAAACATAAAAAAAGCACATTATTTCACCAATTTCAAACTTAAATAACTCTCTCGAGGATGCTCCAATTTCCACCAAATTTTAACCATTGCTTCCTCACAACTCAAGCTATCTTGTACAGAAATTTAGTGCCAAAACTCAAATGTTAGATTATCCAATTAAATTCTTCAAAAAGGCATAAAAGAGAAATCTTAACCATGATATCAACATCACATCAGCACACCTACTTTGTCAAAACCTTGGGACTCTAAATATTATTCAACCTTATGATTTTTACTTATTTCATTGGATGATTAAGGACTCCAAAAGTCCACTCCATCACATCATGTATATGTCGATAAAGTTTCTTTGATCAAACAAAGGCTAAAGAGAGCCCAGGATCGACAGAAGCCATATGTTGATGCAAAGTGGACTGACTTGCACTTCAGTGAAGGTGAACATGTGTTTCTAAAGATCTGAACCCTCTGAGCTATAGCTAAGAAGAGAGGAAAGTTGAGTCCCTAATATGTGGGTCTATTTGAAATCCTAGAATGGATTGGTGAAGTTTCTTATCATTTAGCATTACCCCCTCAATTTAGTATGATGTATGATGTCTTCCATGCGTCCAATAAAACACTATGAGAAGGATGCAAGCCATGTGTTGAGCATTGATCCAGTTGAACTCCAAGGGAGGAAGACATACCTTGATTTATCTATAAGGATATTAGATTCCAAGCTGAAAGACCTCAGGATTAAAAATATAGAGATGGTAAAGGTTCTTTGGTAGCATCATGGAGAGGATGAAGCCACATGGGAGCTAAAGACAAACATGGAAAATTCTTACCCTAAGTTGTTTATTTGATTAGTTGAATTTTGAGGAAAAAATTCCTGTAAGAGGGGAAGGATGTTATAACTTTATTTTTCTCATGTAATTACATAATTGAAATGCAATTATTTGAATAAACGAGAGATATTAGAAATTTGGTGTACTTTATTTTGGAAGTATGGTTTTCCTTGCAAATTTTCCTTTGTTGTGGATTTTGTGAATTCTTCTATTTTTTTTAGTCCTATAATGGATATAAGGGAAAGGGAAGATAAGAAAAAATCCAATATTTAGAAAAAGGCAAAAGATAATAGATAATAAATAATGTACTTCTGAGAATTGTATGGAATTGTTTAGAAAATGGTATGGATGACCACTAGTAATTGGATTTCAGTTTTACATGGTTTATAATAAGAAGATTAGTCAAAATAAACAAAATGAAAAGAAAGAGAATTCTAGAATTGAGAGGAAAAGGATGATTCATAAGGCAATGGTAATTTCTTTCATGAGATGATTAAAAGAGGAAATTTTGGATATGAAAAGATATTCCAATAAAACCGTGATATATGTATATAGGTGGGGAAAACATTAATGAACTCCTATAATTTATTTATTGGAAAAGAAAAATAAGAGAGTACTCTAGAATTCATGATCATTTTAGCTAATAAAGTGCTAAGTAATTATGTACTTTTCTTTAATGGTATTAGTTGCCAAATCAAAATCCAAATAAGAATAGGGTAGTTCTTTTGGTAACCAAGAAAGAGAGAGTGTGTTTTGAATAAATAATCGTGTTCATGGAAAGAAGATAATGGAAATAAAAGGGGAAACACATGCCTAGAAAGGTGGTTGTTTATTGCCAAAGGTGGAAATTTCCCCTCCCCATTGATCTGCATGAAGTGCTTGTAGACCAACTATCCTTGACTATTTAAAGAGAATACCTTGGGCATCCAATCCCTATAACTTCATATGTTGTCATAAAACTCTACTAATCCCATTTTCTTCTTGGTAACAGGCCTCGAGTGCATATGGGTACTCCTCCGAGCTTGGCCAGCAGCCAGATTACTTGTTGACAAGATCTCCTTACCCAAACAACCAATTTCTGCAAGATGAGCTGCTCAAGAGCATGTTAGCAGACCTAGATTTATTAGGCCTAAATTCATTAACTCCAGTCTGGAGCCTTACTAAACTCAATAGGAGGTGGTGGAGGGAATGGGACCTTTGTTGGTTCCCTCAGGCCCCAGATATGTGAGGAAACACGACGGTTGGTCTTCCCCGCGACGGCAACATAGGGTTTCACAGGGAGGGAGATGGACAGTGGAGACTTAACTAAAATTCCCCTCCAGCGTGTGAAGGAGAAAACCATGACATGTGGGTATAATTCACAATTCATTATAACTTAAGCCAACCCTCGAGGTACGTACATGGGGAGTAAGTTCCCTACATGGAACTACTCTATTAGTCCATTTATATTTATTTGCAAAAATCATAACTAATTATAGAAAACTCATAATGAGACAAGTGTTATATGAAAATTGACCCTCAAAACAACAGGAATAAAAAGAAATTATATTTGGAACTTGATTATGCTTTCTTTTCCAAAAGTGCATAAAGCTACCATCTTTAATGTAAAATATACAAAGAAACCCTAGTTTCATGAGTTTAACCATCATGACTTGTTTGAATTATAGTAATGGATGAAGCTTAACCTTTTTAGATAAAAAGAGCATATTGGAACTATTTTGGGTTAAAATTTCATATTAGGGTTTCTAAAGTGGTATCAGTAATAGGTGTTTACATAGTGATTGTTGAACATAAACACTAGATTAGAGTACTAAAACGTTGGAAACATTAAAAAGCTAAACTTTGGTGTTAGTATCTGATATTATGGAATATAAGGGTAATATAACATGGTTAATATCATAATGATGAGAAACTATGTTTTCTACAGTGGATGATCCTAACATGTGTAATTAATATCATGAACTTCAATGATGTAACTTGTTATAACCTTAATGTGACTAATATGATACAAGTGTTCCTAATGTGATATGATCATCTTGGCTACCCCTAATAGGAATTAGGGTTCTTAAGTCATTAAATAAATGAACATTAGAATTATAGTTCTAAAGCATTACTCTAATGTTAACTTGATACCAAGGAAACCTATACCCTAGATTAAGGTTGAGTACGGTTTAAAGTAAATAATGTTATGATGACATTTTAGGATTTACATACATGCAGAAATGATTGGATTCTTGTTTGCTTGCATTAATCTGTTGACTAGTGGATTGAATCTACTTGATGTATAATTGTATGATCTACATGGCTCACCGACTAGGTATGTGATTACACCTATGACTAACAACATTAGTTTCACGACATTTTTTTGAGGTTTTTGCAGATTGCTTGAAATTAAATGCTCACATGTTTATTTAATTCCTGCAATCTATGAAGTCATTGTGGCTATCACAATATTCTTCTTATAACTTGACCGAACCCCGCATACCAACTCTAGAAGTTTGTGAATAGAAAGAAATGAAAAGTCATGGTGATGACTAAAGACCAGGCCCTAGATTGGGAAGGTCATAAGAGGTGTCATGCCCCAGATTTGGAAGACCTACATGGCACCCAGCCCCAAATTCATAGGTGGTGAATAAGACACCTAGCTTTAAATTGAGAGGTGGCCTAAAGTCCACTATAGGAACAAAATCCTAAAATAGGGTATACCAAAGGTTGAGTAAAAATGGGTTGAGAATTTATGAGAAAATGTTAAATTTTGATTCTGAAACAATAATTGTTGTGATTATTTTGTTACACCTGGTTGCAATCTTTTGTTTCACCAATATATCAGTATAACTCATTATACTGAATGTGCTTTTGTTTCACGCCATTTTAGGATATTCTACTATTCTACAAGTAAGATGAAAATGGATATCTAGGAAAAGAAGGCACACAAAGAAAAAAAAAGTAATGTAATCTCTAGAGGATTTGGTTAGTTTTATTTCATGTTATGAAGATTTAGAAAATCATATTATGTAATTCCTTTGTGGAAAGTTAACCTTGTACAAACCCATTCCTATTTAGTGAAAATTTATTAATTATTTCTGGTTATTTGGTAAACCTTTGATCCTATAATAAAGTTAATGGACCTTGTCTTCTCGATCCTCCTAAATAGGGGATAATAGGGGGAGGGGGTCGTTACAGGAGATGTGCATTGATTATAGAAAACTCAATGTTGTGACCAGGAAAGACCATTTCCCTTTACCATTAACCAATCAAGTCCTAGAACGCCTTGCCCACTGCTCATACTTCTATTTCCTGGATGGGTACTCTAGATTTTATCAGGTTTCTATACATCCTGATGATCAAAATAAAGCAACATTCACTTATATCTATGGCACCTACATTTTTAGAAGAATTTTGTTTGGACTATGCAATGCACCTGTGACTTTTCAAAAGTGCATGATCTCTATTTTTTACGACTTCTTAGAAGATATCAAGGAGGTCTTCATGGATGCCATCTCCATATAAGGAGACAAGTAGCTATTTGAAGAACTTGTCTAGGATTCTAAAGAGATGTGAAGAGAAGCAAATAGTCTCAAATTGGTAAAAATACCACTTTATGGTTCAAGAAGGGATAATGTTAGGGCACAAAGTTTCTGAGAGAATAATCGAGGTAGATGTAAGTAAAGTGAAAGCTATATCAAAATTTCCACCTCCTAAGTCCATAATAGTGAGGAGTTTTCTTAGGCATGTGGGATATTATAGGAGGTTTATAAAAAAAAATCAAATATCTCTAAACCCTTGTCAAACCTACTCGCTAAAGATGTGGAATTCAATTTCTCCAAAGATTGTCTCAAAGCTTTTGACTTATGGAATGCCCTTACCACAAAACCGATTCTCCAAGCCTCGTACTGGGAGCTTCCATTAGAAATAATGTGTGACACTAGTAATTTCACGATTGGAGTTGCTTTAGAAAAAAGAAGGATAAGAACCATCATGTGATCTACTATGCTAGCAAGACTCTTGATGAGGCACAAGTGAACTACACATCCACAGAAAAGGAGATGCAAAAACTAGTATTTCCCTTTGACAAGTTCACATCATATCTGATTGGATCAAAGGTGAAGGTGTACATGGATAATGGTGTGATAAAATATCTGATGCATAAGAAAGACTCAAAACCTAGGATCCTGCGATGGGTATTGTTGCTTCAAGCATTTGACCACGATATAATAGAAAAGAAGGGAAATAAGGTAGAATCTAGATGACAATGATCTTCCAATTAATGACAACTATCCCAATGAAGCATTGATGATGGCCAAGGTTGCTGAACTAAAGACATCATGGTTTGCATATATATGCAACTACTTATCCAGCCGACAACTACCATATAAGAACACATATAATGAGAAGAAAAAGTTATTCTCAAAATTAAAGAATCACTACTGTGATGGCTCACTCTTATTCAAGATATGTGCTGACAATTGGTATTGGTGTTGCATACCTATACAGGAAGTGCCTCAGTTTCTTAAGGAATGTTCTCTTCAGCCTACGAAGGACATTTAGGTGGAGACAATACGACAACAAAAATCATGTAGTCTGGTTCTTATTGACCGACTCTATTCAAGGACTCTCAAGACTTTGTGAAAAAGTGTAAGGAGTGACAACTCACAAGGAACATTTCAAGAAGAAACAAGATGCCAATGTCTGATTGGATAGAAGTAGAAATCTTCGACCTTTGGAGAATAGATTACATGCGGTCGTTTCCATATTCTAGAGGTAACCTATACATTCTAGTGTCTATGGACTATGTATCACAATGGGTAGAAGCGATAGATACCCCATCCTATGATGTGAATCTTATGATGAAGATGTTCATAAAAGATTATCTTCCCAAGGTTTGGAGTTACATAGGATTCGACTTCTTTGAAAGACAGTTTGCCGCCCTACTTAAGAAATATGCAGTAACACACAAATTCGCCACCCCTATCACCCACAGACATCTGGTCAAGTGAGTATCCAACAAAGAGATCAACAAAATTGTAAAGAAGATGATCGAGCAGACTAAAAAGGATTGGTCCATGAAGTTGGACGATGCCATATGGGCATATTATGCAATTTACAAGACCCTAATAGGAACCACTTTATATAGATTGATATACAGAAAAGAGTGTCACTTACTGTTGAACTGGAGCTTAAAGTGTTATGGGAGGTAAACTTTTTAAACATTGACCCAAAATTAGCTAGGAAGAAAAGGTTTTTGCAGGTACAAGAACTGGAGGAATTTAAATTTCATGCATATGAAAATGCAAGGATCTACAAACAAAGGACTAAGGAGTCGCATGATACTCACTTGAAAAGAAAAGATGTTTATGAAGGGGATAAGGTTCTCCTCTTTAACTCAAGAGTTAGACTCTTTCTGGGGAAGCTCAGATCAAGATGGTTTGGTCCCTTCATCATTTTGAAAATATATCCCTCAGGGATGACGGAGATCAGTTATGAAAAAATTGAACATTCAAGGTGAATGGGCATCGAGTGAAGAGGAACTACGAGGATGAAGCATTCATGAGGAGATCAGAACTCCAATTCAAAGAACCCCAACTTGCACCTCTAGAAGAAATATGAAGAGTCAAATATGAAAGCCAAGTTAAATACTTTAAATAAGTGCTACTTGGGAGGCAACCCAAGCATTTTCAAGATTTTCTCCTTATCTTTGGTTCACTAAAATTTCAATTAATAAGAATTTACTAATTTTGTTACAATTTTAGTCTTATTTTTTGGCAATTTTTTCTCTATTTCATACTTTTTATTGTATAGAATAAAATTAAAATCTTCTTTACATATCTCTTAATCTCAAAGTGTTCTTAATTCTCCAGATTTCAAGTCACATGTTTTGAGCATATTTCTTTGTCTCTTAAATTCCAGTGAGTACAAAATAATATTGAAAATATAATCATAATGATTCTTGATTTTTTGAGAATGCAAGCCAAGAGTTATCGGCCATTAAAAATTACATTCCAGCAACCATTGACACTAATATTTGGCGATTGATGACGTAGTGATCACCTGCATAAGATTTTTGGCAATCGCTATTACATCCTCTGAATCTTGGCAACCGCTAGGCCATTAAATTTGGCAACCATGCATGCCCCATCTTTAGCAACTGATGAGAATAACTCTCAGCAACCTCAAAATCTATGAGTATAAAAACTTCTCAGGTTAGTATCATTTCCTCTCCCCTAATGATTAAAAGTCACAAACCACTAGATGATTCCAGAGATGACTGAAGTGCACTCCCTCTACTGACAAGCGACACGACCCTACTATTGATGAACCTACAAGGGTCTCTGATGTTGTTCAAGGAAAGAGCAACACCGTCCATATTCCACTAAACCCTCATTTTCCTTCACCCCCTTTTCTCAAACTAACGAATGGTAACCCTCTAAACTTAATCATCTTTATATGTAATCCCAACGTCATTCTCCACATGTAACCAATCCCTGAATCGGCAAAACCCTACCATTGATTGCTTCCCCTTTTCACTCCTTGCACCAACGTGTTTGGGTTTCAAACCCAGTTCACCACTGAGGGAGGCAAACACCTATTTTGCGAATGGTTGTAGTTCATCTCTAGACTCACAAGGAATCAACGATTGTCAATTTTTGGCGACCTTGAGTTTTGTAACGATTGTTTCAAGTTCTTGGCAATTGTAGAGAAAATTTCTCTACCACTGCTTGAACCCAAGTTCTTGACGACCGCTAAGATTTCTTGGCAATCGACATTTGTATTAAATTTTAGTGAATGACTCTACACAGTTCTTTAGTGATCGTTGATCATTTTTCTTTGCAACACCCTTCTTGCTATCTTTTCATTGACCTTCTGACTCTTTTGAATCTTGGTGAACACCAATATTAAAATCTCAACGACCGCCAAGTAAGAAAGGACGGTCGACATTCCTAACGATCACTATGATTATTGAAACCTAAATGACCGATGAGAATGGCTAACTTCTTTAATACTAAGTTGTTCCCTTCCTCTCTCCTTAAACTTCTCACTCAATTCAAAATTGTAGTCAGTTGAGTAAGACATGTTTTTCCTTTACTGATATAGCAAAATCTAATTTCTCAACAAGATATCATCAAGGACCTCAGATTAGCTACAAAGATAGGCTACTTCTCAAGAAGGGATAGAGGAGGCAATCCATATGATCAACAATATGATAAAAGAGCACCTAACATGCCCCAGGATAAAAGGATACAACTACAAATGCACAATGAGAAATACATAATCCTACTACGACATGAGTCCCCTGAATCTGAGGAGACGTCACATGCATCTAAATAAAAAAAAACACATTTGAATGCTTCTCGTCTGAAGAAGAAGCCACAACAAAGGGGAAGCAAAAGTGATCAGAAACATGTCTCGATACTCCAACAACAAAGAAGAAGAAGATAGCTGTGAAAGCAAAGCCGCAAACCAAGAGAGCAGGGTCTTCAAGCATGCCATCAGGCTCAGCAACAAGCAAGATGCCAAAGTTTGTTGAAAAAGACAAGGAGCACCCGCAACCCACATTCAAAGCTCGAGACCAGGAGCACCATACGAAATACAAGATGTTCATGAGAACAAAGACGTTCAAGCCAATGAGATACATGGATAGACAAGATTTCCATGAGTTGGGACTCCATGATCATGTGTTGGAGTTCTTGATGAGGGCTAATCTTCAAATCAAATGCATGGAATCCTAATGCTCCCACACAAACCTAATTGTAGAGTTTATGTGACGACCCCAATTTCTACATACTTTCCTTAGTGACATATACAGATATGCGTGCACTCATATCTATAAATGTCAAAAGGGAAAATAATAGAAATCAAGATAGTCAACTAAAAACAGAGATAAGCCAAAAATTATGTCCACATCATCGGTAATAGCCACACAACACTTCATTCATAGATAAAAGATAAAGTCATACATATCAATACTTAAGAAAGGGGAAGAATAAGTCTATGGGAAAGGAAATGCGATTATTACATAGGATCTATAGTATCCTATTACATCATCTAGAAGAATAAAAACTATCTAACTGAAATAAATATGATGAGAAGTGGAAATCTATCGCATATCCTCCATGATCTTTATTTAGTGGCTTCAGGTACTTTAGAGTGCTTCATCTATTATCAATTGTTCCTTGTACCTAGAAAATATGAGAAACAAAAACAATCAACAAAGTTGGTACGTGGAATTAAAAGCTATACTATGCTGGTATATCAAATACTCAAAATTGGGGAAAAAGAATGAAAACATTATTTAGAGGCAGAAAATCAGGAAATCCCAAGTTATTATCCTTATTTAGAATGAATATGCATTACTATGGTGGACTTAGCACAATCATAAATATTGGGCCCTATCCCTGCGTACCTTGTACCATTAGGGATCTCCCTGCATACCTTATACCATTAGGGAGGTGCTAGTCAACATTAATGCTTTCCCTCTCTAATAGGGAGATTAATGAGCACCACTAGTAACTACATTTCACTTATATTCAATTATGTTCTTTCATGTTCAAGGCAGTAAATCATCAGTTAATCATATATCCACATCCATCAATGTATATCAATTTCATGGAAAAAATTATAGATACTTAACATCCAGCAAAACTAGTCATATAATTATGTCCACGTACCTTTAATTCTCATATCTGAATTCCATAAGTCCTAAGTTAGGAGAAAGATAGTAGATCACCCTGAAATATAGTAAAACCATAAGGTCACCATGGTTTCACATCAATCAACATTAATTACTATTATAATTAGGGTTTAGGTTATTTGGGATGTCACTTTAGGATACATAGGTTTCAGAGTTCGGGTCTGAGATTAGGGTCATCCAGGTTACTTAAGGACATTTTATTTATTAGGGTTTTTCATAAATTGTGCATAGTATTCATGATAGGGTAAGAAAAAAACTAGAAATTAGGGTTCTTCTCAATTATTGAATCAACTATCTTTCTTAGATAGGATTTCGAGTGCCATGATGATTGTAACACTAATTAGGGTTTAATCTGTTCCCAAGGCAGATTGGAAATCAGTAATAACCATTATTACACAATATATATATTAAGGGGTCATTAGGTATGTAGGCCATATTTTCAGAGAAGGAATCAGATCTAGGTCCTGGAATGATTTTATTTAAATAGATTAGATTTTTCTTATGAAAATGGTATATTTATTTGATATTTTCTGATAATCCTACCATTTTCTAGGGTTTTCATAAGCTTTGACCAATCGGGATATTTTAAAGAAATTAAACAAAATAATAAAAAAAAGACTTGCGAGCTCTGCCTCGCGGATCACGTGAGGGATCCGACCAACCAGACCCTCTCACTGACCCGCGAGCAAGTGCTTGTTCAAGACGGTCAAGCTATAGGTGAAAGGTCAGGATTGCCCCTGAGGGTCACATGTGCATCGTGACCGGGCATGGGTAAAAGGGGGAGGTCACCCCTTTGATTGTTGCTCGCGCCATGGATACAGCGAGGCAACGGGGAATATCCAGATCGATCAGATGTGGGATGTGGTTCCTAGGGTGAGCTGGGCTACGTCGACTATTAGGCTGAGTTCGCAGACTCACGACGGTTGTAGGGAAGTCGAGCTCATCGGAAAAGGGGGTCTCAGTGTCATTTTCCGATCAAACAGGCTAACACAGGGTCGAAGAGGGAGATTGAGAATTACCTGCCCTTGGGTTAGATTGAGGGAGTCAAAGGATTTGCGGAGGTCTGCTGAGGTGCTCGCGATCCTCCTTCGGTTCCTAGCAGGCTCCAACCTCGTCGGCGGTGAAGCTCTTAGAGCTTGGTTATGTAGCTTGTCGACCCGAGGCTCTGGGCCTCCGCAACACCCACTGACGGCGCTCCTCGAATCGCCGGGGTCCCTAGATGGTGTTGTCACGCTCAATTGGATGGAGGGAGCTTCTGGAGCGAGGGGGAAGTCGAGACAGCTAAGGTGGAGCTCGCTTGAGGTAGGGGAAAGAGGGCAAAGTCTCGGAGGAAATTGGTAGTGCAAAGAGATTAAAGGAAGGTTGGGGAAGCTTTTGGGGGTCTTAAATAGAGGCGAGGGGGTGTAGAGGGCTAAGCCCTAATTTGTGCATCGCCACCAGTGAGAGGTGCGGAAATGTGGGGGATTGTTCTCCCTGATCCGAGGGAGTTAGGTGACGTGGTCACCACTGTTGAGCTTGCCCAGGTGAGAGGGAGTTGTCCTCCAAAAATCTCGCATGATTGTTGTGGGAGTTGGGTGCGCGATGTAACATCCCTGACCTGGGTTATGAACTAACCTTAGGTGTTTTGCTTAATTATGTAATTAGATACTTGAGATTATCTTTTGGTATGTAATTAAAGCTTCTGAGGAACATATAATTCTATTTCTGCTCTTTTTGAACAATGTTATAATATTGTTTTGTTAATAGGGACTTATGTGCAAATTACCCAATAAGAGGGGTTAACTTGCAAATTTCACATGTTTAGATGTTCCTCTGATGATGAAACATCATAAGAATAAATATGATGAAGTATGATGGATTCTCCAAGTTTGGGCACCAAGATGCAACTTGTGGAGCAATCCTTGTACTTAAAACCCTAGTTTTGGTGTAAAGTGCAATTTACCCAAAATATGGGGTGCAACTTGTAAAATACACCTTTTAGAGTATCTTGTATGACTCTTGGAATCATTTAGAGTAAGAATGAGGAAGAGGGAACTTCAATTGAATAATAAAAAAAGAATGATAACCCTTATAAATTAAATAATCAAGTTATAAGCCTAATAACCCTTCAATATGTGCAACTTAGTAAGAAGTTGGCTTTCTTCACCTTTAGACCTTGGGTTTAAAATGATTTTTGCGTAAGTATGGAAGGGAGAAACGTGGCTTAGAAGAAGGGAAGGACCTAGATGAGAAATGGAGAAACAAGTTGTCCTTATGTTGGAATTTCACCCCACCCCAAGTATATATACACCTTTTCTCACTTAGCAAGGATCGTTTCCTTCACTTCCCTTCTTATCCCCTTGCTTAGATCAACTTAGGACAGACCTCTGGAGAAGAGGTGAATGGCCAAGCAGTTCTAGGTAAGCTTTGATCATCATCTTGCTCGAATTCATGGAGGAAATCATGTTGCAAGGTTGGTTTGCTAGTTTTTCTTACTTAGTTCTTCTTTCTAGCCATCCTTTCCAAACGATTCTTGAAGAAGGAACCTTGGAAGACATGTGGAGATCAAGCCATCATTAAATCTTAGAAGCTTGGAGCTCTATATCTGGTTCTAAGGTGGGTTTTATAACTCTAAACCCTTAAACTTTGTTATGCATCTTTCTTTCTTGCAAAAGTATTTTGTCCTTCTTTCCCCCATCCTTCCTTGCTTTCTTGCAACTAAAACCATGAAGAACAGACCTTGATCTGGAGGTAGAAGAAGATGGGTGTGATTACCAATGTTACTTTAGCAAACGGTCTTGCTTCCCCCCCTTGGCCAAATGGTTTGCAAAACCGTTTGGGGCAAACAGTTTGCAAAACCGTTTGAAGGGCAAACGGTTTCACAAGGTCGGTTGGAGCAAACGGTCTCCAAGACCGTTTGGTTGAGTTGACCAAGGGTTGACCGTTTGATATTACTGTTCATAATTATGTTGGTTAATACCTCACCAAATTTGATAGGTTAATTCCAAAGGAATCATGAGTTGAAGGCTAATCAATTAGGTAAACCCTAATTGGATTATGTGCTGACTTTCAACTTGATTGATTTGACTTTTTGGGTTTTCTTGCCAAAACGGTTTCAAAACCATTTGGGGATCACCCAAACGGTCTCAAGACCGTTTGGGGGTCACCCAAGACCGTTTTAAGGTCTAGGGTCAAGTATGGATATGTGTTTGAAGATCCAAAGATGTGGTATGAACCCTAATCGGCTAAGTGCTGATTTTGCAAGTGATGAGTTGATTGTTTTGGGTTGATTGGCCCAAACGGTTTCAAAACTATTTGGGTATCACACAAGACCGTTTGGAGGTCTGGGGTTAAGTATAGTTGACCAATTTAAGGTCCAAAGGTACACAATTACAAAGCAATCAATTGCTGATTTGATGATCAACTCAATAGCTCAAACCCTAATGATTTTTCACTAGAATCCAAGGGTTTGGGTGAGCCAAATGGTCTCAAGACTGTTTGGAACTCATCCAAACGGTCTCAAGACCATTTGGAGGTCACCCAAAACCGTTTGGAGGTCTAGGGGTGAGTATGGTTAAGCAATTGATGATCCAATGATACTAAGTTGAAGTGTAATCAATTGTTGTTTTGGTGATCAATCCAATGATCCAAACCTTAATTGGTTGACTTGGATTTTGATGATATGATGGTCAAACGGTCTCATGACCGTTTGGAGGTCATCCAAACGATCCCAAGACCGTTTGGGGTCAGGTCATGTCCCAATTGAATGATGGTTCAATGGGTTCAAATCAATTAAACCCACATTGAAATATGTTGAAGGGTTATTGATTCCAAACCCTCATTCAATTGATTTAAACCCTAATTGATGGTAAAATGAGGGTCAATTGAGGGTAAAATCATTTGAAGGTTGACCTATTTAACTCAATTGAGGTATGAGTATAGGTCCAATTGATTATTGGTTCCATGAATTCAATGATTGAAGTAATCAACATTGGAAACCCTAATTCAATTGGATACCTTATGTAATGGAGGTCCAATGTGATTGAATCTTTGGGAATTAAGATGATGAATGTTCTATTGATCCAATGATGATTATTAATGACAAACAATGAAGGCACAAAGGTTGAAACCCTAATAGTACCTAAGTGACTAGCACCAATCAAAGGGAGAATTCTTAATTGTTTATAGGATTAATAGCTTGATACACTATGTTAACCATAGTAGTATGTACTTGATTAAAGGGTTGATGTGACCTAATAAAGTTGAAAGAATGAAAGATTAGAATACATATATATATAAATATGAATCATGTAATTATCTTCTATAGCATGACCATGTAAGGAAGCACGGCCGTGGTAGCCTTAACTTGCATGACCGTGCAAGGGAGCACGGCCGTGGTAGCCTTACTTTGCACGACCGTGCAAGGTGGCACGGCCGTGGTGTCCTATAAAGAAATTGAAAAGTTTTGGTATTGTGCTGACATTGTTATATATATGCATGTCCTTAATTGTATAAGTCATACAGGTTGATATTATGAGGTGATCATAGCCAGGTAAGAGTTATGATGTCATATTCATTGAAAACAATTATAAGCTTTTAGAGTAATGATATGTGAAAAGTATATACATTGCTTCAATCAAGGTCATGTTGTTAGATGACTTGATGCTTATATATCACTTGGTAGCAACTGTTATGATAATCTGAGGGTTTGAATAACCATGTTCCTGAATCATATGATAATACAGTTAAGAATTAATATCCATATGATGACTGATATGAGTTAAACTTGATACATTTAGTATTCTTCTTTTATAGTAGTGTTTTAATGATTAATGATTGAGAACATGCTTGATTCTAAAAGAATGCTGAAATGTACCCTAATAATCAAGTATAATCATATCATGTAGAGCCCTGATCATAGATCCATCATCGTCAGAAGCCAAATGATGGTGAAATAGGTTTTCCTAAGGGAACTCCTGGAACACATACTTTTGAGTATGTGGGGGTTTATGGACACGATTATCCTTACGTCCTGATGTAGGAATTGATGTAAGATGCATTTTAATCCATCAATCCTTCATTATGTGTTTATGCCGGGGTGATGTTTCACTAATCTCCCGAGGGAATCTTTAATGCTGCATCGATGAGAGATAAACAAGAGATCTTTCGATGACGTAGAGAGTACAGAACGCCACTGTAACTCTAATAGCGAAGTGGCAGAATACCCTGGAAAGCTATTGTAGCAGAGACACGAGATGTCATGCATGTTGATCCTCACACTGACTGAGGAAGATGAGGTCATAAGAATCCAGCTCTTTTGATGACCTATGTATGATATCGATGCGACTTAGTAGTGATCGGTTGGAGTATGAGCTGCATACCTCATCTCCGCAGGGCATAATAATGATTGAAAATCATAATCAGCCACGTAGCATAACTTC
Organism: Alisma plantago-aquatica; assembly: GCA_963693085.1. Lineage (NCBI taxonomy): Eukaryota > Viridiplantae > Streptophyta > Magnoliopsida > Alismatales > Alismataceae > Alisma > Alisma plantago-aquatica. The sequence continues at coordinate 513,316,958 of OY856415.1, forward strand.
TTAGGTTGAACTATGAGAAATAATGATTGATGTTACATTGTTTATAAATGTTCTAGTCAAGTAGCTAGTATACATGTGCTTCATATTCCTTATTGATATGATTTCTTAAGTAAATGTTGTCTTACTTAATACCAAATCTATTATTGAATGCCTTAAAGATTATATCATTTATGTTAATCCTTTATTGCTATAACAAAGCTTCTGGAGAAGAGTTATAACTCTCGCTGGGACAATTATTTAAAATTGTCTCACCCCCGTGGGATTTGACTTTTTAGGTGGACGTCGAGGACGGAGGAACCAATCCGAGGGTGGGCAGTATCAGCAGCAGCAACACCAGGGGCAGCAGTGAATCTCAGGTGGAGATACTAACTGTTGAGTCTTATAGATAGTATGTCTTATGTCGTCTCTGTACTCTCAGGTCCTAGGAGTCAGTAGGTCTGAGGTTTTTGGCTTAGTGCCTCGAGATTTTGTATCTTGCCTTCTTCAGATAATAAGGTAATGGATGTATGTAATCACAGAGATGTAATGTCAAGTTATGATGTAAATAGTTTACCTTGTTTTCTTATAAAGGAGTTATGGTTTAAAGTTCTCTTTGCAAAAAGTTTTAAAATTTAGTGATTTTTCAGTATTCTGCTGCTAATAGTTTGCTTCCGCATTAGTTGATCTCATTTTCCGCGACGGGTCGTTTCAATTTAGTGGTATCAGAGCTCTAGGTTCGCTGAGTCTACATAGACATAGGACTTAGCATGTCGAGTCTATTCTTAGTGTTTTCCAGTATATCTAATAGTGTCTTCTGCTCCTCAGGAGAAGAAGATAAGTTAAGGATGTCTGGACCACATGAGGAATATGTGGTAGAGAGTAGCGTTGTTGCACCACGAGAAGGTGCAAGGAACCAAGAGATAGAACAACCTGCACCTAGGGCACCTACCCAACCTAAAGGACAAGGAATCAGCAAGATGTTTGAACGACTTCACTAAGTTGGAGCAACCGAGTACTTTGGAACGGCTGATCCCACTGATGCCGACCTGTGGTTGACTGAACTAGAGAAAGCTTTTAGAATTCTAAACATCCCAGAAGCTGAAAAGGTTATACATGATGTCTATATTCTCAAAGGGAGTGTTGGTCACTGGTGAACCATGGAAGAGCATAAGAGACCTGGTGTGGAGGTTGCGTGGGAAGTCTTTCGACGGGAATTTATCAATAGATATTTCCCTAAGATGTTCCTGGATGAGAAAATCTCTCAGTTCGAAAGGTTAAGGCAAGGTCTGATGAACATTAGTGAGTACGAAGCTAAGTTCATGGAGTTGCTGCGGTTTTGTCCGCATATGGCTGCTACAGATGAAGAAAGGATCAGGCGGTTCGAGAAAGGGTTGAATGCTGAGTTGACTACTCCTGTGTCTGCCCTAGAGAATCGGGAGAGGTTTTCTACCTTCGTTGAGTCATTCCAAAGGATAGAGAGGTCTGTAGCAGAGAAGAGGCAAACCCATACGAGATATCATCAGTTCCAAGGATCTTCATCTAGAGACTTCAAGAAGCCTAGATTTTCTGCACCTATACCACCACCACCTAGACCTAGTGCTCAGACATAGTGGACATCGAGTAGAGGTAGAGGACGAAGCCTACCACTACAAGGGGCTCGCAGTTCAGCATCTATGTTGGTTACAGGACCACCCAGACCACAACAACAAGATAGAAGTTGTTATATATGTGGGAAGATGGGGCATCTGATGAAAGACTGCAGAGCTAGACCAGCGAGTGTAACCCAACCACAGAGGCAGGGTCAGCAAGGATCGTAGAGAAGACAGTTTCCAGGAGGAGCTAGAGGACGTGGACAAGCGTCCCAAGCTGGATCGTCAGCACTGAATCAACCACAAGCAACAGCAAGATTCTATGCAATGAATCCAACTGATGCAGTGATCAACCCTCGGGTTGTGGCAGTTTAGATGAAGTTGTTATATTCTGATATGTCTACATCCTGCATTGTATCTGTTTTGATTGATCTGGGTGCTACGCACTCCTTTATCACTCGAAGGATGATTCGTAACTGCAATATGACAGTTAGTCATAGAGCAGATAGTCTGTTGCTAGAGACTCCGTTGAGAGGGTCTGCTGTGTTACAGGAGGTATGCTCTTCCTGCATCCTGTTCTTTTCTAAGCACCACATTCAAGTGGATCTTATACCACTTGAGATGCAAGGATTTGACATAATCCTTGGGATGGATACCTTGGAAAGGTATAAGGTTGTTTTGGATTGTGAATCCAAGCAAGTTGTGTTTGCTGATGAAAGCGACACATGGATCTTTCAAGGAGAGAGAAAGATTTTACCCACCTGTCTTGTGTCAGCTATGGTTGTTGAGAAGCTGATGAGGCAAGGATGTTACGCATTATTGGCCCATGTGGTAGATACTACCATGGAAAGTCCTAACCCTGATGAAGTTCCTGTAGTCAGGGAATTTGAAGATGTATTTCCTAAAGAACTTCCAGGTGTACCACCGGCTCGGGAAATTGATTTTGAAATCAATTTGATCCCTGACACACAACCTATAGCACAAACACCATATAGGATGGCGCATGCTGAAATGGCAGAACTCAAGAAACAGTTGCAGGAGTTGCTTGAGAAGGGTTTCATCCAACCGAGTACTTCACCTTGGGGTGCTCCAGTGCTCTTTGTTAAAAAGAAAGATGGATCAATGCAGTTATGCATTGATTACAGACAGTTAAATAAAGTAACAATAAAGAATAAGTATCCTCTGTCGAGGATTGATGATCTTTTTGACCAGTTGCGTGGTGCAACTATCTTCTCAAAGATAGATTTGAGATCGGAATATCACCAACTCCGTATTAAGGATAGTGACATACCTAAGTCTGCCTTTAGAACGAGGTATGGTCACTATGAGTTCACAGTTATGTCGTTTGGACTAATTAATGCACCAGCTACATTTATGGAACTCATGAATAGAATCTTCTGACCTTTCCTCGACCAGTGTGTTGTTGTCTTTCTAGATGACATTCTGATATATAGTTGAGATGCTCAACAGCATGAACAACATCTTCGTCAGGCTCTAACTTTGCTAAGAGAACACAAGCTTTATGATAAGTTTAGCAAGTGTGAGTTTTGGTTACCGGAAGTATCTTTCCTTGGACACGTGATATCTACTTCGGGTATTCGTGTTGACCCTAAAAAGGTAGAATTTGTTCTACAATGGGAACAGCCGACGACACCGATAGAAATCCGTAGTTTCTTAGGGTTGGCTGGATATTATCGAAGGTTCATTAAGAACTTCAGTTCCATAGCCCTACCTTTGACTAAGTTGACCCGGAAGGATGTTCCTTTTGTTTGGAGTGATAAGTGTCAGCAATCCTTCCAGTTGCTGAAGGAGAGGTTGAAAAGTGCACCTGTACTTGTGTTACCTGAGCAAGGCAAAGGATACATAGTTTTCTGTGATGCCTCCAAGAATGGACTCGGATGTGTGTTGATGCAGGATAAACAAGTGATTTCTTTTGCTTCTCGACAGCTTAAGAAACACGAGGAGAATTATCCAACACACGATCTAGAACTAGCTGTTGTAGTTCATGCCTTGAAGATCTGGAGACACTATCTCTATGGAGAGACATTCCAGATTTTCACTGATCATAAGAACCTAAAGTATATCTTCTCTCAGCACGAATTTAACATGAGGCAACGTCGTTGGATGGAGTTAATCAAAGACTAGGATTGTACAATTGATTACCATCCAGGGAAGGCCAATGTAGTTGCAGATGCTTTGAGTAGGAAATCAGCAACACCAGCCTTAGATAGGGCACAACTAAACTCTTTAGTATGCTCTAGGAGAGATATGCTTATCTCCTTAAGGAAAGACAATGTACAATTGAAGTTGTCATTGTTAGCCGGGTTGCTAGCTGAGATGCATATAAAACCTACTCTGAGAGAGCAGGTCAAGGAGGCACAACAAGTTGATGTTGTAGTTCAACAGATCAGATCGGAGTTTGGTGATGAGAAACGAGATGGTTTCCATGACTCTGATGACCAAGTAGTCTATTATCATGGGAGGATGATAGTGCCAGATGTGGATGACTTGAGAAAGTTAGTCCTAGAAGAAGCTCATTCTTCGATGTATGCTATGCATCCAGGAAGCACCAAGATGTATCGAAACTTGAAAGATATGTATTGGTGGCGTGGGATGAAGAAGGATGTTGCTGAATTTGTTATGTGATGTCTTGTGTGTCAGCAAGTTAAAGTTGAACACCAAAAGCCTGCAGGAACAATGCAACCTTTACCCATACCACAATGGAAGTGGGATCACGTAACCATGGACTTTGTTGTTGGCCTACCTAGGACAAGCAAAGGGCATGATTCCATTTGGGTAATAGTTGATAGGTTGACAAAGACAGCGCATTTCTTACCTATCAAAACAACTTTATTCTGCTGAGAGGCTAGCACAGTTGTATATTCAAGAGATAGTGTGACTGCATGGAGTTCCAGTCACTATAGTTTCAGACAGGGGTCCCCAGTTTATGAGTCATTTTTGGGAACGACTTCATAAAGTTTTAGGCACCCAATTAAGGTTTAGTATGGCCTTTCATCCTCAGACTGATGGACAGTCTGAAAGGACTATACATACCTTGGAAGACTTGCTGAGGGCATGTGTTCTCCAGTTTACATGGAGTTGGGATCTGCACCTAAGCTTGATAGAGTTTGCCTACAACAATAGCTATCAACATAGCATTGACATGGCACCTTATGAAGCTTTATATGGTATATGTTGTAGATCACCCCTATGTTGGTATGAAACTGGTGAATATCAACTGTTAGGTCCTGATCTTGTACAGCAGACCACAGAAAAGATCAAAGTAATACAACAACAGATCAAGACTGCACAGGATAGGCAGAAATCTTATGCTGACAAGCGTCGTAGACCTTTGGAATTCTAGGTTGGAGATAGAGTGTATCTCAAGGTCTCACCTTGGAAGGAATTCTAAGGTTTGGAAGGAAAGGGAAGTTAGCTCCCAGGTTTATGGGGCCTTATCTAATCATTGAATGGATTGGAAAAGTAGCCTATAAACTAGAGTTACCCCCAGAGTTACAGAAGTTACACCCTGTGTTTCACGTTTCTATGCTGAGGAAATGTCACCCTGATACAGAGTCAGTTCTACAACCTATGGAAGTAGAATTAAATGACGATATGTCATACGAGGAAGGACCAGTGTCAATCCTTGATAACAGAATTAAAAAGTTGAAAAAGAAAGATATAAGTCTCATTAAAGTCCTCTGGAATCACCGTGGTGTTGAAGAAGCCACTTGGGAACTAGAGGAAGAGATGAGAAGGAAATACACTACTCTTTTCTCTTAATATGTTTTATTGATTTCGGGGACGAAATCCTTGTAAGGGGTGGATAATTTGTAACATCCCTGACCTGGGTTATGAACTAACCCTAGGTGTTTTGCTTAATTATGTAATTATATACTTGTGATTATCTTTTGGTATGTAATTAAAGCTTCTAAGGAACATATAATTCTATTTCTGCTCTTTTTGAACAATGTTATAATATTGTTATGTTAATAGGGACTTATGTGCAAATTACCCAATTAGAGGGGTTAACTTGCAAATTTCACATGTTTATATGTTACTCTGATGATGAGACATCATAAGAATAAATATGATGAAGTATGATGAATTCTCCAAGTTTGGGCACCAAGATGCAACTTGTGGAGCAATCCTTGTACTTAAAACCCTAGTTTTGGTGTAAAGTGCAATTTACCCAAAATATGGGGTGCAACTTGTAAAATACACCTTTTAGAGTATCTTTTATGACTCTTGACATCATTTAGAGTAAGAATGAGGAAGAGGGCACTTCAATTGAATAATCAAATAAGAATGATAACCCTTATAAATTAAATAATCAAGTTATAAGCCTAATAACCCTTCTATATGTGCAACTTAGTAAGAAGTTGGCTTTCTTCACCTTTAGACCTTGGGTTTAAAATTAGTTTTGCTTAAGTATGGAAGGCAGAAACGTGGCTTAGAAGAAGGGAAGGACCTAGATGAGAAATGGAGAAACAAGTTGTCCTTATGTTGGAATTTCACCCAAAGTATATATACACCTTTTCTCACTTAGCAAGGATCGTTTCCTTCACTTCCCTTCTTATCCCCTTTCTTAGACTGACTTAGGACAGAGCTCTGGAGAAGAGGTGAATGGCCAAGCAGTTCTAGGTAAGCTTTGATCATCATCTTGCTCGAATTCATGGAGGAAATCATGTTGCAAGGTTGGTTTGCTAGTTTTTCTTACTTAGTTCTTCTTTCTAGCCATCCTTTCCAACCAATTCTTGAAGAAGGAACCTTGGACGACCTGTGGAGCTCAAGCCACCAATAAAGCTTCGAAGCTTGGAGCTCTAGATCTGGTTCTAAGGCGGGTTTTATAACTCTAAACCTTTAAACTTTGTTATGCATCTTTCTTTCTTGCAAAAGTATTTTGTCCTTCTTTCCCCCATCCTTCCTTCCTTTCTTCCAACTAAAACCATGAAGAACAGACCTTGATCTGGAGGTAGAAGAATATGGGCATGATTACCAATGTTACTTTAGCAAACGGTCTTGCTTCCCCCCCTTAGCCAAACGGTTTGCAAAACCGTTTGAAGGGCAAACGGTTTCACAAGGTCGGTTGGAGCAAACAGTCTCCAAGACCGTTTGGTTGAGTTGACCAAGGGTTGACCGTTTGATATTACTGTTCATAATTATGTTGGTTAATAACTCACCAAATTTTATAGGTTAATTCCAAAGGAATCATGAGTTGAAGGCTAATCAATTAGGTAAACCGTAATTGGATTATGTGCTGACTTTCAACTTGATTGATTTGACTTTTTGGGTTTTCTTGCCCAAACGGTTTCAAAACCGTTTGGGGATCACCCAAACGGTCTCAAGACCGTTTGGGGGTCACCCAAGACCATTTGAAGGTCTAGGGTCAAGTATGGATATGTGTTTGAAGATCCAAAGATGTGGTATGAACCCTAATCGGCTAAGTGCTGATTTTGCAAGTGATGAGTTGATTGTTTTGGGTTGATTGGCCCAAACGGTTTCAAAACCGTTTGGGGATCACCCAAACGGTCTCAAGACCGTTTGGGGATCACCCAAGACCGTTTGGAGGTCTGGGGTTAAATATAGTTGACCAACTGAAGGTTCAAAGGTACACAATTACAAAGCAATCAATTGTTGATTTGATGATCAACTCAATAGCTCAAACCCTAATGATTTTTCACTAGAATCCAAGGGTTGGGTGAGCCAAACGGTCTCAAGACCGTTTGGAACTCATCCAAACGGTCTCAAGACCGTTTGGAGGTCACCGAAGACCGTTTGTAGGTCTAGGGGTGAGTATGGTTAAGCAATTGATGATCCAATGATACTAAGTTGAAGTGTAATCAATTGTTGTTTTGGTGATCAATCCATTGATCCAAACCTTAATTGGTTGACTTGGATTTTGATGATATGATGGGAAAACGGTCTCAAGACCATTTGGAGGTCATCCAAATGATCCCAAGACCGTTTGGGGTCAGGTCATGTCCCAATTGAATGATGGTTCAATGGGTTCAAATCAATTAAACCCACATTGAAATATGTTGAAGGGTTATTGATTCCAAATCCTAATTTAATTGATTTAAACCCTAATTTATGGCCAAATGAGGGTCAATTGAGGGTAAAATCATTTGAAGGATGACCTATTTAACTCAATTGAGGTATGAGTATAGGTCCAATTGATGATTGGTTCCATGAATTCAATGATTGAAGTAATCAACATTGGAAACCCTAATTCAATTGGATACCTTATGTAATGGAGGTCCAATGTGATCGAATCTTTGGGAATTAAGATGATGAATGTTCTATTGATCCAATGATGATTAGTAATGACAAACAATGAAGGCACAAAGGTTGAAACCCTAATAGTACCTAAGTGACTAGCACCAATTAAAGGGAGAATTATTAATTGTTTATAGGAGTAATAGCTTGATACACTATGTTAACCATAGTAGTATGTACTTGATTGAAGGTTTGATGTGACCTAATCAAGTTGAAAGAATGAAAGATTAGAATACATATATATATAAATATGAATCATGTAATGATCTTCTGTAGCACGACCGTGTAAGGAAGCACGGCCCTGGTAGCCTTAACTTGCACGACCGTGCATAGGAGCACGGCCGTGGTAGCCTTACTTTGCACGACCGTGCAAGGTGGCACGGCCGTGGTGTCCTATAAAGAAATTGAAAAGTTTTGTTATTGTGCTGACATTGTTATATATATGCATGTCCTTAATTGTATAAGTCATACAGGTTGATATTATGAGGTGATCATAGCCAGGTAAGAGTTATGATGTCATATTCCTTGAAAACAATTATAAGCTTTTAGAGTAATGATATGTGAAAAGTATATACATTGCTTCAATCAAGGTCATGTTGTTAGATGACTTGATGCTTATATATCACTTGGTAGCAAGTGTTATGATAATCTGAGGGTTTGAATAACCATGTTCCTGAATCATATGATAAGATGGTTAAGAATTAATATCCATATGATGACTGATATGAAAACTTGATACATTTAGTATTCTTCTTTTATAGTAGTGTTTTAATGATTAATGATTGAGAACATGCTTGATGCTAAAAGAATGTTAAAATGTACCCTAATAATCAAGTATAATCATATCATGTAGAGCCCTGATCATAGATCCATCATTGTCAGAAGCCAAATGATGGTGAAACAGGTTTTCCTAAGGGAACTCCTAGAACACATATTTTGAGTATGTGGGGGTTTATGGACGCGATTATCCTTACGTCCTGATGTAGGAATTGATGTAAGATGCATTTTAATCCATCAATCCTTCATTATGTGTTTATGTCGGGGTGATGTTTCACTAAACTCCCGAGGGAATCTTTAATGCCGCATCGATGAGAGATAAACAAGAGATCTTTCGATGACGAAGAGAGTATGGAACGCCACTGTAACTCTAATAGCGAAGTGACAGCATACCTTGGTAAGCTATTGTAGCAGAGACACGAGATGTCCTGCATGTTGATCCTCACACTGACTGAGGAAGATGAGGTCATAAGAATTCAGCTCTTTTGATGACCTATGTATGATACCGATGTGACTTAGTAGTGATCGGTTGGAGTATGAGCGGCATACCTCATCTCCGCAGGGCATAATAATGATTGAAAATCATAATCAGCCGTGTAGCATAACTGCTTAGGTTGAACTACGAGAAACAATGATTGATGTTACATTGTTTATAAATGTTCTAGTCAAGTAGCTAGTATACATGTTCTTCATATTCCTTATTGATATGATTGCTTAAGTAAATGTTGTCTTACTTAATACCAAATCTATTATTGAATGCCTTAAAGATTATATCGTTTATGTTAATCCTTTATTTCTATAACAAAGCTTCTGGCGAAGAGTTATAACTCTCGCTGGGACAATTATTTAAAATTGTCTCACCCCCGTGGGATTCGACTTTTTAGGTGGACGTCGAGGACGGAGGAACCAATCCAAGGGTGGGCAGTATCAGCAACAGCAACACCAGGGGCAGCAGTGAATCTCAGGTGGAGATACTGACTGTCGAGTCTCGTAGATAGTATGTCTTATGTCGTCTCTGTACTCTCACGTCCTAGGAGTCCGTAGGTCTGAGGTTTTTGGCTTAGTGCCTTGAGATTTTGTATCTTGCCTTCTTTAGATAATAAGGCAATGGATGTATGTAATCACAGAGATGTAATGTCAAGTTATGATGTAAATAGTTTACCTTGTTTTCTTATAAAGGAGTTATGGTTTAAAGTTCTCTTTCCAAAAAGTTTTAAAATTTAGTGATTTTTCAGTATTCCGCTGCTAATAATTCGCTTCCGCATTAGTTAATCTCATTTTCCGCGACGGTTCATCTCATGTGAGGTAGCTTTGGTGTCGGCGTACTGTTGGAGTTCAGACCGAAGATGGCGGAAGGTAGGAGACGAGGTCCTGGACCCTTGGATCCTGAGCGGATCACTGTCCCCCCTGATCGGATGGCTAGGATCAAGTCCCAGCGAGGGGACCGCGTCAAGGCAAGGAAAAATGGGCCGCGTGACAAAATTTTGATCAATCAAATCCAAAACTTTAGGTCCTAGAGCTACTAGATGGTATTATATACATGCTTTTTAAATGTAAACCACTCTCAAATGGTAAATCCGATTGTAATGAGATTTTATACATAGCTTTGTAATGTTATATCATGTTCGCCTACCATATTGCCATACCCCTATAGTTAGGACCTAACGGGACAGTTAGGTCCTGTGGAACCCAACTGGGTAATGTAGGAGGTGGAAGTGGATGCCTAGATGTTGTGGGTGTCTACTTTTTAACCTGTATATATATTTTTTAATTTCAGATCAACTGACATCATATACACACACTAACAATTTAACGTAATGTAAATTTACCATACAATTTCAGTAAAGATGACATCTGCTTTTAGCCACAATAACACTCTGCCTACTGCCTCACCAAGTGTTTCACAATCTGGGTGGGCATATGGCAATGGAAGATCCATCCACTTGGGGAATATATGTATCAGGCTCACACGAATCCAACCAGCTGGTAATGGAGACCCGTGAAACATTTCCCCTTGTAGGGATGGGTATGCCGACGCCTCTGCAATGACATATTCATTAACTTTTAGACGGCATGGCTTCAACCCCTACAAATTTTTGTGTAAAGAATGTTATATACATATATACATATCATCTTGAAAACATATCATCTTGAATTAAAAAACTAGTTACTATGTCATAAAAATACTTACAGTAGATGTTCTAGGTGGTGGGTCTATAGGATTACTCCCAACCTCTGTAGTAGGAGTAGAGCGGGATGCTATGATAGGTATTGTCTGCTGAGTGGTAGTCTGAGATGCCTGCCACTTTTTCAGTGCTTCTTCCAGTTTCCTATCAACTAGCTTATCTACCTATACATGGATAAAAGAAACGTTAGCTTCTAATTATTGAATTCTCTTTTTACAGTAACATTATAAAGAAAGAATATGTTACCTCTTCTTATGAAATTCCCACTTTTGGGACATGTTTGCACTGGAATGGCCCAAAAAAAGATTTGATGCCCACACCAGCGCCTGCAGCCCTAACACATCCAGGATGCTCTGGGTTACCCAGAGCAACTGTCAATTCATCCCTTGTGCCCTTAGGGATGAACTTGCCTTGTTTCCTCAGCTCGTGCAGCTCCCGCTAATCGCCAAAACAAAAATTTGTAATTAAGTAAATACCACAAATAATCAATATTTGAACGATTGCTGTAAGAGTTGTATTTTACCATTTTTGCAGCTGCCTCAGCAGTTGCGGGCTTCCTTATCTCTCCCTTCTTATTTTGCCTCCCAGCTATCCTGATATCATGGTGAGGCAGAGGTGTGCTACCTACAGTGGAGGACTCTTGAGTAGCAGCAGACTGAGCAGTAGCCTCAGACTGTAGTCTTTGGTGAATGCCTACATACCCCTTTGGACCCATTGTGTGGTCATGCACATTCAGTGCACGCCTTGATCTTTGTGCCTCACTGAGGGCCTAGTTAGTATGCACATTAATGATTTGGTTAGTAACAGTAAATGTTAATCTTGAATAGGTGAATACAACATATATTAATGAGATTGGGACTGACGCCTAATACCTTGAATTCATCTGTTTGTCTTGAAGCAAAAAACGCGTCCCATTCTTCTTTGTCCAGGAAGTTCCACTGTTCAGTGGCTGTCTTCTTCCTCTTGTCAGCTTCTTTTATGTATTCTCGGGTGAGATTTGTCCTATAGTTCCTTAGGACTCTCCCACAGTGTTACATCACGCATTTACGATGCAACTTTTCATCCAATTCAAATATACTCTGCAAATTAGAATTGCTATTAACTAGTATCCAAAAAATAGTAATCTACAAAATATAATTGCAAATTAATAATAACTCACGCATAAATCCTTCCATATTACGTCTTTCTTCTCCTTAGAAACTTTATGCCAAGAATCTATCTTACAACCGCAATGGCTACGAGTAACATACCCAAGATATGAAATAAATGAATTGTGATTCACACCAGATGCATTTCCTGCATTATCAAAATCCACAACAAGTTTGGGTCCATTGCCCTTTTACACTATTAACTTCTTCATCATAGTGATGCCCCTTCTCCTGTCAACTTTTTGGTGTTGCTGATCAAGTGCCTCAAGTGCTTCAGATGGTACATGTGCATCATCAACCTAAAATTTGACAAAATAAACACATTTACAAGATATAACTATAAATGGACATATAGATATAAATATATGATATATTTTTAAAACTTACATTGTGAGGCGGCGCATTGATGTCCTCACCCTCACGGTAATCATCAGCACGGTCATCAGGAGAATGCTCAGCCATCTGAAAATTCACATTCACATTGTAAAGTTTACATTGTAAAGTAATTCAAATTGTAAAGCTCACATTGTAAACTTCACATTCACATTGTAAAGTAATTCACATTGTAAAGTTCACATTATAAAGTAATTCACATTGTAAAATTCACATTGTAAAGTTCACATTCACATCGTAAAGTTCACATTATAAAGTAATTCACATTGTAAAATTCACATTGTAAAGTTCACATTCACATTGTAAAGTTCACATTCAGAAAAATAAAACATATAAAAAAACATTGTATAAACATGCCTCTAATATTGCGATTTTTTATCAATTAACAATCCTTCATTGTGATCTCCGCACACATACAAGTCATCATTAGCTTCAATATTTGCTGGTGTTGGCAACCCAACTGAGAATGGACTGGAGTCATCATACTTATCATAGTACTATTCTTCATCTATAGGATCTTCAATGAACTGTCTTTTACCATGAAGAACAACCGACCATTTATCATTTGCAGGATCATCGATATAAAATACTTGTTTCGCATGCGATGCCAATATGAATGGTTCATCCTTCTCGCCAATCTTTTCAAAGTTCACTAAAGTGAAACCCAATTCATCCACTATAACTCCTTTGGTGTTATCAACCCAATTACATTTGAAGAGCGGAATTCTGAAATCTATGTAGTCAAACTCCCATATGTCTTCAATGACACCGTAATATGACATTTTTGCTTCATGTGGACTCTTATCCTTTGCACTTGCAAAAAAACATAGTCGATGCTTAAAGGGTGACCCCACTGTTTTGGATGACACTCTTATCATCTTGGCGCTTTGTGTAAAATGTGAATCCATTAATGTCATACCCTTCATAAGACATAACAGTCAATTTTGGTTTAAAGGCGAGGCATTTGATAGTTTCAGTAATATCATCTAGTGTTTGAGATAGTTGATGTAAGACTTTATTTTCAAACCACTTAATAAATGTCTTGTTATGCTCTCTAGCAAGCCACATTGTATTGGCTCGAGGATATTGTCTCTTGATGAAATTGGTATGTTCCTCGATATAAACGTTCACTTCATCCATGTTGTGTAAAATATACAAGTGACCTTGTTCCAACTGCTCACGGCAGATTACTTTCACACGTGATCCCAAAATTCCTTTGCCAAATTACTCGTCAATATTCTTATCATTATCGGGAGTGTCATTACCACTGAGAAAGTCATTGCAAAAATCCATAACCTCTCTCGCCACATAACCCTCGATAATACTCCCTTCATGCCAATAACAGTTTCGAACATCACTTTTAAAAACGCTCATGTATCGTTCAAAGGGATACATCCAATGCAAGAAAACTGGTCCCAACATTTTCACTTCCCTAGTCAAGTGGACAACAAGATGTACCATGATATCAAAGAACGACGGAGGAAAATACATCTCAAACTGACATAGGGTAACAACCACTTCTCTTTGCAATTTATCGAGAGTATCAGGGTCAATAACTTTGCTGCACAAACTATTGAAAAAGAAACAAAGTCTGGTGATTGCAAACCTTACATGCTTCGGCAATATAGATCTAATTGCCACAGGCAATATTTGTTGCATTAGAGTGTGACAATCATGAGATTTAAGACCTATCAACTTCAGATCTTTCATTGATACCAATCTACGGATGTTGGATGAGTAACCCTGTGGCACCTTAACATTTACCAAACATTCACAAAAAGCTTTCTTCTTCTTTCTAGACAATGTGTAACAAGCGGGAGGTAAGTATGTTCTCCGATTTCCCATTTCACGAAATTCTGTTAATTCTGACCTTATTCCCATTTCACGTAGGTCCAGTCTGGATTTTATCCCATCTTTAGTCTTACCTGGTATATTCAACAAAGTACCAATGACACTATCACAGACATTTTTCTCAACGTGCATGACATCGATACAATGCCTGACTGTCAAAGAACTTCAATAAGGAAGATCCCAAAATATTGACTTCTTCTTGAATAAAGATTTGTCACTCCGTGTGGCCATAGTACATTGTGATCTCTTACCAAATTCATTGACAAAGTCTTTTACTCTTTCATAAACAACCTCCCCTGGTATAGGTTTAGGTGCACTCCGTTCCTCATTCAATCCATTGAATGCTTTGCGCTTCCTACGATACAGATGGAATTTTGGAAGAAACCTTCGATGACCGAGATATACAGTCTTACCGCCATGTTTTAGTCTTGTTGAATCAGTGTTCTCTTCACATATAGGACACGCTTTAGCTCCTTTGACACTATATCCAGACAAATTCCCATATGCTGGAAAATCATTAATAGTGCAAAACAACATAGCATGCAAACGAAATGTCTCTCTTCGTAAAGCATCATAGGTCATCACACCTTCACCCTAGAGTTTCTTTAAGTCATCAATCAGAGGTTCAAGATAAACATTGATGTCATTTCCAGGTTGTTTAGGGCCCGATATTAACAACGACAGCATTACGTACTTATTTTTCATACACAGCCAGGGAGGAAGATTGTATATAACAAGCATGACTGGCCAAGTGCTATGTTGGCTGCTCAATGTCCCATACGGTTTCATCCCGTCTGTACAAAGCCCAAGTCTTAGATTCCTGACTTCTTCACCAAATTCAGGGTAAAATAGATCAATCTTCTTCCACTCTGGGGAATCAAACAGATGTCGTAGGATCCCATCATTATTTTTCTTAACATCTGCGTGCCACCTCAAATTCTTCGCATCTATCAGATTGGCAAACAAGCGTTGAAACCGTGATATTATAGGTAGATACCACATCACCTTGGCAGGAGAACCAGTTTTGGACTCCCCCGAAGTTGTCAATTTATACCGTGACACACCACATTTTGGACAATCTTTCAAATCCACATAGTCCTTTTGAAATAATATACAATCATTCAGGCATGTGTGTATCTTCTTGGCATCCATTCCCATTGGGCACAACAATTTCTTTACCTGGTATGTTGAGATTGGCAGCTTGTTTCCTTCAGGAAGCATTTCTTTCAACAAAGACAACAATGACGTGAAGCTTTTGTCGCTCCATCTATTGTTATCTTTCAGCTTATACAATCTCAACACAGCACTAAGCTTCGTAAACTTAGTACAACCTGTGTATAACGATATCTCAGCATCATGCACAATGTTTCTAAAAATGGGAGGTGGATCGGTGTGCTCTACCCCACAACTATCTAGCATCGCATCAACGATGTCTACTAGAACTGGTTCATTCACATCTACGTCATCGTAGGCAATTTCTTCTTCCACACAAGCACTACTATCGACATCCACTGGTTTCGGGTTTGAAATCTCTCCATGCCAGTGCCATTCTGTATAGCCTTGTACAATCCCGTTGCACATGACATGACTTTTGATTTCGTCACCAGTGCTGACTTTCAAGTTGTTACCGCAATGCCTACATGGACAGTAGAACCTATCTCCAGGTTGTTTCCTATGTTCCTCGGCAAATCTAATAAACTGGTCAAGACCAGAAATAAACTCTGGGGTGCAGCGATTGCGAATGGACATCCATGATCTATCCATTCTATGATCAAAGAGAAAACAAGTATATATTACAACAAGATTAGGGTCTAGGGTTAACAGATTAGAGTTTTTGCATGGTTAAAACTTCAGCCAACAAATACATGTGCTGTCATTCTTATATATAATAAATGTATACTACCTATCCCATTCTTGAACACCTAATCTCACTAGTAAGTGTATAATGTGTATTGGGTTTTTGAGAAAATTTTGGCAGCATTTCCCTGCTGTTCTCTAAGTACATATGTGCTTAGAGAACAAACTGGGAAATGCTACCAAAATTTTCTCGAAAACCCAATACACATTATACACTTACATCCTAAGTGAGATTAGGTGTTCAAGAACAGTCCCAAACCGGGGACTATCCAAGATTTACTCCTAATGAGTAAATCTTAGACGGGTTTCTAGGCCAACAAATACATGTATTGTCATTCTTATATATAATAAATGTGTACCACCTATCCCATTCTTGAACACCTAATCTCACTAGTAAGTGTATAATGTGTATTGGGTTTTTGAGAAACTTTCGGCAGCATTTCCCTGCTGTTCTCTAAGTACATATGTACTTAGAGAACAAACGGGGAAATGCTACCAAAATTTTCTCAAAAACCCAATACACGTTATACACTTACATCGTAAGTGAGATTAGGTGTTCAAGAACAGTCCCAAACCGGGGACTATCCAAGATTTACTCCTAATGAGTAAATTGTGGACGGGTTTCTAGGCCAACAAATACATGTGTTGTCATTCTTATACCTACAATCCTAGTTTCATCATTCATATCCTAAGTTTTGTGTAACATCATTTAATCATGTCTGTCAGTAAATAATAAACAGTAAATAAACCATGATTCCATATATCAAAGATTTGAACAGTAAGTCAACAACACCTACAACAACACAAATACACAATTCAATTCTGTTATAATGTATTAATTAGGGTCACATAATCAATTTAGAAATAGAACACCCACATGTGACCCTAAACCCTAAACACAAATATATGCAAGCACAAAATAGCACAAAATAGTAAATACACAAATATACACACATAATTGAGCAATATAGCACAAAATCAGCCACCACGGCCGTGCTACGCAGCACGGCCATGCCGACCTGCGATTTCACAACATGGCGGAGAAGAGGAGGAAAAGGATATACCTGTAGGAGCAGTGAGCAGGAAAGAGGGCGGCGGCGACAGCGAGCGAGAGGGTGGGTTTCCGGAGCAGCAAGCAACAAACGGGCGACGACGGTGAGCGGGCGACCAGGAGCAGAGACCTAGCAGGAGAGGAGAGGAGCAGACAGGCGACCAAAGCAGCCACCGGTGCGGGCGGTGGCGAGGAGAGGAGAGGAGACGAGCAGTGAGCGACGGCGGCACCAACAGAGAAGCAATCGAGCGGTGGCGGCACCAGCAGAGAAGAAATTGTCGGACCTAGTTACGCGAACTGAAGAATCAGGAATGAAACAGAGAAAGGGGAAGAGTCCCTCGCGCGGGTGCAGTTAAGTTAACCTTAAGCGTCGGTTCTTTAACAAACTGACGCTACAATATAACAGCGTCGGTCACTAAGAAAAAACCGACGCCATAGGGGTGTATAAATTTTGGCGCGGACAGCGCGGGTAAACAAATCGGCATCGATTTTGGGAATATAACCGACGATAAAAATGTCCCGCGCGAAAAGGTTTTCGTCGTCGGTTATGTATTTAATAACCGACGTTGTTAGTTAAATTTTGGACCTAATTTTTTTCGTCGGATAAATTGGATTTGGCGGGTGTTTATAGGCGTCAGTTGTTTATTCTTGAACCGACGCTAAATAGAAAGTGATACCCGTGTCTGGCCACTCCTATCCGATATATGTCGGTTTGTGTTTTAAACTGACGTTGCAGGTTTTAGGCGTCGGTACTTAGTTAATAACCGACGCCTGGAAAATGACTTCATAAGCCATTTCTGTAGTAGTGGGCTCTCCCAACATGTAAATACGATATCCATTGAATATATGCTCTTAGTTATGATTATCTCCATACTCTTAGTCTTAATACTTCACTTGTATGATTAGCTATCATCTTGTGATGTTTGATTGTTAGTGCATCGAAAGAGTAGTACTATCCATATCTAAGTGTTATGGAGTTACATGAACATATGAGAATGTTAAAATATTTAAGTTAATGGTCATATGGCCATAGTTGTGATTGTTTGTTCATCATCTCGAGAGAGAGACAATCTTATCATCTATATTAATGCTAAGCTTTAGAGAGGAGGGAATAAACATATATGATGATATCTTGTAATCATGCTAAAGGTATATGATGGTTGTGAGTATTGCACGTTGGTAAGAGACCTTAGATGGTGAAACCCAATCTAAGTTCCCATCCATACTTGTTACTACTCTTTTTGTTTCTTCTTGTTCTTTTGTTTATTTTCTTACATTGTTTAACTTATTTCATTTTGTTGTTGCTTGAAGTAACACCGTTTCCTAAGGAACACCCAATTTAATCTCACTCTTTGGTTGGTGTAGTTGAACCAAAATTCTACGTTCTTAGCAGTTACCGCTCCTTGTTCCTGAGGTTCGGCCCCGATTTAATACATCGAACTCTGTATTATAGTTGTGGGGGGTTTGATTGTCTAATTATAAAATTAAGAGTCTGACTACTATAGATCCACTCCCCTTTAGACGTATGATTTAGGCTAGTCAAATATTGACCTATTAATGGAAATTATTAATTATTATTTTGAATCTGGATCCTGAAAGTTTTAGACATCAGCTCTCAATTTTAAAGTCTCTTAATTGGAGGAAACTGAAAAGTGGGAGTCGTTAGAGATACTATTGCACGACAACCATGAGGTGGTTGAGAATATAGTGACTCTAATGTGGGCGGCATGGTCGCTAAGAAAGAAAGAGGTGTTTGAGGATAGACCAGTTGTTGGATTCCAGAACCTAATAGCCTAGGTGATATCGGGAGGGGAGCACGACCCTGGCAACTCGTCGAGAGCACAGTCAGAATGCTCGATGGAAGGCCCCGTCCCAGATTTGATGAAGCTCAATGAACACGCGGCTTGAGCATCTGTGTCAGATTCGGTGTCGCAAGAGTGCAGATCGAATCTGAGTGTGAAGGGCAATTAAGGAAGTTGGCAGACGTAGGGGACATGCTGATTTGATCACTGTGGCCTCTTGCACACCTTGGAGAGGCTGGAGGCTCTCCATATCAACCACGTCTATAAGGAATGTAATAAGGTAGCTCATGTCGTTGCTAATGGGGCTCTTGATTTAACTGAGCCACGGCTGGCCCAAGGTCCTTTTGACTAGGATGTTCTTGTAATGTCTATCACAGACTTGGATTTATATAGTAAAAGTTTCGGTAGCCTTCAAAGAAGAAAAGCCCTTCAAGTGACCCCGGGCTTTCGACAGTTCGCAGCTGCGTCACGCTTCGTTTATGATTACAGTTCTCACCTCACGAGAGTTTCAATTGACTGAACGTGCGGCGGTCGATGGTTATTGATTGATACTTCTCCACGCAATCCTCGACTGGCTGCCGGCGACGCGATCATCCATGACGCTCTAGCCATTTGCAGATTTTTCTGGAATTCTCTACGTGGTCTACC
This sequence comes from Alisma plantago-aquatica, assembly GCA_963693085.1. Classification (NCBI taxonomy): domain Eukaryota; kingdom Viridiplantae; phylum Streptophyta; class Magnoliopsida; order Alismatales; family Alismataceae; genus Alisma; species Alisma plantago-aquatica. Next base: position 513,336,518 of record OY856415.1, read on the forward strand.
GAAAAAGACGTCATTACAATAACGTTACGAGAAATCGACTACCACGTGAGCGCGTCCCAGAAGCAGGCCAATTTTAGTTCTTGTATTAGGTTTTATTCTCCCTTTCTTTTCCTTTTTTCTTTTCAAAAAGCAAAAGATTCGGGAGTCTTGTGCACCGTTAAGTTTTGTTGTTATGTGAATGACGTGTTGTTATGTGAATGACGTCGCTTTTTCTATTGGATATAAGAAATTGACTGTTGTATTAGGGTATGTTTGGTTGGACAGTAAACAAAAATATGTTGTTCCGACTACCTTTGATTTCCAACTTTATACGTATGTTGGGTGCGGCCCCAATTCAAGGTGAGAAAACCAATTACACGGAGACCGTTTTCTCTCAAAAATCTGGAAAACGGACTGCACGCATATACAATGCGGTTCCAATTCTTACCTGTGTTGCTACATGTAACCAGTCGCGAAGTCAGAAATTTTTTTATAGGGGGGCACCGTATAAATATGAATCTAGAACATATGTCAATTATCAATTGGCAGTTTCAAAGAAACAAAGAGTTATATCTATTGGCACTTTGAGAGGAACAAAGAGTTAGAGGGAAACGAAGAGTCTTCGTTGGGACTTGGAAATGGGCGTACATGGGAAGCCGAATGGATGCAGAGACGGCTGGGATCACGCATACGAGAACGTTTCCTGCGGATCCGGAACGGATAGGACACTCATATTGGCGTTTCTTTGGTGGTCGCTAAAATCGAAAATTTTACGTGTAGATTCCTTTTTTTAACTTGGCAACGGGTAGGGCCTGTGCCCTCCCGTGCCCACATGTGGCTACGCCACTGCATGTAACCGTGCCTCCTTCATCCAATTTGCTCTCCACGACGGTTCTAGTTCCTCTATCTAAACAAAAGTCGTAGTCTATCTTGCTATATGATCTGCAAAAAGCAGTTCAACCAAACTAATGCAAACGAACAGTATGAATTCAATCCACTCAAAACTAAATGAATTTGTTGTAGTATTAATTCATTAACTTTAATTTTCTGTTTTAGAATTCAGACTGTTTGGTTGGTTTTACACCCAACCAAATTGGCCCTTAATCATGCACGCACTCTTCCCATTTTGTTGTTGGAGGGAGGAAGAATGGTAGCCATCTCATCCTCCCCACATTAAAACTGCACTTGATATTGATTTGTAATCCTATTTCCAGGGCATGGCCCCCAAAAAAATTTAAAATACTAAATATATACATATATATATATATATATTAATAATTGTTAAAATATATATCATCTTTAACTGATACATTACACAAAGTTCTGCAAAGTTCTGCATGGCGCAGCAGTGTGTGCCTTCTCTCCCTTTGCAGGAAATGTGGGTTCGAATCTCCACTGACATGTTATTTGATTTTTCTACGCGTATGTATGCGTAAGTATAAGTTGTGTAGAGAACAAATATGAATGATAAAATGTAGGATTGGCGCAGCGGTGCATCTGTTCTTACTCTTCAATGTAGACCTGAGTTTGAGTCCTTAGTTCGCAACTTAATTTTTATTATAAGTAAACTGTTCTGTGCAAATTCTGCGCCCCCGCTCCCCCACCCCCCCCCCCCCCCCCCCCAGCCGTCTAAGTCCTAACTCCGCCACTGCCTATTTCTGAATTGTAGCTAGGGCTCGTCTGGTGGGGCTGCAAACCAACGCATTCAGTTACAACTACATCGAGATTTTGATCTCCATTTATTTGGTTGGATGTTGCTTCAACCCTGTGGAAACAAAGTACACCACGATTTTTAGTTATTCAGAAAATCTACAAAACTGACCGTGCCCAACTAGGGCGTGGTTCCATTTCCAAACCGAGAAGGGTCACCGCACGCAGCTATTTCCTCCCAGATTTCACCGGACTATTATCCCCGTCGTTGTCTGCCCAGCAATCTGAACATAACCTACCAACAGTCATGTGAGCCAACCTATTAAACCGGGTCCAACGATAAACTAAATCTCCTCAAAACCAAACATATGGGTTGCGGTTCCAACACATTAAGTTGTGTTGCCTGTTTTCAAACCCGTGTTATCTGTTGATTTTACGCTCTACCAAATGAGCCCTTAGATTAGTACCAACAAAATACTATAGTAAAATAATATATTGTGAGTTGTCTACAATCAAATTTAGTAAAATACTATCACAAGATTCAATAGTGGGATCTTATTGTATTTAAAGAATATAATTTCAATATTAAAGAATTATCATGATTTTTTGGAAACTATTGGTTATTGTAGCAATGGTGCAAACTAGGGATAAAAATGTATAATGACCTAAATCAAGTATTAGTGACTCAGAGAAAGTGATCTAAGATAGCACGTGCCACCTAGGGTTTGCTAGGGTGACTTGCACAGTGATCGAGGAGACGATCTTCTGAGATTGGTGGATGGGAGGTTCTCCTCCCCTCTTAGTCAATTGAATGGTGAATGACTACTACTGAGGATCAAAGTGTTGTTGTAACATCCCTGACCTGGTTTATGTTCTAACCCTAGGTGTTTTGGCTTAATAAAGTTGATTAGATGCTTGCTCTTATCTTTTGAAAAGTAATTAAGGCTCTTGAGGAACTTATATTTCAATTTCAGTCCTTTTTGAATAATGTTGAAACATTGTTTTGTTAATTTTGGACTAAAGTACAAATTACCCAAGTTGAGGGGTTACCTTGCAAATTGCACATGATAAATGTTCCTCTGATGTTGAGACACCATAAGAATGAATATGATGTAGTGGTATGGTTTCCACAAGCTTGGGCATCAAGATAAAGCCTGTAGAGCAATTCTTGTGCATTAAAATCCTAGTTTTGTTGTAATGTGCAAATTACCCAAAACCTAGGGTTCAATAAGCAAAATACCACTTCTAGAGGGTCTCTCATGTTTCTTGGCATCAAGTAGAGCAAATAAAGTGAGAGGGGCGCCTCATTTGAATTATCTTGTAGGAGAGAGAATCTTGACATTAAAATAATCAAGATTTAAGCATAAACGGAGTTTTAATTTAATTTAATGCAAAAAGAAATAAATTAATTAAGGAGCCCTTCAACCAAAAGTTGAAGGATGTGTTTGCAATAGTGTTGGACAAGCTTGTGCCTTGCTATCGCACAAAAAGATCTTGGTTGAGTGGAAGCCACTCACATTAATATAATAAAAAGTAATACCCACTAAAAGGTTGGATATTAATATAAAATTCATTAAGGTGCTTAATTACTTTTCCATTAATTCTTGGATAATGGAGAGTTTTTGCAAGAAAATGAAGGTGGCTTCGTGGCCAAGGTATGGAGGGGGATTTGGTGGAAATAATTTTGGAATTAAAGAAAATAATTTCCTTTTTCTCTTTCCTTGAAATCCTTATACATATCCAATTTTCCAAACCACTTAAGGATCTTTTCCTTAGTTTTCTTTTCTCACCTTGCTTTGGCCGACCAAGGGAGAGCTCAAGAGCAGGAGAGGGACGACCATAACCTGTTGGTAATTTTTGATCATCTTCTACCTCAGATTCATGGTGAAAACCCTAAATCAATGCTTGATTATTGCTTTTCTTCACTCGATTTCCAATCCTAGCCAACTTGTTCATCCAAAAGCTCAAGAACAGACCTTGGGAATTTGCTAGAACTCCATCCACCATTAGAGACGTGGAGCTTGGAGATTGGAATCAGATTTTGAGGTGGGTTTTATAACTCAAACCCTTAAACATTGATATTGCATTCTATTCTGCAATAATCGTTGGTTATGTTCTTCTTTTTTATACTCTTTTGATTCTCTGTTGTAATTCCCATGAAGAACGACTGCAGTTCTTGGATGAACGAAGGAAGAAGATGATGACATCATCTTAGATGCTTATCCAAAGAAAATCTCAGTCCAAACAGTTTCCATCAGTTGCTCAAACGGTTTCCCAAACCGTTTGGGAGCAAACGGTTTCAAACCATTTGAGGGGAAACGGTTTCACCAAACCGCATGAGGGCAAACAGTTTCAAACCATTTGGAGGTGTTGACCAGGGTTGACTGTTTGGAAATTTGTTGCTAATAATGTTGGTTAATGATCCACTAAATATAATTGATTAGTTCCAATTGGTTCATGAGTTGAAGGTCCATCAATCACCAAACCCTAATCGGGCTAAGTGCTGATTTCCAAATGGTTTGAGTTAGAAACTTGGGTTGATTGACCCAAACGGTTTCAAAACCATTTGGGGATCACCCAAATGGTCTCAAGACCGTTTGGGGGTCACCCAAGACCGTTTGGAGTTCTAGGGTTGAGTATGGTTAGGTGTTTGAAGATCCAAAGATACCATGATGATTTGTAATCAAATGCTGATTTGGTGATCAATCCAATGATCCAAACCCTAATTAGATGACATGGATTTGGGTGATGAGATGGGAAAATGGTCTCAAGACCGTTTGGAGGTCATTCAAATGACCTCAAGACCGTTTGGGGTCAGGTCATGTCCATTTTGGATGGTGATCCAATAGTTTCAAAGTAATTAGTTTCAAAATGATCAACACTGAAGGATCATCAATTCCAAACCCTAATCCAATTGAATCAAACCCTAATTGATGATCAATTGAAGGTCAAATCAGTTGAAGGATGACCTATTCAATTCAATTGAAGTATGACGTTAGGACCAATTGACGAGTGATAACATGATTTCAATTAATGAAGGAATCAATCTTGGAAACCCTAATTCAATTTGAGTGGTTGAGACCATATTTGGTCCATGTGGTTTTGAGGAGGTTTGGAACAAATGGTCTCAAGACCGTTTGAGTCCAAACGGTCTCAAGACCATTTGGGACCAAACGGTCTCAAGACTGTTTGGGACCAAACGATCCCAAACCGGTTGAAGCTCAAACGATCTCAAGACTACCTTTAGAAAACGGTTTCAAGTGTGCACCTTTAGCAAACGATCTCAAGGGTTCACTTTGGCAAATGGTTTCAACCTCAACTTTACTAAATGGTTTTAAGTATTCAACCAAGACCGTTTGAGGTCTGACTTGTCAAGACCGTTTGAGGTCTAAGTGACCAAGATCACTTGGAAGGTAATTAATCAAATTGTATGAACACTTAAAGTGGTCGAAGGTTAATTGTTTAAGTGACCAATTACATGATGTAAACCAAGGGTGATTATAATAATGGTACCCTTAATGAGATAGGGTGATTAGTACCCTTTAAATAATTAAGTTTTAATGATCATGGTGATAATGACATAACTCATGGTGTCAATTCTTCTTCAAGTTGAGTTGACTTAGCTTAATCAAGGCTGAAGTAAACATCATCCTATAGAGGATAAGAGAGAAAAGACTTCCTACATGAATGATAATCATGTAGTGGACTTTCAATATGAATAAATGTCTAATTAGGGTATGATCCTTAATAGTGAGATCATGGAACCCTAAAGGTTAATGAATCATAACCCTAATTGAGGGCATTGATAGGTGAAATCCTAATACATGATGATAGTATGATCTTAATTCATGGTAATGACATGAGAACTCTAATCTAGGGTGATACAAAGTGAATAGTAAACCCTAATTGTGGGTTATTGAACTTAAACCCTAATCTAGGGTGATGTAATGTGAATAGTAAACCCTAATTGTGAATTGTTGAATATAAACCCTAAACTAGGGTGATGTGTAGTGAATAGTAAACCCTAGTTCCAAATAAGGTGAAGGTATATGTGAAACCCTAATTTTGGGTTATACCTTATAACATGAAGCTCTAAGGTTGGATAATGAAATGATGAGTCATTAATCCTAATTGAACTAAGGGGATGATTAACCCTAATTGAATTGAAAAGGGAAACCCTGACCCTAGTAAGGGTATAGAGGTGTAACCATTGAATAGTGATGTTATAATTGTTTTGCATTATGCTGGTATGAAATTGATGTATCTGTTATCATCTGTACTAATCATGCAGGTTTTATGAGATATTGAACATAGCCAGGTATGAGCTATGATGCTTTGTTTATTGAAAGTACTTTATAAGCTTTGTAAGCAATGATATGCTATGTTGCCTAGTGAAAGGTAACAAAAGAGATTGATAGGCTGTAAGAGCCATGTGAAATACCTGCATTGCAATTATCATGTTTACACTGTTAGATGACTTGATGGCAATAAGTTACCTGTTAAAGTGGTAGAAAGTGTTTTGATGATCTAAGGGTTGAATACCCATATTCATGAATCATGATGATGAGATGATAAGGGACTGAGATCCCAATGTTAATAAAGTTGTGAAATGAACTTGATAAAAATAGTACTCTTTCTTTATAGAAATTGTTATAATGGATTATGTTTGAAAACATGCCTGATGCTAAAAGAATGTTGTAATGTACTTAAATAATCAAGTAAAATAATATCATGTAGAGCCCTGACCATAGATCCATCATGCTCAGCAGTTAGGTGATAGTGAAATAGGTTTTCCTAAGGGAACTCCTGGAGGGCATACTTTTGAGTATATGGGGGTTATGGGCGCGAATATCCTTACGCTCTAATGGAGGAATTGATGTGAGATAAACATTAAATCTCTCAATCCTTCATTATATGTATCTACCGGGATGATGTATCACTAATCTCCCGATGATGATGTTAATGCTGAATCGATGTGAGATAAACATGAAATCTCCCGATTGAGAAGAGAGTACAGCATGGCACTATAACTCTAATAGCGAAGTTGCCAGTTTACCCTGGAAAGCTATTTTGGCAGAGACACAAGATGTCCTGCAAGTGTTCCTCACACTGACTGAGGAGGATGAGGTCATAGAAATCTGGCTCTTCTATTGACCTATGTATGGTACTGATTTCGATTTTGCAATGGTCGGTTGGAGTATGAGTGGTATACCTCATCTCCTTAGGGCATAAGTATGATTGTAAAATGTAATCAGTCGTGTAGCATAATTGCTTAGGGTTGAATTATGAGAATCAATGATTGATGATACATTGTCTATTATATCCTAGTTGGATAAATGTTATACATGTTCTTCATATTTCTTATTGAATAAATGACTTGCTACTTTATCAAGTTATAATTGAAATGAAATGCATAGAGAATACTACTCTACATAGTTTAATCAATGATTTACCTACTGTTGAATGTTATGATTCTACTGCTCAGTGTTATTCTATTATCTGCAATAATAATGTTTATGGAAGAGAGTTATATCTCTCACTGGGGAAAATTTTCAATTGTCTCACCCCCTTGGGATTCAACTTTTTAGGTAGACGTCGAGGAAAGGGCAGAAACCCTACAGATGGTGAACAGTAGCAACAACAACAGCAAGGGCAGCAGTGATCCTCAGGTGGAGACACTGTCTGTCAAGTCTTATATATAGAGAGTCCTATGTGTCATCTCTGTACTCTCATGTCCTAGGAGTTGGTAGATGGTTTGATATAGATCTGAGATTTTTGGCTTGATGCCTCGAGATTTTATATGCTGCTTATGTACAGTTTAACAGGGCAGTCAATGGTTGTAACTCTTGAGACGAGATGATATAGAGATGTACTGATGAATCAGAATGTTGATAACTTACCCTGGTTCTGTATGATAAAGTTTTACAGTTTGTGGATCTCATTGCAAAAAAATTTAATTTTTAGTGATTTTCAGTAATTCCGCTGCTAATAATACGCTTTCGCATTAGTTAATCTTATTTTTCTGAGTTGGATGCCACAGTTGTGATCAACCGCAAGACCTCGTGTCAAGTTTGTGATGGATCAGATACTTTTGAACAACATGAATTCGCTCCAATGGAGAAGAAGGATGGCAAAAGATTTGTTACTATCAATTATACCGCCTATGAGGCCATGGAAAAGTCATGGGAGCACACTACAATTCTGTATGCAATGGGGAAACACCCTAATTATCATCATTTATTGACATGGTTCCAATGAGTCTGGAAGCCTAAAGGGGAATTTGATCTCTTCTCAAAGCCTGATAAATTATTTCTCCTTCATTTTAACTCAACAAAAGGTAAGAAGAACATCATGAATGGAGGGTCTCATTGGATTGATAGTAATCTCATAGTAGTCAAGGACAACAAGATGGGAGATGATCTACAAAAATATTTCTTCAGCTCGATTCCTATATGGATCAATATCCTTTGAAGGGGAGGAACTAGTCACCTAAGGTAGTAGGTATAGTGGTGAGCGGTGTTGGAAAACTTCTTTGTATTGATTACAGATCGATTGGATATGAATCCTTAGGTGAGGCTCGGGCCTTGGTGGAGATTGAGGTTGAGGATGATCCACCGAAGGAGATATGGGTCAACATGTCGAATAGAAAGCCATTTGTTGTCATCATCAATCATGAACATATCCCAAAAAGATGACCTTACTGTAAGTGTAAAGATGTGAGATCACCTCCTTACCAAAATTTAAAGGACATACAAAACATCCACACTTTTCATAAAAAGAGAGACTTTGGGATGCTTGCATAATAATCCAAATAAATAAGCATGATTCTAGATACATAATAAAATGTCAATAGAAGTGGAAATAAAAATACTAAGCCTATTACATGGATTTCATTGTTCACTACATGATTGTTCCCAAAAGAAAAGATAAGAGAAAGGGATCTAGCTATAGCAACCTCGACATCCTTCCAAATAGCTTGAGGTCTATTCCTAGGAAGACTTCCTTCAAGCTTGTCCTTCTCCTTGCTCAGCACCAACACCTGGGTGGTTGGGAAAACACCTAGAAAAAGGAAAAAGGAAGAAAAAGTATGTGTCACAAAAATTAGTCTAGGATTACAAGATAAGTAAAGCAAGTAAAAACAGGCTAGGGTTCATCAAGATGAAGATAACAAGAGTATGAGGCTATATCAAAAGAAACTTACCATTAACGATTAAATTAAAAAGGATTTGCATGTAAGATAATTATGTCTACCTAAGTAAGTAGGGTTGAGGCTGTTGGATCCTAGATGGATGATTAGATGCTCTAGAGGGGGGGTGAATAGAGCTGAAAGCACTTACACAAAATTCATTAAACCTTCAAAATATATGACAAGATAAGGTTGCTAAATAGGTAATTTGAGTGCAACTAAATCATGCATAGAAAGGATAAGAGAGATTGAACATGCACCAATTAGACAAGCTATTTAGAGTGGTTCCACACTTCAAACTAGAAGTGTGTCAGTCCACTTGCCTAGAGAGGTCAACCTCTAGGACTTCAAACAATTGCACTCTTATATTCATTAATAATACATACAATACATGACCAACAAAGGACTTACCTATCCAATACAAAGAGTCTTCAACCTTACCAAGGACTTACCCACTTTGCAAGAGTCTTCGGCCTTCTCCAAGGACTTACCCACTCTTGCACAAGTCTTCGGCCTTGTAGGAATTACCCACTCTTCTTGGATCTTCCGCCTTTGACTTCACCTTCACTCGGAGAAGCTTTCCACCAAGGTCTTACCCACTTGAGCTTGAGTCTTCTGCCTTCTCCAAGGGCTTACCCACTCTAGCTCCCAAGTCTTTAGCCTTGATCTTCACCAAGGGACTCCTTCCCTTGTTCTTCTTCACCTCTCTTGGACAAGAGAGAGAACCTTCATCTTCAATATAGGAAATGAGAGATGGGGAGGTGGTGGAAGTGAGAGCCTCACAAGATATACATATATGACTAGCTCTCTTACAGATTTCCTACTCACTCTAATGGATGTAGCAAGTGATTAAGCTTAGAGATAGAGAGGAGGCTGTAGGAAGCACTCAACTATAGAATAGGAACCTCACAAAGAGTTTGCAATGAATGCTCTCAACCTTGGAATGAAGCCCAAGGGGTCCTATTTATAGCTGGGGATGCCTCTTAACCTTTGGGAACACTTATGAATGAAAACTAGCCGTTTTGTGGATTGCAACAGATCTATTTTCACTTGTTGCAACTCCACAACGGCTAGAAACACTTTTCTGCACTTTTCCGTACAGTGCATTCGGTCGAGTTTCTATATGTGTAACTCGACCGATCAAGTAGCAGGCAGCCCGATATTGAAATGATCGGTCGAGTTTGTTCTGAGGAAACTCGACCGACCATTCCAACTGGAACTGGCCTACTACCCAATCGGTCGAGTTCTGTGAGTGCAAAACTCGACCGATGCAATCTTCAGAAAATCGATCAAGGTTTGATCGGTCGAGTTTCAGGGTGTGAAATTGGACCGACCAAGTGCCTGTAATTGATTTTTGAAGTTACATTAAAAGTGCTCTAATAATCGTTCTAAGTGTTCCAGATATTTTTCTAAGCTTAATTACAAGTCATACGATCATTACAAGTGATTTACAACATGATTCTAATGGATATACATCATATTACAAAAATGTGCACTTGTATGACTTTGACTTGTCTTTTCTCCAATTTGAGATGCGCAAGTTAGGGCAATTGGAGTGTGTCTATACCTAATTTGAAATCACTCAAGTAGAAGCATTAGACACCAATATGTGGAATGGTTAGTCATCATCAAAACACGGGTTTAGTCAATTTAGACGTGAGTCAACATTGACCTAATTGACCTTGAGTCAACAGAGGCACCTACCAGACCTCTAACCTTAGGTGAGGTGAGAATAAGACATTCCCAGTCACCTACAATAACATGGGGAGAATAAAAACATTCCCCAGGGTGAATAAATACATGCCCTCTGTGGGCGATTGTATATAAGTATCGCTACTTTAAATTCTATTGAACATAATTCTACATGCTGAAAAAGTAGTCATGGCAAGAATAACCATATGAATCAATAAGCTTGGTAGTGGGGTTTAAGACCCAAACAATAAGAAACTATAATCTAATTTGAGGCACAAGAAATTAGGGTTTCAAGAAAAGAGTGTTAGATTCAATTAAGCCTCATTAGGGAATATTAGGTTAAGGCATAAATTTCCCAACTAAGGTATTAGATGCACATACCTCTTCCTTAGAGCCCTAGAAACCACTCTCCAAAACCCTAAGCAAGATCAGAGTCCACTTGGCCTAATATCATAACCATGTTCATGTATGAGAACTATTTACATGCATTAAAGACTTAAAAACCCTAAAGTGACCAACTTCTTTTACAAACCATCGATTTAGGTCTTGAGACCATCACCACTGTCCTAGTTAGGGTTTTCTAATCAAAATAACATATAATTTTATATATTTTAGAGATATGGACTTTTAGACGTATTTTTTGTGATATTTAATTAATTCATTCCCAAAAACACTTATTTGAAAAACTCAAAACTATGCATCAAAATTATTTTTATTATATAGATCATCTTTTTCTAATTCTAGAACATATTTTACTTTAAATTTTGGACCAAGGAATTAATAGGTATGAATTATTTAAGTTTGACCAATAGGAAAATTAGAAATTTTGATTTTCATTTCAAAAAGAAATGAGAGTGAGCGAGGGTGGGTCTGGGCCCACTGCTTGGCCCAATCATTGTGAGCTAAGTCAGTGTCCCACCTCACTGGCTGGCACCGGTCAAAGCCAAGTCAGACCACAGAAAAGAAAAGCAAAGGACATGAATGCCCCTAGCGCGAAACAGAAAGCAAATGAAGAAGTAGCAGAGGGAAAAAATGACATTGCATGAGGGGCATCATCCCCTTCCTCATGCTCGCACCATGGCACTGAGTTTATTGCATGCGAATTAGGAAAAATCATGAAACATGATGAAATCCAACGTACATGTAGTCAAAAGAAAGAGGGGGAAGAGACGAAGTCAGATGTACCCATGATTTTACCAGAGATAAAGAGAGGAGAGAGGGAGGTCCCACAAGCTTAGTTTGACGACCCAATACCAAACTGATAAACCAATTGTTACAATTAAGTGGAATTAAACATCAGCAGCAGATTACTGAAAATCACTAAAAATTTAAACCATTTCCAAAGAGATCCATTTCCAGGAAACTCTTATAACAAGAACCAAAATATTATATCCATTCTGGTCCACAAAGTACATATCATGTACCTTCTCTTATCAAGGATTACATACAACAGTTACTTTGTTAAATCTACACATAAGCAACATAAAACCTCGAGGCATTCAATGCCAACATCTCATATCAAACATTAAAGCACTAACTACTGACTCCTAGGACCTGAGAGTACAGAGATGACACATAGGACTCTTATATACAAGACTTGACTGTCAGTATCTCCACTTGAGATATTACTACTGTTCCTGATGTTGTTGTCCTTCTCCTATTGTAGGGTTTCTACCTCCTCGTCCTCATACACCTAAAAAACGTTGGGTCCCACGGGGTGAGACAATTGAAATTGTCCCAGCGAGAGATATAACTCTCCACCAGAAATATTATTATTGCAGATAAAAGAGTAATAAACTGAGCAGAGTACTCTCTATTGAAAAACAGGATTAAATCATTATTAAGTAGAAGAGAGCAATATCATTCATTCATTTCAATAAGGAATATGAAGAACATGTATAATATTTATCCACTTCAGGATACAATAAGCAATGTGACATCAACCAATAGTTTTTGTAATGCGTCCTTAAGCAAATATGCTACACGGCTGAATTACATTTTACAATCATTTTTTATGCCCTGAGGAAGTGAGTCATACCGCTCAAATCCAACCTTTAGTTGTGAAACCCAAAGCGGGTACCATACAAGATCAAAGGAAGAGTCGAACTCCTCGATCTCATCCGTCTCGGTCAGTGTGAGACCACAAGAAGGACCGCAATCTCTTGCTTAAGTGATGTCAGTCACATGGTTAGTTCTCATAGGCTACCCAATCTCTAGCCCACCTTGGTACAGGTCCTGACGCTAGTAAATCTGAGCTGCAGGCCAATTCACCATTCTCTCTAAGCCATGAACGCATTCATGCTCTATCACACTGAGCCATGAGCCTGTTCACCATGCTCTTATACATATCTTGAGTCTACAACCGAAGTTGCACTCTAATGCTCCTATTTTCGGCTAGGAGCACCTCGTATATTCAACAATATACGCTCCAGATTAACAAGCAAGAAAATTCATTTCACCATCACCAGCTACTAATGATGATGGATCTATGGCCAGGGCTCTACATGATAACATTCCACTTGATTGTTTAAGTACATTACCATATCCTTTTAGCATTAGTCAAGTTTTCAAACAAGAATTATTATGACAAATGCTACAAAGAAACAATACTCTTATCAAGTACTTTTCAAAACTTTATAAAACATTGGGATCTCAATCCCTTATCTCATTACAGGGAATTCACATCCCTCAACAACACCATCATCATGTTTGCTGGATCTGGGTATTCAAACCCTTAGTTCATCACTGAACATGGTTACCAATATTAGGTAATTGTTACCATCAGGTCTTCTGACCAAGGTATTCATGATACTTGTTACACAAGCATCTCACATAGTTCACCAGTCATATTCAACTTCTGGTCACCTCTCACTAGGCAACAAATAAAATAATGGCTCACAGGGCCTATTAACATCATAACGCATACCTACTTAAGCTCATCATCTCATGATACATGCATGGTTAGTACAATTGATAACAACCATATCAATTTCATATCAACATTATGCAATACAAAGATAACATCACTATTTCCTCATTAGGGTTAGAATTTCCCATCTTTATCAATTATGGTTTCACATAACATTACCCTATATTAGGGTTTCACATAACATCATCCCATATTAGGGTTTCACATAACATTACCCTATATTAGGGTTTCACATAACATCACCCTATATTAGGGTTTCACATAACATCTCCCTGTATTAGGGTTTCACATAACATCACCTTGTATTAGGGTTTCACATAACATCACCTTGTATTAGGGTTAGGGTTCCTTATTCCATTTCAATTAGGGTTTCTCATCTTTATCAATTAGGGTTTCATGATCACATAATCAAAGATCAAACCCTAATTAAAAACTCATTGCACCTTAGAGAATGCATTGTTATTATAATTAATTTCTAAAACCTAACTCATTGCTCCACATGTCTAGAATTACAAAATACTTTCATAAGTATTCAAATAAACTTATGAGTTGTAATTTTCTTTATTGGTTAGGGTTTTCATTCTCCATTGATTAGGGTTTTATGATTACTTCATTAATCCAAACCCTAAGTCAGTGCTTCCACATATCTTGGAGCACATAGCATTATTTAAGTATTAAATCATACTTATCATTGTTCCATATACTATGAATACACAACATCATCATACCTTAATCAATTGACTTAACCTTTCACTAAGTGTATTGAGTTTATTACTTTCATGGGCACCAAGTGATAATCACTCTAATTATACTAATCACCTAAGTGCTTTAGAAGTGCTTCCATTTGAAACAACCTTGAGATACTCTTCAACCACTTATGGGGTTATTAATAATTACATGGTTGAACCAATTAGACCTTCAAATGGTCTTGGACCAAACCTCCAAACGGTTTGAGACCGTTTAGACCTTCAAATGGCCTTAGATCCTATATCCGTAAATGGTCTAAAGACCGTTAGAACTTAAATGGTTTGATCACTTGCTCATCAAACAGTTTTGAAGTCCATTAGACCTTAAACGGTCTTGATCAAAATCTTCAATCGGTTTTGAAACTGTTTGATCTTATCAATTTTGAAAACATTTAACCCTAAACGGTTTGAGACCGTTTGATCTTTAATTGATTTGAATATTGAATAACCCTAAATAGTTTGAGACCGTTTGGTCCTCAAACGGTTTGATACCGTTTGGTCTATTCATCTTGAAACCATTTAACCCTAAATTAGGGTTATGATCTCAACTGATTTAGGGCTTTGCAACCAATTGAGCTAGGGTTCTAAAATCAATTTAATTTGATTTGTTTGAAGTTATTAGATTATGGAATCAATCAATCCTTGAACCTATTGAAACCATTTAGTTTCTAACGGTTTTGAAACTGTTTGCCCTCCAATCGGTTTTGAAACCATTTGGTCACCACTGTTTGGTCTAAAATGGTTTGAAACGGTTTGGTCTAAAACGGTTTGAAACCATTTGACCAACACAAAGTGAAACCGTTTGCTCATGATGTTTCTTGAGGTGTGTGCTAAGAATATGTCATCATTATCAAGCTTCAGACCTCTGATTTCTACTGCCATTTAGATGATTAATTCAGCATTTATTCAAGAAGAAATTAAAGATCAACATATGATGAGAAATTGAAATCAATAACAACATTAATGGGTTCAAGTTATATAGACTTCCTTCAAAGTAGATTCAAAGCTTCAAGCTTCATGTCTCTAATGGTGAAAGAAGATCCTTCAGCTATCCAAGGCTCGTTTCCAACTCTTTGGATGCAAAGGATAGCCAAGGTTGAGCATTGGATGGAAGAGAGAAGAAATTCAATGTTGAAATCTGATTTCAACCATCAATTCAAGGTTGAAGATGATCATGGAGCTTATCTTCAGCTTGGGGAATGTTTTCCTCCTTCTCCTAAGCTACTTGGTTGTCATCCAAAGCAAAGAAAGAAAGTGGTTTGCAAAATGGCCTTTCAAGTAGGGAGAAAATTCAGTATATGTAATTGATTTTCTAGGAGAGAGAAAGTAGAAGAAAATCCATCCACTTTCTTTGCCACATGCCCCCTCCCTTCCTTGCCTCCGAATCCAACTCCCTTCATCCTCCATATAATCGTGTTTATCCTTGAATTAAAAGCAATCACTTAAGCACCTTAATTAATATAATACTATTATCCATGTTTAGTGGACATTACTTTTTAATTAACAAATGTGAGTGGGTTTCTTCACCTACTTAGGATATTTCAGTGCAAATCAAGGAATTTGAACGTCCTTGCATTATAGGATTTCAAACATAGCCTTTTTAGTTGATGGACACTTCAATTAATATATTTATGTTTGCTATAAAATAAATCAGGGTTTCAATTATGCTTAAATCTTGATTATTTTATTATCAAAGATTATCTCTCCTCAAAAGTAGTTCAAACAAGACGCCCCTTACTTTTTATTTTCTCTAAATGATACCAAGAAATAGTAGAGACATAATATAGGTGGTATTTTACATGTCCAACCCTAGGTTTTGGGTAATTTACATATTACACTAAAACTAGCATTCAATGCACAAACATTATTCAAACAAGCTCATTTTTGGAACTTAGGCCTGTGGAAGCCATACCTCAGCATCATTATCATTCTTATGATGCTATAACACTTGAGGAATATTTATCATGTAACATTTGCAAGGTAACCCCCTTAAATTGGGTAACTTGCACTTTAGTCCAAAATAAGCAAATATTGCTTCAACATTATTCAAATAGGGCCAAAATTGAAACATAAGCTCTCCTTTAGTCTTAATTACTTTTCAAAAGATAGAGACAAGAATCTAAATGACTTACTTAAGCAAAACTTTTAGGGTTAGGCCTTAACCCAGGTCAGGGATGTTATAATTATCCACCCCTAACAGGGATTTTGTCCCCGAAATCATTAAGAGAAAAGAGAAGGGTACTTCCTCCTCATCTCTTCCTCCAGTTACCATGTAGTTGTTGGATCTTAGATTGGTGATTAGATGCTCTAGAGGGGGGGGTGAATAGAGCTGAATGCACTAAAGCAAAATTCATTAGACCTTCAAGATATATCATAAGATGAGGTTGCTAAATAGGTAATTTGAGTGCAACTAAAACATGCATAGAAAGGATGAGAGAGATTGAACATACACCAAGAGACAAGCTATTTAGAGTGGTTCCTTACTTCAAACTAGAAGTTAGTCAGTCCACTTACCTAGAGAGTTCATCCTCTAGGATTTCCTAACCATTGCATCCTTATATTCATTCATAAGACTTACAATACATGACCAACCAAAGGACTTACCTATCCAATACAAAGAGTCTTCAACCTTATCAAGGACTTACCCACTTTGCAAGGATTCTTCTGCCTTCTTCCAAGGACTTACCTACTCTTGCAAAAGTCTTTATCCTTGCAGGGATTACCCACTCTTCTTGGATCTTCTGCCTTTGACTACACCTTCACTTAGAGAAGCTTCCACCAAGGACTTACCCACTTGAGCAAGGAGTCTTCTGCCTTCACCAAGGGCTTACGCACTCTAGGTCCAAGTCTTCAGCCTTGACCTTCACCAAGGGACTCCTTCCCTTATTCTTCTTTGCCTCTCTTGGACAAGAGAGAGAACCTTCATCTTCATGGATGAAATGAGAGATAGGGAGGTGGTGGAAGTGAGAGCCTCACAAGATATACATGTAGGACTAGCTCTCTTACAGATTTCCTACTCACTCTAATGGATGTAGCAAGTGATTAAGCTTAGAGAAAGAGAGGAGGCTGTAGGAAGCACTCAACTATAGAATAGGAACCTCACATAGAGTTTGCAATGAATGCTCAACCTTGGAATGAAGCCCAAGGGGTCCTATTTATAGCTGGGGATGCCTCTTAGCCTTTGGGAATACTTGAGAACAAAAACTAGTTATTTTGTGGCTTGCAAAAAATATATTTTAACTTGTTGCAACTCCACAATGGCTAGAAGCACTTTTTTGCACTTTTTCGTACAGTGCAATCGGTCGAGTTTCTATAAGGGTAACTCGACCGTTAGAGTAAAAGACAAAGCTGATATTCAGACAATCGGTCGAGTTTGTCCATGGGAAACTCGACCGTCTAATGAAAATCGAACTGGTCAGTTACTCCATCGGTCGAGTTATGTGTAGTGTAAACTCGACCGATCAAAAGTCATTTTCAAGATCCAATCAGGATCGGTCGAGTTTGCAACCCACAGAACTCGACCGATGAACAACCTAATGTGAATTTTGGAAAATGGATTTTGAGTGCTTAAACATTCGATCTAAGTGCTCCTAATTTTTTCTAAGCTTAATTACAAGTCATACAATCATTACAAGTGATTTACAACATGATTCTAATGGATTTACATCATATTACAAAAATGTGCACTTGTATTGACTTTGACTTGTTTTTTCTCCAATTGGATATGCGCAAGTTAGGCCATTTGGAGTGTGTCTATACCTAATCTGAAATCACTAAAGTAGAGATATTAGACACCAATATGTGGAATGATTAGTCATCATCAAAACACGGGTTTAGTCAATTTAGACGTGAGTCAACATTGACCTAATTTGACCTTGAGTCAACATTCTCCCCCTTTTTAAACCATTCCATAAATGTATCGAAAGCTTTTAAGTAAAATCATACCTTTGGAGAAACCTAGGGGTTTCAATAGGATTGAGCTCATATGCTCCCCCTCAATTGATGCACTTGGAGTTCTCATACTCCCCCTCAATTGATGCTATTTCTCCTACATGGTTAGCTTTCATAGAATTTATAGAATACTATGTCTTCTACTCATATATGTTCTACAAATATATGTCTTCTCCCATTTACCTTCTCCCCTTTATATTGACATACTTTTCCTCTTCATGTAAGACATGCCTTCTTCCTCTTTTAAAAGAAGACATACCTTTCTCCCCCTTTATCATTTCAAAAAGTGGGGTTATGATGAAATAAGAAACATCACTTGTTAAAGAGAAAGGAGATAACACAAATATATATAAGAAGAGTAGAAGTACATAGATAGGGGCTTGTCCAAGCATAGAAAGAAAAGTAAGTTAAAGCATATACTTGAACAACCCAAAATGCAAGATAAGGTGCTGCAGAAAAATAATAAATTGCAATTTTGACCCTCAAGATGACAAAATTTGCCCAAAAAGCATTAGGGCTCATGGCAAAGTGATGAGTCTTGCTAAGAAGGTCGTTTCTGCATGAAAAACACTAGTCTTCCATCAAAAACTAAAACAAGAGTAGAATCTGCATAAAATCCAAAAATACTCTAATTTCTACATATAATGTAGATCTATGTATCCTGCATCACAATGTTATGTAAGCAACTCAAGATAGTAGATATGCAATTCAAGGAATAGGCTTGAGCATGTATGAGACAAGATACAAGCGTAGCATATAGTGAAATACCACTAGATGAGCAATGCTACCAATTATAAACAAGGTTATAACTACATGTATGTGAACTACTAGTAGATGATATCACAAGTTAGGACTACTAGTAGGATCTAGATCATAGAGAAAGATGCACAAGTTAAAGAGCAAGCTATGAGTAGATGTAGAGATATATTTAAACAAAGAGTTAAGCAATTTTAGAAGCATGAAAGGATATAACTTACTTGATATGCATCCTTACCATAAGATGATTACCCCTAAGAACCTCAAGGTTGTATCAAAACAAGATATACACCTACATAGATGTAGCAAGTTAGAGTACAACAGAAGAAATTTTAGACACAACCAAGAGATCCAAAGAGATCATCATCAAAACCTATAAAACAACTCAAAGAAAGTAATTGCAACATATAGATATACAAATTTAGAGCAATTAGAGAGATAGAGTTGTAAGCAAGATAGGCAATTTAGAACAAGGCAATATGCATATATAAAGGTACCAAATGAGAGTTCCAAAGAATAAGGCTATTGGTTGAGAAAATCTAGTTGAGAGGGAAATTCTCACTCAATAAGCCAAATGTATATTCTGTGCACAGTGTTATCGGTCGATTTCTTTACATTGACAACTAGACCAATGACAGCTGCTGGAAACACCCATTGGGGCCTATCGGTTGAGTTTCTATCAGGACAAACTCGCCCGATAGAGCTACTGTCAAAAAGCACATATATTTCATGAAAACATATTTAAAGGCATGCTAAATATACAAACCATATCCAAACATGTCTAATCAAGTTAGTAATGCACTATAGAAGCATTATTAACAGTTTTTGAGTAAGAGTATGAAGAGAAACACAAAATACCACTTTTGACTCAAAAACCATATGCATAGTGCACACTAACTTGACAAAAAAAAGTTAGAAATGGTTATAAGCAAGAAAACATTTACCGTTGTTCTTACCTTTCCTTTTTCCATTTGTTGTCACCCTCTACACATCTCACCTTTCTTCTTTCATGTGGATTGACAAGTCAATTTGCAATTCAATAGCTCAGGTCAATCCATTTGCAAGTACCTACAACAAGAAAGATGAAATAGTCCCCAATCATGTTTTTGGGTCCGAAGGGGTTAGCTTAGCAACCCAAGTCCTATTGCTCTTGGGTGCTTTCCTAAAAGGACAACAAGTAAAATAATGACCAATTTCATTGCAATAATTGCATGTGCCCATAGTCTTGGAACTAGAGTATTCTCCATGGAATATTGGAGGACCTTTATCTTTGTTGTTCGTTTGACTACTATCATACCCTAAACCATGTCTACCTATTTGTTTAGTAGTATGGTGTAGGATATCATCAAGGCTCTTCTTACCAACTAAGAATCTTTGCAAAGAAGATCTCAAACCATCATTATCATGCATAAGAGAAGTAATAGTAGAAGACAAATGATTGATATTATCTCTACCATGAAGAAGATCATTTTCTAAGCAAAGAGATTAAGTTAAATAAGAATCTCTATCAATATGAAGAGCAACAACATTATTTTCTCTACTAGTAGAACTATAACAAGATTCATGCACATTGATTTTAGCAAGCAAGGAGGCATTTTCTGTTTCTAATTCTTGCAAAACAAAATCTTTGTCCTTGTTTTCAGATTTAAGAACATCAATATCATGCATGAGAGAATCAACAATTAAAGTATGCTCTTCATTAGAACTAGGCATGAGAGGTTGAGCTTCTAGAAATCTAATCTTATCAAGCAAACTAGCATTTTCAAGTTTAAGAGAGTCTACTTGGCTAAGACAAGCATTTTTGTCATCAAGCAAGCAAGAATTAGCATGTTCAAGATCATTTAATTCTACGTGCAAATCATCAACAATTCTAGCAAGATTTTTTCTTTTCCTTTTAGAAGACTTAAGAGAGGCACAAGTATCATTAATAATAGCAATAAAAGATTCTTTATGTAAAGAGTTTAGATTTACCTCACTTGAGTCCTTACTTATTGATTCCATAAGAGAAAAATGGAATTCTCCTTCATCACTAGAGCTTGAGCTTGATCCTTCATTTGAATATTCACTTGAGCTTGAGTTGGAGGAGCCACTTGATCTTGAGTGTCATTTCTCCTTCTTCTTCTGAAGTTGGGTCTTTTAGCCTTATGGGAAATCTTCCTTGTAGTGACCCTTCTTTCCACATGTGAAGCACCAGATGGAGGAGGACTTGCCTTTGTAGAATCTACCCTTGGAGTACATGGCATCTTCTTCAACATGTGAGGATGGAGAGACTTGTTCCATGATAGCTTCAATTTGAGCCTTCATTTTAGCCTTCTTCATTCTCTTTAGCTCTTTCTTCTCTTGTCTTTCTGCTTCCTCCCTCTTGTCAAGTGAGGCTTCATGTGCTTGTAGATTTCCAATGAGCTCTTCAATAGGAATATCCTTAAGATACCTTGCTTCTTCAATGGAATTCACCTTGGGTTCCCATCTCTTGGGAAGAGTTCTAAGGATCTTAGAGTTGATCTCTCCTCTACTCATAGGATGTCCTAGAACAGCAAGACCATTCACAATGGTGTTGAGCGTTGCATACATATTGGCTATCCTCTCCTCCTTTCCCATCTTAAAGTTCTCAAGCAACCCTTTGAGCATGTACACTTTTCTTTCCTTCACTTGATATGTCCCCTCATAAGTGATGCATAACTTTTTCCATACCTCATAGACTGTTTCACATGAAGAAATCCGATTGAACTCGGTGGGGGTCATGGAGGCATAGAGGATGTGCATGGCTCTAGTATTCAAGGTTGCTTTCTTCAAGGTAGCTTCATCGCATTCTTCAATCTTTGTCTTTCGTAGCATGTATGCGTTGTTCACCATTTTCCACATATCAAGACTTGATCCTTGGATGTAGAAATGAAGCCTTCTTCTCCAATAGAGGAAATTTCTCCCATCAAATATTGGTAGGATGATCAAGTATCTCTCTCCTTGGTAGTCACCCATCTTCTCCTACTTGTTGAAGTATGCTTGGAGAAGCCCGCTCTGATACCAATTGTTGAATCCTAGATGGGTGATTAGATGCTCTAGAGGGGGGGTGAATAGAGCTGAATGCACTTAAACAAAATTCATTAGACCTTCCACATATATCATAAGATGAGGTTGCTAAATAGATAATTTGAGTGAAACTAAAACATGCATAGCAAATATGATAGAGTTTGAACATACACCAAGAGACAAGCTATTTAGTGTGGTTCCTCACTTCAAAGTAGAAGTGAGTCAGTCCACTTACCTAGAGAGGTCAGCCTCTAGGATTTCCTAACCATTGCATCCTTATATTCATTCATAAGACTTACAATACATGACCAACCAAAGGACTTACCTATCCAATACAAAGATTCTTCAACCCTACCAAGGACTTACCCACTTTGCAAGGAGTCTTCCGCCTTCTATCAAGGACTTACCTACTCTTGCACAAGTCTTCATCCTTGCAGGGATTACCCACTATTCTTGTATCTTCCACCTTTGACTTCACCTTCACTCGGAGAAGCTTCCACCAAGGACTTACCCACTTGAGCAAGGAGTCTTCTACCTTCACCAAGGGCTTACCCACTCTAGCTCCAAGTCTTCAGCCTTGATCTTCACTAAGGGACTCCTTTCCTTGTTCTTCTTCACCTCTCTTGGACAAGAGAGAGAACCTTCATCTTCATGGATGCAATGAGAGATAGGGAGGTGGTGGAAGTGAGAGCCTCACAAGATATACATGTAGGACTAGCTCTCTTACATATTTGCTACTCACTCTAATGGATGTAGCAAGTGATTAAGCTTAGAGAGAGAGAGGAGGTTGTAGGAACCACTCAACTATAGAATAGGAACCTCACATAGAGTTTGCATTGAATGCTCAACCTTGGAATGAAGCCCAAGGGGTCTTATTTATAGCTGGGGATGCCTCTTAGCCTTTGGGAACACTTGATAACAAAAACTAGCCATTTTGTGTCTTGCAACGGATATATTTTCACTTGTTGCAACTCCATAATGGCTAGAAGCACTTTTCTGCACTTTTCTGTACAATGTAATCGGTCGAGTTTATATAAGGGTAACTCGACTGATAGAGTAAATGACAAAGTCGATATTCAGACCATCGGTCGAGTTAGTCCTAGGGAAACTCAACTGACCAATGAAAATCAAACTGGTCAGTTCCTCCATTGGTCAAGTTCTGTGTAGTGTAAACTCGACCGATCAAAAGTCATTTTCAAGATGCAATCAGGATCGGTCGAGTTTGCAACTCATAGAACTCGATCGATGAATAGCCTGATGTGAATTTTGGAAAATGGCTTTTGAGTGCTTAAACATTTGATCTAAGTGCTCTTGATTATTTCTAAGATTAATTACAAGTCATACAATCATTACAAGTGATTTACAACATGATTCTAATAGATTTACATCATATTACAAAAACGTGCACTTGTATTGACTTTGACTTGTCTTTTCTCCAATTTGATATGTGCAAGTTAGGGCATTTAGAGTGTGTCTATACCTAATCTGAAATCACTCAAGTAGAGACATTAGACACCAATATGTGGAATGGTTAGTCATCATCAAAACACAGGTTTAGTCAATTTAGATGCGAGTCAACATAGACCTAATTTGACCTTGAGTCAACAGTAGCTTCTTCAACGCCACGATGATGCCAGAGAACTTTCACAAACATTATGTCTTTCTTTTTCAACTTTTTGATTCTCCTGTCAAGAATCAACACTGGTCCCTCTTCATAGGATATATCTTCATTTAACTCTACCTCCACAGGTTGCAAGACTAACTCCGTGTCAGGGTGACACTTTCTCAGCATGGATATATGGAATACTGGATGCAATATGTGTAGTTCAGATGGCAACTCCAACTTATAGTCTACGTTTCCAATCTGTTCAATGATTGGATAAGGCCCCATAAATATAGGAGCTAACTTACCCTTCTTCCCAAATCTAAGAGCACCTTTCCAAGGTGAGACTTTGAGATATATTCTATCTCCAACTTGGAATTCTAAAGGTCTTCTCTATTTATCAATGTATGACTTCCGTCTATCCTGTGCAGCCTTTAACTGTTGTTGTATTACTTTAATCTTTTCAGTTTTCTATTGAACCAATTCATGACCCAAAAGTTGATATTCCTCTGTTTCATACCAGCACAATGGAGATCTACAACGTCTACCATATAATGCTTCATATGGTGCCATATCAATATTGTGCTGATAACTATTGTTGTAAGCGAATTCTATTTTGCTCAAGTGTATATCCCAACTTCCTACAAATTGAAGGACACATGCCCTAAGAAAATCCTCCAAAGTTTGTATAGTCCTCTCAGATTGTCCATATGTTTGTGGGTGAAAGGCGGTACTAAACCTTAACTGCGTACCCAAAGCTTTATGTAGTCATTCCCAAAAATGACTCATGAACTGGGGACCTCTATCAGAAACAATTGTAGCTGGAACCCCATGTAAACACACTATCTCATCTATATAGATCTGTGCAAGTTTCTTAGCAGTATAGGTTGTTTTGATAGGAAGAATATGTGTTGACTTAGTCAACCTATCAACTATCACCCAAATGGAATCATGACTTTTGGCTGTTCTTGGCAAACCCACCACAAAGTCCATGGTTACATGATCCCATTTACACTGTGGTACAGGTAAAGGTTGTAATGTTCCTGCGGGCTTTTGATGTTCAACTTTAACCTGGTGACATACTAGACACCACATAACAAACTCAGCTACATCTTTCTTCAATCCAGGCCACCAATACATATCTTTCAAGTTGTGATACATTTTGGTGCTCCCTGTATGCATTGCATACATAGATGAATGAGCTTCCTCTAATACTAACTTTCTTAAGTCATTGACATCATTTACTACCATCCTACTATGGTAACAGACTACTTCATCGTCTGACTCATGAAACCCATCTCGTTTCTCACTACCATATTCTGACCTGATCTACTGAATCACAATATCAGCCTATTGTGCCTCTTTGATTTGTTGTTTCAGAGTAGGTTTTATGTGCATCTCAGCTAACAGTCTAGCTAGCAAGGATACTTTAAGTTGTACATTATTTTGCCTCAAAGAGACAAACATGTCTCGTTTAGAACACATTAAAGAGTTCAACTGTACTTTGTCCATGTTTGGCGATGATGATTTTCTACTTAGTGCATCAACCACTACATTAGCCTTTCTCGGATGATAATCAATTGTACAATCGTAGTCCTTGATTGACTCCATCCAATGACATTGCCTCATATTTAACTCATGTTGTGAAAACATGTATTTTAGGTTCTTATGGTCCATGAAAATTTGAAGTGTCTCTCCATAGAGATAATGTCTCTAGATCTTCAACGCATGAACCATTGTAGCTAATTCTAGATCATGTGTCAGATAATTTTCCTCGTGTTTCTTAAGCTGTCGAGAAGCAAAAGAAATCACTTGTTTATCCTGCATCAACACACAGCCTAGACCATTCTCAGAAGCATCACAGAAAATAATATACCCCTTTCCTTGCTCAGGTAACACTAACGTAGGTGCACTTGTTAACCTTTCTTTCAACAACTGGAAAGAATGTTGACACTTGTCATTCCAAACAAAAGGAACCTCGTTCCTGGTCAACTTGGTTAGGGGTAAAGCTATAGAACTGAAGTTATTAATGAACCTCCTATAGTAGCCTGCCAGCCCTAGAAAACTTCGTATCTCCGTTGGTGTCTTTGGTTGTTCCCATTCCAAGATAGATTCTACCTTTTTAGGATCAACACGGATACCTGAGACAGATATTACGTGTCCAAGAAAAGACACTTCTGATAACCAGAACTCACACTTACTGAATTTGGTATATAGCTTGTGCTTTCTCAGTAAAGTATGTGCCTGACGAAGGTGTTGCTGATGATGTTGAGCATCTCTACTGTAGACCAGGATGTCATCTATAAAGGCTACTATAAATTGATCAAGGAATGGTCGAAAGATTCTATTCATGAGTTCCACAAATGCAGCTGGTGCATTAGTTAGTCCAAACGATGTAACTATGAACTCATAGTGATCATACCTTGTCCTGAAGGCTGACTTAAGTATGTCATTTTTCTTGATACATAACTGATGGTATCCTGACCTCAGATCTATTTTAGAGAAGATAGTTGCACCACACAACTGGTCAAACAAGTCATCTATCTGTGGTAGAGGATATTTGTTCTTTATGGTTACTTTGTTTAGCTGTCTATAGTCAATGCATAATCGCATAGACCCATCCTTGTTTTTCACAAAGAGAACTGGAGCACCCCATGGTGAAGTACTTGGTCGAATAAAACCCTTTTCAAGTAACTCCTGTAACTATTTCTTGAGTTCTACCATCTCAGCAGGTGCCATTCTATATGGTGTTTGAGCTATTGGTTGTGTACCCAGGATTAGATTAATCTCGAAATCAATCTCCCAGGGTAGAGGAACACCTGGAAGTTCCTCAGGAAACACATCCTCAAACTCCCTAACAACTAGAATTTCAGAAAGACTAGGACTCTCTATTCTGGTATCTACCACATGTGCCAAGAATGTGAAACATCCTTGTTTCATCAACTTCTCATCTACCATAGCCGACACTAAATAGGTTGGAAGAATCTTTCTATCCCCCTGAAAGATCCATGTAACACAATTGTGGGTGAACATAGCCTGCTTGGAACTGCAATCCAAGACAACCTTATACTTTTCTAGGGTGTCCATCCCAAGGATTATGTCGAACCCATGCATCTCAAGTGGTATAAGATCTACATGAATGTTGTATTTAGAAAAGAAAGAACATAGGGAGAACATACATCCCACAACACTGCAGATCCAACTAATGGAGTTTCTAGTAACAAGTTATATGTTCTATGACTAACAGTCATATCACAGTCATGAATCACTTCTCGAGTGATAAAGGAATGCGTAGCACCCGGATCAATCAAAACTGATACAAAGCAGGATGAAGACATATCAGAATGAAATAATTCCATCTGACCTATCATGACTTGTGGATTAACCATTGCCTCAGGTTGATTCAGAGCATAGAATCTTATCGTTGCTGGTTGTCAACCATTTCCCCTATTGTTGGATGTATATGAGCCAGCTTGGGACGCATGTCCACGTCCTCGAGTGCCACTGCTAAACTGTCGCTTCTGAGAGCCTTGTTGACTCTGTCGTGGTGGTTGGGTTACACTCATGTCTCTAACTAAACAATCTTTCATCACATGTCCCTTCTTCCCACATTTATAACAAACCCTATTCTCCCATTGTGGTCTAGATGGTCCTGTTATTGACATTGATGTTGAGCTGTGGGCTCCCTCTGGTGGTAAACTATGACCTCTACCCTTGCTGGATGTCCACCGTGCCTGAGTATTAAACCTCGGTGGTGCTGTTGGTGTAGAAAACCTTGGTTTCTTAAAGCTTTCGGACCTCTGTCCTTGGAGCTATGTATACACCTTCTTACTATGGGCCTGACACTTCTCAGTCACGGACCTTTCTATCCACCTAACTGACTCCACAAAGGTGGCAAACCTCTCTTTATTCTCTAGAGAAGACACTGGTGTGGTTAATTCAATGTTCAAACCCTTTTCAAAATGCTAAATCCTCTCCTCATCTGTAGCAGCCATGTGCGGACAGAACCACAAAAGCTCCATGAACTTAGCTTCATACTCACTAATGTTCATTGGTCCTTGCCTTATCCGCTCAAACTGAGAGATCTTCTCATCCAGGAAAGTCTTAGGAAAAATATCTACTAATACATTCATGTCAGAATTCTTCCCATCTAACTTCAACACCTGGCCTTTTACCTTCTTCTATGGCCCACCAATGGCCAGCGCTCCCCTTCAACAGGTACACCTCATGTCTAACCTTCTCAGCTTCGAGGATATTAAGAATTCTGAAGGCCTTTTCCAGCTTAGTTAGCCACATGTCTATGTCTGCTGGGTCAGTTGTACCAGCATATTCAGTGGCTCCTGCCCGTCGAAGTCTTTCAAAAGTCTTGCCAGCTCCATGTCCCTCATTATGAGATGGTGCCCTAGGTGCAGGTGGTGGCATCCTATCCGCCATATGTGTCACAATCGCCATGAACTGCCCAAATAGAGCATGGAAAGTTGGGTTTTCTATTGCATCTTGGTTAATATGGGGATGTTCAGGTACTGGTGCTTCCCTATCTTGATCCCTTGCACCTCCTCCTGGTGCAACAACACTACTTTTAGGAGCATGTTCTTCATGTGATCCAGCCATCTTC
Organism: Alisma plantago-aquatica; assembly: GCA_963693085.1. Taxonomy (NCBI): domain Eukaryota; kingdom Viridiplantae; phylum Streptophyta; class Magnoliopsida; order Alismatales; family Alismataceae; genus Alisma; species Alisma plantago-aquatica. The sequence goes on from OY856415.1 coordinate 513,364,652, forward strand.
AAGCTTTACTTCTTCTACTGAGAGTATAAGTCACTATCAAATAAACTGGAAGACACTAGAACAAACTCAACGACCTTAATCCTATGTCTCTATAGAGTCAGCAAACCTAGAGCTCTGATGCCACTAAACTGAGACGACCCGATACCGAACTGATAAACAAATTGTTACAATTAAGCAAAATTAAACATCAGCAGCGGATTACTGAAAATCACTAAAAATTTAAACCATTTGCAAAGAGATCCAATTCCAGGAAACTCTTATAACAAGAACCAAAATATTATATACATTCTGGTCCACAAAGTACATACCATGTACCTTCTCTTCTCGAGGATTACATACAACAGTTACTTTGTTAAATCTACACCTAAGAAACATAAAACCTCAAGGTATTCAATGCCAAAATCTCATATCAAACATTAAAGCACTAACTACTGACTCCTAGGACCTAAGAGTACAGAGATGACACATATGACACTTATATACAAGACTTGACAGTTAGTTTCTCCACCTGAGATATTACTGTTGTCCCTGATGTTGCTGTCCTTCTCCTGCTGTAGGGTTTCTACCTCCTCATCCTCGTACACCTAAAAAATGTTGGGTCCCACGGGGTGAGACAATTGAAATTGTCCCAGTGAGAGATATAACTCTCTGCCAGAAAAATTATTATTGTAGATAAAAGAGTAATAAACTGAGCAGAGTACTCTCAATTGAACAACATGATTAAATCATTATTAAGCAGAAGAGAGCAATATCATTCATTCATTTCAATAAGGAATATGAAGAACATTTATAATATTTATCCACTTCAGGATACAATAAGCAATGTGACATCAACCAATAGTGTCCGTAATTCTTCCTTAAGAAAATATGTCAGATGGCTGAATTACATTTTACAATCAATTTTTATGCCCTGAGGAAGTAAGTCGTACCGCTCAAATCCAACCTTCAATTACGAAACCCAAAGCCGGTGCCATACAAGATCAAAGGAAGAGCCAGATTCCTCGATCTCATCCGTCTCGGTCAGTGTGAGACCATAAGCAGGACCACAGTCTCTTTCTTAAGTGACATCAGTCATAGGGTTAGCTCTCATAGGCTACCCAATCTCTAGCCCACCTTGGTACAGGTCCCGGCGCTAGTAAATCTGAGATACATGCCAATTCACCGTGCTCTCTGAGCCATGAACACATTCATGCTCTATCACACTGAGCCATGGGCCTGTTCACCATGATCTTATACATATCTTGAGTCTACAACCAAAGTTGCACTCTAATCCTCCTATTTTCATCTAGGAGCACCTCGTATATTCAACAATATACGCTCCGGATTAACCAGTAGGGAAATTTGTTTCACTATCACCAACTACTAACGATGATGGATCTATGGCCAGGTCTCTACATGATAACATTCCACTTGAATATTTAAGTACATTACCATATCCTTTTAGCATCAGTCAAGTTTTCAAAGAAGAATTATTATGAAAAATGCTACAAAGAAATAATACTTTTATCAAGTACTTTTCAAAACTTTATAAAACATTGGGATCTCAATCCCTTATCTCATTACTGGGAATTCACATTGCTCAACAACACCATCATCATGTTTGCTGGATCTCGGTATTCAAACCCTTAGTTCATCACTGAACATGGTTACCAATATCAGGTATCAGTTACCTTCAGGTCATCTGGACAAGGTATTCATGATACTTGTTACACAAGCATCTCACATAGTTCACCAGGCATATTCAACTTCCGGTCACCTCTCACTAGGAAACAAATAAAACAATGGCTCACAAGGCCTATTAACATCATAACACATACCTGGTTAAGATCATCATCTCATAATACCTGCATGGTTAGTACAATTGATAACAACCATATAAATTTCATATCAACATTATGCAATACAAAGATAACATCACTATTCCCTCATTAGGGTTAAAATTTCCCATCTTTATCAATTAGGGTTTCACATAACATTACCCTATATTAGGGTTTCACATAACATCATCCCATATTAGGGTTTCACATAACATTACCCTATATTAGGGTTTCACATAACATCACCCTATATAAGGGTTTCACATAACATCACCCAGTATTAGGGTTTCACATAACATCACCCTATATTACGGTTTCACATAACATCACCCAGTATTAGGGTTAGGGTTCCTTATTCCATTTCAATTAGGGTTTCTCATCTTTATCAATTAGGGTTTCATGATCACATAATCAAAGATCAAAACTTAATTCAAAACTCCATGCACCTTAGAGAATGCATTGTTATTACAATTAATTTCCAAAACCTAACTCATTGTTCCACATGTCTAGAATTACATAATACTTTCATAAGTATTCAAATAAACTTATGAATTGTAATTTTCTTTATTGGTTAGGGTTTCCATTCTCCATTGATTAGGGTTTTATGATTACTTCATTAATCCAAACCCTAAGTCAGTGCTTCCACATATCTTGGAGCACATAGCATTATTTAATTATTAAATCATACTTATCATTGTTCCATATACTAGGAATACACAACATCATCATACCTTAATCAGTTGACTTAACCTTTCACTAAGTGTATTGAGTTTATTACTTTCATGGGCACCAAGTGATAATCACTCTAATTATACTAATCACCTAAGTGATTTAGAAGTGCTTCCATTTGAAACAACCTTGAGATACTCTTCAACCACTTATGGGGTTATTAATAATTACATGGTTGAACCAATTAGACCGTCAAATGGTCTTGGACCAAACCTCCAAACGGTTTGAGACTATTTAGACCTTCAAACGATCTTGAGGTTACTTGACCTTCAAACAGTCTTGGTTCCTATATCCTTAAACGGTCTGAAGACCGTTAGACCTTAAACGGTCTGATCACTTGCTCATCAAACAGTTTTGAAGACCGTTAGACCTTAAATGGTCATGATCAAAATCTTCAATGTGTTTTGAAACTGTTTGATCTTATCAATTTTGAAAATGTTTAACCCTAAACGATTTGAGACCATTTGATCTTTAATTGATTTGAATATTGAATAACCCTAAACGGTTTGAGACTGTTTGGTCTTCAAACGGTTTGAGACCGTTTAGTCCTCAAATGGTTTGAGACTGTTTGGTCTATTCATCCTGAAACCAGGTAACCCTAAATTAGGGTTATGATCTCAATTGATTTAGGGCTTTGCAACCAATTGAGCTTGGGTTTTGAAATAAATTGAATTTGATTTTTTTGAAGTTATTAGATTATGAAATAAATCAATCCTTGAACCTATTGAAACCATTTAGTTTCTAAATGTTTTGAAATTGTTTGCCCTCCAATCGGTTTTGAAACTGTTTGGTCACCAAACGGTTTGAAACTGTTTCGTCTAAAATAGTTTGAAACCGTTTGACCAACACAAAGTGAAACCGTTTGCTCATTATGTTTCTTGAGGTGTGTGCTAAGATGATTTCATCATCATCATGCTTCAGACCTCTGATTTCTACTGCCATTTGTATGATTAATTCAGCAGTTTTTCAAGAAGAAATTAAAGATCAAGATATGATGAGAAATTGAAATCAATAACAACATTAATGTGTTCAAGTTATATAACCCACCTTCAAAGTAGATTCAAAGCTTCAAGATTCACGTATACAATGGTGAAATAAGAACCTTCAACTATCCAAGGCTCATTTCCAACTCTTTAGATGCAAAGGATAGCCAAGGTTGAGCATTAGATGGAAGAGAGAAGAAATTCAATGTTGAAATCCGATTTTAACCATCAATTCAAGGTTGAAGATGATCATGGAGTTTACCTTCAGCTTGAGGAATATTTTCCTCCTGCTACTAAGCTCCTTGGTCGTCGGCCAAAGTAAATAAAGAAAGTGATTTTCTAGGAGAGAGAAATTAGAAGAAAATCCATCCACTTTCTTTGCCACATGCCCCCTCCCTTCCTTGCCTCCGAAGCCAAGTCCCTTCATCCTCCATATCCTCTCATTTATCCTTGAATTAAAAGCAATCACTTAAGCACCTTAATTAATATAAAATTATTATCCATTTTTAGTGGACATTACTTTTTAATTAACAAATGTGAGTGGGTTTCTTCACCTACTTAGGATATTTTGGTGCAACTCAAAGCATTTGATCGTCCTTGAATTATAGTATTTCAACCATAGCCTTTTTAGTTGATGGACACTTCAATCAATATATTTATTTTTGCTACAAAATAAATTAGGGTTTCAATTATGCTTAAATCTTGATTATTTTATTATCAAGATTATCTCTCCTCAAAAGTAGTTCAAACAAGACGCCCCTTTCTTTTTATTTTCTATAAATGATACCAAGAAACAGTAGGGACAAAATAGAGGTGGTATTCTACATGTAAAACCCTAGGTTTTGGTTAATTTACATATTACACCAAAACTAGCATTCAATGCACAAACATTATTCAAAGAAGCTCATTTTTGGAACTTCGGCTTTTGGAAGCCATACCTCAGCATCATTCTCATTCGTATGATGCTATAACACTTGAGGAATATTTATCATGTAACATTTGCAAGGTAACCCCCTTAAATTGGGTAAATTGCACTTCAGTCCAAAACAAGCAAATATTGCTTCAACATTATTCAAATAGGGCCAAAATTGAAACATAAGCTCTCTTTTAGTCTTAATTACTTTTCAAAAGATAAAGAAAAGAATCTAAATGACTTACTTAAGCAAAACTTCTAGGGTTAGGCATTACCTGAGGTCAGGGATGTTACACTCAGTGCCCAAAACCAGTTGTTGGGGGGTCAAACACTGAGGAAACTAGAAATTTAGGGTTGTGTCAAGTCGCAAAGGTGATGGGGATGCTCGGGGTGTAGGTATTTATAGGCAAGGGGGTGTGGGTTAGGGTTTTAGAAAATGAGGTGAGAAGGAAGCTTCAGTAGAATTGGGGATTTCTTGATTATTCATCAAAACATGAAAATATTGGGATAATATGGTGCGGATTCGAGAGAGGAGTCTAGAAAAATAACAATTTCTCGATTTGGTTGAGTGTGGAAGGAGATATTCAATTTTGAAAAATTTCCAACAATACTGATGTTTCCTTCTTCAAACTGAGGTAGAAAACACATCCTCAGCCATCTGATCCCACAAACACGCTTCTGTGGTCAGTCTGGACCGTCCGATTGGCCGCAAAGTCCAAATTCAATTATAAATCTAATTCGATTATAAAGTGACACATATTATTAAATGATTTTCTCTTTCTTCTTTTTACAGCTCAAACAATTTCCAAATTTAATAAAAATTAACAACATGATTGATTTTGAGATGCAAAATTCAAATATAAAATTAATTTTTCCATTTGAGGACTTTGAATGGGGTAAATAATTCAAAACTCATTTTCTCTTTCCTCCATTTATGACTCAATGATTATCCAAATATGATCAAATTTCACCCACTTGTCCCAATTAATGTCTTAGATATGATTTTGCCATTATTGATCATGTTTGTGCCATTTATTTAATTAATTCTCAAAATGAAGGTTCTACACACTTTCTCTCTCCTACTTTTTCACATTATCCAAATATCATCTAAATTAGTTAAAAGCTTGTCCAAAGGCTTATTTTTATTTCTAGATTACAAATTTGGAGTTAATCTTCCAAATTTAGAGCATTAGATATTTTATTTCTCTTTCTTGGCTTATTTCCTATTTTCCTTTAATAAAGCCTTTTATATATATGTATATTTTCCAAATTGGGTGATACTTGGCCCTTAAGTAACTGTTAGTTCAAGAAAACGAATTTGTGTATCAAAGTATCTCGTGGGTTTTCTAGTTGTGATTTTTGGAAATAATATATTCCACATTATCTCCTTTTAACCATTTATAGCATTTATCATCTCCTTAATGTATATTTTGGGATTTTCTTTTCTTTTTCACATTCTGAAAAGTCCTAGAAAGTTCTAGCATGAATTCCATCATTATTTTTATTACTTAAGTGGAAACTTGCACATCAGACCCATTACTTAGATTTCTACTGAGGTATTTGTGCATAAAACCCTTTATTAAGAATATATGAGAAATACTTAACCAATAACTATCATAGTTCCACTAATTCAACTCCAAAGACAAATAGGACAAAAATGAAGAACAAATATTATTGAAAAAGAGTACAAAGAGATACATAGTGGATTTCAATATGTTACAACACCCCACCCCTTAAAAAGGATTTCGTCCTTGAAATCTCACACAAAAAGGGAAGGGTGAGTATGTAACATTTCATCTCTCAACTCCCAAGTGGTTTCTTCCAAACCATGATATCTCCATAAAACCTTCACTAGATCGATCTCCCTATTCTTTAGCTTCTTTACTCGGGAGTCAAGGATCTTCACAGGTATCTCTTCATAGGTTAGATTCTCATGAATTTCAACAGGCTCAATAATGAGTACATGAGAAGGGTCTTTCACATACTTCCTCAGCACAGAGACATGGAACACATTATGAACCTTATCATAAGTAGGAGGTAACGCTAAGTGATATGCATAGTCTCCAACTTTATCTAAGATTTCAAATGGTCCAACAAAGTGGGGACTCAAATTGCCTTTTACTTTAGATATCGCAATTGAACATATACGCTTGATCTTCAGAAATGCAAAGTCTCCCACTAAGAAGCTCACATCAGACCACTTTTTATCAGCATACAACTTCTGTCGATCTTGAGAAGCTTTCATCCATTTCTTTATCAGTTGTACCTTCTTGAGCATCATCTGCATATCATTCATCTTCACCAGGAACCATTCACCAACATCATCCCAATGCAAAGGTGAATGACAGGGTCTATCATACAGAGCATCAAAAGGTGGCATACCAATACTGGCTTGGTAGTTGTTATTGTAAGAAAACTCTACTAATGATAGATATCGATCCCATGCACCACCCCAATCCATCACAGAAGCACGTAGCAAGTCCTCTAGAATCTAAAAAGTTCTCTCAGACTGTCCATCAGTTTGCGGGTGGTAAGCAATACTGAAACATAGATCAGTACCCATCTCTTCCTGAATCTGACCCCATAGATGAGAAGTGAATTTTGGGTCTCGATCAGAAACTATCACAGAAGGCACACCACGTAGACAAACTATCCACTCCACATACAACTGAGCCATCTCAACAACTTTTATGTGGTTTTGAAAGGCAAGAAATGAGCAGATTTTGTAAGCTGATCAATAACCACCTAAACAACATCATAACCTTTCTTGAACTTAGGAAAACCAGTAACAAAGTCCATTGTGATCTTCTCCCACTTACATTCTAGAATATCAAGAGGATGAAGAAGACCACCAGGTCATTGATTTTCGATCTTAACTTGCTGACATTTCAAGCACTTCGTGATGAATAGAGCTATATAATTCTTCATGTTCTTCCACTAGATGCTTCATTGTAAGTCCTTGTACATTTTTGTTGTGCCAGGATGAATAGTATACTTGGACCCATGAGCTTCACTCAGAATCTTCTATCTCAGATCACCCATGTCAGGAATCCCCAAACTTTGTCTGAAGTGGACAACACCATCCACTCTAACAGAGAAGTCAAGTTGTGTTTTATCGATCAAGGCCTTCATCTCTTCCAGCTCAGAACTTTCCATCTATATAACATTGACTTCTGAGATCTAGGTCAGTGTAATAGTCAAAATAGCCATCTATACACACAACTTGTATTCATACACTGAATCGATAGGCTGAGGTCGCCAACTAGTCACATGCTCGAGATTTTCCCACACTAAACATCTCAGAGCAGCACAAATATCATCCTTCTTGTGACTTAGAGAATCAGCTATGACATTTTCTTTATCGAGATGATAGGTGATGGTGAAGTCATAATCTTTGAGAATACCATCCACCTACGTTGTCACAGGTTCAGATCCCTCTGAGTCAACATGTATCTCAGACTCTTGTGGTCAAAGAACACTTCAAACTTTTTTCCATAAAGATAGTGTCTCTAGATTTTCAGATCATGAACTATAACAACAAGCTCCAAATCATGTGTAGGTCAATTAGCTTCATTATGTTTCAATTGGCGAGAAGCATAGGAGATCACCTTTCTGTCTTGTATCAAGACACACCCTAAGCCTTATTTGGATGCTTCGGTGTAGATGACATAGGGTATTCCCTCAACAGGAAAAGCAAGTACAGGAGCAGAAGTCAAACACTCCTTCATCTTCTAAAAATTGTTCTCACACTTAGGTGTCCATGAGAACTTGACCTCTTTTCATTTTAGCTTGGTCAAAGGAAAGGCCAATTCAGAGAATCTCTTGATAAACCTCTAATAGTAACCGGCTAAACCAAGGAAACTACAAATTTCAGATGGGTTCTTTGGAGCCTTCCACTTTTTCACATCTTCTACCATCACATGATCAACAACTATATGTCCGGCAGAAATTATGTGACCCAGAAACATTACTTCCTTTATCCAAAACTCACACTTCGAGAATTTTACATAGAGTTTATTTTCTCACAGAGTGTGGAGTACAATCCATAGATGCTCATTATGTTGTTCAAACGTCTCGGAATAAACCCAAACATCGTCGATAAACACCACAACAAACTAGTCAAGGTATGGGCAGAATAATCAATTTATCAAGTCCATTAAGGCAGCAGGGGCATTCGTCAAACCAAAAGGCATAACCATGAATTCATAGTGCCCATAGTGAGTTCTGAATGTTGTATTTGGGACATCATCATCCTTCATGCGCATCTGGTAGTAACCACTCTACAGATCCATCTTGGATAATACAATGGCAGACTTTAGCTAGTCAAACAGATCGTCAATGCGAGGCAAAGGATAATGGTTCTTCACCGTCACTTGTTTAAGAATACGGTAGCCCATACACATTCGTATTGAACCATATTTCTTCTTCATGAATGGGACATGTACTCCCCATGGAGAAACACTGGGGTGGACAAAGCCCATGGCGAGAAGCTCTTCATGTTGCTTCTTCAGTGCGGCAAGCTCGACAGGGGCCAAGTGATATGGTGGCTTTGATATTGGTGATGTTCTGGGTACAAGCTCGATGCAGAACTCCACCTCGTGAGTTGGTGGAACCCGAGTAACTCCTCGAGAAATATGTCCAAGAAGTCCTTCACCACATCAATGTGGATGAGAGTAGGAGGTGTAGCATCAAGGACTATAGAAGCTAGGAAATCTCTACACTCTTGTGAGACAATCTTTTCAGCTTTGATGGTGGAGATGACAAATTGTCGCTCCTCTCTCTTCCTACCCTTGACACACATTCTTCCCACAATTGGATGCAACAAACTAACTTTGGATTCCTCACAAAACAAAACTACTTTATACCTCTTCAACCAATCCATTCCTAGAATGACATCAAAGGTGGTCATGCCGAGCAAGACAAAATCTTTGGGATACATTACTCTAGATATACAGTGGTCCATGGTCAGAGTTTGGAGGCACGAAGAGCAGATCTTACCACTAGGGGTTTTTACATATAATATGTAATCCATAAACTCATATTCTATTCCTAACATAGAAGCAAACTGACAGGATATGAAGGTATTGGATGAGCCAGAATCAAATAGTTCCTTTAAAGGATGCATATTAAGGTACAAGGTACCCTCAATAACTTCATTTTCTTCACCTTCTTCTTCATCATGGAGAGAAAACACTCTCCCATTCCTCCTCTCCATTGGTGGTCGCCTCAGGTTCTGGTTGTTGTTGTTGTTGTTGTTGTTGTTCCGCGAAGGCGATTTTTCCTAGGTTGATGTGGATGTTGGGCATTATTCTATTGAGCATTATTCTATCCCTGTTGGAACCGAGGGCAGAATAGTCAGATATGCCCAACTTGGCCACACTCATGGTAGGTCAGAGGAGGCCGGTTGTCTTTTTGAGTAGGTGCATTATTGGCAGGACATTTCCATGGAGGATGGTGGTGAGAGCACCTATTACACTGGTCACGTCTGTGATTCTCATTCTAGTTTGGGTTCTTCCTCTTGTTGTTGTTATAGCCATTACTATGTCCAGAAGCTTGAAATCTTGGATAGGACTAAATGGCCAGGGCCTTATCCACCATCTGTTAAAAGGTGAGTGGAAGTTGTGGAACTAGATTTTGGCCCACCTGGTAGTTTAGGCCCTGCAAGAATAACATTTCCCTTCTTTCGGCTCCAAGGTCGGTGGCATAACATTCTAACAGTAGGAACCATTGAATGTAGTCAGCCACACTCATGCCTCCCTGCTTGAGGCTATAAAACTCGGCTTCCTTCTTTCTCAGGAAGGCGGGGCAGATGTATTTCTCCCTAAAGAGCTTCAGAAATTGGTGCCACTCCATGGTACAAGTGTCCCGAGTGCGAGGGACACCATTCCACCTGATGCATGTCGGGCCATCTAGCACATAAGTCATGAATTGAACCTTATGGTGAGGAGGGAACGCCATTCCCTCGAAGGTCCGATCCAAGGCCAACACCCATTCGTCAGCTTTTTCCACCATATTGGGTTCACTTTCACCCTCTAAGTAGGGTGGTTGCATCTGTATGAAGTTGGTAAGAGTGAACTCCCTCAGCTTGTTGGCGTTGGCAGCCAAAGTGTGGAGCTGCCCCATCATGGTGGAGGATAGAAACTAACACAACATTTCCAACTCTTGCTCCGGAGTGAAGGTGGGGGTGCTCGAAGTAGTATGGTTGACTGGAGTTGTCACAGGAGTGTTGGGTTCATTAGGGTTTGACTCATTTTCCTTGCTCATGTTGTTCAGAGTGTCGAACAAGTCACCTCTCCTGAAAGGTAGGGATAACATATTAGGTTCCCAGGAGTATAGAATCATAGATGAGAAAATAATAGAAGCATAGATGAGAAAAGGATATCTAGAAAGATATTTCCTAAAAGCATACTATTTCGAGCAATTCGTATCAGCTTAGGCCAGGTCGATATCATATGGGCACGGGAGTCATCGTAAACCAAGCTAGTGGTGTGGAGGAAAATATTTCAAGCCCCCGAAACCCTGATCCTTTCTAGACACCCTTGCTTCAACTTCATTCCCTAATAGTTGCCAAATGACTCTGATACCATGTTGTAAAGAGGCAAGATAACCTCCTTACCAAAATTTAAAGGACATACAAAACATCCACACTTTTCACAAAAAGAGAGACTTTGGGATGCTTGCATAATAATCCAAATAAATAAGCATGATTCTAGATACATAATAAAATGTCAATAGTAGCGGAAATAAAAATATTAATAATATTACATGGATTTCATTATTCACCACATGATTGTTCCCAAAATAAATGATAAGAGAAAAGGATCTATCTATAGTAACCTAGACATCCTTCCAAACAGTTTGAGATCTATTATTGGGAAGACTTCCTTCAAGCTTGTCCTTCTCCTTTCTTAGCACCATCACTTGGGTGGTAGGGTAAGTACCTAGCAAAAGGGAAAGGGAAGAAAACGTATGTGTCAAAAATACTAGTCTAGGATAAAAAGATAAGTAAAGAATGTAAAAACAGGCTAGGGTTCATCAAGATGAAGATAACAAGAGTATGAGGCTATATCACAAGAAACTTGCCATTACAATTAAATAAAAAAGGGTTTTCATGTAAGATAATTATGTCTACCTAACTAAGTAGGTTTGAGGCACCTACCGAACCTCCAACCTTTGGTGAGGGGAGAATAAGACATTCCCAGTCACCTGCAATAATATGGGAAGAATAAAAACATCCCCAGGGCAAATAAATACATATCCTCTGTGGGCGGTTGTACATAAGCACTGCTACTTTAAATTAAATAGAATATAATTTTCCATGTTGGAATAGTAGTCATGGTAAGAATAATCATATGAATCAATAAGCATGGAAGTGGGGTTTAAGACCCAAACAATAAGAAACTATAATCTAATTTTAGGCACAAGAAATTATGGTTTCAAGAAAAGAGTGTTAGATTCAATTAAGCCTCATTAGGGAATTTTAGGTTAAGGCAGAAATTTCCCAACTAAGGTGTTAGATGCACATACCTCTTCCTTAGAGCCCTAGAAACCACTCTCCAAAATCCTAAGCAAGATCAAAGTCCACTTGGTATAATATCATAACCATGTTCATGTATGAGAACTATGTACATGCATTAAAGACTTAAAAACCCTAAAGTGACCAAATTTTTCTACAAACCATCGATTTAGGTCTCAAAACCATCACCACTATCCTAGTTAGGATTTTCTGATTAAAATAACATATAATTTTATATATTTTAGAGATGTGGACTTTTAGAGGTATTTTTAGTGATTTTTACTTAATTAATTCATTCCCAAAAACATGTATTTGAAAAACTCAAGCCAAGTGTCGAAATTATTTTCATTAGATAGATCATCTTTTTCTAAGTCTAGAACATATATTTTTTTATTTTGGACCAAGGAATTAATAGATATGAATTATTTAAGTCTGGCCAATAGGAAAATTAGAAATTTTGATTTTCATTTTGAAAACACAGAGAGTGAGCGAGGGTGGGGCCGGGCCCACAGCTTGGCTCAATCACTACAAGCCAAGTCAGTGGCCCACCTCGCTGGATGGCATCGGTCAAAGCTAAGTCAAACCGCGGAAAAGAAAAGCAAAGGTCATGAATGCCCCTAGCGCGAAATAGAGAGGAAACAAAGAAGAAGCATAGGGCAAAAATGACATTGCACGAGGGTATCATCTTCTTCCTCATGCTCACACCATGACGCCGAGCTGCTTGCATGAGATTTAGGCAAAACCACTAAACATGATGAAATCCAACGTACAAGTAGTCAAAAGAAAGAAGGGGAAGAGACGAAGTCATAGGTACCCTTGATTTTTCTGGAGATGAAGAGAGGAGAGAGGGAGGTCCGCCGCATGCTCAGTGCCCAAAACCAATCACTGGGGGGTCCAACGCTGAGGAAACTAGAAATTGAGGGTTGCGTCGAGTGCAAAGATGGTGGGGATGCTCGGGGTGTAGCTATTTATAGGCAAGGGGTTGTGGGCTAGGGTTTTAGAAAACAAGGTGAGAAGGAAGCTTCAGGAGAATTGGGGATTTCTAAATTATTCATTAAAATATAAAAATATTGAGATAATGTGGTACAGATTTGAGAGAGGAGTCCAAAGATACAAAAATTTCCCAATTTGGTTGTGTGGAAGGAGATATTTGATTTTGAAAAATCACCAGAAATACTATTGTTTCCTTCATTGAACTGAGGTAGAAGATGCATCCTCACTCGTCCAATCCTGCGGACATGTGTCCGCAGTCGATCTGGACCATCTGATATGCCGCAAAGTCCAAATTTGATTATAAATCTAATTCAATTATAAAGTGACACATATTATTAAATGACTTTCGCTTACTTCTTTTGAGGGCTCAAACAATTTCGAAATTTAATAAAAATTAACACACTGACTGATTTTGAGGTGTAGAATCCGAATATAGAATTAGTTTTTCCTTTTAAGGACTTTAGTTTTTCCTTTTAAGGACTTTTATTGGGTTCAAAAATTCAAAACTCATTTTCTCTTTCCTCCTTCATTTATGACTCTATGATTATCCAAATATGATCAAATTTTACCCACTTGTCCCAATTAATGTCTTAGATACAATTTTTCCATTATTTGATCATGTTTGTGCCATTTATTTTATTTATTTTCAAAATAAAGGTTCTACACACTTTCCCTCTCCTACTTTTTCACATTATCCAAATATCATCCAAATTAGTTGAAAACTTGTCCAAAGGCTTGTTTTTATTTCTAGATTTTGAATTTGGAGTTAGTTTTCCAATTTGAGAACATTAGATATTTTATTTCTCTTTCTTGGCTTATTTCCTATTTTCCTTTTTTTATGGAATATAGAGCATTATATCTTATTCATTCTGGGCTCTATTCCAAAGAGCACTAGTAAAATTAAGTTCATTGCTTACATAAAGCCAAGGAGGCTTAGAAGTCATGAATTGAAATGACATTAAAGTCGAAAGGGTATGTTTTGTGAGGGCATCTGAAACAACATTCAGTGCACGGGGAATGAACTAAATCTTGACGCCTGTGTTAAGACTCAGTTCATTCAAGATGGATCTCCGAATTGGTTCTATCCTTGGTGCCGAAGGGAGATTGCTTGTCACCAAAGTTACTGCTTTCTGGGAGTCTGATAGAATGGTATCATGCATGAGGCCCTTGTTCTTGCAGGTATTTATTGCTAGTTGAATGCCCCGCAGTTCAGCATCAAGGGGTGAATAGGTGTATGAATGGCGACCAAGGCCGAGCATGCAGATTCCAGTATTGTTGACAATATGGAGACCATATCTAGCTTCTTTGGAGCTATGCTGGAAGGATGCATCTGAGAAGGCGTAGAACGATGAGTGTTGAAGATGGAAAACTGGAGTGGGACCATTACAGACGGTAGCGTCGTTTGGTGCTTGTAGAACAGAAGCGATTGTGTTAGCCCATTCATTGATGAAGGCGATACAGGAGTCGATACAGGGCTTCTTCCTGTCATGGATAAGAGAGTTTTGGACCTACCATATGTGCCAGCATGCCACAATAAAGATGATATTCCATTCCAAGATGGATGCAATCCAGGCATCCTCATCGAGCTCAAAGAACCCTAGATGGATAGGGAGGCCATGCCATATAGGCTTGATGATCGGACAGTCCCTGATGCTGTGAAGCAAGGTGTCCACAGCATTTTGACAAGCTGAGCAGGTCACATCCACATCAACATGTCGCCTAAGTTTTTCCACATTGTTCAGCAGATCTTTGTGTTGGAGAAGCCAGGCAAAGACCTTGATCCGCTCAGGGACCTTGGAGTGCCAGATTATGTCCCATTTCCCAGGTATGGTAACATCTTTCTCTTGCCTAATCCAAGCATAAGAAGATTTGGATCGCAGTAAGCCATCATCTTCGTGGGGCCAGTCCCAACTGTTTGGGCCGGAGGAGGGCACCGGTGGTGCGATATGTTATATCACCTGGAACACGGTAGGGGATATATACGTGTTGATGAAGTCACTGTCCCAGGAGCCGTCGGTTTGGACCATGGAGCTGACAGTGAGGTCCTCAAGTCCTTGTGGCACTTGGAAGGACGGATCGATGTCATGGGGGCGGAGGCCGGTGATCCAACGATCTACCCAAACATTTGCATCAGTGCCTGAGTTTACAATTCTGTCGCATTCTTCTTTTAGTTTGGGAAGATGTTTCTTGATAAAGGACCAAGAAGGTGAACAGGGCTTGTTCATAAGGTGTCCATGCCGCATATATTTTTCCTTCATGACTCGTACCCACAACAAGTCTGGGTTGTTAAGGAAGTTCCAGACGTTCTTCAACATGAGTGCTTCGTTAAGGTCACGAGCATCTTTAAGGCCAAGTCCGCCATGGTTCTTTGGTGAGGTGATTTTTCTCCAAGAGACTAGAGAAAGCTTCTTTTGTTCACGTCCTCCTGACCAGATAAAATCTTTCACCTGCCTATTGATTTTATCACAAATTGCTGGGGAGATTCTAACATATTGCATCACATAGGCCGGGATGGCCTGTAGGGTTGATTTGGTGAGGGTGATCCTCCCAGCTAGGGATAGTTGTTTAGCGGTCCAGCTGTTCATGCGGTTGCTCATCGTTGCAACTATACTCTCATGAGTTGACTGATTCAGCTGATTATGAAGAAGTGGAACACCCAGGTACCTCCCCAGGTCGTCGGTGCGGGTGATGCCAAGTTTGTTACAGAAGGATAGCTGTGTTGACCTGGGCGTATTGTGAGAAAAGAAGCAACATGATTTCTCCTTGGATATCTCCTGGCCGGAGACGGCAGAGAAGTTCCCCAGGACTGCATCAATGACTACTTCCTGAGATCTAGATGCTTCGGCCATTAACATGATGTCATCGACAAAAAAGATGTGACTCAGCTTTGTGCCTCCTCTAGAGAGTGTGATCGGTTTCCAATTGGTTGTCTCAACCTCATGGGTAATGGTCTGGCTTAGCCTTTCCATGCAAAGAACAATTACATAGGGGCTTATTGGATCCCCCTAGCGAACTCCAAGAGAGGGTTTGAATGGTGGAAATGGCTCCCCTTCCCACAAAATAGACGTGGAGCCGCTGCAGATGATGTCCATGATTAGGTTGATCAAATTGTTAGGCAACCCAACTTTGATTAAAGTGTCTTTGATGAACTATCTATTCATCCTGTCGAATGCCTTGGATAGGTCGATTTTGATACAGACATGTGCTTTCTTGGAGTTTTTATTCCTCATAGAATGAATGACTTCTTGCACAGTGAGAATGTTGCTAGTAATGTGACGCCTGAGGATGAAACTGGATTGGTTTTCAGCGACCCAAGCGGGGATTAGGGGCATCAAATGCTCCACGATCACTTTGGATATCAATTTATAGCAGGTGTTGTTCAAGGAGATTGGGCGATAGTCAGCACATCTTTGAGGTTGGTGAATTTTAGGAACCAACACCATTAAAGCATCCGCCATTGCAGGTTCAACTGCCCCAGTATTGAAAGCTTTCTGGATCGTTTTCACAACTGATCTCCCGACAGTGGACCAGTTGGTTTGAATGAACTCCGCGTGAACACTATCCGGTCCACAGGCTTTATTGGGCGCCATGGAGAAGGCCACACGTTTGATTTCGTCATGTCCCGGCATGCGAGCTAGGAAGTTATTAGACTGTGGGGTAATACCAGGGAAGTCCCCGATATAGTGGACAATGGCAGCCATTGTCGCCGTCGCCATAGGATTCGAAGATGTCAAGGTTTGGAAGTAGTGGAGCAGGGCTGCCTTGATTGCGTTTGGTTCCGTTATCCACTCACCTGAGTTTGTACGCAGACGAGTGATCTTGTTCCCTAGTCTTCGAGCTCGAACATAGGTTTGGTAATAATGAGTATTACCGTCTCCTTCCTTCAGCCATTGGATGTGAGATTTCTGGTGCCAATCCATCTCCTCCCGCAGAAGGATCTGATGATACTTTTCTTGCAGTAGGATAGTTTTGATATCGTTAGAAACAAATGGGTATAAGTTAGCGTCTACCTGACACTTATCAAGTTGGCGCAGGGTGGAAAGCTTTTCCTTGTTCTTTGCATTGCGTCTGCGGGACTCCCAGGAGACAGCAGCTGCTTCAAAGGGCTGCAGCGCTTCATGGAAAGCGATATCGGTGTTCCATTGAGGAAGAAGTTCAGTTTTGAAATCCGGAGACAACTTCCAACTAGCCTTAGAGTAGAAGTGTTGTCTGGTTGTTTTATTGGTGGTAGTACTGCTGATGAGGATGGGGTTGTGGTCCGAGTACAGTCTGGGCAGGACTGTGACAGTGTATCCACTGTCTATACTCAGCCAGGCATCATTGGCGATGACTCTATCCAGCCTCTCGCGAAGTTCCAGTCATTTGAAGGTGAAGAACTGGCCTTTGGGTTTGATATCAACAAGGCCCATATCAAGAAGGGTGTCTTTGAACTGTTGGGATGCTCTCTTATCAAAATACTTGCTGCCTTTTTTCTCTGTAGGGTCCAACATAGTGTTAAAATCTCCTATCACAGCCCAAGCACACTGAATACTTTGTGAAATCTCCAGGATTCATTTCCATAGCAATGGTCTTTTAGTGGGGTTAGGGCTCCCATAAACCACAGTAAGGAACCATCTATTGTTCACCTGACAATGGATAAGTTGTCGATGATTGAGTAAGATATTAATGTCATAATTTCTAGGATCCCAGAGGATCCAGATACCGCCCGAGAAGCCAAGAGCCTCCACTCGGTGAGAGGAGGAATAGCCTAACTTTCTTATGGTGTCAAGAGCAGTGGATCCGTTGCACCTTGTCTCCACGAGTGCAATGATATGGAGTTTATATAAAGATTTGTATTCCCTTAGAAGCCTAATCTTGTCATCCGATTTGGCTCGTTGAACATTTCAGCAAAGAAAGTTCGACATTTAGAAACTTGAGAAGTTAGTTGATAGCAGCAACAAGCCCTACTACTTGGCCGCCATCGTTGGCCTGGTCGTCCTCCATGGCTTGGTTTTCATTGAACTGAAGGATGCGTTGGGCTTCCCTGGTATTATTGGCTTGGGCAAGGTGTTGGGCGATCTTGCCCTTCTTTCTTTCCCTTCCTGGGCTGGTCATCACTGGCTGATAGACCACATGGCGGTTCCATAGAAGGACTCCCTTGGGGGTGCTCCCCTTGTCCCCCCAGTTGAAGGAGGGTGTGAGCTGTTCCATGGAAGCAGTGCCATTATTGAATTGGAACGGGAGGTCGTCACTTTCTCGGCCCACGGATGTCTCATCATCCACAAGCACGACTGCAGTGTCCTGCTTGTCCTGAGAGATCTTGGCGGATTGCCCTTTCTCGTATAGAGGATTGGCCTGCATTGTAACATGCTTCTTTGTTTCTTTCTTCTTATTCTTCTTGGACGTTACTATCTCCCATCCATCATCTGTGGGCTCGTGGATTTGAGGTATAGGGGTGTCTTCACTTCGGGGCACTTCTTTATCCTTGGAGCGTGGTAGGGTATTCTTTGTGGGTTGCCTGTGCTCAGGTTTTTTGGCATGGATCGCCGGTGAGTAGGGGGTGACAGCCACCACAGGATGGGTCATAGAGGAGGATGCCCCTGGAGTCGAGAACGAAGGGACAAACACATAATATTTGTCAGCGTGTCCAACTCGTCCACACCTCATACAGATTGTGGGCATATTTTCGTATTCAATGTGGAACTGTTCGCCATTGATCGTGATCACCGGGAGGAGTGGTTTGGTAGTGTCCACCTCTACTGTGACCCTGGCAAACTTCGCTCTAGATCCAGAAATGGTTGTTTCATCGACCTTGATGGTCTTCCCAATGAGATCACCGATGCTAGCTAGCAAATGATTCTGGAAAAGATAGACTGGGAGGTCCGGGAGCCTCGTCCAGACTACTAGTTTGTTCGGGATAGCAGTTGAGGGTAGAAAATCCACCGTCCATGATTGCACGGACAAGTAGTTTCCGAAGATTGTCCAAGGGCCGCCCGTCATCGCTGCAATGAAGTCAGTTTGATTAGCTAGTTGGATGTTGTAGTAACCAAGCTCCAAGTCAATGACCTTGAACATCTCGGTCGGGTTCCAAAGAGTCTGTAGTTGATTGACAAGGGTCTGGAAGCCGATGTTGATGCCGATGACTTTCACGATCACCACGAATTTCCAAGGCTCTAGGAGTGGTTGAAGGACCGCGGGATTCACCATGATGGCGGGTATGGCACCACTGCGATCAACAGAGATGTCTTCTAGCTTCAAGGTTTCCGGCGATACTCGTTTAATGGTCTGGGGAACACAGGGATCCTCTCCGAACGTTGCAACCGCATACGAGAGTTTGGGCGGGGTTCCTGGGTTGTTGGAGTCCATCGGCGCCTTATTCGATGTGTCGTCGATTCTCATTGCATGAGCCCCGCTTGGGGTATCTTCCTGGATCAAGGTGTTGCTGGATGGTGTGGGTTGCGATGGGGGACGATGTCCTTCGGTGGAGTATCCTCCCCTGCCTCCTTGACGGCCGCCGCGGCCAGGGCCACGGCTTCTACCGTCTCCTCTCCCAGCCAGGATCATCGGCTAGGGTTTACTAATATGATTCTTCTATTTCCTATTTTCCTTTAATTAAGGCTTTTATATATATGTATATTTTCCAAATTGTGTGATACTTGGCCCTTAACTTTTAGTTCAAGAAAATGAATTAATGTATCAAATTATCTCATGGGTTTTCTAGTTGTGATTTTTGGAAATAATATATTCCACATTATCTCCTTTTATCCATTTATAGCATTTATCATCTCATATATGTATATTTTGGGGTTTTATTTTCTTTTTCACATTCTAAAAAGTCCTAGAAAGTTCTAGCACGAATTTCACCATTATTTTTTATTACTTAAGTGGACATTTGCACATCAGACCCATTACTTAGATTTCTATTGAGGTATATGTGCATAAAACCTTTTATTAAGAATACATGGGAAATACTTATCCAATAACCATCATAGTTCCACCAATTCAACTCCAAATACATATGGGACAAGAATGAAGAAAAAATATTATTGAAAAAGAGTACAAATAGATACATAGTAGATTTTAGTATATTATAGTAAGTTTTTGGGCATGATAACCAGTGGTGCCTGCTAAAGAAGATAGTGGATGATGTTGGATCAATGGGCTCTACAAGGGGGTTGAATTGAGCTAAAAATACTTAAACCAAATTCATTATACCTTCAAATTACTTCAAGATATAAGATTGCAAATATGGAATTTGTGTGCAACTAAATGTACATAGCAAGGACGAGAGAGAGTGAATAACATCAAGAACAAGCTATGTATAGTGGTTCCAAACTCCAAACTAGGAGAGTGTACATCTACTACCTATAGAGGTCAACCTCTAGGATTTTGCAACCAATGCACCTTCCTTATATTCCATTATAAGAGATATAATAAGACCTTCCTTTTGTAGGGCAAGGATACCTAGTCTTCCTTTTTAAGGATCAAAAGGAGGCAATAAACCTTGAAACGTCTTACCTACCCTTAGAGAAAGAGTCTTCAACCACGACAAGGGCCTACCCACTTTTTTAATGAGTTGGACACCTTCACCAAGGAGCTCACCTCTTGCAACAAGTCTTCTGCCTTGAAAGAATTACCTACTCTCCTCTTAGATCTTCAACCTTCAACTTCACCTTCACCAAGGAGAAGCTTTCACCATCACAACATTATAAGGGATTGGGAAAGGGAAGATTGAGAGCTTCATAAGGAGTACAATGAAGTATCTCTCTCACAAATAACCTATCTCACTCAAATTGATGTTGATCTATTGTACGCTAGAGAAAGAAAGGAGCTCTTAGTAGGTAAATCCACTAAATTATATATAAAAGCATAAGAAGCAAACTTGGGATGAAGCCCAAGGGTTCCTATTTATAGTTGGGGTGTCTACTGGCCAGTAGAAGCACTTGGGAACAAATTCTACTCATTTGGGGTGTTGCAATGGATCTATTTTTTAGTTTTACAACACTCTAACGACTAGAAATACTTTTTCTACATATTCCTTACTATAGGGAAATATAGTACAGAGCTGGCAGCAGATTTAAATTTTATTACCATATTCCCTATGAACAGTAGATCGTGTCAATAACGATAATGCGGGAAGGATGGTTTATGGGATATACCTGGTCCTAGAGTAAGAACAGTGACAATCCTCATCATTGTAGATTCGTAACTCTGAATCCTAGTTGCACATGCACTCATCTGACTGCTACACCTCTTGGTCTGCACCACAGACTACATCCACGAACTTCATCTTCGTCAGTAGCTCCTCTTGTCACAGACTGCTGGTTGACGTTGTCCTCCAAGCGGCAAACAACAACTTCCCGCCTCTATGGTATTCCACACGGACTGCCTAGAACTCTTGTCAGCCTGTTGAACCGGATAGGAGGGAGTTGTCCCTCTCCATTGGTGTACTAGTCACTGACTTGCTCTCCCACAAAGACAACTCTTAGTTTTTCTCTACCGTGGTTGTCCCTCCCTTGTTGGGTAAGACTTGCCTGGGCTCTCATGATTATCATAACTATAGAGGACAAGTTGTTCTAGGAATTGATTCTCAGTTGTTTGTGTTGTAGTTGTACTTTGGGAAACCCCAGTACCCCTTTATATATAGGAGGGGTTAGGGTCAAGGTTCCCATACCTCAACCTATGCAGGACTAAAGTGACAGTGGAAAGGACAAGTAGATCTTGAATTTTTGCAACTTTTCTGGAAGTTTTACAACATGTGTGCGACAAACAACATATCGCCAAGTGAGATAGTCATCTTGCATGCGAGACGGTCATTTCACTAAGAAAAATGGTTGTTTGGGACACAAGACAATTGTCTCACTAAG
Source organism: Alisma plantago-aquatica (assembly GCA_963693085.1). Classification (NCBI taxonomy): domain Eukaryota; kingdom Viridiplantae; phylum Streptophyta; class Magnoliopsida; order Alismatales; family Alismataceae; genus Alisma; species Alisma plantago-aquatica. The sequence goes on from OY856415.1 coordinate 513,386,449, forward strand.
AGAGACGGTCATTTCACAGTTTCCTAGTCATATATGAATTGGTAAATCATTTCCTAATTAATGTCATAAACTAATTTACTTGCACGTCAAGTATGTGCAATTGAAGCAAGTTCAAGAAAACTCCAAAACTTTCATTTGTCCCAACCGTGCCATCTCACGCAAGCTAGAGACCCATCTCACTCACCCACATGATCATCTGGTGAGTTCAAGTTGATCCGATCAGTTCAACATCTTGAACCGGTTGGTTCATAGGGAAGAACTAAGCTAATTCAATTTTTGATCTTCCTGACAACCCAAACGACCATCTCAACATTTGAGATGCCCGTCTGGCTGCCCAAACATCTGTCTCATCCAATGAAATGGTCATTTGGCAGTTCAATCAGTCAATTCATCGATTTGTTGTGTGAATTGAGTACCTAAACACTTTAGTACTTAATTCAGTTATCATTCAAGAACAAACTCCTCTTCTAGATGAGTTCCTATGTGTGTGGCCCTATAGGTCCCATGTCACATTGGCAGTGAATGTCCATAATAGCTTATGACATCACAAGCAAATAGTGGTGCCTAGTCACACATCATGGCTACCCAAGTGAATGGAAAAGTTGAGGAACAAATTCAACCTACAATTTGTGTATGGTGTTATAGTGTTTGTATAGTTCCTTTGTCACTGATGTCCAGATTGAACTAGAGGCATGGAGTAGTCACCCCCACTATTATTCAATCTTGTTTCTTGAACCAAGAACATACTGTCTGAGATATATGTAAGCTCAATATCACATATTGACTCACATGCACATCGCCATGCTTTTCTCAGTCTTTCTTATCAAGAGGCCTAGGACATCACACTCTAGTAGAAGGGACAAATCACATGTCTATCACTCACATTCAATCCTCATGTGTCAAAGCCACCCAATCATCACTGTATAACAACCCATGTTTCAGGACTGGGTTTGATCATGTCAAAGTGTACCCAATGATATGTGTTGAGTGCAGTGATTTTAGGTCTAAGAACCACAAGCACCACCATCATTGTGAGAGCTGAGTATGACTTCCATGATGATGGCTTCCATGTGTTAGTCTCATTGTGGGTCTGTTCGATACACTATTCTCTAACATGTATCTATGTGATTGGTTTGATACCGCCATATCATGACCAATGAGACTCAATTATCAACCAACTCACACTATGATATTATGTGTTATTGATGTCTATCAACCTTCCGTAGTAATAGACAATCAGGGACATAATGAGAATGTAAATATGTACTCTTAACATCCACATAATCTCATTTATTCCAAGTCACATACTTTAAGACATACGTTATTGAGTAATATTATTCTCTAGCATTTATAATGTTACATCATTATCTCATAAATGAATTAAACAGAATAAATTTAAAGCTTGCCTTTTATTAATAATCAAATCATTTACATGATATGCCACTAGAATCATCACATGATTGGCTCTCTGGGCATACATAACCAACATGTACAATGTGGTCGGTTGAGTTTTAATAAAGAAAACTCGATTGATAGCACTATGTGACAAAGCAAATTTGAATTGTCGGTCGAGTTTATCCTGGATGAATCTCGGACGAAGGCTTCAATTTGATTTTCTTGTGCAGAGGTGTCGATCGAGTTTTTCCTGGGTTAACTCGACTGACTCTAGTATTTCCCAAAATCCATTAAGAGTGTCAGTCTAGTTTATTAAATATGAAACTCGGCCAACAAAAGTCCTTGTAATGAATTTTAAAACTGTTATTAGAGTGTTTAAATGTTTATTTTAAATGCTCTTGATTTTTTCTTAGCTTAATTACAAGTCATAGCATTAATACAAATGATTACCAAATTCTCCTAAGGGTTTTAGGGCATTTTCCATAGAAGTGCATTTTCTTTGACTTTTTTTTGTATTTTCTCAAGCTAGGGCTTAATTGAATTGATCCTTTTCAAGTGCCTAATACCTGAAATCAATCTCAAATAGACATATTAGATACATATGAATGAAATGGTTAAGTCATCATCAAAACGTGGACAATGTATAAGTATTAGGTCAATGTTCTCCCCTATTTTGAAGATAACAAACCATTCCTCAAGATGTTGAAAAGAACTTAGATTTTAAACTTTTACCTTGTCAATTGTAGGGGGATACATGAATGAAAAATAGCAATTGCTACCCGTCAATTGATGCTTACCTTTTCCTGTATGGTTAGTTCCTATAAAAAGCATAACCATAGAAGATATAGTCTAATTGAGTCCACTTCCATAGTCACAAGATATATCAGAAATTAAATAGAAAAGGATCACAATTCAATATATAATGAAATCATTTCTCCCCCTTTGTCATATCAAAAGGGAGGCGTGGAAGAGAAAAAACAAGTCTTATCCAAAAGCTCAAACAAAACAACCAACCACCATGTGTAAGCATTGCACATAAGATAAAGAGAGAACAAATATGCTAGAGTCATAATTAAAATATGGAAGCACACACCAGTAACCCATGAGTTATAGAAAAGCATAGAGTTAAAGGTACAAATAATAAGATTGCAACAATAGAGATGTCCTCTCAAGATGAAAACTACAAAACAATGAAGAAAAATGATGTAGTATGAAAATAGTAATCCTCAGATACAGTGCGCAATGTTCAATACATGAAAAACTACAAAAACATAGATGTATGAGAACTCTAAGGACTATGAACTAAACTTCAATCACATCTATGTTGAGGGCCTCATCATTATCACGATGGTAGTCTTCATTACCATCATAAGGTGCATCAGGGGCAGTAGGTGTATCCTCACCACCATCTTTATCATCATCGAATCCATCATCACCATCCTCATCATCATCCTCATCGTCATCACCATTACCCTGATCATCCTCATCTTGCATATCCTCATCCTCAGGAGGTCCAAAGGAGCGAGTAGTAGGACACTTGCAATGTTGCTACATGCACGACATACCACATGCATGGAATGCATTTGCTTGCTTAAGGAGGGTGTAGAAACCTGATAACACCAAATTTTGTGATGTTTTTGGCCCTTATTTTGTTATCAAAACTTCCCTTTTTAACTGTTTTCCTCTCTTTTTATATGCACTTTTAAAATAACAGGCCACGCAACCCTCTTAACCCAAAATTATCATCTTTTGCAGAGTTTTCTCCCCTTTTTGACCCATTTATCAGCAATAAGGCCCGTCCCGGCCCACAAACGTGTCCTACCTACATCGGCCTCGTTCCGAGGAAGTTGACCGATATGCCCACTGCCCGATAGGGTAGCGCGATACACCGACGCGCAACACAAGGGTGTTGTGCGAAGAGGAAGCGGGCGAGCGATACCTTTTACCTGACAGGGAGCCAAACCCGCCACGACTGCCAAAGCGTGTCGGGTGATACGGGCCACCCACCGGAAGGCGCCACTCATCCTGATGATAGACAACCTGACATCCTTGTGCCGGGCGACATGCATATCGGGCATCCTGAGGCCGCAATAATGGAGCTGAAGGAAGAACACATGGCGTCCGGAGCACCATAACTTCCCCAACCGCTGCCTATAAATAGCAGCTACAGGACTCCGATGGGACGGGTCAGAACCCTGCGAGAGCAGCCAGAGTAAAGAGCTTGAAGCAAGCATATCGTGCCTCAGGGTGTGTCAGGCGATTCTAGGTGAGCACTTCCCCATCCCGAGAGGGAGGGAATGGTTCACTTAGGGTCGTCTCGGGCACCACTGCAGGCCGATATCGGCCAACGAGGATATATGATACTAGTGACCATCTCTTCAAGCGACACTCTAAGCCCGACACAATACCAAACCCTGATACACATCGCCTATCACGGCATGTCGCCCGAGAGGGTACCGCCCGACATGAGCGTATTGCGCCAGGACGCCTCGCACGATACAATCCGCCCATCATAAGCGTGTCACCCGAGAGGGTTCCGCCTGACATGGTTGTATCGGGCAAGGCTCCTACCCGGTATCAGGCTGGCGAGTCAGCTGTAGTCTATCGTCCTTCTACATCAAGAAGAAGACATTTATCTTTATTACTTCAGCAATTTACTTCTTTTACTTATGCAATGTAACCAGACCCCCTTTATATGTTAATGGAATCAGAAGAGTTTAATTATCTGCTGCTTTATGTTTGGTACCTTTGTTGGATGGTTGCTATGTTTAACATCTGAACTCTAGCTTGTACGTTTGGATCGCGTTTCGATTAGCTACCGAATCGTGTTTTCCCGTTGCAACAGCCTCGAGAGAGGTGTTGTGGCTCTAGTGTTTGTTCTGATTCTGGAATACGAGAGTGCCCAGAATCGGAGTTGCTTTAGTAACCTTTCCACTCTATCTTAAGCCCAGCAACCTCGAGAGGGGTGTTGATGCTTGGTTAGAGGTACTCGCTTCGAGAGGAGGGGTACATGAAGTTTATGCTGCCGCTTGTTTTACCGTAGTTTTCTCTTTCGTACCTTGCTTTAGAATTAGTTTTATCTCTCTGTTTCCGGTGCATAAAAATCCCTAAAAACTGATAAATGTTTAAAACCTTAATTTTCCTTGTTGCTCCAGTTGGAGATAGTTTTCTTTTGTTTTATCGGTCTTATCCTGCTGTTCCCTTTGGGAATTTTATAGTCTCTTTACCCATGCCGGAGTGTAGCGTGTCGATTCCGTGTTCCCAACACTACCACCCTTGTCCCTATGTTCGACCTCGTATATCTACTTTGACCCTGTAAACAAAGTGGCGGGGTCCTAGAAGGTTTCGGGTTGTAAATGTAAAAGTCCGACTACTTTAAATCCGCCTCCAATTTTAGGACGCGCGATTTAGGCTGGTCAACTTTCTGGCACCGTTGCCGGGGACAAGGCAAAACGGAACTGTTGACGAACCCGAATCCACTAACTACACTCCAGTGCCTCAATCTTAGAAATAAGATTCACATCACTCCCTTTTTATTTCTTTTTCATTATTATTATTATTCTTTGCCTGCAATGAATAACTCGTATTATTATTGATAACAGCTTTTCTAACTTGATTTTTCATGCTATTTCAGCTACTCTGAAGAAGTCCATTATGTTCAACTGAGCTCTAACCCCATCCAACATGCCACCTCGCGTCGAACCACCGCATTCAGAAGGGGAACGCCAAGGAAGAGCTCGACCTCATTCGCCTCCACCAGAAGGCAACGACCGCTACGATGGAAATGATCAACTCGAAGATCCAGAAACGGAGCAGTTCGAGGAAGGTCCTCGCCGTGATAGACATCGCCACCACCAAAGGCACCGAAGAAATCACAATAATCAGGAACGACGCCAGGAAGGCATTGACAGCGAAGATTTGTAAGATGAAGAGAAAACTCTGAGGGAGTTAGCTTCCACAAAGGCTAACAATTCTGGATGCCCGGTCATTATTCCGCGATTCAATGCCACAAATTTTGAGCTCAAGCCGTCTGTAATATCCATGATACAAAATAAATGCTTTAGGGGGAGATCCAAGAATGACAACCCCTATCATCACTTGGATGCTTTCAAGAATATCTGCGACACCATTAAGATGTGGGGTGTTCCCCAGGAGGTCATCTACTGCAAGGGCTTCATCTTCTCTTTGGAAGATAAGGCTCTATCGTGGTATCTGGGACTGCCCCACCAAGCTCTGAATGGATGGGGAGCACTAGCAGACACATTTGTGAACAAGTTCTATCCAACTGAGAAGACCGTGTGTAACATACAAAGGATAACTTCCTTCATGCAAAAGCCCAACGAGAACCTCCACGACGCCTGGGAAAGATATCAGGAATATCATAGGGACTTCCCTCATCACAATTACAAGAAAGGATTCTTGGTCACCACCTTCTATAACGGTTTAACCCCCAAGGAAAGAGTTTCACTAAATGCAGCAGCAGGAAGTGACTTTCTAGGAAAGAAGACGAGCAAGTCCGAGAGGATCATCAAAAACATGGCCGAGCTACAAGCCGACACTGACTATGATATAACCGACAGGGGACAAGCTAAGAAGGCTGGCGAAGGACCCTCTTTTGAATCCAAGGCTCTGGAGACCATCACTTCTCAGATCCAAAAGATCGCCATTGATATGAAGCAGCTAAAAGAGTCCAGTGGGAAGGGAAAGAAGCAATCCGAGAAGGTTATGAAGTGTGTTACCTATGGAGAGGGAGGACACGGGGTAGATAGTTGCATCTACACCCGACTCGATGCATCGAGTGATACTAAAACTGAGGATGAGGAGACTGAGAATGTCTCTTTTGTTAACTTCAAAAGGCTGGACCATCCCGGTTTTAGTTACAGCAACAAAGATGCACCTGAGAATTCACATCAGTTGCATACTTCCTCCAAGCCACCTCAAGCCTTCGAGAAAAGGGGAGGACAAGGTCAATTCGTCAAAAACACCCCCTTCCAAATGTGCAAAGGAAACTTCCAGGGTCAAGTCAAGTACCAAGGATTGACCAAGGAGCAGGATAAGGTTTCTCGTCAATCAGAGGTGGTTGGGCAACTGTTTGATTTCGTAAAAAGGCAGGATACGATAAACAACCAGGTAGTGCAGAGTGCGCTATCGAATTCAGGTGTTTTGAACTCAATGTAGGTCCAAATGGCGGATATGCAGACGCATCAACGCCAGATTGATCAGCAATTAGCTCAAATGGTCGAGTTAATAAAGAATCCCTCAGGAAAAATTCCTTCCAATACCGAAATAATGAAGAAGGCAGGGCAGTAATCGAGAAAAACGGGGATCGAGTCGCATGAGGAGTGAAGACGCTAGAAGATGTCAAGCTGGAGATGAAAACTACATCGCTTCTCGGGAGGCATCCTGAGTTTTCTTTTCTTTCCTAGAATAGGATGCAGTTTACTTTCCCGCAAAACAAACATTACGAACATTTGGACTGTAATAAGGCTCGGGTCAGTACGTGCGCCACATGCGTTGACTCTTTTGTTTTATGGGCCACTGCTCCGTTTTATAGACCTAGATGAGTAATACTATCTGAGGCCGGGGACTCAGCCTTAGGCCGATGATGTTTTACCCATCTACCACCTTTTTCCTTCGCTTTGCTTTTGGGTTTTATCTAGTGTTTCTTTTCCCTTAGGGCCTTCTGTCGGGAGATCGTGCATCAGGAAGGTAACTCTTTTTCCTGATCGGGTCGGGCGGCAGCTCAACCGACACACAGAACATGCTCATATCGGGCAAAAAGGGTCTTTCGGGCACCGCAACGGCCATGACAAATGACATGCCTGGGAGGCGTGCACCAGTATCGTGCAAGATGAGTAATTACCTTTGTGACAACGGATGGACTACCCATCTCAGGAATGACTTATCCCAACGGCCGACGCGCGCCCCGGAATTACCTGCTTTACCCCCGATTGGGATCTCTATATATAGTACAAAGTTTTACCGTGTCGGGCAACTGCATTTTACTGTTCTAGCTACTCGCATCGTGCAGTAATTGCTTTCTTTTGCTCCCGTGTCACGCAACCCTCTTTTGCTCTCGTGTCGCATAGAACACTCAAGAAAGCAAAGGTATAGCCTGACATCCCTATCGTCCATGCTTGCCCGACACGTGCATCGCTCGACACGCCTTTAACACGCGCTCGCCTGATACGCCTTATCATATCGGGTGATATCCGTGATGCCTAACCATGTGCCGCCGCATTTGTCCTTGTTGTCGGGCGACACATTTTTCCTCCGAGAAGACCGTATCGGGCACTTTCTTTCTGCTACTTTATCTACTGCTTTATGTTTGGTACCTTTGTTGGATGATTACTATGTTTAACATCTGAACTCTAGCTTGTACGTTTGGATCGCGTTTCGATTGCTACCGAATCTTGTTTTCCCGTTGCAACATCCTCGAGAGAGGTGTTGTGGCTCTAGTGTTTGGTCTGATTCTAGAGTACGAGAGTGCCCAAAATCGGAGTTCTTTAGTAACCTTTCCACTCTAGCTTAAGCCCAGCAACCTCAAGAGGGGTGTTTATGCTTGGTTAGAGGTACTCGCTTCGAGAGGAGGGGTACATGAAGTTTCTGTTGCCGCTTGTTTTACCGTAGTTTTCGCTTTCGTACCTTGCATTAGCATTAGTTTTATCTCTCTATTTACGGTGCATAAAAATCCCTAAAAACTGATAAATGCTGAAAACCTTAATTTTCCTTGTAGCTCCAGTTGGAGATAGTTTTCTTTTGTTTTATCTGTCTTATCCTGCTGTTCCCTTTGGGAATTTTACAGTCTCTATACCCATGTCGGAGTGTAGCATGTCGATTCCGTATTCCCAACACTACCACCCTTGTCCCTGTGTTCGACCATGTATATCTACTTCGACCCCGTAAAAAATGTTGCAGGGGCCTAGAAGGTTTCGGGTTATAAATGTAAAAGTCCGACTACTTCAAATCCGCCTCCAATTTTAGGATGCGCGATTTAGGCCGGTCAAAACCCCATCAAAGCTAGCAAGCAAGGTGGAGGTGGGGCTATGAGGAAGTGCAAGTAGTTGAGAGGCACTCGACTGAGTGGAGGTAGGTCCACTAGAAAAGGAAGGATGTACAACAGAAGCAACATGCTGGTAGGTCGGGTGGAACTGATTGTATGCATAGGAGGCATAGTCAGAAACTCTATAGGGATACTAGGTGGGATACAGATGGGAGCAATACAAGTTCATGTTAGACATTATCTAAACACGGTCCTGGTGTAGATGATCACGAACCTGCATGTTATAAGCATGTTGGTGCATCATGTATCCCATGAGTGTTTCATTAGACAATGTAAAGGAGGAACAATGAGGTCTAGGAGAGAAAAAAGTATAGTGCATCATGCCTCTAGTCTTCTATAGTATTCTTCTATGTGTCAAAACAAGTTGTGTGATGTAGAAAGTATCTTACCCATTTGAGATAGATATTCTAAAAAAGATAATACATGATCACTGTTGAGTTTTCGATAATATTTGTTTGATTCTTTTTCATATGGATGTTGTAGTTAAGTAGGAGAGAAACCAAGCGAGTCTTAATATCTAGAGAATAAGACGGTAAGATGGCATTCTTACTATATGGGACCTTGAGCTTCTTCAGGGTTTAATTAACATCACAGAGGGTCAACTAAGGGTCAAAACTCTTGTAGAAGGCTTCAGGGTCAAGGACGTCTTGATAGGTAGGATAGGAAGAAATCCAATTTGATGAGGAACAAGATAAGTAAGTATTCAAAGAATGCTCAGAGATTTGAAACCTTATCCCAACAATCATGGATGCCAAAACCACTTGGGAGTTGGGAGGAGGCACTAAAGTGGTGTAGTTCCATGTAAGATTCGCATAGAATTCATCCACCTCTTTCTTTGTCTATAGGAAGTTGTTATAGGTAATGCATTCACAAAAAAGAGCATCAAGGTGTTGGTTTTTGAAGATCTTCTAAGCCTCTTTAAGAAGCTCATTTCTAGGGGTGAGCAAGGGCCAAAAGGGGTAATGGTTATTAGGCAACAACTCCTTGTAAAGATTTGCTGCTTGATTTGAGATTAAAGAGGTACCATCATAGGAGATGAGCCTAGAGGTTGTGGAGGAGGATGGAACTCCACCTGGTCTGGTTCTTTTTTCACCTATTGGATGCCATGGAGAGGAGGCTTGATGAAGATGGTGCCAATCAAGGGATAAAATAGCAATAGCATGCCACACAACTCTAGGGTTGAGGTTGGGGAAGGTCGAAAGGGGCAGGCTAGGGATAGGAAAGGGGTTTGGGTGGCCTAGGGTTCAAGGATGAATGGGGATGCAATTGAGTAGGTCGAGTTTCCTCTTGTTGAAAGAGTGAAAATTGGCCGACAGTATATATATATATATATATATATATATATATATATATATATATATATATATATATATATATATATATATATATATATTTCCACACAATAGTGTTGTTGGTTGAGTTTGAGATTTGGGAAACATGATCGACACTATCGTGTGTTCAGTCCTTGGGCATGTTGTCTGTCGAGTTTCCCCAGAGCAAACTTGGCCGACAAAGAAGCTTGTCAAAAATATTTGAAATCTAATTTTAGACCACTAATGTGTCATATAAATTTATGTTTCTATCCTAGCATGCATTTTGAACATATTAAGGTATGTTCCACTCATCATTGGCTATTATTTTGCGATAAAACAAGCATTTGCAAAAAATAGCCAAAAAAAGCAAAATAAGGCATTAAAACTAGGCATATGTAGCACAGGCAAGGATAAGACAAGAAACTTATGAGTAATAACATATAGATAAGAGAACATCTAGCTAGAAGGAATGCCATTATCAACAAGAGCAATAATATGAAATTTTGATCTAATGAAAGTAAGTTTCATTCTAGCTAGAGGTTTAGTGAAAATATCTGCAAGTTAGTTGTCTGTGTCCACATGAGTGATATAGATATCTTTCTTAGCATTGTGGTCACAAAAGAAATGATGGAGGACCTCTATAAGTCTAGTTGTACTATGCAATATAGGAGGCTGATTGAACTAGTATCATAATGAACATTAATGTCTTGGAGCATTTGCTTCATCCATAGGACTTGGGCACAACAACTCCCAGATGCAATGTACTCCGCCTCAGTAGTTGAAAGAGCCACTATGCTTTGTTTCTTAGAGAACCAAGAATCCAAGCATGGTCCTAGGAGGAAGCAAGTGTCAATTGTGCACTTTATATCAATTAAGCACCAGACATAATCCACATCACTATGAGCTATAAGAATAAAGTCCCTTGACTTGGGATACCATAGTAAAAAAAATTGGGTTTGGGCTAGGTACCTTAGAATCCTCGTGACAACTACAAGATGGAATTTTCTAGTGCTTGATTGAAATCTAGCACACAAACCAACACTAAATATGATATCATTCTAGAGGCAGTTAAGTATAACAAGCTACCAATCATACCCCTATAGATATTCTCATCTACCTTCTCACCTTCTTCATATCTATCATGTTTGGTGGTGTTGGACATGGGAGTATCCAATTGCTTCATGTTCTCCATCCCAAAGCACTTCAAGAGTTCACTTGTGTACCTGCCTTGGTTGATGAAGTTTCCATCCTTTGTTTGCTTGACTTGGAATCAAAGGAAGAATGTGAGCTCCCACATAATACTCATCTCAAATTCACTCTTCATAAGAGAACTAAACTCCTTACAAAGATCAAGATCAGTTCTGCCAAAAATGATATCATCAACTTATATTTTGATAATTAAAAAACTACTAGAAGTGTGTTTAAGATATAGTGTAGAATCAACTTTGCCCATGACATGGCCATTGTCTAACAAAAAGTTTTTCAATTTCTCATACCAAGCTCCAGGGGCTTGTTTGAGACCACTAAGAGCTTTTTGTAACAAATAAACATGGTTCAAAATATGGTCGTGTTCAAAGCTGGGAGATTGAGCCACATAAACTTCCTCGTCTATTCTACCATTCAAAAATTCATTTTTAACATCCATTTAAAATAGAAAGAAGTTTTATAATTATCAAAGGCAAGTAGCATTCTAATATATTCAAGTCTAGTAAAAGGAGCATAAGTTTCATCAAAATCAATACCTTCGTGTTGATTATACCCTTGAGCTACTAACCTTGCTTTATTTCTTACCACTTTCCCTCTTTATCTAGCTTGATCTGTTAGACCCAATTGGTGATGATGATCTTTCTATCACTTAGTCTACACACTAAGGTCCACACTTTATTCTTCTCAAACTATTATATCTCATCTTTCATAGCTAGGATCAGTTCACCATCTTTAAGAGCTTATTTGACGTTCTTTGGCGCAAGTTGTGAGATGAAGGCATTGTCGGCTTATTCTTTGTTGAATGCATCCCGCGTCTTCACCCTTTTAAAAGAATTTCCTATGATGAGCTCTTTAGGATGATCTTTAACAAACCCACCCAGTGCAGTCGACGAAAAGTCGCCCGACAATCCTCCGTGCGGCTGGTTGCCACTGGGTGAGGGGTCAATGAAGGTCGGATTTTTGGCCGGGAGGTGCGGACATCCGCAAATCTCTCCAATGACATTCTAAGATACTAACTTGAGTAGTTGGCATCTATGTAGAGATTTACTAATCTCACCTGGAGGAGATGTGATTCGGAAATTTCTATGTAGATGTGGACTACTCAATTTTGGATTTTAGAATGTCGATGGAGAGAGCTGAAGATGCCAGCACCTCCCTACCAAAGATCTGGCCTTGATTGGCCCCTCACCTGATGACAATCAGCCAGGTGGAGGGCTACCTGACGGTTGCTAGCCAGCTGGGTCGGGCCTACCTGCCTGCCTGGCGACGGTGACCTGTCTACCTGACGACAACCTACCTACCCAGCGACACCAGTTTGTCCACCCAGCGGTGACTGGCCTACCCCATGGCTGCTTCCTGACATGACTTCTTGCCCTTCTAGTTAGGGTTTGGGTTGGCTACACTTCCCATGGATTTGAGTGCTCAAATACCATGTGAATATACAATAAAATGTTGCAATGTGAAACTTGTAAGAGGAACAATGTTTTACCTCTCCTTTATAATAACACAACTAGGATAATTACATAAGAGTTCAAAACTAAAGAAAAATAACATATTACTAAGAATATAAAACAACTATATTAACACTTCTTTTCTTTATCTTTTGATTCTTCATCCACTACCACCTCTTTTCCTTTTCAATTGATGTTGAGTTCTTTTCATCTAGGAATCACCTCATCTACAACATCATCATTCATAATATCTTTGGAAAAGAGGGATTAGTTTCAACAAATTTAACATTGATAGAATTTTCTACTTTCGACAGATCAATGTTCAATACTCTATATGCTATACTAGTAGTGTTATAGGAAAGAAAGAAAGACTACTAAGATTTTGCATCAAACTTGTCAAGAGAATATTTAGTTCTTTTAAAAAATAGGGACAAACAAAGACATCAAATAAATTGATGGAGGGCTTTCTACCACGCCACAACTCATAGGGGATTTTCTTTAAGGAAGGATGGCTGAAAACCTAGTTTGGCACATAATATAAGGTCCTAATGGCTTTGACCCAAAACTTCTTGGGAGTATAATACTCTAAAATCATGGTCCTAGCCATTTATTGTATAAACCTATTCTTTCTCTCTACAACCCCATTTTTTGAGGTGTACAAGGGAAGAAAAGTTGTGTGTATAACTAGATTCCTAACAAAACTTTCAAACAAATCATTTTCATGATTCTCTCCCATGGTCACAACGGATAGAGACGATTTGGCAATAATCTTTGTTTTCAAATCATATGCAAAATATAGAGAAAACACTAAGAGTATCACTCTTCAAAACTACGAAGAAGGTCCAAGTAAAGCGAGAGAAGTCATTGAGAATTAGCTACCACGAAGTTGTTGAGTTCCCATTGGTCTAAAATAGATCAATGTTAAGAAGTTCAAGAGATCTCTTGGTGCAAAGGACTCCTTTGGATTTAAAGGAGGATTTGGTTTGCTTTCCATATGTACAAGGTTGGCATTCCTCATCCTTCTCAAAGTCTAATTTTGGAACTCCTTTGACCAATTCGTTTTTGCTCAACTTTTTCAATTGATGCATATTTATGTGACAAGCCTACAGTACCACAAAGGTATATCACTTTTATCAATAACAAAGAATTTACCAATAATAGGCTAGGAGAATTAAGGATAATAACATAAAGGTTTCCATTTCTAGTTCCCTTAGACATTGTAGGAGAGGGAATCTAGAAGAAACCATTCAAGAGAAGTAAATAGAAAAAGATATCCATTATCAAATAATCTACTAACACTAACAATATTGTGATGTAGACCATCTATAATAAAAACATTCTTGATGCATATGGAATCACCCGCATCACCCTCATATGTAACTTTACCTTTCTTGCTATCCCCAAAAGTCACCAATCCTCCTTTATTTTTTGTGAAATTGTTGAAGTGGCTCATCTCATCTATCATGTACTTGGAGAAACCACTATTAACAATTCATTTTCCTTTTACCTACAAGGAAGGAAGATATTGGTTCCCAATTCAAACCTTGTGATGTGAAGTTATCTTAGAGACCCATTTCATCTTTGGGTAGGTCCCCTTCTCTTTGTAAGGACAAAAAGTAGATTAATGATCATCACTCTTGCAATGAGCACAAACCATAGAAGTCTTAGATTGGAGGTCTCTCCATGGTATATAGGAGGCCCCTTGATCTTTTTCTTACCTTTTCCCTTAGTCTTAGGGATTTCTTCATATCCCAAACCACTTCTATCCACTTGTTTGGTAGACTTCTCTAGGACTGCATTTTAGGACTTCTTCCCTTTGAGGAACTTTTGCAAGGTCTCTCTAAGTCTATAATTATGATCACTAAGAATAATGACGATAGAAGAAAGACTAGAAATATCATATTGATATGTAAAAGATCAACCTCTAAATAGAGGACTTTAGTCAAATAAGAGTCCTTTTGAAGAGTAATACTAGCAATTTCATTACTAGGAAAGATTGGTCTAGATTCGAGATCATTAACTCTAGTAAGAAGTCTAGCATTTTCAATTCTAAGCATATTAAGCTTATCAAGATAAATTCTATATTTATCTATAACACAATCAAATAGATGTCTAAGATCATTGAAATTGGCAACAAGGTTTTCATTTTCATTTCTAATTAAAACAAGTTCATTAAGGCAAGTTTGGTTTTCATCTTTAAGACTATTGATGTTCTTAAGATAAATTCCATTTTCTAACTCAACTCAATTGTATTGCAAATCAAGTTCAAGAAATTGGCCTTGCATGGAATCTATGTTATCAAATATGAACTTTTTAATTTTTCTCAAGAAAATCAATTTTATATTATAGATCATGAATGATTTTCCCTAACATTTTCTTCTTATTTTGCATTTAGAGTAAGAAGAACATGAAGAATTAACCATGTCAATGAGAGCTTCTTTATATAGTTCATTCAACATTACCTCACTTACCTCACATACATCTTCACTAGTTGAGGTAATGAGAGAAAGGTGACATTCTCCTTTACTAGATCTAGAATTACTTGAGGAAGAATCCTCCCATGGGTCATGAACCACATATTTTCTTCTTCTTTCATTCTTGACTTTCCTCCTGAACTTGTTCTCCTTCTTGTAGTCCTCCTTATTCTTAGAGCTACTCTTGTGGTAGCCTTTTTTAGACTTGGGACAATTATTATTTTAGGGTCCCTTTTGACTAAATTCAGATAACTTTGGAATAGAGGAGGACTTTCCCTTAAAATGCTTCCACTGGGAGTAGTTAGATTCATGATCACTAGGGGCTTCATCTTCACTTTAGGAAGGAGTAGTCCGACAAGCAAGTTTTTGTTGAAGAACAATGGCCTCCACTTGTGCTTTGAAGGCATTTTCCTTCATCTTCTTAGACTCATTCTCTTCTATATTTTCCTCTTCTTCTTGCTTGTCAATTCTAGGCTCATAGGCTTGAAGATTCCCAATGAGTTATTCAGTAGCAATTTCTCAAAGGCTTCTCATTTTTCAATGGAGGTCACCTTGGATTGCCACCTCTTGGGAAGAGATCTAAGGATCTTGGAGTTGATAGTGCCTTGATCCATAGGTTGGCCCAAAGATGCAAGTTATTCACAATGGTGTTGATCCTAGAATACATCTCTGCCACTCTCTCTTTCTTACCCATCTTGAAGTTCTCAAGGAGACCATTGAGCATGTAGACCTTGGAATCTTTGACTTTCTTGGTGTCTTCATAGGTAATGCATAGTTTGTTCCATATCTCATAAGCGGTGTCCCAAGAAGAGATCTGGTTGAATTCAGAAGGAGTGAGGGATCCATAGATGATGCTAATTACCATTGTGTTCAACTGGGATTTCTTCAAGGTAGCTTCATCCCAAGTAGCCACATCTCCTCCTGGCTCCTTGTAGGGAAAGATGACCACCTTCCATGTAGCTCATCCCTTACAAGTTGAACGGCATCCTCTTCTTCCAATAGAGAAAGTTTGTGTCATCGAAGAGTGGAGGTCTCATTGAGAATCCACCCTCCTTGTAGAGATAAACTTGAAGGTTGTCTCCCATCTTCTCATCTCATAGAAGATATAGTCAGAGAAGACTGTCTCTCAAATACCATTTGTTAGATCAATGGTCCCTAGAAGGAAAAGGATGCACAAAGCTAAAAACACTTAAACTAAATTCATTGGACCTTCAAATCACTTCAAGATATAAGATTACAAATATGGAATTTGTGTGCAACTAAACTTACATAGCAAGGATGATAAAGATTTAATAAGATCTAGATCAAGCTATATATATTGGTTCTAAATTCTAAAATAAGAGAGTGTACATCCACTACCTAGAGAGGTCACCCTCTAGCATTGGGCAACCATTCACCTTGCATATATTTCATTATAATAGATATAATAAGACCTTCCTTTTACAGGAAAAGGATACCTAGCCTTCCTTTTTAAGGATCAAAAGGAGCCTATAAACCTTACAAGGTCTTACTTCTCCTTAGAGAAAGAGTCTTCAACCCTTTTGCAATGAGCTAGACTCCTTTACTAAGGAGCTCCCCTCTTGCAACAAGTCTTCGGCCTTGAAGGAATTACCTACTATCCTCTTGGATCTTCAACCTTAAACTTCACCTTCACCAAGGAGAATCTTTCACCATTACACCTTGCAAGAAGGGATTGGAAAAGGGAATATTGAGAGTTTCACAAGGAGTGCAATGAAGTACCTCTCTCAGAAAAAACCTATCTCACTTGAATTAATGTTGATCTGTAGTAAGCTAGAGAGAGAAAGGGTCTCTTAGTAGACAAATCCACTCAACTATAGATAGAAGCATAAGAAGCAAACTTGGGATGAATCCTAAGGGTTCCTAATTATAGTCGGGGGTCTCTACTAGCTAGTAGAAGAACTTGGGAACAAATTCTAGTCATTTAGGTTGTTGCAACGGATCTATTTTTTAGTTTTGCAACACTCCAATAACCAGAAACACTTTTTCTACATATTCCATATAGTGTGGTAGGTCGAGTTTCAATAAAGAAAACCAGACCAAAAGCACCATGTGATAAAGCAATTTTGAATTTCCAGTCGAGTTTATCCTAGATGAAACTCGGCCAATGGCTTAAATTTGATTTGCTTGTGCATAGATGTTGGTCAAGTTTGTCTTGGATTAAATCGGTTGACCCTGGCATTTTCCAAAATCCATCAAGGGTGTCAGTCGAGCTTATTAAAGAAGAAACTTGGATGAAATAAGTCCCTATAGTGTATTTTGGAAAATGTCAATACAGTGCTAAATATTCATTTTAAGTGCTCCTATTTTTTTCTCAACCGAATTACAAGTCATATAATCAATACAAATGATTACAAAAGTTGTCCTAAGTGTCATAGGGCATTTTTCACAAAAGTGAATTTGCATTGACTTTGTCCTGTATTTGGTCAAGCTAGGGCTTGATTGAGTTGGCCCTTTTCAAGTACCTAATACCTAAAATCAATCTCAAGCATACATATTAGATACATACAAATGGAATGGCTAAGTCATCGTTAAAATATGGACAATTTGTATCTATTAGGTCAACATATGAGACTCCCAAGTACCAGTGTAACAAAATAACAAAGTATGGAAGGTTGTGAACAAAATGTAGAAGAACACTCTTGAAGATTCAAAGGCCAATAACAACAAAGATGAAGTTCCTATCAATAATAGGTTTGAGAAGATGACAACATGGAAGACAAGGGGGTAGATGATTTATCCCCTCAAACTATTATGTTGGACACTTCTGGAGGTGGAAAGGAATACATGGAGGTGGAGGATGTATTCACACTCATGTTGTGTTGGAAACTTCTGAAGGAGGAAAGGAGGTTAACCAGGACACTGGAGAGGGAGAGATGAGTAGGACTCCTAGCTCAAAGAAGAAGGCAAATAAGATTACTAGAGTGGACAGGTCACGTAAAACCCACTTCTCCAATCGGGGTCATTAATTACTATTCTTATGAACAACGTTCATGGTTTTGGGAAACTGTGGAAGAAAAGGGAGGTGAGGAGGTCGATTATGGAGGCACATGCTTCCATTTTTGTGCTGGTGGAAATGAAGACAAAATATTTGCAAAAAAATCATCTGAAAAATCAATACCTAATGGATGGAGATGGTTATCGAATCATGATCATCATGATAAAATGGATGTATTTGTAATTGATGGAGTCTGAAGGCTAGCGATGTTACATGATTTGACATGGATGATCAACATACCACCAAGAAGTACGTCAACAATGGAGGTTTAACCATAAATCTTATTGTTACCTATGCCAGAAATATAGCTCAACAAAGGATGAGTTTGTGGGGGCGTTGGTGAGAATCAATAGTGTAGTCAATGATTCCTGGCTAGTTATTGGTGACTTTTACAACATAAGGAAAAGAGAAGAGAAGGTAGGTGGACGAGAAGTCTCTTCCTACATCCTCAACACATTTAGCACTACTATTGACAATGAGGGTCTCACTAAACTTCCCTCTATTGGGAATGATATGTTTACTTGGCATAATAAGAAAGGTGCAGCCAAGAGAATGGCATATAAACTTGTTCAACTTTTCGTGAATGATGAATGGATTAATAAATTCTCTAGTACTAAAATGAAACTATTATGTGTGAGTTATCAGATCATTCATCTATTAATATCAACCTAAAGGATATGCCAAAGAAGAGAAGGCCTTTTCATTTTCTAAACTTTTGGATGGATTAGCCAGGACGTAAGGAAATCATTAACAAATTTTGGGTGTCTCACTGTCTAGGTAATCCTCTTTTTTGTTTCTCACAGAAACTAAAGAATTTCAAAGTTGATCTCAATAAATGGTCTAAAAATTATATCAATATAAAGAACTTGTTGGCTAGAGAAGGATGGAGATGGCTGATGTTGCAATTGTCCTTAGAAGGAACCCTTTGGATGTCAAGCTCATTAGAGCTAATAGACCGCATTTGATGAACATGAACTTCTATCTTAGGCTAAAGAACAATACTACTAGCATGCAATAGACTAGACTGGATTACCAATTGATATATAATACCAAACTATATCATTCTACTGTAAAGAGTCCTGATATTGTTAAAATAGTCATTGAATTATTTGATGGCCATGTCAATATCTTGGAGGATTAAGACAATATTTCTAGTGTGACCTTAAATTTCTTAATTAAACATAGTTGAATGAACCTTTCCACGAGTATGACTGGATTGATTAGGTGTCTCATGAGGATAATATTTCTTTATCCAGGTGTCTCGATCTTTAGGAAATCAAAGACTCTGTCTGGAGTATACGAGCCAATAAGAGTCCTGGTCGGAATGAATTTAATGGATTCTTCTACGTGAAGAACTTAGAGCTAATTAAAAATGATCTTGCGAAAGTAGTGAAGTGGTTGTTTTCAGGGGGTAACATGGCTCAAAAAGTTAACCATATATTTCTTGCCCACATTCCAAAGAAGGACATAGTGGCATCTCCAGCTAATTTTTGCCTATTTCTTATTATTCAATGCTTTACAAAATCATAACGAAGATCATCACCAGAAGGTTAGTAGGGATTATGCACATATTAATCTCTCTCAACTAAGGTGTATTTGTACAAGGGAGGATCAATGAGGATTTTTTTATTCTAGTTGTTGAATTTAGTTTTAAATTGAGGATTGCTTTATACCATCCGCCTATGTTAAGCTCGACATCACCAAAAAATTTCACTCAGTGAGTTGGTCCTACCTCTAGAATTGCATGAGGGGTATGGGCTTGTATGATCGTGTGATCAATCTAATGAAGAAATTTGTGGATACTTCATCCCTCTCTATGCTATTTAATGGAAATGCAGTTGGTTTATTCAAAAACTCCAATGGCCATTATCAAAGTGATCCCTTTATCGAGATATATATTTATCTTTTATTGTTTTACTCCCTTTAGTTATATTTTTCTTTTTCACTAGTCTAGCTTGATAATATAGAAAGATGGCTATTCTCAACATGGTATCAAGTAGGATGGATAGTCACCTCAAGACATCTCCTTTCCAAATCAATATTGTCATTGTCTCTTCCCTTATCCCCTCTCATCATATTCTTCCTTCTCCACCATTACTGATCACATCAAGGGAGACATAGTCTCTCCTCTAGCCCTATCCTCTTCCCAATAAAAGGATCTAAGAAAATTGCCTACATACTTTCTATTGGTCTTAGGCCCTAGAGATTGGTTGTTTGAAAAGTCATACAACATCATTTTGTGGTCATCTATGACCATTTTCAATAGGGATTTGCCCATATATATCAGATATGATTGGATCTCTTCAACATATAACTATTTCCCTTACTAATCCATAAGGTTCACCATCTATTTCGGATCTTGTTTTGGGCAAAATGTACTATTTTGTAGTCACACACAGTGTGTGTCTTACCAACATGACCTACCTCCACAAGCTGCTACTGCGAATCTTTCATTGTCGAAATCCTCCAAAAGTGACATGGTGTGTAATTTTTTGACACAACATGTCGAAAACTTCTAGCTTTATTCTGTTGTAAGTGACACGACATATCCACTTCCTGACACATCGTGCCAGTCACTATTTTCCCCTATTTTTGTTCTTCTTTTGGTTCTCCATTATATCTTGTATTAGCATATTATGGGGTCATTTTCTTCTGCTATTTGGATGTCCGAAACACACCCCAAGTGTGTAACTTGTAAAATTTAATGGCTCCAACTATGTCCTATGGGCACGCTCATTTTAGATCTATGCATACTCCTCAGCGAAACTAGAATGTATGACAGATCTGCCTCCACCAAAGGAAGACACATCTGACAAGAAGAAAGTTGTTGAAGAAGCATCTGAGAAATTGAAGGCATATTTTCAAAAGTAGGCTTAACATGACTCTCTTCTTCTCTCATGGATCCTGAATAGTTGTCAATCACATATTTCTTCTAGTCTTCTCTTCACAAACACCTCCAAGAAGGCATGGGATCACCTTGCCCAAGAGTATTCCAGAAAAGGAAATTTATCTTGAGTTTTTGATATAGACAAACATTTGCATTCCCTTAAACTTGAAGATAACTCAACCTTTGCTTCACACTTTGACACCTATAAAGGGATTTGGGATGAACTCAAGCTTCATCACCCTTATAATCTAATCTTGTCCAGATGCAAAAATAGTAAGAGGAAATACAACTTTGTGAATTCTTGGCATCTCCACCTCCTAGTAATGAAATTGTTCATCAGAAAATTCTTGCTTCCAAACTTTTGTCAAAATTAGTTGATGTTTATTTGCAAATATATTTCTCTGTGTCTTCTACCCCTACTGCCGCAAATATTGCAACCCTAGTTGTTTTTGGTCGAGGTAATCTTGATCTTGGCTGGGGAAAAAGTCTCAACAATAGTGGGAGTGGATCCTATTTTTCCCCCATTTCAACCAAGATTTTATAGTTCCTACAAGTGCACTAATAACAATGAGGATAAATTCCAAAAAATCATGGGAAAATAAAGTGTCAACTACCAATGTGTATTGATATTCTACCCATGTTCCTCATGCAACTAATCCTCAGATGGTGACATTGAGTTCTTCTGACCTTGGAAGATTGATCAAGGCCACTTATGATGCTACTATTAATCCTCAATCAAACATTTCTCAACACTAAGGTTACCCCTCATGTCTTCAAGCTTCTTTCTCTTCATCCAAAGATTATTGTGTTATTGATTCAAGTGATACAACTCATATTACTGGTAATAAAAACTTGTTTACTTACCTGAAGAAATTTTCCTGCCATCCTCCTGTGTGTTTGGCAGATGGGACCACTTCTCCAGTTTTCACAAGAGGATATGTGAATTACAATCTCCTTAAATCTGTGTAGTTTATGCTTAAATTCCCATTAAACTTGATTTATGTTAGTAAAATTAGCAAAACTTTAAATTGTAGTATAAACTTTTTTCCTTACACTGTCTTTATGCAAGATCTCAGGATGAAGAAGATTATAAGTGGGTGACATGAAAGTGGAGATTGTTGGTACTACTTGCAAACCTCATCAAACCCTACTACCACTACTTTTATGGCCCAGTCTAGATCCCATCATCAATGGGACCAGCGACTTGGTCACCCTTCTGCTTCCAAATTGAAGTCTTTATTTCCAACCTTGTCTACTAAGAACTTTTCATGTGAGTCTTGTCATCTTGGAAAACATTATCGAATAGTGCTTCCTCACCGTCATAACAATAGGAGTCCAACTTTGTTTTACTTAATGCACTCTGATATTTGGGGACCATGTCATATTTCTAATCATACTAGTGTATGGTATTTTTCTACCTTTGTTGAGGACTAGTCATGTACTGATTGGATCTATTAGTTAAAAGGTGATTCTAAATTTTTAAATGTTTTCTTTAAATTTCTTAATGATATAAATACTCAATTTTCTTTTGCTCTTGAATTTTTCCACACTGATAATTCTTCTGAATATGTGCAACATGGTTTTCAAAAGATTTGTATTTCCAAGGAGATTGTTCACCAAACTTCATGTCCCTATAGCCCACAATAAAATAGAGTTTCCAAAAGAAAGAATAACAAACATCTTGTTGATGTAGCTCACACTCTCCTAATTGAAATGGAAGTACCTAAATCATATCGTGTTGATGCAATTTTTTTGATTGATTATCTCATCAACTGGATGCCTTCTTCTGTGCTTCAAAATAAGATTCCTTATAACCTTCTTTATCCCCATTAACCAATGTTTACTTTACCACCAATTTTTTTTGGCATGTTTAGGTCATATTCACCAATCTGGGAATGATAAACTGTCACCCTGTGCTTTTTGTTGTTGTTTTCTTGGTTACTCCAATACACAAAAGGGGTATAAATGTTCTGATCCTATTGCATGTCATTTGTATGTTAGTGTCGACGTCACATTTTTTTAAGATACATATTTCTTTTCTAAACATAGTAACTAGGTGCCACTTTCAACTCTACCCATTCCTGATCCCATTGTGTCTACACGTCTTCCTAAAGTATCCAATACATTGACATCTTCTAAGATTGATGATCTGCCTCAAGACAATGGTAATATTACTGACTCTGTTTCAACTTCAGATTCTGGCATTCCCATTGCATTAAAAAAGGGGAGATGATCTAGTGTCAAATATTGTATCTCTCAACATGTATCAACAAATCATTTGATTGGTTCTACAACTAAATTTACTACTACTATATCTACAATTTCTATTCCAAAGAACGTTAAGGAGGCACTACTACACTCTAGGTTGAAATAAACCTTGGATGAGGAGATGGATGCACTTGAGGACATAGGACCTTGTTGATCTCCCTATAGGAAGTAAACATGTTGGTTTTTTATGGGTTTTTAGTTTGAAATATTTGCCTGATGGGACATTTGAATGCCTAAAGGCCAGACTTGTTGCTAAGGAATACACACATAAGGTTGAGATTGATTACTTTAAAACCTTTTCTCTAGTTTCTCATTGTAATTTTGTCATCGTTTTGCTTTCTATTGTTGTTAATAAAGATAAGTACTTACATCAACTTGATGTTAACAATGCCTTTCTATATGGAGATTTACATGATACTATCTATACATCATAACCTCCATGTTATGTTGCTTAGGAGGAGCACTCTGGGAAAGTATGCTATGTAAAGATAGCCATTTATGGCCTCAAACCAAGTCTGCAAGCTTGGTTTGATATGTTATCCCTTGTACTACACAAATTTGGCTTCATGCGGTCTCAACGTGACCACTCTATGTTTATCAAAACCACTACTTTCAACATTGTTGTTCTTATTGTTTATGTGGATGATATCATCCTGTCTAGAAGTAATTTTGTAGGAATTGTTGATGCAACGACTTATCTTATGAAACATTTTGTAACCAAAGACCTTAGACATCTAGGATATTTTCTTTGTATTGAGGTAGCACATAACAAGGATGGTGTATCCTTATCATGAAGAATGTATACTCTAGACTTACTTTCTAAAATTGGAATGCTTGGTTGTAGGCCTGTAGTGTCCCTTATCGATCAAGCTCATGATCTATGGAACATATCTACTCCGCCCTTAGCAGATAAATGCATATATAAATGCTTGGTTAGGAACATTTTATATCTTATTGTTACTAGGGAAGATATACACTTTGTTGTTGGTGTTCTTAGCCAATTCATGGACTGTCGTAGGAAGTGTCACTAGGATGTTGCATGTTGGGTCTGGAGATATTTTAAAAATGCACCTGGATAGGGACTCTTTTATAAAAGAAATAAGCATCTAGATGGGATTGGATATTCAAATGTTGATTATGATGGGTCTAAATTTAACAAGAGATCCACCTCTAGCTATTATACATTTGTTGGGGGCAACTTGGTTACCTGGAGAAGTAAGAAAGAAAAATGGTGTTGCCAAATCCCGTGTAAAATTTGAGTATTGTGCAATGACACATGCTAAATGTGACCTATTATGGATCAAATCCATTTTGTCTGACTTTGGGTTTCCCATTACTCCTGTTATTTCAATCTACTATGATAATCATATTGCTACCTTCACTGCCAGCAATCATGTCTTTCATGAAAGGACTAAGCATATTAAGGTGGACTACCATTTTCTCTGAGATGTTGAGGTAAGTAAAAACATCACTATCCATTCATGCCTACACATGAGAAAACTACAGATATCTAACAAAGCCTCTCTCTAGAAAGAGGATTACGGAGCTATGTTGTAAGTTGAGCATGATTGATATCTATGCTTTAGCATGAAGGGGAGTATTGAGATATAAATTTATCCTTAGTTTTTTTAATTCCCTTTAATTTTATTTTTCCTTTTCACTTAGTATTATGTAATATAGGCTTCAATATAACAGGCCCATTAGGGTTTTCTATGTGCTTCCTTGTTATTTCCCCTCCTATTTATAGGAGAGGATTGTACTCCTACTTGAATATAGAAAGACAGATGTTCTCAACACCCTTATCATTGTTGATATTCATGATTGCAATGGAAGGTCTCAATAGGAAGATCTAGAGTGCACACAAAATGAGGAAAATAAGATCATTATGTATTAGATGTACCAAGGTGATGAGCCATATGTTGTTTGTTGATGACGTCCTTATATTCATAGAAGGCAAGAATTGTTAGATCTAGGGCTCTAGAGTGGGGTGAATAGAGCTTAAAAATTCTCACAAGATAAGTTATAGCTCAAAATTATATCAATAAAAACCAATAGCTGAAGAATAATTTGAAGTCCTATCTAAGCAAGCATAGCAAGGATGAGAGAAATTGAAACATCCACTTGGACAAGGTGGTTTAGTTCAAACTAGGAGATAGTTAATCCACTACCTACAAAGGTCGTCCTCTAGGACTTTGTAATCTGTGCATACTTATATTCCATAATAATAGATACAAGGAGACCACCATACATCCAAGGACTTACCTATTTAGAACCAGAGTCTTCCACCTACATAAGGACTTACCCACTTGATCCAGATGTCTTCAACCTTCAACAAGGACTTACCCACACTTGCATCAAGTGTTTAGCCTTGAAGGAATTACCCACTTTTATTGAATATTGTCCTTGCCCTTCTCTTTCACCTACAAAAGATCTTCACCTCTTCTCCAACCTTGAAGAAGACCAACAACAGCTTCACCTTCACTCGGAGTAGCTTGCTTCAACTTTTTCTCTTTGAGAAAGGGGGTAAGGAAGATGGAAGGAGTGAGAGCTTTAAAAGCACATGGAGGTATCTCTCTTACAACATACCAATATCACTCATAATCACAAAATTCTTTGTAAATGAGAGAGAGAAAGGGGCTCAAAGGGTTGTAACACACTCAACTATAGCAAGGACTTAGAATAGCATGAATGAGAAAACTTGGAATGAACTCCACGTGGTCTTATTTATAGTTGGGGGTGCTCCTTTGAGTGTGGGATCACTTAAGAATGAAATATATCCATTTTACAACTTGCAACATATCTATTTCCACTCAAAATAACTTTCCAATAGTTATAACCACTTTATATACATTTTTGTACACTACATTTGGTTGAGTCTAAATAAAGGTAACTCGACCAATCCACTAAATGGCAAAGACAAATTTCAAAATATCGATCGAGTTTGTTCTGGGTAACTCGACCGATGAGTCAAAATTAGTTTTTCTTAGTAGATCGATTGGTAGAGTTCTGTGAGTGTGCAACTCGACCAATTGGTCATTTTAGAAAATCCATCACTAGATCGGTTGAGTTTCCAATTCGACCGATAAACAACCCGTGACAAAATTTTCCAATTTGACTTTTGAGTGACCAAATGTTGGAATTAAGTGTCCCTGGTTTTTTCTCATCTTAGTTACAAGTCATATCATCAATACAAGTGATTACAAAATTAATCTAAGGTCATTTGGAGTGATATCCCAAAATGCACACTTGCGTTGCTTTTGGTTTGAACTTGAACAAGCTAGGGCTTGTGTAATTTGATCCTTTTCATGTACCTAAAGCCTAAACTCAATCTTGAACAAACATATTAGATACATAGGAATGGAATGGTTAAGTCATTATCAAAATATGGACAATGTATAACTCTTAAGTCAACATTCTCCCCCTTTTTTACTATGAGAAACCATTCCACAATCATATTTAAAAGGATATGTAAAGTTATACCTTTGCCTTGTGAATTGTAGGGGGGATTCATGATTTTAACAATGTCAATTGCTCCCCCTCAATCTATGCTTACTCTTACCTGCATAGTTAGTCTTTCTACACAAAACAATATAACATGTATACTATATGGTCCTTTAGCAAGTTACATGATAAAGTATATATTAAACAAGAAAAGGATCACATAGGCAATAAAAGTAATATGGTTGATCTTCAAAACATTGAACTTCTCTTCCCCTTTTGAAATTATCAAAAAGAAGGGGGTTGAAGAGCTCAAAAATAGGTCTTCTCCAAGCACTGCCAAAACATATATCCACAAGATGAAATATGCAATCTCAAAGCATACACCAAATAGAGATGAGAGAGAAATAGGCAATCTAAGTCATAATCAAGATATGGTAAACATGGAAGCAACTCATGAGATATAGTAAATCAAGGAGTAAGTCTACATAAGATTAAGATTACAAGATGGAAAGCATGTCCTCAAAAACAACTACAAGATAAAATGATGAAAACAACATGATGATATATAGTACATCTCAGATAATGTGCCCATATGTTTTAGTACAAAATAGTCTAGAAAGATATATATAATCAGCATCTCCAGACTAAAAGCTAAAACATCTAAACATCTAGGTCATCTATGGCCACAACATCATCATCATGAGCGTCATTAGCAGAGGCTTCTAGCTCATAGTCATCATCTCCGTCTGAAGGTACAGCAGAGACAACAACATCACCTTCATCACTAGAACAACCAGGAGAGCCATTAGAACCATCATTACCATCATCCTCAGATGCTTCCTCGTTAGCAGCAACATCTTCCTCATCAACCTGATCTGGCATCTCCTCATCAACAGAGGAACTAAATCCTCAATCGAGCCACCTAGCATTCTACTCAGCCCAAGACATACCAAGGTCATGTAACTCCTAGGCTTGAGGATATGAAGGAGAAGATGTGCCAAGTCCTGCGAGTAAGGTAGCTATAGGAATAGTAGGTAGAGGTAGCAGAGCAAGGGTAGATCCACCAACAGTAGAGGGTGTGATAGTGGAAGCACCGTGTGGATGCGTAGGGTAAAAGTGATAATATGCATAGGATGCATAATCACCTCCGGGGTAGGGATGATTGGTAAGGTAATGATGCACACATGAAAGGTTCATGGTATACATGATGTCACATATATCATGATGCATATGCTCCTAAACCTGAAAGTTATACGCTTGATGATGCATCATGTAACCCATGAGGGTTTCATTTGATACATGAAAAGAGGCATAGGCAGGTCGGGATGGTTGAGGTGGTGGAGGGCCCTGGGTGGAGGTGGAGGCTCCATGTCTAGTAGAGGAAGGGGTAGGAACACTCTTCTAAAGTGTGGTCTCACTTATGCAAACTCCTTTCCAGTAATGTTTGTAATGTAGGTCATGGAAAAGATATTTGCCAGTGACACTCTGAAAAAGACCACAAATTAGGGCAAGGTAGGGAGGGTGTGTGCCATGGATGTTCTTACCAGAGTCAGAGTAGGTCATGTGGTGGAAAACATACCTGGCCCACTTGACTCTGATTTTCTTCAAGATACAGAACATAATCACTGCAATATTCTCTATAATTTCAGTTTGCTTTCTCTTTGGGTGAATATTGCAGTTGACTACTAGGGTGAGTATCTAGTTCTTGAGGTCTAAGGTTGAGGAGGGAAGGGTACACTTCTTCCTATAGGAAAATTGAGGCTTCTTGAAGAATTTATGATATCAAGAAGAGAGAGATTATATTTATTATAGAAGGCCTCATGGTCAACAAGGTCAAAATACTCAGGGTAATCCTTCCTCTAAGTGTCAATCACCTCAGTACTAGAGAAAAAGATATTCAAGGTATCCTTAGAGACTTGGAATTTCTTCCCGTCTATCATGGAAGTAAGGACTACTTGAGCATTAGGCGGGATATGAGAGTATCATAATTCCATTACAAATTTTTGTAGAAGTAATGAATGACTTTGGTGCTTGTGATGGAATTGAAATAGCATGCACATTCAATACTCAAGGCTGAGAGGTGGTGGTCATACAACAACTTGGCTACTTGATCAATAACCTTTTGTCTATGTGTTCTTGGTTTAAAAAGGGCATAAAAAAGGAAAGGGGTTCCTAGGAAGGAGCTCCTTGTCCATATTTAGAGCATCAATGGAGACAATGAAGGCATCATCAAAGTGTATAAGGTACGAGTTGGAGGAGGAGGATGGTGCTCTAGCTGGGGAGGCTCTCTTTCTCCTATTTGAAGCCAAGGAGATGAAATAAGAGAATGGAGAGATCAAAAACATGGGAAGCACCACCACAAACCGACCAAACACCTAGGGTTGATGAGATCGAGGTCAAGGGAGGTTGAGAGAGGTTGAACTAGGGATACAGAGAGGAAGGTTAGGGCTAGGGTTGAGAGCTTGAGGGAGCCGGAGTGTGGATAGGTCAATTTTTCTCTAGTTGAGAGGGAGAAAAGTCAGCCAAACCATACTTAAGTTTTTCTACATTCTGTCCATCGGTCAAGTTCTGTGGTTGGAAAACTCGACTGAATGACTCTTTGCAAAAGCCCTCATCCAGTGATCAGTCAAGTTGGCAACTCGACCGATGGTCAACCTAAACCAACTTTAGATATTTCTAGCCATTAGAGTTCTAATCAAAATTATTTTTCTAGTTCTTTTTGTATTTTGAACATACTTAGGCACATATCAGTCATCACTAGGTACTATTTTGCAATAAAACAAGCATTTGCAAAAAAACTCAAAAAATAAGCAAAAAAAAAGCAAATGAATAAGAAAAAGCATTATAGCAAGAAAGGGTGATCAAGACAAAAGAAAAGCATATAGGATAGATAACAACTAGCTAGAAGGCATATCAGATTCATCCAATGTAGTTATGAGTAGTTTAGATCTAATAAAATTAAATTTCTCTCTAGCTAGAGGTTTAGTAAAAATGTTTGCCAACTGATTTTCCGTGTCCACGTGTGTGCTATAGATATCCTTTTTACCAATATGATCACAAAGAAAATGATGATGAACCTATATATACTTGACTCTACTATGCAATATAGGATTGTATGACAAATTAATTGCAATAGTATTATCACAATAGATAGGAGAAGCATCAAAATGAGTGTTAAAGTCTTGGAGCATTTGCTTCATCCATAGGACCTGGGCACCACAACTCCCAGCTACAATGTATTTAGTCTCAGTGGTCGATATTGCAATTGTGTTCTATTTCTTGGAGAACCAAGACACCAAGCATGGTCCTAGGAGAAAGTAAGTGCCACTTGTGCACTGTCTATCAATCAAGCATCCTGCATAATTCACATCACTATAAGTCGTAAGAGTAAAGTCCCTTGACTTGGGATACCATAGTCCAAACCTTGGAGTTTTGGCTAAGTACCTTTAAATCATCTTAACAACTATAAGATGTGATTTCTTGGGATTTGATTGAAAGAAAGCACACAAGCCAACAGGAAACATTATATCAGTTCTAGAGGTAGTTAAATAAAGTAAACTTCGAATCATACCTCTATAGAGCTTCTCATCTACCTTCTCACCTTCTTCATCTTTATCAAATTTGTTGGTGTTTGACATGGGTGTGTCCATCGGCTTGGTGTTCTCCATCCCAAAGTGCTTAACTAGCTCACTTGTGTACTTGCCTTGGTTGATGAAGTTCCCATCTTTAGTTTGCTTTATTTGAAAGTCGAGGAAGAAAGTAAGCTCACCCATCATGCTCATCTCGAACTCACTCTACATAAGATCATTAAACTCCTTGCAAATATTAAGATTAGTTCTGCCAAAAATGATATCATCAACATATATTTGAATGATAAGAAAATTGTTAGAAGTGTGTTTGAGAAACAAGGTAGAATCTACTTTTCCCATGATATAACCTTGATATAACAAAAAGTTTCTTTAATTTCTCATACCAAGATCGAGGTGCTTGTTTGAGTCCATAGAGAGCTTTCTGCAACAAATAAACATGGTTAGGTAAGCTATCATGTTCAAAGCCCAGGGGTTTTGCAACATAGACTTCCTCCTCAATTGTACCATTCAAACACGCACTTATAACATCCATTTGATAAAGAAGAAATTTTTAATAACTAGCAAAAGCAAGCAACATACGAATGGACTCAAATCTAGCTATAGGTGTATATGTTTCATCAAAATCTATACCTTCCTACTGATTGTAGCCTTGAGCCACTAACCTTGCTTTGTTCCTTACCACCTTGCCACTTTCATTTAGCTTTCTTGTGGTAGACCCACTTGGTGCCAATGATCTCTCTATCACTAGGTCTTGGCATTAGGCTCCACACTATGTTCTTTTCAAATTGCTCCAACTCTTCTTGCATGACTGTGATCCATTCGTCATCCCCAAGAGCTTCTTTGATGTTCTTTGGCTCGAGTTGTGAGATGAAGGTGTCGTTGTCTTTCTCTTTGTTGAAGGTATCTCACATATTCACTCTTTCAAAGGTCACCCAAAATCATCTCTTTTGGATGATTCTTTGAAAAGTGAGGGGTTGGATCCATCTTCTCTTCATCTTTCTCTTCTTCTTGAATGACCACCTCTTTTCCCTTTTGGGTTATGTTGAGTTCTTTTAGGATAGGAATCACGACACCTACAACATCATCATTTGGAACAATATCTTTGGGAATATAGGGGTTAGTCGCAATAAACATAACATTTATAGATTCTTCTACTTCAGAAATATCAACATTAGTACTCTACGAGCATTTCTAGTAGTGTTATAGCCAAGAAAGAAAGCCTTGTAAGATTTCAGATCAAACTTGTTGAGTGAATCTTTCGTATTCAAAACAAAACAAGGTTATCGAAAAATATGGAAATACTAAATTGAAGGTTTCCTGCCACGACATAGATCACAGTTCTATGAGTGTGCAACTCGATTGATAGATTATTTCAAAAAATCCATCACTGGATTGATCAAGTTTTCAACTCGACTGATAAACAACCTGTGACAAATTTTCTAATTTGACTTTTGAGTGACCAAACATTGGAAATAAGTGTCCCTGATTTTTTCTCATATTAGTTACAAGTCATATCATCAATACAAATGATTACAAAATTAATCTAAGGTCATTTGGAGTGATTTCCCAAAACATACACTTGCATTGCTTTTGCCTTGAACTTGAACAAGCTAGGGCTTGTGTTATTTGATCCTTTTCATGTACCTAAAGCCTGGAATCAATCTTGAAAAAACATATTAGATACATAGGAATGGAATGATTAAGTCATTATCAAAATATGTTCAATGTATAACTCTCAAGTCTACATGAAGATCAGCTTTAAACAACTTAAACACCTTCTCCCGGACTTTACAAACAAATCGGGTATGAAGCATAACCCACACAAAACACACAGATGCATATCTAATTCTTATAGGAACAAGAAGGAACTAATCAAGACATTGGGAATAGAAAGGTGAATGCCTAACAAAATATCTTGGTTTCCCTATGGCAGGTGGGAATGTGAGATACAAGAATTTTCATAAATGTCTTGACAAATTGAAGGACATGATAAGTAGGAGGCATGGTTCCAAAATATTTGTGTTGCAGACTCATTCTTATCTAACATTGTGCGATGGGATTTATTAACTACTAGATGAAACAAGGTGAAATCCCCTTCTCAATACTAAATTTTATTGAGATCATGGTTAATGACTACTTATGGTGTAGTTTTATCTATCCTACAAGTTGGAATAGAGTCTCCTATCCCAAGAAGGAAGGTGGATTCAACCTAAATCACCTAGATGAACTTGATGGGTTTCATATGATGAAAAGAATCAAAAGTTTCATCTCTGATGATTCACCATGGAGTTTGTCGATGAGGAGAAGATACGACACAGATCTTAGTGTTAAGCCTAACCATATATGGGGCTTCTCAACCTTATGGAGGAGAATGGTGAGCATACAGATGAAGTTCCTCAATGTTGATGATCAAGTTATGTGGGACAGTTGTAGTAAAAGGAAGATACAAGATAGTGCATTCAAAAATTTGTGGCTTGTCATGAACCAGCCACGATGGAGCTTTACAACATACAATGCCATGAAGGATATTTTACCCACAATGGATAAGATTAGCAAATGGAATCCTAGTGTGGATACTGGTTGTTACCTTTGTAAATCCGACTGAAAATTTGATGATCATCTTTTCAATGAGTGTTCCTACTAGAAATAGATGTGGGGTTATGCTCATCTCAAGATTAACATAAGAAGATCTTATTCCTTACATCAATGTCTAATGGAAGAGGGAAAGAAAGGACACACAATAGGCATCTTGGAGCTTTGGGCCATCATAGACTGTGTTCAATGCTTATGGTTTGAATGAAATAATCGAAGACATGGAGGTAGAGAAGCTGATTCAATCACTCTATTCAACAGATTGAAAAGAACATGAAGTTCCTTTATGATCTTTATAAGAAAAAATAAATAGGTATTTCACTTATTGTCATTAGGAATTGGGAAGTAGCTTAGTTTAATGTTGTTCTCATTGAAAGGATACATGTCTTCCATCTAGTTGTTACAGTAAGTTACATGTAATGATTGTAACTTGTAATTTTACTCAATTTTTGGGGTTGGTAATACATTTACCTAGAATTTTCAAAAAGAAATATTGGTAACTCCAAAAGATATAAAAAACCTCATATAATGTGTCAAAGTATCCATACATGGTACAAATCACCATCCTCATCCATAACAAGCCCATATCTTTTATGAATGCTCAACTTAAATTCTATAGTTACATTTCTCTCTCCAATACTAACATGAAACACCATAGAATGTTTTATGAGAAAACTACAAAAATTAAAATGTTATGACTAATACAAGAATTGTGCATGAAAATGTGATCTTTAGATATAAATGACATACCTTTGAGTATTGGATATATGTTCTGCAAAATTTCAGCAGAGTAACATATAGGGTACATGTATTATTTCCACCATAAAGGTTCATTCAAATAGTAGGGAAGATTTAATTTCATATTACATCAACATGGTAACAAACAACCCATAAAAACTCCTTTTTAGAGTTAAAACACATGTATTTAGAATATCCAACCTTATGGCCAAAAGAAGTCTATCATTATCACAATGGATCATCATTAGTACATAGGTGAAGGCGAGATTTTTTTATCAATTCATGTAGTTGCAAAACAGTCCACAAAGATTCCATATTAAGTGTGTAGAACAAAATCTAGTTGTATTAGGATTTTACATGTTGGTTTGCAAGAAAAGGATGTTAAAAGAGATCAACATTGCAAATGGAGAAAACATGCTACATAGAAACACTAACTTATCTCCCAACATCCCAATAAAGATACAAGAAGATACATCTAATAAATATATATCATCAACTAGGGGAAAAGAGATAAAAGGAGGCCTTTATCTCTAGGGAGATAAAACCACCATGGACAACCATGGTTCTTAGATAAAGGAAGAAGATGAAAAATGGAAATGTAAAGAGTATACTTTCATGGTTTGGGGTTAGAAATAAGCTATCTGAATTTGGATCCACCTATGGAAGCTTGATCTGTAACTATGATCAACATGCAATCTCAATAGTATGGCAATTAAGGTCCAAGTTCTCCTCCTTGGCCACATTGGTTTGTACTTCACATTATAGCTCGTATCTTGGTTGTTGAATCATGATAGATTCTATGGGTTAGGGTATTATATTGACAAGGGTTGTCAAAAGTATAAATCAGCCCCACTTGCATGAAGCTATAGAAGCCCACACAAGGGAGGGCTATTGAGAATATTCAAGTCCCATTCATTAAGCATGAACACATTGAGGGTACATCCCTATCTTGGTTACTCCCCTATATACCTATTGAATTTCCTCTACACACTAGACATATCAAGATCCAACCTCAACAATATATAGAGGGTAATCATCATCAAGCAATCAAGGTGTCTCAACTCCACCTCATTTATCGAGGTACACCCTCAAGCCCACCTATAAAGGATCTAACCAAACTATACCTATCAAAGTTAAACCTATTAGAGATCAAATACATCAAGGTCCCTTGACCTTTACACATTTACGGTCCAACATACTTCACTTATCAAGTTCCATTAACTTCAAACAATCCACCCACCACACTTCCAACCCATGGAAGATCCATCTATCTTACTCTACCAATATTTGCATCATTACTATTAAGGGTGTCCTGTATACCTAGGCCATCAAGGATCCTTCTATACCCATCTATCGAGGTTGTGAGGGATGAAAGCAATTGAGTATTACAATAGTACATATATGATGGTACCTTCAACTACTACACCAATCTATGGTTAGGGTTATAACCTAAGGAAGAAACCATAGATAAAAAAATTCATAAGCATCCAAATCACATAAATTAAAGAAAAAGACATCCAGGAAAGCATGGGTATAGAAATTTTTCACATTATTTGCAATTATGTTCTTAAATATGTTGAAATTACATGACTCCTCATATATATAAGACATCAAAAAGTTAGGGAAAACAAAAATAAAATTGAATTAACTTAACAAGTTGATTTCAAAACTTAATCAAGAATTCAATTAGGATTAACAAACCTGATTAGAGGATAATCTAGATCAATGAATTTATATTTATTATGAATAACATGCATGACCAACCTTATTTTTTAGATGGACACTGGGAAAAATATCAAAGCATAGTTACAAATGTTGATGGATTATATGTAAGTAATTAACAACATAAGAGAGAGAAAATATGTAGTTACAATGATTATTCCTGTATATACTGTATTTATTCATATATCATTTACATCTTTGATGCAAACTTGGTAGAATTTGTAGTAGGATGGTATGCATATGTATCTCTATAAATGACATTGATGCATTTAGGTTAACCATAAAACAATATTTATGTATTATTTTATGAGTTTGAAGAAATTTATAGCGCCAAAACAAACTTCATGGCCTAAAATTCTAGCAGATCACCAACGTGGTAAAAAATGTCCACCAGAAGTTCCTTAAACTAGACAAACAACAAGAGACAATGTCAACTCATGTACATGTACATGGATGATACTAGAAAATCAAAATGGTATATTAAATTTATTTCTTAAATGAGGGCAAGGTAGACATATGTACTTACTCTATATTGTATGATGTCGTTACCATTCTCCTTGGAAAACTGAAATGCAATTTTATGGTACACATTCACTTCATGTGTACTTATATCTTTAGTGTTGATTATGATGGGAATAAAAATCCAATATTTGGTCCATAAAATGTGACGTCCTGGAAGTGGAGAAAATTATAAAAGTAGATGTTATATCATATTGAAGTATTGGTAATTATGATCTAGACATAACCTATAAGATACATACCCATGACACACTTCAGTTATCAAAGTGTTTGACTACTTTAAGTGTTAAAAACTCCACACAGTCTCAGACATTAATCTCCTTGCCAATGTTGGAAACTGGGGTGTCAAGCACAATAGAAGAAACAAAAAGTCAATTTGCATGAGAAGATCCTGTCAACAATACTAAATCAAGAGGGAGGGGCATGAGATATACTTTATTGTGGAGCAAGTATAACAAATTTCTCAATTAGGGATGTGCATTGCCTATAGTGATACATGAATGTATGTCGATGATGACTGCCTAACATAGTCCCAAAGTGCCTATGTATCTATTTATTCCATGCAGATTACAAGAAATCCTTGTCATGCTTCTTGATCCAATAGGAAGGATTCACTTGGTGATGTGATAGCGTCGTGCTCGTTCTCCTTCTATCTCTCCCTTGGGGTAAAGATATTTAGGGTTCATGTGGTAAAGAGTTTAACTAAAACCCTAGCCAGTGTTCTCCGTTTAATATGGTATTGATAAGACTAGGTTTTCTAAAAGAAACCAAGAAATGAAAATATAGTAGGTACATTTATGTGTCCTACTCATGGAAACCTACTCGATAGACTACCAATCCAGTTCTTCAATATCCATGCTAATTGATGCACTAGAATGCATCATAACTTTTTGGAATTGAGCAGTTTCTTGATCGATCTTGGTAAATCAATCAATTGGAATTTCATTAAATTGATTATGTTGATCATGTTTATTAAACTAACTGCACATTCTATTTAATTGATTGGTCTAATCTTGTCCAGTAGGAAAATTGGATGATTTTGTCAATTGATTAAGCTTTTAGATAGTCTATCAATTTATCATTGTTCTAACTAATTGCCTAAACCTTTTAGAAACAGTTTAAGTTGTGATTGTGATTATATTCCTCTTACCTATGCAACCTATGTGTATGATCCTATGTTCTCCATATTACATTGAAGGTGATGTTTGTAATTATATTGCAACTTTACAAGCAATGAGCGATATCTAACAACACATTATTTCTACCCAAGTATTTTGATGAGTTGGAGAATAACTTCAACATTACATTGTGAATAGTATTACAGTGAGCATATGATCCCGTTGTTTCTAATATCCATATTAAATCTAAGGCATGGAATACACATTTTCTGATTATTCAATCATTATTCTTTGATCATGAGTAGACTATTTGAGATACATATGAGCCCAATATCAAATATTGACAGACAAGATCAAGGTCATTCATTCCATAGTCCCACTCATAAATTAGATGAGATATAACTCCAATAGGAAGGGAAAATTCCATCTACATAACTTAAAATAATCCACATGTGTCACTGTACACCCAAACAATATTTATATGGACACCCTTTTTCAATGTCATATTGAGTAGTTTTAGACTACATCGAACAACATCTAATCATGGTATTGACTTTGGTCTAAGGACTAAAATCACTAATGTCACATTGAGACATGATTCTAACTACCTTTTTTGGATTCCATGCATCATATGCAAGGTGGGTCTGTCTGGTATTCTTGTTCATTAAAAATACCTATATGTTTCACTTGATATTAGATATCATGACCAATGAGATGGCTGTCATTAGTAAATGAGCATACTAGTCATACGTAATATTTACACCCTAATTTATAGAATTATATATGCCTAGGGGCTGAGACAAGAGCATACTGGATGCATACACATTATCTCATTTTTAGGTCCTCAATGTGAAATTGTAAGGCATTTTAAATAAAATGAGGAACATATTCACCCTATCCTCGTTGGGTTTCAAATTAGAGATCTTTCTCTTTAAAATCCACTCACTTAACCACTCATTTGTCACTACTTTGGAAAATTATAAGTCATTGATTTATACATTTGCAGTACATTGTTATATTCAATCATTATACCATACTAAAGTTAACATAACAAATGGAAATGCATTTACTACTAATCAAGTCAAGTACAATGTCTCCCATTAGCGTAGGACTATCTCCAATGGCATACAACCAACAACCAATCATGTCCCCTTGATAGATATTATACCATATTTATCTTAGGAGTTAGTGTAGTTTTTAATCATATGATTTCATTGAATCCAAAATTCGTTGCTCACTAGGTATAGACTATTACTCATCAAAGGAACTTTTAAAGCCTTGTTTATTCATTTTTCTTACTAATTTATAAATAGTAAAAACCAAATCTAAAATTTAGTTGAACATAAGTTAAACATAAGGTTATTCAAAGTGTAGGTAAGGCATTACCTCACATAAGACTAATTTTAGGCCATTAAACCATGCTTCTGTATTCTTCACTGATAGTTTCCTCATAAGAAATATGTATTGGAAATAGTCAAACATTGATCCCTTAATATGTTTCCTTTAGATACACAATATATTTCATTGGTTATAGGTTCATGTTGAAGTTTAGTGCCTCCTATATGGTAGATTCTATCCTCAACCACCATACTTTATTTGGGGTCTTCCACTATGAGACTATAATTTGTAGTTGCCATATTATCAATGGCAGTGGAGTAATAGGCACTTCATGTTCAAAACTACCCTGTTGTCATGAAAAATCCATAAATTTGAATGTTACTATGTTATAAGGAACCTATGTTGTGCTTCACTTCTTCCCTTATTGCAAAATGGATGTATCTTTTAGTGTTTGTTCAGCCATTAGTACGAGCAAAAATCCATATGTTATAAAGAAATTGTACACCATGTTCCTTGTCCGGTGCATCTAACACAAATGGGGTTCTCTAGAGTTCCTATAGCTACGTTAAGATCATACCTATGACCATTAGGTTGAAAGGTCAATGGTGACTATGTTTAAGTTGTTCTTTCTATACAACAAAAAATAAATATGTTTAGAATCATGTGATATGTACTATGCTCTGAACTCTTCTTAGTTTTTGGGTTGGACATCTCACTAGAGGTACGGATTGTGTGGGAATAACTCATTGTTGGTAGCATACCTACATTGGGACATTTATAATAGGAGACTCCCCATACTCTTTCCTTGTCATGAGTTTATCCTAGAATATTTTTTATCATGTCTAGCATAATATTAGTGCAGTAGGTGGTCATGCACACTTTTCTCTTGTCTTTCCTTCTAAGATTTACTCTAGCACTGATCAAGTTTTATTGGTGGTTATGTTGTTTGGACTAATTAAAGGACTTATAGTTTTCATGGGCATGATGAATAGGATGTTCAAGAAGTATCTAGATCACTTTGTAGCATTGTTCATGAATAAAATTATGACCTACGCCTAGAATAGGGATCAACACAAACAAGAGTGTTGGATGGCTTTAGAGTTGTTGAGGAAGAATAGGTTGTTTATTAAGCTAGAACTATGAGTTTTGGCCGGTTGAGGTGTCTTTCCTTGATCATCTCATTTCGAGAGAGGGGATTTGTGTAGATCCCAAGAATACTAAGTTGTTGTTGGAGTGCGAGTAGACAAAGATGCATGCAAAGTTGTAGAGTTGTCTTTTATTGGATGAAATAATTAGACATTTCATTAGGAACTTCAGATCTATACTTAGCCATTGGTCACACTCACAAAGAAGGATTTTTTATTGTTTTGGATGAGGAGTATCAATGTTTTTTATAGTGGTTGATGAAAAAATTAATGTTGACACCAGTGTTAGTCTTTCTAGAGACAAGTAAGGGTTATATCTTCTTATGTGATGCATCAAATAATTGGTTAGGTTTTCTATTGATGTAAAAAGACAACATGATCTTTTATGCTTCTAGAAACCTCAATACACATGAGGAAAAATACCCGACACATGATCTAGAATTTGCAGTAGTGCTTTGGCTAAAAAGGCTTCAAGGATCTACCTTTACGAGAAGAAGTGTCAAAGCCTTACAGATCATTAGAGTCTGAACTACAAATTTTAAGATAAGGATTTAAACAAGAGGCAGATCAGATGGACAAATAGAAATGATAAAGTTCTATGAATGTACATTTTATGATAGTACAAGTAAGTCTAGTGTCAGGTCTATGATTTAAGGAGAAATTCATTTTTTTCATACACAATGCAGTTTTATTCCATGGTGTGCACCAAAAGGGAATTTTTGGTGTCTCTTCATCATATGAATGTTAAGATGGATGTTTCTTTGTTATATTGTTTGTTTGCTCAATTGAAAATATAGCTGACTTTGGTTCAATAGATCAAGGACGCTGTAGAAGCATGATATTTTATTACAAAGTATCCAAGCAGATTTCAACAATAAGAAGCATGATGGGTTTCATAATTTTGAGGATGGGACTTATTATTTTAATAGTAGGGGGTCACTTAGGAAGGAGGTTTGAGGAACAAGATGTTTGAATAAGAATGTTTCTAGATATCTATGATGTGAATACTATAAGATCCAAGATGTATCCTATTTTGAAAGATGTATATTAGTGGTCTAGGATGAAGGGGGCATGGCAAAGTTTGTGGTGAAGTGTTTAGTGTGTCGTCTAGGCAAGAAAAAGCATAAGAGACATTTAGGTTTGTCAGATTTGATGTTGATATCCGATTGGAAGTGGGATCATGAAACTACAGAATGTATCACTGGAATTCTAGAGACAACAAAGGGTGTGATTCCATTTAGGTAGTTATTTACCTCTTGACTAATTCATTTTGTTTCATATCATTACAGACTGTTTTCACTATTGGAGAATTTTTAGCTAATGAGAAAATTTTTTTACATGGTTTATCAAAACCTATTGTGTCAAAAAAGGACCTCAGTACACAATAAAGTTTTGGGATTTTTTGCATGAGCCTTTAGGAAAACAACTGAAATTCATCAATGCTTTCCACCAATGGATTAATGGACAATTATCAAGTATGATCCAAATCTTTTAAAATCATTTGAGAGCTTGTGCGCTCTAGTATCTCAATAGTTGGGATACCCACCCAAGAATGATAGAGTTTTTTACAACAACTTCTATTCGAGGAAATAGACATAGTACCACATGAGGATTTATATAGTAGGTGTTTAAAATTACCTCTTAGTTGGTATGAGATAGGTGAATTTCAGCTTTTAGGTCTTGAGTTGGTACAATATACAATATAAAAGTATAAGGTATCAAGCATAAATTGAAGTCATCATATGATAGACATAAATATCATGTAAATAACAGTAAGAGACACTAGAAAGCTAGGTTGAAGACATAATGTATCTAAAATTCATTTTGTGAAAAGTAATTTTTAGGCTCAATAAGAAGGGTAATCTCACTCGTAGGTTTATGAGGGCTTATCCTTTCAATAATCACATGGAAAAAATGTCCTAGAGGTTGGAGATACCCCAAATTTTAGTTGTTTGTACAATGTTTTTGTTTTTTGATGATGCAAGAGTGTCACCGTAAGATGAAGCAAATAATACAACTATTATAAGTATAACTTAAGGAGGAAATGCTTCATGTTGAGGGACTTGTTTTCATACCATCAAGTTCAGAAGATTAGGAAGAAGGATATCATCTTATAGGTTTATGGAATCAATGTGGCATTGAGGAGTCTACATGGAAGTTAGAGGATGAGATGAATAGGAAGTACTACATTTTTTTAGGATTTCTTATTTGCAAGCTTGTTCGGAGGGAAGACTTGATTTTTTCTTAAGCCTAATCTCATTCTTGTATCTTGCTTGTTTGATTGACTTGAACTTAATCTCGTTATTGTATATGATTACATAAGATTATAAATCTAAGTGTTTGGTTGTTATATCATATGTCACAGATGTGGCATCAAGATTTTATAGTTGTGTGTCCATGAAATGATTGTGTTTGGTTTATTCATCCACAAATTAGGGTTTTAGACATTGGTTTGTTCTACGATTATGGTGTATCTTGAATTGGGTTAGATTCACCCAAATTCTAGCCTAGTTTTTGGGACCTCAGGCCTAAATCCATTCTGGTTTAATAGAACCCAAGTCTAGTTCATGTTTTCTTATTTCCATATATTATAGAGAGGGTTGAAGAGGTCTTGTATCTAGTTGAGAGAGAACATATGGGTTCATATGAATTGGAGTTGGGTTCACCTTTGAGGAGTTAGAGAGTAGCATGAGTCTATGTGTGTATGATGACCCAAATCCAACATACTTTTCATTGTGACATTCCATTGATATGTGTGGACTCATATCAATAAGATGTCAAGAGT
Organism: Alisma plantago-aquatica; assembly: GCA_963693085.1. NCBI lineage: Eukaryota > Viridiplantae > Streptophyta > Magnoliopsida > Alismatales > Alismataceae > Alisma > Alisma plantago-aquatica. Next base: position 513,428,510 of record OY856415.1, read on the forward strand.
AAAAACATGAGAATTTGTTGTTATCATATATAATATATGGAAACTTAGATCATTTCCACAACATCATATAAATGCAAACAACCATCATTCATAAAAGGAAGATATAAAAAGATAGTATTTACATTATTTGGAAAGAAAAATCTATCTATGAAAGATAGGAAAGTACATTGGAATCATCTACATCTATGCATCAACTAGTAATTCAAAATGAAATATAAATTTCCTATCAAGAAATAGAAAGAGATATGAAGCCTACTCCATATCCTTAGAGATACTTTATCAAATATTTAAGGTACTTTGCTCCATTAACAAGTTCTTTGCACCTATAAAATATGTGAAACAATAGATAAATATTAGGTGTTGTGTGAGTGTGTAAAAGATACATAACATGCTTTCATATGTCAACATATTGAGAAAGAGAAGAAAGAATAAAGAAAACTATTTTTAATTACAAAAATAAGGGAAACCATTATTTTAGATTTTTATATGTGAATGTACTAGTAAGTGGTGTCAGCACTTCATATATATGCAGTTTTATGTTGGGCCCTTCCCACTCCTTGGTCTATGGGGATCGTTCCTCTAGGTCTATGGGGATGTGTTGACCTTATATTTACAAAGAGAGATTTTGTGTGCAATACTTAGTAGAAAAAAAACCATCTCTTTATTTATGTTCTTAGTGTCATCGTGGAGATCAATGTTATGTGTATAACTCAAACAACTATTGTTGGAGTCATAATTGAATATGCTTCCACTCCCGAAGGGATTCCTCTATATTTCATATAGTGAGATGGAAAGAGAGATGCCCAAATAGGTGTAATCACTTTTCCACTTCCTTGAGTCACCTATTTTTGTGCAATGAGAAAAGAAAAAGAGGGAATTGTTCATTTTTTATCTCTTCCCTCCATGGGTTTAGTGTCATTATGTGTCCATAATACTGAAATTTTAGTTTTTTGACTTAATAAGGGTCTTTAAAGTCATTTGAGGATTTGATCAGAGTTTAATTGATGAGATTATCTCACTTTGGGGTTACAAGGATGGATCTAGGGTTTAAGTATATACTTGGCTTATTAATTACTTTATCATTTAGAGGAGATAAATTATTATTAGAATTTCAAAAGGTTTATGTTATTAATTATTATCTGATTAGATTTTAGATAAATGTTATTTATAATTTTGCTATCATATAGTATTTATACCATTTATTATTATATGCCTAAGTTTATCTAGATTTCCTATATTTTTAATAAAAAGAAAAAGGGGACCTACCTTTATCAACGAACTATTTTGACTAGATGGAAAGCTCGTATTGACCCAAGTACCTGATTGCACCTATTGACTGATGATCCCTTTTAGAGAGGTGGAGCTCTATGATAGCCCCACCTCAAACCTAGTTGGTAGGTTTGATTCTTGATGTTTCCTAAGCTAATTTTCAATACATCATTATGACATGGAGTCTTGTGATTTGCCTCCTTTTGTCCAGTTGGCAGCACATGGCCCTCCCTCCTTTAGTCATCTCCTTCAACATTCTTCTTCCATGACCAGCAACCTTTCACAACTCTGATGAATTTTGGATCATTTTTTGGTCTTACTCTAGACTAATTGTGGGTGGCAACAACTTTAAGGAGGTCCCTAGATCAGGGAATCTCACTAACATGGCATAGCCCCCTTCTAGAAAAATGCACTACCATGAAGAGGGAGCCAGGTTGCCAGAGAAGAAGTGTCGGTGAAGATGGGGGTAGTGAGGGTATGAGAAAGGTGTCCTAGAGGGTCCTCTAAGGTCTAGTAATGTGGAGAAGAAACACTGTGATGTGGAGGTCGGGTGGTGTGAGCACAAAGTTGGGATTGGTTGTTGTAAATTAGATTTCTTTGAAACAAATTGGATCCTTGGGAAGACTAAAGGAAGGTAGAAGGAGCTAGTAGTGGCCTTAAACAAATGAGAGGAGGAGATGGTGAGGAATCACAAATTGGTGCTCCACTACCACTGAGAGGTGTTAGGGGATGGAACCTTGATCTCCCTAATTTGTGGTCTAGGGGCACATGTGAGAGGTTTTGCATTTTTTTTTGCAAGAGGAATTCATTCTCCAAAAAATTCTGCAAGACCCAGTCTCAATCATTAGCTGAGGGGCAATGTAGAAGGTCTTGCTTTAGCAACGCTACAAACTATGACGTGCGGAGGTTGAAGACAAAGGTAGGTTTTTTAGATCCCTGATTGACACATATGATTAAAACTCCACAGATGGCATTCTACACCCTAAATGATTGGTATCCATGTGGCACATTGCTATGCCATGCCTAAGATATTTCATCGCCTGACTTTGTTCTTAAACATCAAATAATTGAAATTATACCCATAAAAACAAATGTTAATGACTCTTAAATGGTACATCAAATGTTTCATGTGGATATTGATAATATATTTGAGACTCAAATTCTAATGTTGAACTATCAGAATCACCAGGTTCTGATACACATAAATCACTCTAAATGTCCATCTAGTGTTTACATTTTTTCCAAATCTGTTCATCCACATGGCCATCGTAATGAACTAAAACTTAGAATCTTACCCTATTCCATGATTAGATATCAAATAAGATAGATTTCTTAGATTTGACCAAACAAGGGTAAACATTACAACATATATACATAATGACTTAATTATATTCCAACATGTAAATAAAATCATGAAATGTGTTACATATATTTTCTATACTAACATAATGGCTAAATAAAAATGAATAATATGTTTTTAAGTAACAATTGGTAATTCCATGTCTATAAATATATAATTATATTCTATTATTTAAAAGTGTTAAATGTGTTAAAGTAACAAATTAAATATGTTAAATGTGTAAAATCTAGAATTTTGTGCACAACAATAATATATAACTCTTTTAAAAATGTATTGAAGATAATAATACTTAATTGAGTGGAGGATTTGTTTGGATAAACATAATGGTAATAAGACAAACATTCTAATGGTGCGATAACTCATACAAGGAAATATCAAAAGTAAAATATAATGGTAAGAATGTGTTCCTTGGGTCCCAATTGCCTTGGGTGCCAAATTTCACATTGTTTGTATAATGATAACTATTTTAATTCTATTTAGAGAAGAAAACAAGATTAAGAGACAAAAATGTTAAATAAAATACTAAAAGTCTTTTTCTAAAAAAAAGTACTTAAAGTCTTCAAAATTTAAGATAAACCTCAAATATGAAATCCATATGTCAAACTCAGTTTATGTGTGAATTTCCACAATATTTGGACATCCTAGTCAGTTTAGGAGAGAAATGTATATTAAAGCCCAAAATATTAAATGAAATTCTAAATGGCTACAACATGAAGAATTAATTGTAAAATCATTCTCCTCATGCTCAACTTTACTTGTAGGCTAAGTTTCACATCTTTTAGGAGTTTCTAGATGCCTGAAGTTCCTTAAGAAAAGAAAATGAAAGATAAGGCCAAAAATATTTAATTTATTATTAAAAGAAAGCATCTAATATATTAAATTCATAATGAAGATTGTATCAATTTTTATAAATAAAATCATGGTGTAACATAATGGTCAACAATATTCTACACGCATGAAAAATATTATCATAAAAGAAATAAATTATGAAATTTATTTTATAAACACACTAATTAATACTATGTAAAGAATACCATCACACTCGTGTGTACTAAATAATTAGATGTAAAATTTTAATAGTAAAAGTTAGTAAGAGAATAAAAATTCCCCTTTTGAATTATCTTTATAGGATGTTGTTAATGTTATGGGAAAAGTTAACATGTGTTGGGAAATTGAGTTGCCATTATTTGAAAGAAATTAGATATAAACATATTGTAGATAATGAAGAGATTGAGGAATTTAATTAAATTTAAGATATTCTTTACATGTCTCATGAGTAGACAATTTTTAAAGAATCATAAATACCCAACATAGTAAGAAAAATGTTCATGTATATCAAATAATCCACTATATAATGTATTACTAGAAAACAATGTCAAATTTATTTCTCATGTATAAATTGGTCCAATTGTCAAATTCCAATCTAGTTGGATAATACTAATATCCATAAACAAATTATAAAATAGATTTACAAAATAATGATAAAAGGATTCAATTAAATTAAACGACATATTGAACATTCTAAAAATTTAAATTATTGTACAATTCGAATTCTACATGCCTTAATTAACATATTTGTCAAAATTTACTTTATTTGAACTTTATTTGGACCCTCAAATAAATTTGGAAAGAGAATATACAATTGTAAACATTAGTTTTTATTTGTTTAATTTAATACATTCCATTTGATATTATTCTAAATTTTATGTCCTATAGTTTATTAAAAAAATCTTGAATTTCTCCATTTACAATATATGTTATATATTTTCCTTACTAAATAAAAATATATAGGTTTCTTTCTAACCAAGACAAATAGTCCTATATACAAACCCCTCCTAATGACATTCAAACACATAGAAATCACTTGACCAATAGGACACCCTAACCATCTCTATTATCCTCGTATTCATGTTCCTTGTACGAGCCGTCAAAGAATTGTAATTTCATGGTGATCTTCTCTCAACCATTTGCTACAAACCTTGGAGCAATTTCTAACCCTGATATGGATCTAAGATTTATATTTTAACAAGTTGACTAATACTCCGAGGTATGATTGCATTCCACATTATTTCTATATTGAGAAATTTCTAATTACTCTCTTTTAATGAATGTTTGCATCTCATATTATTGTCTTTGAATAATAAACCTAGTTTCTCACTCTCTTAACACACTAGCCTACACAATCTCTCTCTTCTGAGAATTTATTCTATGTGAACGATTCTACTTGATTATGAAATTATGATCATCCTATTTTTTGGATTATCTTTTGACTCTAACTTGTACTTTTGTTCTTGATGAAACTCTTATTTTTTCCCGCTTATGTGTTTGATGATTATATTTTCCATTTTTGTGATGTCAACTTCATTTATTAGATAAAAGATTGAACTTTATATTTTCCTCGACAGTAAGCATGTTATGTGATTTAGTATCCATAGAGTAGTGTAATTACAATGGTTTTGGGTTGTGTTCCCATATTATATTTTTGGGATGGAGGTTGTGTTCCCCATACATGGGTTTTGTGCCCAATTGTATATATATTGGGAAGGTGCTTGTATGCCATACTCTATCAAGTTTCAAGGTTGTGAGCCTTGGCCACCATTTTTATTTATATTGTTTATCTGACATGCATGAAGGTGATAATTCATGTGATAAGTTTTGTGCCCAAAAATATTTATATGTGCTTGTGTGGCACAAATTTGATGTTGATTTAATGAAAATTATTCTCCATGTTATCAATTTTTGGAATTGATATTCTTTTATGCCTATTTGGGTAGACCTCTCCTTTTCTTTGGGAAGCCTTTCTTATTTGATGTCCTTTATTTCATAATGTTTCTCGATACTCGATTTAGCATGCACATACCAGCATTTTACGGATGCATCTAATTTTCTCCTCTTTCTAGGGTATGCTTCCAACCCCATGTGTAGGTCAAGGAGAAGATAACCAAGTTGGACCAGGACCTCATCAAGTATAATTGAAACCTTCCGGGAGACTTTCTCGAGGTGGTTATCCCTCATCTGATCCTTGTAGTTGGTTTACATATGTATCACCCTACGTGGTGATTATAGTAATAATATCAAGTTATGTAATTGTTAGATTTTTTTTCCACTGCTACTTTTGGTTACTTGAATCATACTTTTGAATAAAATGTATTACCATCCCTTCATGAAAAATTCATAGTGATGTTTGATATATGGGATGTTTCATTTTTATTTGAATTATTAGGTACTATATCCCTTCTCGTTTCCAACTTCTTACAAGTATGGTATTAGATCCAGTGGTTTTTGGTTGTTTAACTATTTCAATCTTGTCTCCCTTAGTATGTTTACCCTAGGAAGATATGACATGTACAAAAAAACATTTAGTGGACCATCCCTCTTTAACCCTCTAATATGTCGAAAGTTGTACTAGGAAAATCTTTAGTTTTGATGTGCGAACCTTAGATCTGCTAGGTTAGAACCACAAAGACCTAAATTCAATCCTAGGTGTATATGGCATGCCAATTGGATGCATGAACGACATAAAAAGTGTACACAGTTAAAAGATGTATAAGTAACCATGATATCTATAATAGTTATCTTGTTAGGTTAAACCTTTTAAGTGATGGAAAGAAACTAGATGATAATAAATGAATGCTTAGATTTTGAGGGAGAAATCCTTTTAAGCAGGGGAGTGTTGTAACGAACCAAAACTTAGAATCTTACCCTATTCTATAATAAGAAATTTAGTAAGATTGGTTTCCTAGATTTAAGCAAAAAGGGTAAACATTAAAATATATTTACACAATGACTTAATTATGTTCCATCATGTAAATAAACATAATGGTAATATGTCAAGCATTGTAAGACTTAAAATTTGATGGTAATATGTCAAGCATTGTAAGACTTAAAAATGTATTGAAGATAATAAGACTTAATTGAGTGGATGTTTTATTTTGATAAACATAATGGTAATATGTCAAGCATTATAATGATGCCATAACTCAAAAAAGGGAAATTCAAAACTAAAATATAATGGTAAAAACATGTTCCTTGGGTCTCAATTGCCTTGGATGCAAAGTCTTACATTGTTTGCATAATGATAACAATTTTAATTCTATTTAGAGAAGAAAATAAGATTAAGAGCCTAAAATGTCAAATAAAAATACTAGAGGTCTTCAAATTTGGAGATAAACCTGAAATCCTAAATCTACATGCCAAAACCAGTTAATTTGTGAATTTCACAATATTTGGACATCCTAGTGTAGTTTAGGAGAGAGAATATATATTAAAGCCCAAATATTAAATAAAATGCTAAACAACCACAACAGGAAGAATCAATTGTAAAAACATTTTCCTCATGTTCAAGTTAGCTTGTAGGCTAAGTTTTACAACTTTTAGGAGTTTCTGGATGCATCAAATTCCTTCAGAAAAAAAATGAAAGATAAGGCCAAAAATAATGAATTTATTATTAAAAAGAAAGAATCTAATATATTAAATGAATAATGTAAACTAACTTGTATGTATTACTATAAATAAAATTGTGGTGAAACATAATGGTCAACAGTATTTTACATGCATGAAAAATATTATCATAAAATAAATAAAATCTAAAATTTATTTTAGAAACACACTAATTAATACATATGTAAAGAATACAATCAAACTTGTATGTACTAAATAATAATACGTAAAATGTTATTAGTAAAAAGTAGTAATATATTAAAATTTTCCCTCTTTAATTATCTTTATAGTATGTTATTAATATTATGGAAACAATTAACATGTATTGGTAAACTAAGTTACCATTATTTAAAAGAAATTAGAAATAAACATAGTTGTGGATAATGAAGAGTTTGAATAATTTAGATAAATATAAGATATGTTTACTTCTCTCATGGGTAGACAATTTGAAAGGATCATATATATCCAACATAATAAGAAAAACATTCATGTATATCAAATAATCCACTATACATTTTTTTAACAAGAAAATAATGTCAAAATTATTTCTCATGTATTAGTTGGTCCAATTGCCAAATTCCATTTTAGTTGGATAATACTGCTATCCATAAACAAATTATAAAATAAAGTAGCAAGATAATGCTAAAAGAATTCAAATAAAGTAAATAAAATATTGAACATTCAAAAAATGAAAACTAATGTATAATTCGAATTCTACATGTCTTAATTAACATATGTGTCAAAATTTACTTTATTTGAACTTTGTTTAGACCCTCAAATAAATTTGGAAATGGAATGTACAATTAGAAATATTATTATTAATTGTTTAATTCTTATACATTCCATTTTATATTTTTTATTTTCTTTGTCCTATAATTTATTAACAAATTCTTGACTTTTCTCCATTTACCATATATGTTGTATAATTTCCTTAGCAAATAAAAATATGTAGGTTTCTTTCTACCCAAGCCAAATAGTCATATATATAGACCCCTCCCCATGGCCTTCACACACATAGAAATCACTTGACCAATAGGCCACCCTAACCTTCTCTCTTATCCTCCTATTCAAGTTCCTTGTATGAGATGTCAAAGACTTGTGATTTCATGGTGATATTTTCTCAACCATTAGTTCTACAAACCTTGGAATAGTTTTTAACCCTGACATGGATCTAAGATTTAGATTTTAATAAGTTGACTAACACCTGAGGTAAGATTGCATCCCACATTATTTTGATACTGAGAAATTTCTAATTTCTCTCTTTTAATGTATGTTTGCATCTCATATTATTCTCTTTGAATAATAAACCTAGTTTCTCACTCTCTTGACACACTAGCCTACACAATCTCTCTCTTCTAAGAATTTATTTCATGTGAAACATTCTACTTGATTAGAATCTTGTGGTCATCATAATTTGTTGGACTTTCTTTTGACTCTAACTTGTACTTTATTCTTGATGAAACTCTATTTTTTCCTACTTATGTGTTTGATGATTATATTGTCCCTTTTTTCAATGTCAACTTCATTTATTCTATAAAATATTGAGCTTTATACTTGCCTCAACATTTAGCATGTTATGTGATTCAGTAGCCCTAGAGTAGTGTAATTACATTAGTTTTGGGTTGTGTGTTTGGGATGGAGGTTGTGTTCTCCATACCAGGGTTTTGTGCCCACTTTTATATATACTGGGGAGGTGGTTGTGTGTCATACTCTATAAGGTTTTAAGGTTGGGAGCCTTCTCTGCCATTATTATTTTATTGTTCTATCTATGTTTACCTCACATGCATGTGGGTGATAATTCTTGTGTTGGGTTTTGTGCACAAAAATATCTATATGTGCTTGTGTGGCATAACTTTTATGTTGATTTAATGGAAAGTATTCTCCATGTTATCAGTTTTTGGAATTCATATTATTTTATTCCCAGTTGGGTAGTCCTTTTCTTTTCCTTTTGTAAGCCTTTCTTATTTGAAGTCATTTATTTTATAATGTTGCTCAATACTCAATTTAGCAAGCACATACCAGTATTTTGTTGATGCATCTACTTTTCTACTCTTACTGGGGTACACTACCAACCCCAGGTATAGGTCAAAGAGAAGATAACCAAGTTGGATCAGGACCTCATCAAGTATAATCAAAACCTTCTAGAGGAGTCTCTCGAGGTGGTTACATGACCCTCAGTTGATCCTTATAGTTAGTTTGCATATGTATCATCCTACGTGATGAAGTATAGTGACAATAGTAAGTTCTATAATCGTTAGATATTTTGTTTTGGCTGCTACATTTTGTTAATTGAATCATAATTTTGAATAAAATAGATTATCATCCCTTGTGAAAAAATTATAGTGGTGTTTGATATATGGGATGTTTCCTTTTGTATTTGAATTATTAGGGAGTGGATCCCTTCTCAGGTCCCACTTCTTACAAGTATGGTATCAGAACTAGTGGTTGTCAGTTATCTAACTATTTTAATCTTGTCTCCCTTAGTACGTTTACCCTAGGAAGATATGACATGTACAAAAAATATTTAGTGGACCTTCCCTCCTTAACCCTCTAATATGTGGAAAGTTCTACTAGGTAAATCTTTAGTTTTGATGTGTGAACCTTATAGTTTCTAGGTTAGAACAACAAGGACCTAAAATTCAATCCTAGGTGTATATGGCATGTCAATTGGATGCATGAACAACATAAAAAGTGTACACAATTAAAAGATGTATTGGTAACCATGATATTTATATTAGTTGTCTTATTAGGTTAAACCTTTTAAGTGACGGAGAGTAACTGGATGATAATATATCGATGTTTATAGTTCAAGGATGAAATCCTTTTAAGGAGTGGAGTGTTGTAATGAACCAAAACTTATAATCTTACCCTATTTTTTGATTAAAAATCTAGTAAGATTATATTTTTAGATTTGACAAAAAAAGGATAAAATTAAAGCATAGTTACATAATGACTTAATTATCTTCCAACATTTAAATAAAATCATAAAATATGTTACATATATTTTCTTTACTAACATAATGGCTATATAAAAATGAATAATATTCTTTGCAGTAACAATGGGTATTTCTATGTCCATAAATATTAATAATATTTGTTACTTATTAAAAAAACTCTCCTGGTCGTTCGTCCACATCCTAGGGTTCCGCTCTAGGCGACGGCGTGCATCTAGGATTTCTTGCCACTAAGGCATTGACCTCTTACGGTTTGTAGGTTCTCTCCGCACAATGGCAGATGATCTTGTGGATATATGTGCGGCTCTGAAGGTCCATGAGGAAGAGGAGAACGATGTACTGGATCTGTAGGGGGCGGCGGATGGAGACGAGACTGAACAAATAGCCCTGGCGTTGGTTGGGAGATTGTTGACAAATAGGCCTTACAATTTATCGGCATTCAAATGTACGATGATCAATGCATGGGCGTTGAGGAGGGAAGCAAGCTTTTGTCAGATCTCTAGCAATCTCTTTGTCATTCAGTTCCTTCACTGGAAAGACAAGGAGAAGGTCATGGAAGATGGACCTTGGAACTTTGACAATCACTTGCTCGTTGTCAGGGATGTTAGGGTGGAGGATACTCTAGCAGAGATGGTTCTTAACCACTATATGTTTTGGGTCCATTTGTACAACATGTCATTGGGGTACAGGTCTGAAGATGCGATCAAGGCAGTGGTGGGGAAAATTGGTGGGGTTAGCATTGTGGACAGACGCGACCTTGGCTGGGGGACATCCTGCCGCGCGAGGGTGGAGATTGATGTTACCAAGCCAATTCGTCAGAAGAAGATGATCCGAGACAAGGATGGTAGGGTGGTCTCTATTGAGATATGGTATGAACGCCTCCCCATCTTCTGCTACCTCTGTGGAGTTATTGGCCATCTTGAAAAGGATTGTCATGATGAAGAAGAAGAAGAGGGAGAGGAAGGGATGACTCTGAGACTATGGGGTCCTTGGATCAAAGCATCCCCTATGAAAAGATGGAATATACCTATCAAAGAGGAACTTCTTGGGAGGGAGAGTGCAAGAAAATAACTGACTTTCATCTCGAAATCGATGGCGGTGCATTCTAGGTCAGCAGAGAAGATGAAGGTTGACGATAACGGTAGCATTCGTTCAAGAAACGGGAAGGAGCTCAGTGGGAGGGAGGTAATGGGGGAGTCTGCTGCACCAGTGGCAATGGTGGATTTGGAAGATATTTTCACCAAGCAGACAGAGAGGGAGGAGGACATTCACCGGAGGAACAAAGGCGGTGTTAGCAAAGGCGGCGTCAACACAGGGCTTGTTACCATGAACCAACATACAGGCAAGAGCAAGGGGGTATCGACAGCACAAGGGAGGGAGCAGCAGGGTACACACTCTAATACTACAGAAGATCGAGCAGCGGGAGACTTTATCTTGGAGACAGTAGGGAGACAGGCATGTCACATGGTGAGGGAAGCTGACGGAGGAACATCCAACCTAGGTTCTCGCAAGGCCAGGGGGATGAAGCCTTTGATGCTAGCAAATATGGGGGGAAAGATGCAAGGATGATACAATTGGGAGGTGAATGCACTGAAAGGGGGAGTGTGACTGTGGAGACACATACCCAAGCGGCACACACTGCTATGGCTGCTGATGAAGGTTCTCATGGCCAGGTACATGGGGTATACGAGAGGGTTCTTGATAAGGATGTTGTCTTGGAAACAAATGGCGATGCTGCTCACCGGGAGGAGGTCGTCGTTGGGGAAGTAACTGAAGGAATGAGAGAACAAGTGGGGGTCCGGAGAGGCTAGGGGAAACCTTCAGTGCTAGGAAGGAGATGGGGGTGAAGAGAAGGAAGGTGAGAAGGATGAAAAGGCTAGGGTTTCAACATTCTGGCATAGATGGAGAGGGTGAAAGAAGCTTGAGAACTCATGAGGGGGGTAAGAGAGGAAGGGGGAGTGAGAATGGAGGCCATATGGCGGAGGTAGGGGAGTTGGGGTTGGGGGGTAAATGCTTGAGAGTGGAGGGTATGGGTGAACCAAACCACATAGCAGTAGTAGGTACTGGGGAGGTCTAGGCCCGTGAAGAGAAATGAAAATGCTATGTTGGAACGTCCAGGGTTTGAGCAGCCCTGGGACGGTGGACTCCCTCAAAAGAAGGTGTTGGAGGGAGATGCCCGACATAGTATTTGTGGTAGAGACTATGTGTAGGGGGGGAGACCAAAAGGTGGTAAGGAGAAAGTGTGGTTTCAATGCGGGCTTTGGTGTGGATAGCAGAGGTAGAGTTGGTGGATTGGGGTTGTGGTGGAGGGGGGATGTTACGGTGAAGTCTTTTTCGGATCATCACATTGTTGCTGTGGTTGGGAAGGAGGAAAGCCTGAAGTGTTTTTCTTTTATGGGGATCTATGGGTGGGCAGCCACTCATGAGAGACACAATACATGGCGGTTGATGGAGGACCTTTTCTCGCAGTCCAGATTACCTATTCTTCTTGGTGGTGACTTCAATGAAATTATTGCTCATTCTGAGAAAAAGGGAGGGAAGCCACACAATGAATGGCAGATGCGCAATTTAGGGAGGCTATTAACAGCTGTCAGTTGATAGATATGGGGTCCACGGGCAATAAATTCACTTGGAAGAGAGGTCTGCAAACTAAGAATCTGATACTCGAGAGACTTGATCGGTTCTTGGCTGACAGAAGATGGTGTGATATTTTCAACATAAGAAGAGTGAAGAACTTTCCTATTCTCAACTCTAGCCATGGACAGATCCTCTTATGGGCCGAAAGAAGGAATATGGGGCAGGGACAGTACGAAAGGAAGTTCAGGTTTGAAACTTTCTGGCTCTCTTCACCAGAGTGCGAGGAGGTGGTAAAACAAGCTTCGGATGACACACACCTTTTGGGTCTCAAAGGTCAGACGCAAAAATGTGCTGAAAAGTTAGCTGGATGGGCTACAGACAAGGTTGGGAATATCAAGAGACGAATCCAGAAGACTAAGAAGAGACTTGGAGTAGAGAAGAACCGGAAACCTTCCAATGATATGCTCATAGAGTGTGAGTCACTTGCAAAGGAGTTACAAGAGCTTCAGAGATTGAAGGAGAGTTTTTGGTTAGCAAGGGCCAGAACCAATGAGATGAGAGACGGGGACAGGAACACTAAATACTTTCATCATAAAGAAAGCCAGAGGAAAAGACGCAATACTATAGAAGGGCTCTTCTAAGAGGATGGGACTTGGCACACGGACATGGATGCTATTGCTTAAATTATTTCTTCTTATTTCAATTCCCTTTTCTCAAGTTCTGACCCATCTGGTATGGATGAGTTCATTGATGTCTTGCCACAGGTGGTCCCTGAATCCTCTTATACATATCTTAATAAAGTTCATTCCGAAGAAGAATTTGGGTTAGCCCTCCAGCAAATGCATCTGAACAAAGTGTCTGGCCCGGATGGTATGAAAGCAATCTGTTACCAAAAATTATGGATGACTATTAAGAGCAATTTGATGTCCTTTATATCTAAGTGCTGGAACAGAGAAGTGGGGCTTGCTGATATTAATGATACTGATATTGTTCTCATTCCAAAAATGAGCAACCCGGTCCGTTTTATCTGAATATAGGCCTATCAGTCTCTGCAATGTGTCTTATAAAATTATTACTAAGGTTCTGGCTAATAGGATAAAACCGTTGATGAATGATATCATTTCTGAAAATCAAAGCACTTTCATTGGAGAAAGGATGATCACAGACAATGCCTTGGTTTCTTATGAGATGTTTAACACCATGAAATATAGGAATAAATGTAAAGAAGGACTTATGGCCCTTAAATTGGACATGAGCAAGGCCTATGATAGGGTGGAGTGGCCTTTTTTAGAAAGGATGATGAGAAGGTTAGGGTTACCGTCTATTTGGAGGAAGAAGGTTATGGAGTGTGTGACTAGCGTATCCCACAAGTTTATCGTCAATGGCAATAGGAGAGGATCTTCACATCCGTCTAGAGGGCTTTGCCAAGGTGATCCTATTTCCCCCTATCTCTTTCTTTTTTACGCTGAAGCTCTTTCTTTCTCTCTTTCCAAAGCAGCACAGGACAAGAAAATCCACGGGGCGAGAATTTGCAGATAGGCTATGTGGATTACTCATCTTCTTTTCGCAGATGACAGTATTGTTTTCACAAGGGCAACCTTAGAAAAATGCTCCTCTTTAGCTGAAATTTTCAGCCAATACGAGAGGGTATCCGGACAGAAAATTAGCTTTGAGAAGACACAAGTTTCCTTTAGTGCAAATGTCACCGGAGAAAGGCGTGATTTACTTAAGAACCGGCTGCAAGTTAGGGAGGTTGATAGACATGAGAAGTTCCTTGGCCTCCCCATGGTGATTGGGAGGTCCAAGAAGCTGGTTTTTGCTGCTATTAAGGACAGAATATGGAAGAAGCTCCAGGGGTGGAAAGAACAACTCCTATCCAGACCAGGCAAAGAGGTTGATTAAGGCGGTCATCCAAGCTATTCCTACTTACCTCATGAGTATCTTTAAAATCTCGGATGGACTTATTGATGAGATCCAGGCTATGATGGCTGGGTTTTGGTGGGGGTCTAAGGAGGGGGAAAGAAAAATTCACTAGATGAGTTGGGAGAGATTGTGCAAGCCCAAGGAGAGTGGAGGTATGGGGTTTAGAGATTTGAAAGCTTTTAACCAGGCTCTTCTAGCTAAATAGGGGTGGAGATTGGCGGTGAATGGAGTGTCTTTGGCTACCCAGATGCTTAAGGCAAAATATTATAGGTCCTCGTCTATTCTTCATGTGGAGTTGGGGGTAGTCCTAGCTACACCTGGAGGAGTATTTGGGGAGCTATACAGATGGTGAAAAGCACTTTCATATGGAGGGTGGGGGATAGGAGGAACATTCATATCTATAAGGAGAGATGGATCCCACACATGGGGGGTGTGGTGAGCAGGTATTTAGTCAATGGGCCGGTGGAATATAGATCTTTGAGTGATTTGATTTCTGGAGAGCCAAAGAGGTGGAATAGGGAAGCGATGGAGACGTGTTTTCCCACGCATATTGCGAGGAGGATCCTCAACATACCTATTTCACAGCGGCACGTGGAGGACACCCTTTTCTGGGAAAAGGAGAGTAATGGGACGTTCTCAGTCAGGAGCGCATATTCTCTTATCTGAGCGGGGGAGGACTTGGTGGACGGAGGGAATGTAGAGGTGTGGAACAAAGTGTGAAAGCAGGGATGGCCACCAAAATTGAAACGTTTCATTTGGAGAGCTCTGAGGAACATTTTACCAACCAAGGCAGAGCTTCTTAGGAAGCAAGTGATACAATACGATGGCTGCAATCACTGCGGACAGCGGGAGGACACCACCCATGCTTTACTACATTGTGATATTGCTAGGCAGGTATGGGCAGCAGGTGAGGTTGATTGGACGGAGCATCTTAAGGTTCATGATGTGGGGAGCTTGGTGAGGAGCTTGCTTGACGAGGGGGGACAACCGACACAAAGATGAGGGAGCGTCTCTTTTGTGGGTGGAATGGACAACTAGGAACAAAATATTTTTTGATGTTCGCCCTCCTTCTCTACCGGGTCTTGGGGCAAGTTTCATAAATATGGTGGGTGACCATGCGAGATACCATGCAACTATTGTACGTCCAACCTCTTCCACTACGACGCCAGGGACTGTTACATGGCACCACCCACCTACGGGTAGCGTTAAGATCAACACCGACGAGTCTCTCACCACTACAGAGGAGAACAGCTGCGGGGTAGCAATACGGGATGTGCACGGCCAACTTTTGTGGACCTTCCAATGTCGGTTAGAGTGGCCGTACTCAGTGCTTAGTGTGGAGGGTATGGTTGTCCTACACGGCATGTGTCTCGCTCTTAGGGAAGGCTACTTGGATATAGTGGTGGAGACGAACTGTTTGTTATTGGTGAAAGTCGTGAAGAGAGGCTATGGCGGACGTGGCTATGAAGACATCATCACCTAGGACATCTTGGAGCTTTCCCATCATTTCCTTTCCTTTAATTTCAGTTTCATTAGAAGGCAAGGCAATAGATTAGCACATGCCTTAGCCGTTTCTGCCTGTCATTTTGTTAACCCTCATTGTGTTGGTGGGGGTTTTGAGAATTGGATCCTTGTACTTGTTGTAAATGATTTGATTACTTAATAAAATGATGGGCGCCCTTTCTAAAAAAAATGTTAATCGATGAAATATGTTAAATGTGTAAAACATGGACTTTTTTGCACAATAATAATATATAGCTCTTTAAAAATGTATTAAAGATAGTAAGACTTAATTGAGTGGATGTTTTGTTTTGATAAACTTAATGGTAATAAGACAAACATTCTAATGGTGTCATAACTTATAAAAGGAAATTTCAAAAGTAAAATATAGTGGTAAAAATGTGTTCATTGGGTCCCAATTGCCTTGGGTGTCAAGTTTCATATTGTTTGCATAATGATAACTATTTTATGTCTATTTAGAGAAGAATATAAGATTAAGAGCCAAAAATGTTAAATAAAAGTACTAATAGTCTTAAAAATTGGAGATAAACCTCAAATGTAAAATCTACATGCGAAGATTAGTTTATGTGTTAATTTTCACAATATTTGGACTTCCTAGGGCTCGCTTGGTTGGGTGTAAATTCATCCCACACCATGAATTTCAAAATAGGAATGTCAGCCCCACGAGTTCAAACCATAACAGATTCGTTTGGTTCCAAGTAGATAGAACTTATTTAGCTGGATCTTTTCTATTTGGTTGGACGACGTTTGTCCATGCAAATAATTGATATATGGATGGAGGTCATGTTTGTCCATGAAAATAAATGATCAATAAATTATCAACGTGGTGAGTGACTTGAACGGCAGGTGATATTCTACTTGACTTCAAACATGATCACCTTAAGGAATGGTACCCGCATCGGATCTTCTACGTCGTGCATGGTGTTTACTTTCTGGCGGTGGCAGAGTCTTCTTCAGTGACGTGGGAGCTCATCTTCTTCAGCCTGAGCAGCAGCACCTTCCCTGCAAAGTATCACTTGGGTTGGTGTTGTGGTGTTTCGTGGACCATCAAAGCAGACGGACTGGTAATATAGATGTGCATATACCGAATGTTGAAGTGTGTAAAGTCTTTACTGCTGCTTCACTAGGGTTGCAACGCAGGAGAAGGTGGGTTAAATCCGGCCATGTTGAGGAATGCGATGAGATGTTGGGACACTGGTAGAACGTTAGACTGTTTCTGTCAGCAAACTGCAGCCTGCAAAGCTTGATCCGGTGACGACATCATAAGCCAGGAGGCAGCTGTTGCTGATGAAGTTGACAACGAACTAGGGACGGCTGGTGTTGAACACGAACCGTGCCCGTTTTAGGCGCAGTTCACTTTCCGTGATTCTATGTAGAAATGTATGGTTGTCGTGTGGTTCGATCCCCCACCGTGGGTTGAAGTTACGCCCAACTAAACGGTAGGATTTGAAACCCACAGTGAAAATGAACTTCTCATGTTCGATTTTTACTGAACCAAACGAACTCCTAGTGTAGTTTAGGAGAGAGAATGTATATTAAAGTCCAAAATATTAAATAACATACTAAACAACTACAATAGGAAGAATTTATTGTAAAATTATTATCCTCATATTAAAGTTAGCTTGTAGGATAAATTTCACATCTTTTAGGAGTTTCTAGATGCTTCAAATTCCATAAGAAAAGAAAATGAAAGATATGACCAAAAATATTGAATTTATTATTAAAAAGAAAGCATTAAATATATTAAATAAATAATATAACCAACTTGTATTGATTGTTATAAATAAAATTTTAGTGTAACATAATGGTCAACAATATTGTACACGTATGAAAAATATTATCATAAAAGAAATAAAATCCAAAATTTGTTTTAGAAACACACTAATTAACACATATATAAATAATAGCATCACACTTGTATGTACTTAATAATTAGATGTAAAATTTTATTAGTAAAAAGTAGTAAGAGAATACAATTTCCCCTCTTTAATTATATTTATAGGATGTTATTAATATTATGAAAATAATTAGCATGTATTGGGAAACTAAGTTACCATTATCCGAAAGAAATTAGAAATAAACATAGTTGTGGATAATGAAGAGATTTAGGAACTTAAGTAAATATAAGATATTTTTTACTTCTCTCATGAGTAGACAACTTTGAAAGGATCATAAATACCTTACATAGTAAGAAAAGCATTCATGTATATCAACTATATAATGTTTGAACAAGAAAATAATGTCAAATTTATTTCCCATGTATTAATTGGTCGATATGCCAAATTCCATTTTAGTTGGATAATACTAGTATACATAAAAAAATTATAAGATAAATTAACAAGATAATGCTAAAAGTATTCAAATAAAGTAAATGACATATTGAACATTCTAAAAATAAAAACTAATGTACAATTTGAATTCTACATGTCTTAATTAACATATGTGTCAAAATTACTTTATCCGAACTTTTTTTGGACCCTCAACTAAATTGGAAATAGAATATACAATTGGAAACATGAATTGTTCATTGTTTAATTTAATACATTCCATTTGATATGATCTTTAATTTTTTTTCCTATCATTTGTTAACAAATTCTTGACCTTTCTCCAATTACAATATATGTTGTATATTTTCCTCAATAAATTAAAGTAGGTAGGTTTTTTTCTACCCAATCCAAATAGTCCTATATATAAATCCCTTCCAATGGCCTTCACGGACATAAAAATCACTTAACCAATAGGCCACCATAACCTTCTCTCTTATCCTCCTATTTGAGTTCCTTGTATGTGTTGGTAACGTATGCCCATAGAGCCAATCATGTGATTATTGATATGCTATATACCATAAACGATTTGATTAAATACCCATAAAGGCAAGCTTCTAATTCATTCTGTTTCATCTAGTTATGAGATAATGAGAAAACATTATGAATGTCTAAAGAATGAAAATACTCAATAATGTATGTCTTCAAGTACGTGACTTGCGAATGAGATCATATCAATTCTAAGAGAATGTACATTCTTGTTATGTCACTAGTAGGTTGTCACCGTGGAAGGTAGATAGACACCAAAAACACATAAGACTAGAGTGTGGGTTGGTTGATGACTAAATCTCATTAGTCATGATATGTCGATATTAAACCAAGCACAGATACATGTGAGGGAATAGTGTATCGGACAAACCCATCTTGAGAATGACACATGGAAACTATCATATGGTAATTCATAGTCACCTTTCATAGTGAATATGGTGATTGTGACTCTTAGACCTGAAATCACTGTACTCGTCACATGTCGTGGGTGTGCTTTGATATCATCAAACTTAGTCCTGAAACATGGGTTTTTATAACGGTGATGATTGGGTGACTTTGACACATTAGAATAGACTGTGAGTGATAGAGATGGGATTTTTCCCTCCTACTGGAGTATGATATCCTGGCCACTTGGTAAGCAAGACTGAGAAATGTATGTGCATGCACATGTAAATTAATTTATGATATTAAGGTCACATTATCTCAGATAGACTACTCTTGGTTCAAGAAACATGAGATGAACGTTGACAGGATGACGAGTCCATACCTCGAGTTCACTCTGGATATCGTAGATAAAGAAATTCTGCAATCACCGCAACACCTTACATAGATTGTAGGTTGAAGTCGTTCTCCAACTTTCTATTAACTTGGGTAGCAAGGATGTGTGACTAGGCATCACTCTCTGCTTGTGATGTCATAATCTATTTATGGACATTCATAGGCAACATGATATGAGACCTATATGGTCACACACAAAGGAACTCATCTAGAAGAGGAGATTAATCTTGAATGATGATTGCATTTATTACTAAAGGTTTAGGCACTCAATTCATGCAACAGATTGGCTGTCTACACTACCAAACAACCATCTCACAGGGTGAGATGGCTGTCTGAAGTGTCAGGTGAGCATATCAAGTGTTGAGACAGCCGTTTGAGTCATCAAGCCAATCAGAAATTGAATTGGCTAGTTGTTGCGTTAACTGAGGTGTGAACCGACCAGCTCATTCTGATGAACTGACCGGTTTGACTCGACTTACTAGACTGCCTTTTGGATGAGCGATATGACCATCTCACATGTGTGTGATCACTCTAGATACTTACATAAATTGTTTCAATTGCAAAATTCTTGTGGTGCAAGGAATTAGTGTTTGACATTAATGAAAAATGAGTTGCCAATTTTGTACGCAATTGGGAAACTACCAAACGACCATTTGGCAGTGTGAGACGACCGTCTCATGTAACTAGATGACTGTTTGGGTCACCAGACTACCGTCTTGTGGTTCATATGTTATGAAATTTTAAGATCTTCCAGTCCCTTCCACTCCTGCATAGATGTCGAACAGACTGGGAACCTTGACCCTAACCCTGCCTATAAATAGAGGGGTATTGGGGGCTTCCCAAAGCACAATAATAACAACATCAACTGAGAATCAGTTTCTTTGACAATTATTTTCCTCTCTGGTTGTGGTAACTAAGAGATCCCATGCAAGTCCTACCCGACTATGGGGGGATACCTATGGGAGAGAAACAACTAAGGATCATTGTTGTGGGAGAGCAAGTTGGTGACTAGTACACCAACGGGAGGGACAACTCCTTCCTGTCCGTTCTAGTTGAATGACATGAGTTCTAAGTGGTCTATGTGAACTACTCTAGAGGCAGGAGTCCTTTGGTTGTTGTTAGGAGAGAAAATTTAGCCTGTAGTCCATGACGAGACCACATGAGTCGATGTAGAAGTTGTCTTGTTTGTTGTTCATGGTGAAGACCAGGAGCTGCACAGCCACCGTCTAAGAGCAACTAGGAGACAGGTTCATTCAAGTGAGTTGATGTCATTGGATTTGCTCCAAGACATGGTATAACTCATTAAAACCATCCTCCCTATTTCATAGTAGTTGATGCAATCTTGCTATTATGCGAATACAGATAGACAAAAATTTTATTTCTGTTGCTATACTCTGTGCTAATATTTCCCAACAGTGGTATCAGAGCCATGTCAATTTACTATGTTTTAGGATAATCGATATGCTCAATTTTTTTGATTTTGTCATTTATTTATTACTTGCAATGTGAATATTTAAATGGTCTCATATGCTCATCTGATCAAAGACCACCAAATCCCAAACTTATATATATATGACATCTGCGGAATTCACACGGGTCACCCTAAAAGCATTTTTATGGTGGATGTGTAGTGTGTCTATGGCCTAAACTCAATATATGTGTGTGGTTGGATGGTTTGGTTTTATCCCTATTTATCTCGCTTGGAATACCGAGCCTCTACCATCCTCTTCTCAATGTAAAGTTAATTATTTCCTACCTTTCCTCTACTCAAATGTAACTCAAAGTTTCTCTTTACAATGTAATAGTTTAATAGTAATAGGATAGTGTCTTTTTGGAAATGATGAGGAAGATTATCACTCTGGATGATGCAACCAGTTTGTGAGATGAGCCAACCGTCAGGAGGACCATGGAGGACTGAACTATGGAGCCAGACGACAGCCTGGTGGGCCCAACTGACCATTTGGAAGGAGTCCAAATATCAGTTGGACAGGAGGCCAGAGGACCATCCTAGAATGCCCAACTGACCATTTAGAAGGAGTCCAAAAATCAGTTGGACTGGAGGACCAACCGACCAGACAAGAGGTGAGATAACTGATTCAAGGGTTACACCAATCTACCAAGATTGTTAAGCACAGATCTACACCAACAACAGGTTCATATATGTGATGTGATCATTAACCTAGGTGGTAGTAATTCCTTGTGGCTCCAAGGAATTATAGTAGACATGGTGATAACCATCGCTTTTTGTTTTATATTGTATGTTTAAGTTGTGGGATATAGTATGTATATGATATGTACGATATATGTGGTGATTGGATACAATATATGTATATATATATATATATGATATATATATAAACACCTCAATCAAAATATATTAAATCTAAGATGTTTTTTTATAGAAACCCACTTGAAAAGATTAATCGGACAAGTGCGGGTTATGCCTTTGCATGGTGTGTCGTCTACCTCATGTTAGTGTGCTGGTAATAATGTAGGTTCCGCCTCTGCGGAGTGCATTATTATCATGTTGGCTATTAGGTCAGGCTTAATTGGTGATGCTTAGATATTTTAAGCCCAGAAGCATACATATGATTATGGCAAGGAGTTGCACATATCATATATCAAGAATTGCATATTGTATAATAGGCAATAATTTCCTACCTTGATAATTGACTATGTTTTGCAGTGTTGGTCGGGCCGTAGTTAGATTGTCTTGGATCTTTCTCGTTTGAAAATTGTTTCACTGACAATTTTCCAAAATTAATACTTAAAGGTTATCAATTTGATCAAAATAATGATAACAATAATTAATTAAAGTCCTAAATATTATCACTTAAATTTTAATCAAATCAAATCAAGTCAAAATGAGTTTTTGACAAAATTACAATTTTTTTTGTAGAATCAAATGGCAACAAAAAATAATCACTTTTCTCTGTGATCGGTCCTTGAGAAAGACAAACTTAATGGGAACAACTTCCATGATTGGTTCATGATGTTGAGAATTGTTCTCAGACAAGACCACAAGCTCTATATCATGGAGATGCCAGAACCAGAGGAACCACCTCAAAATGCACCTAGTGCTAATAAGGATGCTTACAAGAAGCATACTGAAGATGTCATGGATGTCAAGTGTCTGATGCTATTCTTTATTAACAATGAGTTGTAGAGGTAGCAAGAGAACATGGATGTGATTGAGATGGTCACACATCTCAAGAGCATGTTCCAAGATCAGGAAAGACAAGAGAAATATGATATCTCAATGGCATTGTTCAAATGTAACATTAAAAACGGAGATCCAGTAGGTCCTCATGTTCTCAAGCTTATTGGGTATGTGGAGAACCTAGCTAGATTGGGATTCCCCTTGGGTTAAGATTTGGACAATGATGTGATTTGTAGTCTTTTCCAGAGTCATATAGTCAGTTTGTGATGAACTACAACATGAACAACTTTGACAAAACATTGACAGAGTTGTTGGGCATGTTGAGAACAGTTGAGAGATAGATGAAGAAAGACAATCCCAAGTCTGTGATGATTATCAATAAGACAAAGGGGAAGTGCAAAGGCAAAGGAAAAGCTAAGAAGGATTCTAAAGCTAGCCATAAGCCCAAGTCTTCAGATTACAACGCAAATGGAGAGGTAAAGAAAAGAGGCAAATATAACCATTATCAACAACATGGACATTGGAAACGAAATTGCCCACTCTGGTTAAAGGAACTAAAGATGAAGAAGGAAGGCACTGAGGCCTCCACTTCAGGTATAAATGTTATAAAATAAATTTGATTACTTCTTTATTTGGTATATGATACTAGATAGATACATGACATACTTGATGTAGATGATCTGACAAGAATTAAAAGCCTTCAAGGAAGGACATAGATGGACAAGGTGGTGCAAGAGTTTTGGAAGCTTTAGTCTACATTTAAATTTATCTTAGACCAATGGATATCTAATAGAGTTACTAGAATAGCTATTTCATTATGATAAGAAAATAGAAACATTAACTTTAAGCATCTTGTAAGATAAGATTGATGAACCAATAAAGTGAGACATTAATGTTTCTGTATCAAAAGATATGATCTTACATGAAAATGCCCAAATATCTAATGATCTTTCTTTGAAAGAATCTTGGATAAGTTTTAAATGTTTAATAACAAAGGATTTTAATTGACAACTCAAGATTATCATTAGCAATAGTCACCTTGGATATAAAAAATGCATATCCAGAATACACATTGATGTTAATCTAGACTCCATTGTTGAACCTAAGGAAATATGCAATTCTTGCTTGTGCATAATGTGACATAACATCCTTCACTAGATGTAGTAGGAGGATAAGCTTTCCATCATACCTCATACATATGATGCATGAAGAACTTATGGAATGAATGTTATAGATAATTACTTATACTTCATTTGTATTACTAGTAATATGATGATATGTCCTCAGTAAAATAGAAACACAAATCTCTCGAAGTGTTCAAGGAGATTATAAATGATGTAAAACTTTGATAAAAATATTGAGAAACCTTGATGAGATCAAATGTTGAAATATGTTACATCGATACCTTGAGTACCTTCAAGAAAGAACTGTGATAATGTATCATAGGTCAAATCCATCTAAAAATGATGATGAGTCAAAATGAAGGAATCATTCCATGATGAGTCATGATATAATTATCATTTAATCTAATCTTTTTATATCCTCATAAATATATAATCACTAAATGGTGTACTATCTGAATGGTTTATTAGACATCATATATATTATGATTTGCAAATGTCCCAATATGTTTAAAGGATTGAAATATACATTGAAAAAGTAGTTTCTTGAAAAGGTTTATCCACAAACAATAATTGTTGAATGTTATTATTAATCCCAATCCAATAACAAAATTCTTGTTGATAGGATAACTAAGTTCCTAAAGAATCAGTGGGAGTAAAAGTAGAACTCGAAATGTTCGAGATCAACAAAAAGGTACAATGAGAACTAAGAAAATTACAAGTTGTTTTGGAATCTCAAGTTCATCGTGTAACACAGAAACAATATAGTTTTAGTAGAACACATCGAAGATTGTAGAATTGTGAATCCAACGATTCAGATGATTTGGTCAAAATAGGATGATCCAACTAATCAACTAGAAACTATTAAGTACCATAATTTGAGTAAGGGCTCAAGGCCATTATGGGATCCATGCAAACCAACAAGGTATGACCTTGATAGTACAACCTGAGGGGTAAAACCCAAAAGATAAAAATAAAGTCTTTTGGCAAGGACCTACATGGATAATATAAAAGGACAAATTGGTTGGAAACTTTTCCAAATCAGTTCAAGTTGTTGAACACGATAGAAATTCCTTTACCAATTGTCAAATGTATTGTTGTAGTCCAAATAGACTAAGAGATTTGTCATATGAAGATAAAATCGGATTCCTTAATGGGAATACATTATAGGATGTGTACATGACACAACCTAAAAGGTTTTATAACTTCAAAAATGCAAATAAAGTCTATAAACTACAAAGTTCAATTTGGGACTGAAATAAGAATCTCAAAGAGTTTGACTTGGTCAAAGAGTTCGACTTAAACAAGATTAAAGATGAAAGTGATTACAAAAGATTTAGTGGGAGCATATATGAACATTCCACATATGATGAGAAATAACATTTCAACCATGAAGGTTTAGGTGAAACACCTTATGAGATCAGGATCAAGACCTATGACATAGTTCTTGAATGTTTCCTAGTAAAAGTTTGAGCACATACAATAGCAATGTGTTGAAAGAGTTCAACACGGAAAGGATTCAATGAGAGAGAATCTAAATTAGTCTCTCATGAACCAGAGGTTCCAATTCTTGTGAAGTACGGAAATCCCATGATTAATATGATATAGGTTGTAACAATGGATCTATCATGAATGATATAAATGTACTCATCTCATATAATCTTGTATGCATAGGACATGAAAAGATAATATTAAATTCTAATAAAGGATATTGGAATGTCATTAAAAGATATCCATTAGTACTTTAGAAGTTCCTAAGCATAGATTGCAAGAAACTAAAGATAGAAATGATGGAAGAGTTGGATGTAAAGGGTTACATCTATGCAAGCTTCCATAATGACAAAAGTGCTAGAAAATTAAAATATGTTTGATTTATAAAGAAAAATGTTGTTAGTTGGAAGGGTTTCGAACTAATAGCCATTAATTCTATTCAAAAATAGAAGCCAAGTATAATTGTGTTATGAACACAAAGTGATACTATATGGATCTAAAGTTTCATATGATGAAATTATAGATGTTCCAACCATTGATGGCTCAATAGTGATACTATAACAACAATGGATTTACTTGTTAGGCAAGTAATATCAGATATTATATTACAGAAGTTCCGTCTCATATGAGAAATTGTACATCAAAGATACAAGGAAACATGTAGCAGAATGACTATAGTAAACCCGTTGAATTAGAACTAGCACACTAGAAACATGGTGGACATGTTTTAAATCACTAAGAATATGATTCATGGGTGATTGGCTCTAAGTGCAAGTGGGAGTCTGTTGGTAAAGTATGCCCATAGAGCCAATCATGTGATGATTGGCATGGCATATACCACAAAGGATTTAATTAAATACTCATAAAGGAAAGCTTCCAATACATTTTGTTTCATTTAGTTATGAGATAATGAGGAAACATTATGAATGTCTAAGGAATGACAATAATTAATGACATATGTCTTCAAGTACGTGACTTAGAGAATGATACCAATGCTAAGATTATGTACATTCTTGTTATATCCCTAATCGTTTGTCACTGTGGAAGGTAGATAGACACTAGTAACACATAAGACTAGAGTGTGGGCTGGTTGATGACTATGGCAATATCAAACCAAGCACATAGACACATGTTAGGGAATAGTGTATTGCACATACCCACCTTGAGAGTGACACTTGAAAACCATCATATGGAAAGTCATAGTTATCTTTCATAGTGAAGGTGTTGATTGTGATTCTTAGACCTCAAATCACTACACTCCTCACATGTTGCTGTGTATGCTTTTTTTGTGTATGCTTTGTCATCATCAAATGCAGTCCTAAAACATAAGTTGCTATAACGATGATTATTGGGTGACTTTGACACATGGGGATATACTTTGAGTGATAGAGATAAGATTTGTCCCTCCTACTAGAGTATGATATCCTAGACACTTGATAAGTGAGACTGAGAAACGCATGTGCATGCACATGTGAATCAATATATGATATTGAGGTCACATTATCTCATACAATCTTCCCTTAGTTCAAGAAACATGACATGACCTTTGAGAGAATGATGATTCCATGCCTCGAGTTCACTCCGGATTATAGCGATAAAGGAATTATACAATCACTACAACACCTAACATAGATTGTAGGTTGAAGTTGTTCTTCAACTTTCCATTCACATGGGTAGATTGATGTGTGACTAGGAACCACTGTCTACTTGTGATTTCATAGGATAGTTATGGACATTCACTACCAATGTGATATGGGGCCTATAGGGTCACACACAAAGGAACTCATCTAGAAGAGAAATTTGATCTTGCATGATGATTGATTGATTACTAAAGTGTATAGGTACTCAATACACTCAATAGATACCGACCAAAAAAAAATACACTCAATAGATTGGCTGACTGCATTGGCAAATGACCATCTCATAGGGTGAGACAACCTTATGGAGTGCCAGACAAGCCTTTCAAGTGTTGATATGGCCGTTTGGTTTGTGAGACCGATTAGAAATCGAATTGGTTGGTTGTTGCCCAAACTGAGGTATGAACCGACCGGTTCATTCTGATGAACCACCTATTCAACTCTACTCACCAGATGACTATTTGTATGAGAGAGACAACCATCTCACATGTGTGAGATCTCTCAGTTAGGGTGGAGAATGGTTCTAGATACTTTCTCGAATCATTCCAATTGCACAGTTATTGTGGTGTAAGGAATAAGTGTTTGACATTAATTGGAAACGAGTTGCCAATTTCGTATGCGATTGGGAAACTACCAAACAGCTGTTTGGTAGTTCCAGACAACCATCTCATGTGACCATACCATCTTTTGGGTCACTAGACGACCATCTCGTGGATTACAAGTTGCAAAAATTCAAGATCTTCTAGTCCTTTCCACTCCCACACAGATCTTGAACAAATTGGGAACCCTAGCCCTAACCCTGCCTATAAATATATGGGTACTAGGGATTCCCAGAGCACAACAATAACAACATCAATTGAGAATCAGTTTCTCTAACAATTATTGTCCTCTCTGGTTGTGTTAACTGAGAGATCCCAAGCAAGTCCTACCCGACTAGAGAGGGATAGATACCAGAAAGAAACAACTGAGTATCATTGTTGTGGGAGAGCAAGTTGGTGACTAGTATGCCAATGGGAGGGGAAACTCCTTTTTGTCTGTTCTAGCTAAACTATAGGAGTTATAGTTGGTCCATTTGGACTAATCTAGAGGTGGGATCCCTTTCAATGCTTCTAGGAGAGTAAAGTCAGTCTACGGTATGTGGCGAGACCATAGGAGTCACTACAGAAGTTGTCTTGTTCGTTGTTCATGGTGAAGACCAGGATCTGCACAGCTACCGTCCATCAGAGACTAGGAGACATTTGCATTAAAGTGAGTTGTTGTCACTAGACTTGCACCAGAACCAGGTATAACACGTTAAACTATCCTTCCTATTTCATAGTAGTTGACACGATCTTGCTGTTATGGGAACACGAATAGATAAAAATTGTGCTTCCTCTACTATACTCTATGAAAATATTTCTCAATAGTATGAGTCATCAAATATTTGTAATTTCATGGTGATCTTTTGTCAACCATCAGTGCCACTAACCTTGAAACAATTTCTAACCCTGACACGGATCTAAGATTTAGATTTTTACAAGTTGACTAACACCCTGAGGTATGATTGCATCCTACATTCTAATTTCTCTCTTGGAATGTATGTTTGCATCTCATATAATTCTATTTGAACAATACACCTAGTTTCTCTCTCTCTTGACACACTTGCCTACACAGTCTCTCTCTTCTGAGAATTTATTCCATGTGAAACATTCTACTTGATTATGATCTTATGATCATCCTATTTTGTTGGACTTTCTTTTGGCTCTAACTTGTACTTTTATTCTTGATGAAACTCTGATTTTTTCCCCATTATGTGGTTGATGATTATATTGTCCCTTTTTGTGATGGCAACTTCATTTATTCTATAAAAGATTAAACTCTATGCTTGCCTCAAAATTTAGCATGTTATGTGATTCAGTAACCCTAGAGTAATTTAATTAGATTGGTTTTGGGTTGTGTGTCCATATTGTAGTTTTGGGATGGATGTTTTTTGCCCCATACCCGGGTTTTGTGCCTACTTTTATATATATTGGGGAGGTGGTTGTGTGCCATACTCTATCAGGTTTCAAGGTTGTGAGCCTTGGTCACCATTATTATTTATATTGTTCTAGTGTTATGTTTATCTCACATGCATTCAAGTGATAATTCTTGTGATGGGTTTTGTGTCCAAAAATATTTATATGTTCTTGTGTTGGCACAACTTTTATGTTGATTTAATGGTAAGTATTCTCCATGTTATCAGTTTTTGGAATTCGTATTCTTTTATGCACAGTTGGGTAGTCCTTTCCTTTTCCTTTGGGAAGTCTTTCTTATTTGATGTCCTTTATTTCATAATGTTTCTCAATACTTGATTTTGCATGGACATACCAACATTTTTCTGATGCATCTACTTTTGTTCTCTTGTTGGGGTACGCTTCCAACCCCAGGTCTTGGTCAAGGAGAAGATAACCAAGTTATACTAGGACCTCATCGAGTATAATTGAAACCTTCTGAGAGACTTTCTCGAGGTGGTTAGATGACCCTCAGTTGATCCTTATAGTTAGTTTTCATATATATCACCCTGGGTGGTGAAGTATAGTGACAATATCAAGTTTTATAATAGTTAGATATTTTGTTTCCACTACTACATTGGGTTACTTGATTCATACTCTTGAATAAAATGGATTACCATCCCTTTACAAAACATTATAGTGGTGTGTGATATATGATATGTTTCCCTTTTATTTGAATTAGTAGGGAGTAGATCCCCTCTTGAGTCCCACTCCTTACAGTCACAACTATATAGGGAGTGAATGAGAGTATTGAAGAAAATAATTTGATAATATATTAGTCCCATTTAATTTGCAAGATGGAGAAAATAATCATGTAAAAACTCATTCTATCACATTCTCCCCTCTTTTAAGTAATTTTCCCTCAAAATTCAAGCAGTTAGAAGAGGTATAGATACTTCTGTTCGATCTTGGACTTGTGCTCCCATGCAGTGTCAGTCTAATCATGGTGGCTCCAAAGCAATTTCACCATATCAGTCCACAAATTACTGTGAAGATCCTTGGTGTTAGTATCAAGAATTTTGACTGGGAATTTAGCATATGATAGATCATCTTTCTTATCTAGAGATCATGATTCAGGTTGATACTCAATCTTTGACGTAAGGCTTCATATTAGATAGATTAAGCACATTGTGCATTGCACTATATTGAGGAGAACATTCACCTCCTTTCCAAGATTTCTAAGGGTTCCATGAAGCGAGGGCTAAGCTTCTATTTTTTCTAGGCCAAGGCTTGTATAGTCCTAATCTTTAGGAAAAACATTATCACCTTCTTTGAATTGACATTCCTATTAGTGAGCATCTGCATGAGACTTTTTTCTTGTCAATTGACCGCTTCATAATCCTCCATCAGAAGACTCATTGTAGGTTCTTGTACATTTTGGTTGTGTCAGGGTAAACTCTGTACATTAACCTATGTGCCTCACCAAGAATCTTAGTCTTTGCAACTAACTTCTTAGGAAACCACATTCTATTTTAATAGTGGAGACCACAATCAAGATCCACATGAAGGTGTTCTTGATGTTTATACAAGAGGGGAGAGTTATTTGGGATTAAGACTAGCATTTTGTGCCTCAAGTAACTCCGACTATAGCCCATAAATGATATAAATATTATTGAAATGAACATGATCGTGCATGAATGGTGGCTTCCAATCCACTAAGTCCTCCATTCTCTTCCATGTAGGAATAAACAAAGATGCATATATTGTCCTTTTCCTAGAAGGGCACCGGCTACTACATTTTCCTTACATGGGTGGTAAGAAATAGTGAAATCACAGTCATTTTGATACTTGAATAGTAATGTTCTCATAGGTTCGGGTCTTTTTGAGTCAGAATGTACTTCAAGCTTTTGTGTTCGGTGAAGATATCAAATGTTGACTCATACATGTAGTGTCTCCATATTTTTAGAGGATAAATTGCTATAGCCTATTGTAGGTCATGAGTGGGAATCAAGTTCATTTGGTTTGAGTAGCCTAGATGCAAAAGTCACTACCTTCTTGTCTTGACCTAAAACATATCCTAACCCATTCATTGAAGAACCAGTAAAAATAAAAATAAAACCTTCATTGCTAGAGAGTAAAGTTAAAATAGGTGTTGAGGTCAACTTTTAATTTATCTCTTGTTAACTGGACTCACAAATAGATGACCATATAAAATGTTTATCCTTCTGAGTAAGCTTGGTGAGAGTAAGTGCAACTTTAGAGAAATTAGGGATGAACCAAAGATAATATCTATCTAGGTAAAGAAATTTAAGATTTTTGAAGGATTATAGGGAGGTTTCTATATAATAATAGTTGACACTTTTGTAGGATCTACATATATACTACCCTAGGAGATGACATGACCAAAGCACATAACTTTATCTATCCAGAATTCACATTTAGATAGTTTCCCATAGAACTTTTAAGATTGAAGGACTTCCAGGACTACATCAAGTGTTCATGATGTTTCTGCATAGAATTAGAATACTATAAATGAAAAAGACCATGAACTCATTAATATAGATTTAGAAGACATTGTTCATAAGATTCATGAAACACACCAAGTACATTGATTAACCCAAATATCATCCCTAGAAATTCATAATGTCCATAAAAAGTTTGGAGTACAATTTCAGAAACATCACTATCCCTTAATGATATCTAGAATGAAGGTCAAATTTAGAGAAGACTTTGGAAGTGCAAAGTTGATCAAAGAGCTCATCAATACAGGGAAGAGGGTACTTGTTTGTAATAGTGTCTTGGATCAACATGCCATAATCAATACATATGTGCATAGAATTGTCTTTCTTCTTTACAAATAGAATAGGAGCACCTAAAGGGGAAGGATTTGGATAGATTAAATGTTTATGTAGAACTTCCTACAATTGCTTCATCAACACCAATTTCTAACAACAATCACCCTATATGGTACCCAAGATATTTGAGATGTTTCAGGAAGAATATATAGAGAGAACTCAATTTCTCATTCAGGAGGCAACCCAGGAAGCTCCTCTAGGACTATATCAAGGTAATCACATACCACCTCCAGACTTTCTATGGGTCCATTACTAGGATTGGTTTCTCAAACTATTGCGAGGAGAACTTTGTAGCCTTTACAGATAATCTTTTTATCTTTAACAGAGGAAATTATAACATTATTACATAATATTCTTTCCCTAGGGATAACCACAGGATTAGAATTTGGTGGAGATATGACTAACCTTTTGACTAAAAATTTCTCCCTAGAATCGATACATGCATAATACTTGTACAGCCAACCATACTAATTATGATATTAAAGTTCTCCATGGACAATAAAATAAATTCAAAGGGCATGTCATAATTTTCCAGTTTATTGGAATGATAGTAGTACTTTGCAATGTAGTGAATATTTTGCCACTAGGGGTTGTCACATAAAGAGCATATTCTATATCTTTATGTGTAAATGTAGCATAGATGTTAGATTTTGGGTTATGAAGGTATATGTAGATTTATAATCAAATAATGATTTAATATGATGTTTGTTAAGTAATATAATGCCTACACAAAATAATATATCATAAACAATTAGAAGGGCACAAGGCATGATATTTATATGATATGAAATGATTTGGGGTTACCTTCTATCAGTTGATTTGGGCTTGCCTTAGCCTCCTCAGAAAAAATACCAAACTATGTTGCATTGCAATGCCCCTAAGGAGGTGGAATGACTGCTGGAGGTTTACTAAAGATGGATAAAGTAGGGTATTTTATTGAAATGGCCTTCCTTCTTGCGATTGAAGCAAGCCAGCTTGGTATAGAAACATGGTCCATCATGTCCTCATCCACATGTCACACATTTAGTCATGTAAGACTTTTGTTCATTTTGATTATTTCTCTAACCTCCTTTTCCTAAAATCCCTATTCTGGATCTGTTGTTATGGCCAGGGGAAAACTTCCTTGACCTATCTTCATTAGTGGTGGTTAACCCTAAATATCCTATGGGTTAAGTGTAACATCCCTGACCTGGGTTATGCTTTAACCCTAGGTGTTTTGATCAAGAAAGATGATTATATGCTTAATCTTATCTTGTGAAAAGTAATTAGGGATCAAGAGGAACTTATGTTGCATTTCTAGTCCTTTTTGAATATTGTTGAAATCAATGTTTTGCTTGTTTTGGACTAAAGTGCAAATTACCCAAGTTGAGGGGTTAAATTGCAAATTATGCATGATAATATGTTCCATATGTGTTGAAGCATCATGAGAGTGAGAATGATGCAGAGGTATGGCTTATGGAAGCTTGAGTACCAAGAAAGAGTTGATAAAGCAATGTTTATGCATTAAAACCTAGTTTTGGTGTAATGTGCAATTTACCCAAAACCTAGGGCTCAATATGCAAATTACCACTTCAATAAGGTCCCTAATGTTTCTTGGAATCATGTAGAGCAAACAAAATGAGAGGGGTGCCTCATTTGAATTAAGTTGGAGGAGAGAGAATCTTGATATTAAAATAATCAAGATTTAATCCTAATTGAAACCCTAATTCAATTTAGGGCAAAAAAATAAATGTATTAATTAAAGGGCCTACAACCAAAATTAAAATAATTGGATTCATATGTGTGTGGAAGTCCTTGATATTTGCAAGGACCATGAAAATATCCAAGGGAGTGGATAACTCACTCTCAATTTTATAAGAAAAAGAAATATCCACTCACATATGGATATTAATATTATATGATTTGAGGTGCTTACTTTGATTTTCTTTAAATCATGGATAATTGAGAGGAATAAGAGGAAAACAATATAGCCTCGGATCCAAGGAAGTTGAGGGGGAAGACGCGGCTCCATTTTTGGGATTAAATGAATTTTTATAAAGCATATTCTCTCTCATTGAATTTTTTATAAAAAGACCTTTTACAAGCCAAATGAAAGGCTTTTCCCGATCCCACTTCTTCCCTTTTCTTGCAAAACGACCAAGGAGCTTGGGAGGACCAGGAGGATGATTCCCTACCTATTGGTAAGCTTCTTGACCCTTGTTCACCTTGAATCCATGGTGGAAATCACAACTCAATGCATGATTTCTTCCTATTTCGATCCCCTCTTCAATTCTAACCATTCCTTTTCACTCAAACCTTGAGGAAGAGCCTTGGAATGGTGAAAGGAGTTTCATCCACCATTTTTTTCCGTGAGCTTGTAGATTTTGAGCTCAATTGGAGGCGGGTTTTATAACGTGAACCCTTATTATTGTTATTGCATTCAATTCCTTATCAAATAATGACCCTTTCTTTATTCACGATAATTGATTTGGTTGATTTGTGCAATCACCATGGAAATTATAGTAGATTTCATGAGTTTAGAGCTTGATGATGATGACATCATCACAAGAACACACCTCTCCAAATATTCAAGTCAAAAAGTTTCCAACTTGTTGGTCCAAACAGTTTCACCAAACCGTTTGGAGACCAAACGATTTCAAAACTGTTTGGTGATTTTATACCAAACCGTTTAAGGGAGTTGACCATTTGAAAGGTTTGACCATTTGAGGTCAGAACCCTAATACATGTTGAATGATAATCTAAATGTTCCAATTGATTAAATCAATGCATGGTTAATCACCAAGTAGCAAACCCTAATCGGGTTAAGTGTTGATTTTGTAATTGATGGTGTTGAGTTTTGGGTTGGTTAACTCAAACGGTTTCAAAACCATTTGAGAATCACCCAAACGGTTTCAAAACCGTTTGGAGGTCAACCAAGACCTTTTGGAGGTCCAGGGTTGAGTATGGTTGGGTATTTGAAGATCCAATGATACCAAATTGAAATGCAATCAATTGCTGATTTGATAATCAATCCAATGATCCAAACCCTAATTGGATGCTATGGATTTTGATTATGAGATGAGAAAACGGTTTCAAAATCGTTTAGAGGTCAATCACCTCAAGACCGTTTGGATGGTCAAAGGTGGTGATTGATGGATTAAAGATCCAAGGGTCAATTATGGTTGAATCTCAATAATTCAATTGATTGTAGGCTTCAATGTTGTTAATCATAATCAACTAATTGATGGAAGTACATTATAAGCCCTTGCGGTTTTGGGACTGATTTGGCACAAACAGTCTTGAGACCATTTGAGACCAAATGGTCTTGAAACCATTTGGGGGCAAACGGTTTCAAAACCATTTGGGGTCAAACAGTTTCAAAACTTTTTGGTGGAAAATGGTTTCAAAATTGTTTGGTAATGAAACCTTCAAAACCGAATGGAGTTCAATGTAATTCAATCATTTGGAAATTGATGGTGATGATGATTCCAATGATCCAATGATTGATAGTGATGGTAATCAAAGATGATACAAAGGTTAAAGACCTAAAAGTACCTAAATGATTAGTACTTGATGGATGTTTTGCAACGCCACTAAAAATCCTAGAGATGATGAATCCCTAAGTTTAGCCTTGCTAGTACTATGGTAAGATCTCCACCCACGTATGCTAAGACACGCGGAAGTCTTATCGTAGTATAGTTAAGGGTCGAATCCTCAGGAAAACGGTCTTGATGTAATCAAGATGGAGAACGTTTTAGTCGTACTTAACTACTTAACAGTTGATATTTAGATCGAAAGTTTGATTTGGTTTTAAGATAAGTGCAAGGAAAGTAAGGCAAGAAAGTAGAAATTAAGGTTGTAAACAATGGTTAAAAACCACTAGGATGTTGTCGGGTTTCACACCACTACACATGGATCACAATCATGCAACATAATAAAAAGACCTGCAAAGAGAAACTAATCGGCTAGTATCTTTGTAGACTTAGCTTCCTTTCGGATAACCAACTACGAGGAGTGTGGAGTATTGCAATGCCAGCCATCCCCTAACGAATGGTCACTTACTTTGCATTACTCCTTCATGAAGTGTGTTCCTTGACCTTACCAAGGTTGCACTTCCATACGTCAACTGATTCCATTTCATAGTATGAAAGTGCAACGATGGGAGTGAATTTACTCCACTCGTGAAAGCACCCCTAGATACCGAAATAGACATATGGTGACTACATATATCTAGAACCAACATTCAATCGATATTCAGATCTAAAGGTATAAACGTAGACAATTCATACCAAAAGATAATAAGTAACACAAGTTGGTGATCAAGCAACAAGCATTCATTAAACGATAGATGTTGAGCTAAAAAGGAGAATATCTCTATTGCAAAAGATTGAATTACATTGGATGAGATGAAAGCATGGGTAGCGGGGCTACTCCCCGCACCCTAGTGAAAAGGACTACTCGCTCATCTCAAGAGCAAAGGAGGAGGTGAGAAGAGAGAGAAAGAATGACATCTCCACAGAGGAGGGAAGGTTGAACCCTTGGTGGAGAGAGCAACGATCTTCACACTTCATGATTGCTTGATGATGGATCTTCTCCTCCCACCTTCTTTTTTTATGAGAGAGAAGGTAGCTTGATGATGAGATGTGGACCTCAAACCGGCAGCCTTAGGGCGATGGATGAAGGATGGAATTGCTCTGGAACTGGAGAGGCAGCCTTTGGGCGTCTGAGATTCGATCCCTTTGAAGTGACCCTTGAGGTCCTATTTATAGGCTCAAGTTGAGCCCAAACGGTCTTGAGACCGTTTGCCTTCTCGCGGTCTTGGGACCGTGAGGCCTTCTCGCGGTCTTGGGACCGTGAGGCCTTCTCGCGGTCTTGGGACAGCGAGGCCTCCTCGGGTCTTGGGGCCGTGAGGAGTCTTTGTAATTTTTTTTGTGTTTTCTGTAGTGAAAAAGAAGAAAAGTTAGTTTATTGGTGTATCCGCAATAAAGTAATAAAGTTTAATGATTCTATCTAATTTATCTAAGAAAGAGTATGGAAAATTAAAGATAACTAAATAAGATAACGTCACAAAATGGGAGGTTATCACCCCCCTAACTTAGAGTATAGCTTGTCCTCAAGTTAGATAGAGCTAAGGCATGTAATGGCGAGGCGATTTTATTTGATTAGGGTTTCCATACTCTTGCTTCAATTCTAGGTCAGAGATCTAGCGAGGTCTTATTAGGGCTTTTGCTTACACTAACTCTTTCGAGTATCAAAATTTGCATGGATCTCAGGTTCCTTTCATATCGTGAATCTCGCATTGGGACCACCTTTCTTATTATGTGCATGTCATCGACTCTAATAAGTTTTATACTTCTTTAGAGAAACCTACCGGTAGCTAGAGTGGGTATGAGGGCTGGCTTAAAAGGCTTATTGTGTAACTCCCCCTTCAAGTGGGGAAGGGTTTGTCTATGCTTTTTAGAGACTCACTACCGGGCACGACACATCTGCCTTCATGAGGGCAGCTGAATGTACCGGCCGGGTGAGCTCTTTTATCAGCCTTTTCATATATTAGGAAACCTTAGGATCTCATTACCGGGCACGACACATCTGCCTTCATGAGGGCAGCTGTATGTACCGGCCGGGTGAGATCTTTGTTGGCTCTTCATATAGGTCCTTATGCGTGGCACAACTCTCATGTTTTTATTCAACACTCTGGCTTTTATTCGAATCTCACAGGCTTAGGAAGTGGGTTTTGTTAGGGTTTTTGATTGGGCGGCCAAGCCTCTTTTATTGAAAGAAGAAAATTGTTCTTAGGGTTCCTGACATGCACTTATTTTTAATTGGTGGTCCGCTCGCGAGATTTCTTGATTTTGGATTTCCCTGATTTCCCTCTTGACTTTGAGAGCTTTCAGTTCGCTTTGGCCCTGAAGTTGACCTGTGAAGAGTCTGAGATAGAATTGAAGTAAAAGTATAGAAACCAATAGTGAATGAAATTTATGAATTCGCCATTTCATGCATGTATGCTAATCTTATATTTTTTTTTTAGGACTACTTTATCTCTAACTTAGCTAAGGGTGATTCTTTCCAGGATGAAAGTTATACTTAAAAGTTATTTTATTGAAAAAAATTACTGGAAAAAGTCTAAATATGGACAGAAAGTTTGGAAATTGATATGCAAGAAAATTAGAAGGGTTGAAGAAGAATGATACCTCGCCCTTGTCCAATGCACTCCCCCCCTAACTTATCACGCACTCTATCCACAGAGTGTCAAAGTGATAGGTTGAGAAATGCATGGACAAGGGCATTCAGGGTTCGGTTAATCCTTTATTTGCCCCATGTGTTCTGAGTAAGTTGGCTGCGAACTTTCCCCGTAGTGCGTGGTAATCCACCTCTGTCATGTCCTCTACCGGCTTGTGAAGGGCCAGAATTGTATACATCCAGTAGAGGATGTGGAAGCCGCAGTCATTTGATTCTCTAATTTGCTGGGGGCACCTATGGCAGAAGGCTGGTGATTTGAAGTGATCTCTGTCATATGCCCGCGTGTTCTGACCCAAAAGATCGTGTAATTTGTCAGCACACTCCTTCGCCACCTCCTCCGTTGGTGTCTTTGGAGTTGTAGTGTATGCTTTCCATTTTGGATCATACTGGCTGTCGGAACTGTTGTAGATTATTGTTGTTCCTTCGTGAAGATTGGTTGCCAGTAACATCCAGTGCTCTTGATGAAGGAAAGGTAACATGATGAACTTCGGAGTTGTATGTTGGAGATAAGAGATGGTTGACTCCTTTGTTCCGAAGTTCTTCAGCCCGAGAAGATCATCCTTCATGTAAGCTGACACCATATAGACCGTGTTGTGATTCCGTGCAAGCAAGTATTGATAAGCAGTCATTACACTTACAGACATGGAACCCTTGAACTGTAAGGTCTCACGGAGGGCATCTGCCATAACCAATATATCCCCATCAATATATACCATCTCGTCTTTTTCGGCATATAGCCGTGACATTATTAGTCGGAGCTCGTTATCTGATAGAGTTTTGCAAGCTTCCGGATCGAAATCGGGAAATGAAGGTTTAATGGCAGATTGGGGTACCATATGTGATGAAGATGTCTTGATGGCTACCCCTGATATCAGATCAATGTGACCTTTATCTAGAGCCAGATCGAAGATGGAAGGGTTCCATTGGCTTTGCTTGGTGACATTGGATGGGTGTTTTTCTTTTGTCAACGCCGCTAGGGTTTGTCTGAAAGGTCTCCTCTGCGGACGTTGAATAGATGAAAAGAGATAACGAGGGACGTCGTCTGCCGCCATGGTAGGGTCGTTGAAGAACCTTCTGTCGCATATAAGCTCCATGGCATAACGTCCTCGCAGGGAGTGGAAATCATCATTAACGAGTTCAGTGAAAGGGACCTGCTGGTTTAGCGCTAGGATGTGCCTTATGACGTAAAAAGCGTTGTCCCAGGAACCTTCAGCGGCTTGGACTTGCGGGTTAATTATTCTGAACCAGGGGGAGCTCCAGTCCTGGCGGAGAGAAGGGCACGTGGCCCATATGAGCTTTAGCAACCGGAAAGGGATGCATCTTGCCTCCCCGGATTCAATTCCAACAAAATTGATTATCCCAGCCTTTAAGTCACTGACACAGAAATTGTACACTTTGGCGTCGTGGGTGACAGTGTCCACAATCATGAGCAACCAGTGTTTACAAACTTGGAAAGGCACGGTTATGTATCTTGCTTTTCTTGCGATCCCCCTGTGCAACCTTGTAATGGATTTGTGTTGTAACTCTTTGTACAGTAAGCACAATCCCAGTGTCGGTGAGGCGTTGAGAACCGGTTGCTGTCGCCGAGAGCTTTTGTAGATCTCGATAGAGTTGGTAAGGAGAGTATGAAACATTGCCATCTTCACCGGCGACTGGGGTCGAAGTAATGAACGGAAGTCTTCACACGTCAGATTGTGTTTGGTCTTCGTGTTTTGATATATGACATCCTCCCATGCTTTGGCATCATCTACTATAGTGTTGAGGATGAAGATATCCTGTGCGTCTAAGGTAGAGATGGCCGCCATATCTAAATCGTGCATTTTGTTAGGTAGAGGTGGCGGCGGAGGTAGCTCTTGCGGTGTGGGGGAAGAAGTTTGTTCTATGATGTCAATGTACTGCTGCAGATCGTAATCCTTATCAGAATCAGAAGAAGTGTCTAAATCTTCATCAGTGTCTAGGCATACTCTTTCTGATTCTTCAAGTTCAGGTGTTGATGGTTCGGGTGCAGAGATTTGCTGGGCTGTTGCGGCTGGTATAGTGATGTTGGTTCCCTGAATACATTTTTCAAACTCAGCAAAAGCCACTTCTTTGGCAGCCTCCCCCAGAGATCCCGCAGAGAAGTTGAGAAATAGATCCCCGAAGTATATGTTGACGTTCTCTGTATGAGCAGGGGATTTGTGATCTTTATCACCAGTTTGGTGATCTTGCTGGTGTTTTGGTTCTGCTCCTTGGCTGGGGCCTGCCCCAACATCATCTGGCATGTCGGAGTCATCAGCTGAGGAGGTACTATTGTTTGAGTCAGCGGAGGAGTCAGAATCTTCCTCGTCAACAGCATCATCGTCATCGTCATCAGTTGTTTTCTTTTGTGCTTTCTTCTTGCACAGACGATGGATGGATCGGAGCTCATTGTATGCCACTTGCACGTGTTCGTGTGTTTCGAGCAGTGCTTCGTGGGTTTCTTTTAAATCAGAGTAACGTTGTTCGGCGGAGAGGAGTCGTGCTGTGAGTGTAGGGTTTTAGAGGAGGCAGAGAAGCAGCGGAAACAAAAAAAAAATTTCTCCCCAAACCCGGAACAAAAGGAATCGCGTCAACATCTATATAATAGGAAAGATGGTTTGTGAATCATACCTTGTCCCGAGGCTTGCTCGGCGACAATACCACGCGCCTTGCGCGGTCTTGACCTCCGGTCTTGGACGGTGTCTGTGCAGCTCCTGGTCGCACTGGGACTGAAGACTCCTCCTCCTACCGGACTGTCGGATGACAGTTGTCCTCCTAAGCGGCAGTGACCTTCCGCCTCTGAAGTAGTCCACACGGACCACCCGGAACTCCACTCTCCTTGTCCCATAAGGAAGTGGAAGGAGTGGCACCCTCCTGTTGACGTACTAGTCGCCAACACACTCTCCTGTTGTCAATTGCAACTGCAGTTGTCCTTCCCTTGCTGCACCTCCCTTTGCGGGAAGCACTTGCTCGGGCTCTCTCTTGGTTACCAAAACCAGAGAGAACGACAACTTTGTAGAGCAATCAACTTGCACTGAGTTGTACTCTGAGAAGCCCCAATACCCCTATATATATAGGCAGGTCATGGGACAGGGTTCTCTGTGCCCGACAATACGGGACTAAAGCAGGAGTAGAAGGGTTCGGGATTTTCCACCAAAAAGCAACCATCTCGCAACCTGAAATGATCGGTTCACAACTGAACCGATCGGTTCGGCCATTAAGCCGATCGGTTGGACCTGAGCCGATCGTTTGGGGCACTCCAACCGATCGGTTGGTGCCCTGAACCGATCGGTTCATAGTCCTAATCCGGCTCAAAAAATACTTTCCTTGTTTCGTTCCCAATTGGTATCGAATACCAATGTTATTCCCAATCGAATTGGGCAATTTGAAACCAAAGGAAAATTCTTGCCGACATGACTTTTTCCAACTGGTCGGTTGCACCAGTTGAGCCGATCGGTTCAACCCTTGAACCGGTCATTTCAACCTGGGCATGAGCCGATCGGCCTGGACACTCCAGCCGACCGGTTCAGCAACCTCAGCCGACCAGTTCATCACATGAACCGATCGGTTGGGAGCACAGGTTGGGCAAAATCAATCAATTACGATTTCAATCAATCCGATACTCCAATCAATGCGTCCAACACCTTGAACCATACTATATTGAGTCATCGACTGATTGAGTGTTTAATTGAACTACTAAACTCCTTTAGTAATCAATCTAAACATTGCTTTGTGGACAAAACTCGTCTTCCAGGTTAAATCCTATGTGTGTGACCCTGCAGGTCCATTTCACGTTGGCAGTGAAAGTCCATAACACTTATGACTTCACAAGCAAAGAGCGGTGCCTAGTCACACATCATTGCTACCCAAGTGAAAGTATAAAGTTGGAGAACAACTTTCATCCTACAATCCATGAATGGTGTTACAGTGAATGTATAATTCCTTTGTCACTGATATCCAGAATGAACTCGAGGCATGGAACAGTCATCCTATCAATGTTCATTCATTTCCTTGATCTCAGAGTAGACTGAGTGAGATGTGTATGACATCAATATCACATATTGATTCACACGTGCAAGCGCATGCCTTTCTCAATCCTACTCATCAAGTGGCCAAGGATATCAAACTCCCTTAGGAGTGACAAATCCCATATCTATCACTCACCCCTCAAAAGCCCCATGTGTCAAAGCCACCCAATCATCACCTTTATAACAACCCATGTTTCAGGACTGCGTTTGATGATGTCAAAGTGTACCCAACGACATGTGTTGAGTGCAGTGATTGCAGGTCTAAGAATCACAATCACCACCATCACTGTGAGAGCTGACTGTGACTACCATGCCATGGTTCCATGTGTCACTCTCACGGTGGGTCTATCCGGTACCTTGTTCTCTAACAAGTACCTATGTGCTTGGTTTGATATCACCATATAATGACTAATGAGATTATGTCATCAACCAACACACAATCTAATCTTTAGTGTTATTGATGTCTATGGTTATTTCCACAATAACAACCGACTAGGGACTATACAAGAATGTATACTCTTAACATCCGTATGATCTCATCGTTTAGGTCCTCAACCCAAAAGCATACGTCATTGAGTAAAACAATCTTTAGACATCTATCATGTTACACCATCATCTCAGAAACAGTTTAAACATATAGATTGGAAATTGCCTTTATTATTATTCAAATCATTTACAAAGTATTCCCATTACAATCATCATATGACTTGCTCTATGGGCATACATACCAACAGACTCCCACTTGCACTTAGAGCCAGTCACCAAGGAAACGCAGTCCTTGTGACCTAGCATGACCATCATGCTTCTGCTGAGAAAGGGACTTAGTCAGTGGATCAGCTATGTTGTCTTCAGTTGGTACTTTGCAAATCTTCACATCTCCTCGCTGTACGATCTCTCGTATGAGATGGAAACTCCGCAGTATGTGCTTGGACCGCTGATGTGATCTGGGCTCCTTAGCTTGTGCAATAGCTCCATTATTGTCACAATAAAGCTCAATTGCATCACAGCTATTGGGAACTACACCAAGTTCAGAAATGAACTTCCTGATCCACACAGCCTCCTTTGCTGCATGCGAAGCAGCAATATACTCGGCCTCTGTAGTAGAATCGGCAACTGTTTCTTTCTTGGAACTCTTCCAGCTCACAGCTCCATTATTAAGGCAAAACACAAATCCTGACTGCGATCTGTAATCATCTTTATCGGTTTGGAAGCTTGCATCAGTGTAACCCTTTACAACCAGCTCTTCCTCGCCGCCGTACACAAGAAACTGATCCTTAGTCCTTCGCAAGTACTTGAGGATGTTCTTCACGGCTGTCCAGTGAGCATCCCCGGGATCTGACTGGTACCTGCTCGTCATGCTTAGAGCATACGAGACATCTGGGCGTGTGCACAACATAGCGTCATTGATGGATCCAATGGCTGATGCATATGGGATCCCATTCATACGCTCCCTCTCTTCACAAGATTGGGGACATAGAGCTCTAGAGACGGTAACTCCATGTAGCATAGGGACGTTGCCTCTCTTTGAGTTCTCCATGCTGAACCGCTTCAGCACCTTGTCAATGTACGTGCTCTGACTTAGTCCGAGAAGCCTTCTAGATCTATCTCTATAGATCTTAATTCCTAGAATGTAGGATGCTTCTCCTAAGTCCTTCATTGAGAAAGTTTTCCCAAGCCAAGTCTTTACCTTCTCTAAGGCTAAGACATCATTCCCCATCAAAAGTATGTCATCCACATACAATATGAGGAATGTGGTCGAGCTCCCACTAACCTTCTTGTACACACAAGGTTCATCTTCATTTTGAATAAAGCCAAACACTTTGACTTCTTCATCAAATCGAAGATTCCAACTCCGAGATGCTTGCTTCAATCCATAGATTGACCTTTGCAGTTTACAGACTTTATTGGCATTCTTTGGATCTACAAAACCTTCAGGCTATGTCATATACACATCCTCATGAATATTCCCATTAAGGAATGCGGTTTTAACATCCATCTTCCAAATCTCATAGTCATAGTGAGCTGCAATAGCAAGCATGATTCTGATGGACTTAATCATGGCAACTGGAGAAAAGGTTTCGTCATAGTCAACACCTTGAATTTGTCGAAAACCCTTCGCAACCAATCTGCCTTTATAAGTTTGCACATTGCCATCCATGTCGGTATTTTTCTTGAAGACCCACTTGCACCCTATGGGTTTTACCCCTTCGGGTGGTTCCACCAAAGTCCATACTTTGTTGGAGTACATGGATTCCATCTCGGATCTCATGGCTTCTAGCCATTTCTCAGAATCTGGTCCCTCCATAGCCTCTACGTAGGTAGTTGGATCATCATCTATGATCAACTCTCCACCTTCCTGAGTTACAAGGTATCCAAACCTCTAAGGTTCAAGGCGAGTCCTACTAGATCTACGAGGTCCTTGTGTTACCTGAGGAGACTGAGATTCCACAACACCTTATGAATCTCTATTTTCCTCTGGTACATCTACCGGTTCATTGTTTTCTTGTTGGGCTTGAACCTCTTCAAGCTCTATTTTCCTCCCACTGCTTCCTTTGGAAATAAATTCCTTTTCTAGGAACACAGCTGTCCTGGAAACAAACACTTT
This sequence comes from Alisma plantago-aquatica, assembly GCA_963693085.1. Classification (NCBI taxonomy): domain Eukaryota; kingdom Viridiplantae; phylum Streptophyta; class Magnoliopsida; order Alismatales; family Alismataceae; genus Alisma; species Alisma plantago-aquatica. The sequence continues at coordinate 513,473,227 of OY856415.1, forward strand.
GTTGTCAGTAGGGTGGTATAAATAGTATCCCCTCGTTTCTTTGGGGTATCCAACAAAATAACATTTATCGGATTTGGGTCCAAGCTTATCAGGAAACATTTTCCTAACGTAAGCCTCACAACCCCAAATCTTCAGAAAAGACAAATCGGGACGCTTCCCAGTCCATATCTCATATGGTGTCTTTTGAACCGATTTAGATGGCACACGGTTAAGTGTAAAAGCGACGGTTTCAAGAGCATAACCCCAGAAAGAAATCGAAAGATCAGCAAAACTCATCATAGATCGCACCATATCTAACAATGTGTGATTCCTTCTATCAGACACACCATTATGTTGTGGTGTTCCAGGCGGAGTCCATTGTGATACAATACCACAGGCTCGCAGAAGGTCCTCAAACTCCTGGCTCAAGTATTCTCCACCTCGATCAGAACGAAGTGCCTTAATACTTTTACCAAGCTGGTTCTATACTTCATTCATGAAATCCTTGAACCTTTCAAGGGTTTCTGACTTATGCTTCATTAGGTACACATAGCCATACCTACTGAAGTCATCAGTAAAGGTAATGAAGTATTGATACCCACCTCTGGCATTAGTTCTAAAAGGCCCACATACATCAGTATGTATGAGTCCTAATAGATCACTAGCTCTTTCACCTTTACCTGAAAAGGGAGTCTTGGTCATCTTGCCCAACAAACAAGATTCACATGTCTCTATTGATTCATAATCAAAAGAGTCTAGATAACCATCTTTATGGAGTCTAGAAATGCGCTTCTCATTTATGTGCCCTAGACGACAATGCCAGAGATATGTTTCGTTTGAGTCATTGAGTTTTTGCCTTTTGGTGTTTACGTTGTATACACTTGTCTCCAAGTCTATCAAGTATAGACCATAAGACATAGGGGCACTTCCATAAAAGATCCCATCTTTAGAAATGGAACACTTTCCATTCTTAATAAGAAATTCAAATCCATCTTTGTCCAAACAAGAGACGAAAATGATGTTCCTATTTATGGCAGGTACATAATAGCAGTTCTTCAACTCTATTATTAGCCCACTAGGTAGAGTTAACTCATAGGTTCCTACAGCACTGGCGGCAACTCATTCCCCATTAGCAACACGTAGTTCAACCTCACCTTTCCCCAAAGGCCTACTTCTCTTAAGATCCTTCACATTTGAACAAATGTGAGATCCGCATCCGGTATCAAGTACCCATGACGAAGAAGTAGTAAAGTTAATCTCTATCACGTATACACCAGAAGTAGAGATCTCTATCTCCGACTTCTTCTTCCATTGTTCCTTCCATCCTTTCCATGTCGAAGATATTGGTTTGGCGAGAGAACACTTCTCTCCCTTACCTCCTTTCCTCTTCACCAACGCATTAAGCATACATAGAGTGGATTATAAGGCTCCTGGTATATCTGGATTGTGCAGAACACTTCTCATAGTCCTCAACCAGTTATGGAATTTATTCTCAATTAATTTGCCCATTTTAAAAGATGATTCTTTTGCCATTCTACAAGAGAAAATTTGCATTTGTCAAAACCTTTTTGATTTGATTTGAATAAAATTTGACGATAGTTAATTAGGCCTTTAATTAATTACCGCTCCCACTATTTTGACTCAAATTGATAGCCCTCACCATCAATTCGGAAGATTGCAGCGCACAATCTTCTAGTGGGTCAAGATCCTGAAATCCTCTGAGCCATGGGCCAGCTTGGGCTGTCACCCACAACTCAGATCTTCCAGGTAGGCAACTCTTGCCAATTGCATCATATGCAACTCTTGAAAGATGTCATGTGCAACTCCTTGCAATGAACATCCCCATGCCTCAAGGCTCTAGATCCTATCTAGGTCACCTTGTTAAGTCCGACCCAAAGCCAACACGATGAACATGCACCCTGCTTGGGCAGACCCACACATTCATCCTTCACGCTTCCACGAGATAGATGGTGCACCACGCTTGGGCGTGCCCACACTTGGTCGATCAAGTTTTTCACGTGTGTTGCATTTGGAAGGCATCTAAAACTTAATATTTAATGAGGGATTTGGTTTTATATACATATACATATCCAATCACCACAATATATAGTACGTATCATATACATGCTATATCCCACAGAAAACATGCATAAACGATAAAAAGCAATAATTATGGCCATCCTATTTGTGATTCCTCGAGCCAAGAGGAATCACGGTCATCTAGGTCTACATCACATGCAACCTGTACAATATGAAATCTGTGCCTGCCTTTCTGGGTTTGATCAGCTCATCTCCATGACTGATCGGCTCGCCATCAGGTAGGTTGTTCAGGTGCCACCAGCCGATCGACTGGCGCCTCCAGCCGATCGGTTCACCGGTCATCGTGCATCTCCTCAGGTCGCCACCTTCTCATCTTGTTCCTCGAACCGGCCGTCTGGATCACCAACCGATCGGTTCACTCCTTGAACCGATCGTCTTCAGGTTGTCCGCCGTTCTTTGACATAACAAGAAATAAAATCTATCCTATTTTACAATTGAATTGTGAAACCCCGAGTTACATTCGGGGGGAGCAAAGGTAGGAAAAGAATTCTCGAATTATTTCGAGTTACATCAGGAATATGAGAAAGGGAATCGGTGCGCAGACCGAGATGCAAGCAACCACACAAACAACCACATACAGATATAGGGGTTTATAGGCCATAATCATGCTACACATCCACCACAAAACTCGTTTAAGGGCGACGTGTATCGAGTGCATTAATATTACATATCATATATGTATATTAGGGATTTGTGGATTGGACATGTATAAAGCCGATATTATTCGCATCGCATGCAATAAATAAAGGCGACAAACCAAAAACGATCATATCGATAATCCTAAAATATAGAGAGGTTGACGTGGCTCTGATACCACTGTAGGGTTTTAGAGGAGGCAGAGAAGCAGCAGAAACAAAAAAAAAATTTCTCCCCATACCCGGAACAAAAGGAATCGCGTCAACATCTATATAATGGGAAAGATGGTTTGTGAATCATACCTTGTCCTGAGGCTTGCACGGCGACAATACCACGCGCCTTGCGCGGTCTTGACCTCCGGTCTTGGACGGTGTCTGTGCAGCTCCTGGTCGCATCGGGACTGAAGACTCCTCCTCCTACCAGACTGTCGGATGACAGTTGTCCTCCTGAGCGGCAGTGACCTCCCGCCTCTGAAGTAGTCCACACGGACCACCCGGAACTCCACTCTCCTTGTCCCACAAGGAAGTGGAAGGAGTCGCACCCTCCTGTTGACGTACTAGTCGCCAACACACTCTCCTGCTGTCAATTGCAACTGCAGTTGTCCTTCCCTTGCTACACCTCCCTTTGTGGGAAGCACTTGCTCGGGCTCTCTCTTGGTTACCAAAACCAGAGAGAACGACAACTTTGCAGAGCAATCAACTTGCACTGAGTTGTACTCTGAGAAGCCCCAATACCCCTATATATATAGGCGGGTCATGGGACAGGGTTCTCTGTGCCCGGCAATACGGGACTAAAGCAGGAGTAGAAGGGTTCGGGATTTTCCACCAAAAAGCAACCATCTCGCAACCTGAAATGATCGGTTCACAACTGAACCGATCGGTTCGGCCATTGAGCTGATCGGTTGGACCTGAGCCGATCGTTTGGGGCACTCCAACCGATCGTTTGGTGCCCTGAACCGATCGGTTCATAGTCCTAATCCGGCTCAAAAAATACTTTCCTTGTTTCGTTCCCAATTGGTATCGAATACCAATGTTATTCCCAATCGAATTGGGCAATTTGAAACCAAAGGAAAATTCTTGTCGACGTGACTTTTTCCAACTGGTCGATTGCACCAGTTGAGCTGATCGGTTCAACCCTTGAACTGGTCATTTCAACCTGGGCATGAGCCGATCGGCCTGGACACACCAGCCAACCGGTTCAGCAACCTCAGCCGACCGGTTCATCACATGAACCGATCGGTTGGGAGCACAGGTTGGGCAAAATCAGTCAATTGCGATTTCAATCAATCCGATACTCCAATCAATGCGTCCAATACCTTGAACCATACGATATAGAGTCATCGACTGATTGAGTGTTTAATTGAACTACTAAACTCCTTTAGTAATCAATCTAAACATTGCTTTGTGGACAAAACTCCTCTTCCAGGTTAAATCCTATGTGTGTGACCCTGCAGGTCCATTTCATGTTGGCAGTGAAAGTCCATAACACTTATGACTTCACAAGCAAAGAGCGGTGCCTAGTCACACATCATTGCTACCCAAGTGAAAGTAGAAAGTTGGAGAACAACTTTCATCCTACAATCCGTGAATGGTGTTACCGTGAATGTATAATTCCTTTGTCACTGATATCCAGAATGAACTCGAGGCATGGAACAGTCATCCTGTCAATGTTCATTCATTTCCTTGATCTCAGAGTAGACTTAGTGAGATGTGTATGACATCAATATCACATATTGATTCACACGTGCATGCGCATGCCTTTCTCAATCCTACTCATCAAGTGGCCAAGGATATCAAACTCCCTTAGGAGTGACAAATCCCATATCTATCACTCACCCCTCAAAAGCCCCATGTGTCAAAGCCACCCAATCATCACCTTTATAACAACCCATGTTTCAGGACTGCGTTTGATGATGTCAAAGTGTACCCAACGACATGTGTTGAGTGTAGTGATTTCAGGTCTAAGAATCACAATCACCACCATCACTGTGAGAGCTGACTGTGACTACCATGCCATGGTTCCATGTGTCACTCTCACGGTGGGTCTGTCTGGTACCTTGTTCTCTAACAAGTACATATGTGCTTGGTTTGATATCACCATATAATGACTAATGAGATTCTGTCATCAACCAACACACAATCTAGTCTTTAGTGTTATTGATGTCTATGGTTATTTCCACAATAACAACCGACTAGGGACTATACAAGAATGTATACTCTTAACATCCGTATGATCTCATCGTTTAGGTCCTCAACCCAAAAGCATACGTCATTGAGTAAAACAATCTTTAGACATCTATCATGTTACACCATCATCTCAGAAACAGTTTAAACATATAGATTGGAAATTGCCTTTATTATTATTCAAATCATTTACAAAGTATTCCCATTACAATCATCATATGACTTGCTCTATGGGCATACATACCAACAGTGAGGTCGGTTACTTGAGCTCTTAGTTGAATAAGCTCATTATTTGACGACACCTCCTGGCGATTATGAAGTTGTGTGAGGGTGGTGTTGATGTCATCCAGGCGCGTGCTGAAAGCTTGTTGTTGCTGCTTCAGCTCGCGGAGGGTCTCTGGCAGAGGTAGAGTCTGCGTAGAGATCCTATCGACTTGCTTTACCAACACTTCATGCTGGCATTGTACTCCATGGATCCACTCGGGCAAGTTTTTACAGTGGTCGTCGATGTGGTCGACTTGCTTGGCCACTGAATCTTGACGTTGCTGGATTCCTTGGATGACGCCTGGCATGGCGCGGTTCTGCTCGCCAATCTGGGCAACCTGTTGTGTTAGACCCTGCACACATGAAAAAATAGAATTCAAAATGTTAGATGGGTCGGTGAGGAGGTTTCGGATGGTGTCAAATTGACGTCCGAATTCCGCACCGACGTTAGTATAAGGGACCCCAGTAAATGAAGAGTGAGGTGGCTGGGGTTGGGGTGGAATGGTAGTGTCATGCGGAAAAGACACTATTGATGGACCCGCGAATTGCGTGGTGACTGTGGATGGGGTCACCAGCGATGTCGGGGTGGTGGTGGGTGGAAAAAATGGTGGCATACCCGGAGAGAGAAATGGATCTGGGAATTTTGATGGAAAGTCGGTGGATGTGAAGGAGGAGAATTCAGGCATGGTGGTGGAGAATGGGGCACCCGAAGTGAAGAAGGGTGGGGGTGGTGGTATGGTTGTGGAGAAGGGTGGTGTAGTGAAAAGTGGTGTGGAGGATGATTGAAGGGTGGTTGATGGTGGTGGGGTAGTAGATATTGGGGTGGTGGAAGGTGGAGAGGTGGTAGTGAGCTCAACATTTAGACTCATTATAAAAGAGTCTAGTGATGAGGATGTAATATGTTCTTCTGGGAGGGGGGGCTCAGGTTTGGGATGAGGTTTTGATGTTGGTGTCCCCGACAGCTCATGTGCCTTTACGAGCCTTCTGGAAGGTCGTTTGACTGGAATTTTTGTTGTTTTCACTGTTGGGGCATTTATACTGAGTTCTGCCTGCCCTGTCATTGCTTTCTTTTCTTTGGCTTTGACTGAGGCTATGATTTTGGCGATCTCGTCTTCTGTGAATAGGAGCTTGTCCTTGTCATAGTCACCAAGCTCTGGAAGTGGAAGCAGGGTTCTGGAAGATTTTGTGGGGCTGAACACGTAGTGCAGCTTTGCATCCTTATCTTTTAAGATATAGGAGTTCTTTAGTGTCTGTTCGTTGGTAAGGATGTCGCCCTTGATTGGGTTGCATTTGGGTAGAAGTCTATCCATCTTAAGATATTTGATGATAGATGTGATATGACCACCCATGCAAATTTCTTTTCCGAGGGCGAAAGCTGATAGCTTGAGCAGCATATGTCGTCCAATGTTAACGGGTATTCCGTTTAGGACTGACCAGAGGACAAAAAGGTCAGATATAAGAACATTTCCTCCTTCGGATCTGGGGAAAAGTGCGCCAATGATGATTTTGTGGAGCGTGCGCACTAGGCCAGAATGAATGTTGGAGGCCTTGCTTGTCCTTGCATCAAAGGTTGGTAACCCCGTTAGTGTTTTCCAGAAGGTATGCTTGTTGAACTTGGGGTGTTCTGTACCAGCGGCTTTAGCTTTCTTCAGCTGGTCTTGATTATTGATAAAGATTTCATTTAGAAGATTTTCAGTGATGACCACCTCGTTGTGAAAGATTCTGGTGGTTATTCTGCGGTCACCACCGTCCCTTTCTTTATCCATGATGTCCACCGCTTCTTTGTGGAAGTAGGTGAAGAATTCTGTTGTTGGCTCAATGTAGGGAATTTTGGATACGAAGCATAGCCGGGAGAGGTTTGAATTGTCAAGAAGAGTGAGGATTCTGTTATAGATCCCCATCTTCATAAGTATGCTGGGGCAGACATACTTGGTTGGTTTAAGGAGTTGGCTGATGGAGGGGATGTTATGGAGATGAAGGTTTTCGGGTGGTGGTGTTGTGGTGATGATGGGAGGAAAAATAGGAATAGTTATTATGGCAGGGGTGGTAGTGGTGGTGGTGGATGGTGGGATGTACCCTGCCAGGATTTGTTCCCTTGCAGAGGCGGGGTGAACCGACTTCCTGGCTCTCTTCTTAGGTGCTGGCTCAGCTGTGGATTCTTGAGCCATTCTCTTCCCCTTAGATTTTGTAGTGGGTGATTCTTTCTCAGGGGAAGGCTAGTATTCGGAGGCCTCGTCGGATGAAATCTCTTCTTCCTCCTCTTCAGAAGGTTCTTCATCTAAGCAACGGTTGATTCGCTTTATGTCTTTCATGACTTCAATCAGGTTCACTTGTGCTGGGACCTGTCTTGTTATGACCCGTTTCAAAGTTTATCGGTAAGCATCATTATTTGAGCCTAATTAAAGTTATTTGATCTAACTTATGTGCTCATGTGATGGTTAGTGCATCATTAACTTGATTTAGTTCAATCAAGCACATAAGATTAATTAGTGCATAATTAAGATGATTAAGTTGAGTTAAGTGATCACAGATGCAAGTAGATCTTTGATCCAGTAAAACAGTGTAATTAGCATGTTTTCATGCCTTGGGTTTGTAGTGGGCCTCATTCGTGAAGTTTCACAAAAGAAATCAGTTGATTTGGGCCTACGAGGCAAAAGTTATGAGGTTTGCAAGATTCGTGGGTTGAACCTGCAATTTTCCCAAATTTAGCTTTATATTTCCGCTTTCTTTCCTTTCTTCCTTATCTTCTTTGTCGAGCCATTTCTTTAGGCGGTGTACTGTAGCAGCGACCCGCAGGGGAGAACGGCGGACGATTCTTGGTTCTTCTTGACCCGATTCAACGACACAGGCTTCCTTCTCTTCTTCCCTTCTTCTCCTCCCTTCCTCCTCTCCTTTCTTGCCTTAGCCAACAGCCCCGCCACCCTGCTGCTTGGCTTACGGCTAGCTTGCAGCAGCAAGCTGCTGCGTACAGCAGCGGCCAGGGGCCCGATTAGGGCGCGCCAAGCACCAGGGAGGGTTCCTTTGAGGTCGGCCGTGAGGTACAAGCAAAGGTTCACCACTCCTAGTCACGATTCGGCTGCCGATCAGGTTATTCCGTCAACCTGTAACTGTGCGTGAAGTAACCAGTTTGCAACAGATTCTAAAGCTGAATACCCAAGGTTGAAGGCAACCAGTTTTTGCCCGGAATCAAGTCCTAGACACATCTCCGGACGAATCCGGATAGACCAAATCGCTGTGAGTGGGGTTTCATTTATTTATCATTACTAAACTCAGGCATTTGAATATTTCCAGTTATGTGCGCGAATTTCACTGATAACAGGCGTTATCAGACGTCACGCAGCGGTTGGCGTCGCCCGACTTTTTATTTCATAAATTGCTTCTAGACGTTGTTATATGATTAAATTTAGCAATTGATCAGTGTGGATTGAGTCGGTAGATTTATATGGTTCATTGGAACCTAAATTGCTCATTTGAATGTTGAAATTAGAAATTCATGTCTGAAAATGGTATAATTTGGGTATGAACCCAAACAATGAAGATTTCTGATAAATTATCAGATGTACGATTTCAAAGTAGATATGAATAAATAAAATATGCATGAAAACCCTAATTGCATATATCTTTTGACGTTAATATGTGTAAATTGATATTTACATGAAATGGTACATTTCTCTGAAATATTACCAGAAATTCTCAAGTATTGTTATTAAATTATATTGGGAAATGTAATTAACTCTTAATTGAGTTAAGTGATGCACAAACCAAGATTTGGGTTAATGTGCACGTTTTTCGAGAATTTTAGAGAATTGACAAATGTTGAGTATGATTCTCGTATGTGAAGTAAATTTCTTTAATTTGTGCAATAAGATGTTCAATTGCGTAAATTCGCTATGTATGTGCCAAATTGAAATAAGTTGGGTTATTTATGCATTTCTAATTTGTCTGAATGCATGGTATGAGAATTTCTCAGAAATTACAATGATTTGAAATATATTGCTCTGTCAGTTTAGAATGATAGTGTATTGTGATCTGATATGAAATCAGTAAATGTGATATTCCTGTTTAAGTGTTTATATGTTAACCAGTTAATAGACTTAGATGCCCTGACACCGTAGAACCCCTTTTGGAGGTCTGTGCCTTAGGGGTGAAACGACCTACCTAGCGTGAGTCTAGATGGTCGGTGGCTCGTGTTTAACAATAATCCGTGCGTGTGTCACGGTGGCACGAGGACAGAGAGGCAGTGTTCAACAATAATCCGTGCGTGTGTCACGGTGGCACTGGAGTAAATAGGGGTTATTCAACAATAATCTGTGCGTGTGTCACAGTGGTAACCCAGACTCTCCGCCTGTGTGCTCAGGTTAGAGGAGGAGTCTAGAGTACACTCTTTGAGAGTGCAGTGAGGTCGTGTGAGCCTGAGAGTCCTGACGCAGACCAGGACGGCAGTCAGACTTAGCATTTCCCGGGTGTGTCGCTAAGTCTTGTACGGTGGGTTCGTAGTTCGCTTCGCTAAGTCTTGTACGGTGGGTTCGTAGTTCGCTACGAGACTTTATATGCAGAGTACACTGCATATGATCAGGGCATAAGTTAAAAGATGATTACTTAGAATTAAGGTGGATTAATATGAAACTTGTGTATGTTCAGATTTAGAATTTATAATACTTGTTCTTTAAATGTTCATTATACTTTTCTGCGATAATTGCACTGTTTAATTAGAACTCCTCAGTTTGTTATTTTATTCACATATTCCTGTTAAAGGTAAAATACGGAGTTGTTTAGTGATAGCTAAATGAAATGCTATTCACTGAGCGAGTAGGCTCATACCTCTACTCAAACATTTTCAGGTCAACGACAATTCCAGAAATCAGAAGGATCTTTTCATCCTAACGCTTAATCTGTAGAAGGTATATGTAGTTAGTTTAGTTAGATAGTGGTCTCTTAGTCCTTTCCCCTCGGTCCTTGGGACATGGCGTGGGTGAGAGAGAGTACGTATGGCAAATGTGTATAAAGATGTAAATTAATTGTTATGTTTACTTTCTGTTAAACAATATTACATGTTGTAAACTCTATTTATGTTCTCTAGCCAGTTTAATTGAAATGCTTCCGCAATAGTTATTTATGTTTTAATTTACAACAATAATCCGGATATCATTACGAGGTTTTAAAAAGAAAAAGTTTTCAGTGATTTGTTTATGTGATAATCCCTCCGTCGCGCCCTAATCTCGTGATTAGTGGTTAGTGTGAGATCGGGGTGTCACATGTCTAGTCTTTTTATACTGGTCAACTATGTTTTGGAGATTTGTTCGTTTAGCTAGTAATTCCTCTTTTGTCCAGAAAGGAGCATATGTTGTTCCTTGCTTCACAGGTGAAGTCATTCTGAAATGATTGACAATAAAACAAAAGTTAAAAATCGTAAATTTTGAAATTATAATAAAGTAATATTTTTGAGTTTTGTAGGTTAATTGATTTCAAACGGTCCTGAGACCGTTTGGTCTCAAACGGTCTTGAGACCGTTTGGTCGCAAACGATCTTGAGACCGTTTGGTCATTTTCATTTTTTTTTACACGGTCTTGAGACCGCGAGGGACCTCACGGTCTGGAGACCGCGAGGGACCTCACGGTCTGGAGACCGCGAGGAAGACAAACCGCACGGGAGACGAACCGCGCAGTCGTTCGTCGGCAAAGAACCATGAAAACGACGACGGCGACAAGGGCAAAGAGGAGTTTGAACGCAAGTGATTGTTTATCGGTGGTGTGGAGCGGTGAACCGTCGGGTTGTTAACCTGTTGGCGCAGACAGCGAGGAGCCTGGGTGCGGCGAGCGTCAGAACGGGAGTGACGACGGAGCAGAGTAAGAGCGGCGAAGGTGTGAAGCAGCGTCACAGAGACGAAGCTCTGAGCGCAGAGAAGGAAAGCGTTCAGAGAAGGAAAGCGCAGAGACAACATCGGAGAAGGAAAACGCAGAGAGGAATGAAACAGGAAGGCTCGGGAATTCGGGCTTCTAGAAGAGAAAATGTAGGCGAGGGGTGTATTTATAGGTTTATAGGGGGGGCGCCTCATACCGAACGGTTTTGAGACCGCGAGGGCCCAAACGGTCTTGAGACCGAGAGAGTTCAAACGGTCTTGAGACCACGAGGGCTCAAACGGTCTTGAGACCGAGAGAGCTCAAACGGTCTTGAGACCGCGAGGGCCCAATCGGTCTTGAGACCGAGAGAGCTCAAACGGTCTTGAGACCGTGAGGGCCCAAACGGTCTTGAGACCGTTTGGACCCAAGATTATGTGGATTTTTATGTATTTTTAGATTTAAAGAAGAAAGAAAAACAAAAAAACAAAATAAAAGGCTAGAAAATTAGGGAAGGTGATACTCAGGTCTTGGGCTGCCTCCCATGAAGCGCTTTGGTTTAACGTCACTGGCTCGACAAGATTTTGCTCCGGTTATGCTGACTTTATAGGATCATGGATCTCTATGGTTTGCCTTGATAATTTGTCTGCCGGAGTGTGGTATTTCTTCAATCTGTGACCATTTACGGTCCTTTCTCCTCCATTATCATCGAGAATAATGACAGCTCTTGTCGGGTATATGTGTTTGATTGTGAACGGCCCCGACCATTTAGTATGCAATTTTCCAGGAAACATTTTTAATCTGGAGTTGAATAGGAGGACTTTGTCTCCGACGGTTATATCCTTTCTTTTTATGTGGCCATCGTGCCACATCTTAGTTTGTTCTTTGTAAATTCTTGCGTTGTGGTAGGCTGTCATTTGTAATTCTTCTAGTTCTTGGAGTTGCAGTTGTCTGAATTCACCAGTGCCTTTGAGATCGAAGTTTAGTTTCTTAATGGCCCACCAAGCCTTGTGCTCTAATTCAACTGGCAAATGGCAAGACTTCCCATACACTAATCGAAACGGTGTTGTTCCGATTGGTGTTTTGAAAGTTGTACGGTAAGCCCATAGAGCGTCAGATAGTTTGGTGGACCAATCGGTGCGGTGCCGATTGACAGTCTTTTCCAGGATAGCTTTAATTTTCCTATTGGAGACTTCAACCTGTCCACATGTATGTGGATGATACGGTGTAGAAACTTTATGGTTGACTCCGTATTTTCTTAATAAGGCTTCAAAGCTCCGTTCCAAGAAATGTGATCCGCCGTCAGATATTATCATTCTTGGGACGCCAAATCTGGGGAATATTATCTCTTTAAACATCCTGATTACTGGTTTTGAATCACAAGAGATGGTCGGTAGAGCTTCTACCCATTTTGACACGTAATCCACAGCAACTAAGATGTACATGAATCTGTAGGATGAGGAGAAAGGGCCCATGTAATCTATTCCCCATACATCGAAGAGTTCGATTTCTTGCCATATGTTCAATGGCATTTCATTTCTTCTGGTAATTCCCCCAGATAGTTGGCACTTGTCGCAAGACCGCACGTATTCATGTGCGTCTTTTGCGATGGTAGGCCAATAAAAGCCAGATTGCAGGACTTTAAGAGCTGTCTTTTTAGAACTCATGTGGCCCCCAGTGGGGCCTGAGTGACAGTGCTCAAGAACCGAAGTGATTTCCGTCTCTGGAATGCTTCTACGAAAGAGTCCATCTGTGCATAAGTGAAAAAGATAGGGCTCGTCCCAGAAATATTGCTTAGCGTCGTGAATGAACTTCTTTTTGTCGTGATAGGATGCAGACGGGTGAATGATTCATGTTGCCAAATAATTAACAATGTCGGCATACCAGGGGAATCCATTAGCGACTTTCATTAGTTGGTCGTCCGGGAGGGAGTCTCGGATAGGTACTTTGTCTTCATCCTCGACTCTAATACGGCTGAGATGGTCAGCGACGACGTTTTCCACCCCGCTTTTGTCTTTGATTTCCAAATCGAATTCTTGAAGCATTAATACCCAGCGGATAAGTCTAGGTTTTGCATCTTGCTTCTGAATTAGATATCGTATAGTGGAGTGGTCAGTGTAGACAATGACTTTAGCTCCAATCAGGTATGAGCGGAATTTCTCGAACACGTAGATGATAGCTAAGAATTCCTTTTCTGTAGTGGTGTAATATTTCTGTGCTTCATCCAGCGTTTTAGATGCGTAGTATATAACATAGGGTTTCTTATCGATTCTTTGCCCTAATACGGCCCCTATGGCATAATCGCTCACGTCACACATGATTTCGAATGGTTGTGACCAATCTGGAGCTCTTAGAATGGGTGCGGAAATCAAGGCATTTTTCAGAGTTGTGAAACTTTGCAAACATTCTTGGTTAAAGTTAAATTATGTGTCCTTGGTCAGCAGTTGTGTCATGGGTTTTGCTATTTTTGAGAAGTCTTTGATAAATCTTTTGTAAAACCCAGCATGACCTAAGAAAGCGCGTACCCCTTTTACATATTTTGGTGGCATCAATTTCGAGATGACGTCAATTTTTGCTTGATCCACCTCGATCCCTCTGTCGCTCACTCTGTGTCCGACGACAACACCTTTCGTTACCATAAAATGGCATTTTTCCCAATTTAAAATGAGGTTTGTGTCCTCGCATCTTTGTAAAACTTGAACCAGGTTGAGCAGACAGTTGTCGAAAGAGTTTCCATAAACTGAGAAATCATCCATGAATATCTCCATTATAGATTCTGTTAATCCTGCAAATATAGCAGACATACATCTCTGAAAAGTGGCTGGCGCGTTACAAAGCCCGAATGGCATTCTTCTGAAAGCATATGTCCCAAAAGGACAGGTGAAAGTAGTTTTCTCTTGATCTTCCAGGTGTATAGGGATTTGGTAAAACCCGGAATAACCATCGAGGTAACATAAGAATTTCTGATGAGCTAAGCGCTCGAGGACCTCATCTAGGAAGGGCAAGGGGAAATTATCTTTCCTTGTTGCTTTATTAAGTTTTCTGTAATCTATGCACATTCTCCACCCAGTTACTGTTCTAGTAGGTACCAGTTCATTCTTATCATTAAGAACAACAGTAGTCCCCCCTTTTTTAGGGACCACCTGCACGGGGATTACCCATTGAGAATCTAAGATTGGGTAGATGATACCTGCCTTCAGGAGTTTGAGAACCTCGATGCGAACTACCTCCTTGAGATTAGGGTTCAACTTCCTTTGATGTTCCCTCGATGGTTTGAATTCTTCCACCATAGGCAATCTATGCATGCATAATGTTGGGTTTACACCAGTTAAGTCAGTCATTTTATATCCGATAGCTTTCTTGTGTCTCTTTAGCTCATCAAGAAGTCTATTTTCTTGGTCTTCTTCCAGAGTAGAGCTGATAATCACTGGACAAAGTTTCTCGATGTCAAGGAAGACATGTTTGAGTCCCTCGGGTAAGGCCTTCAATTCAGGGGCCTTAGGTGGTTCGGTAGTTTCTATAATGGTGACAGCCTTGAGTTCTTCAAAGGTGGTTGTTGGGGCTTCTTCAGCTTTTTCTAAATATTGAAGGCATTGTTGCACTAGTTCGTTTGCCGAAAATTCTACTTCCGGGTTTGTCAAGGCACTTTCCAACTCATCGGAGGGTTCGGACATTTCTAACTGGGACATTTGATATATAGCATCTAGGAGAAAAACTTCTTCTTGAATTCTTGGTCCTTTCATGCTGTTAAGGACTCTGAATTGGAAAGCTTCCTTCCCAAGTCTTAGTATAATCGTTCCTGCTTGTACATCGATGAGTGCTCGGGCGGTAGCTAGGAAGGGTCTTCCGAAGATTATCGGGTATCGTAGATCTTCTTGTATGTCCATAATAACGAAATCGCACAGGACGTAAGAATTTGTTCCTATTCTGACAGGAATATCCTCGATAATTCCAAGGGGAGCAGTTATGGTAGAGTCGGCTAACTGAATTGTCATTGACGTAGGTAACAAATCAGTAAAGCCTAATCTTTTACACATAGAATAGGGCATGATGGATATACTTGCTCCTATATCTGCTAATCCCTTTTTGCTAGAGCCATTTCCAATCGAACACTGAATACCGAAGGAACCTGGGTCCTTCTTTTTCTTTGGCATTTTGTTAAGCAGAATATCTGAAGTGGTCTGAGCTAGTTTCACTGTTTCATGCTTTTCTGTCATATATTTTCTCGACATCAGGGTTTTCAGGTATTTGGCCCAAGCGGGCACTTCAGAAAGGGCATCTAGAAAGGGGATATCGATATACAGTTTCTTCATAGCTTCTTTGAACTTCTAGAACCTAGTGTCCATTTTGGTCCCTTTCAGCCTGTCCGGATAAGGAATTCTGGATGGGACTTCTGGCATTGGTTCCTTTTCTTTTTCTTTCTCAGTAGAATTTTTTGTTTCTTTGCTTGAGTTTCCTGTTGGGGAAAGAATGGCTACATCATCATCGTCATGGATGATTCTGGTGATATCAGGCAGGACATGACCAGACCGTGTGGTGACAGCATTCAGTTTCTCAGGTCTATTTTGGTCATGCCTTGGGTTTGCCTCTGGTTGCCCAGTGAAGGTACCTGCTGGTGGTTTCAACTGAGCAGCAATCTGTGCTAATTGGGCCTCCACCGCCTTTTGTTGAGCTTGTTGATTCGCAAGCATGGTCTGCTGAGATTGCAGCATCTGCCTAATCAAAGATATTTCATCAGATGGTTGGGAAGGAGCACTCCTCTGTTGATATTGAGTGACTTGTTGCCCCTGGGGTTGCTGTGGAGGTGCTGTCAACTGCGGTTGTTGTGGCTGCTGCAACTGAGGTTATTGTGGCTGCTGCAATTGAGGTTGTTGCGGGTGCAGCCCTGGATGGGTATATTGGTAAGAAGGGTTCCTAGGATAGTTAGATCTTTGGAGACCATGTCTATAATTCCCTTGATTGAATTTATTCTGAAATCTTGGTGGTTGTCTATTGAAAGATCCACCTTGTGTCTGTTGTTGTGGGTTGGCGGTCCCTGCAGGATTCCCGTATTGAAAACCAGGATGATTTCTTGGTTTATCTGGATTGTAATACACCTGGCCAGGTATTGAATGGATGGAGTTGACTTGCTCTCGCATTTGGTCCTCGGGATGCTCTATAATGGGCTCATATTGCGGCACGGGTGGTTGTAAATCCATCATGACATTGTACAACAGACCACATGATAATGTGGGATGATCAGATGCATGAAAGGCTTCACAAGCTCCAGCTACTGCTTTTACTTGTTGAACTTGAGAGCTTTTCTTCTTGTCATATTCCCCGAAAGAAGTTTCGAGGGCTTGTTGCTTGCTAGAAATAGTCTTCAGGGCTTTTGCAATGGCCTTGAGTTCCATAGATTCTTCAGCTTTGTAGACTTTAAGAACTCCCTTGGGTTGGTTAGATGATCTTCCCCAATTGGATTGGTTCTCAGCCCCTAGCGTAACTATATTCCAAGCATCTTCATAGTTCTTTCTCATAAAATTTCCTCCAGATGAAGAATCTAGAAATTGCTTGATGTCATCACTTACTCCTCTGTAGAACGTTTCTATTAGTTGATTTTGAGATATGCCATGGTGAGGACACTTTCTCAGGAGTTCCTTGAATCTTTCCCAAGCTTCCGCAAGTGTTTCTCCAGGTAGTTGGGCGAAGTGATTAATCTGTCCCCTAATCTCATAGGTTAGTGAAGGTGGAAAGAATTTCTCAAGAAACTTTTCTTCTAAAGGAGTCCAGGTAGTGATGATGGGGTGTCTATCTAAAGCATTGTACCAGCTTAGCGCTCTTCCAGATAAGGTGAAGTGGAAAAGGTGTAACATTATTGCTTCCAGGGCGATTCCTGCTTGAGGTACAAGTCGGCAGAGTGACTTGAATCTCTTAAGGTGATCCATGCAATCATCTCCGGGTGCTCCAGAGAAAGAGATGCCTTGCATGATCTGGATCCATTGCGTCCGGATTTCAAAGTTTGGTATGTTAATAATCGGTGGTCGGACTGGGTGATCATCTTCATAATTCTTCGGGACTGTTTAGTCCCGAAGTTGCTTGTTTCTTAGCGCAAGTTGAGCAGCAGCATTCTCCGCTTGGATGCGGGCTGTTCCTCAGCTCGAATCTCAGCTTGCACTTGAGCACGAGTGTCTGCAATAAGTTGTGCTCGTTGTGCTGCTATGGCGGCATTAACTCTTTCTACAACAAGACGTTGCTCTTCAGCCATCTGTCTGGCTCTTTGGCGGTTCAGTCTAATCCTTCGGTGGAAACTTCTTTCTACCTCAGAGTCGTACTCTAGTTCAGGAGAGAATCTGATGCTATGCGGGGGTTGCATACATGTTTTCTACCTGAGTAGAAAGAAAATCACACGTTAAGATAATGGAAGGAAATGAAGAAATCAAGAAGATTTGGAGTAGTTATAAAGAAAAAGTGTAAAATCCTAATCAACCAAAAAGTTGTTAAGTAAAAGCTAAAACGTTCCGTTGTCCTCGGAAACGACGCCAATTTTTTGATGGATGTTTTGCAACGCCACTAAAAATCCTAGAGATGATGAATCCCTAAGTTTAGCCTTGCTAGTACTATGGTAAGATCTCCACCCACGTATGCTAAGACACGCGGAAGTCTTATCGTAGTATAGTTAAGGGTCGAATCCTCGGGACAACGGTCTTGATATAATCAAGATGGAAAACGTTTTAGTCGTACTTAACTACTTAACAGTTGATATTTAGATCGAAAGTTTGATTTGGTTTTAAGCTAAGTGCAAGGAAAGTAAAGCAAGAAAGTAGAAATTAAGGTTGTAAACAATGGTTAAAAACCACTAGGATGTTGCCGGGTTTCACACCACTACACATGGATCACAATCATGCAACATAATAAAAAGACCTGCAAAGAGAAACTAATCGGCTAGTATCTTTGTAGACTTAGCTTCCTTTCGGATAACCAACTACGAGGAGTGTGGAGTATTGCAATGCCAGCCATCCCCTAACGAATGGTCACTTACTTTGCATTACTCCTTCATGAAGTGTGTTCCTCGACCTTACCAAGGTTGGACTTCCATATGTCAACTGATTCCATTTCATAGTATGAAAGTGCAACGATGGGAGTGAGTTTACTCCACTCGTGAAAGCACCCCTAGATACCGAAACAAACATATGGTGACTACATATATCTAGAACCAACATTCAATCGATATTCAGATCTAAAGGTATAAACGTAGATAATTCATACCAAAAGATAATAAGTAACACAAGTTGGTGATCAAGCAACAAGCATTCATTAAATGATAGATGTTGAGCCAAAAAGGAGAGTATCTCTATTGCAAACGATTGAATTACATTGCATGAGATGAAAACATGGGTAGCGGGGATACTCCCCGCACCCTAGTGAAAAGGACTACTCGCTCATCTCAAGAGCAAAGGAGGAGGTGAGAAGAGAGAGAAAGAACGGCATCTCCACAGAGGAGGGAATGTTGAACCCTTGGGGGAGAGAGCAACGATCTTCACACTTCGTGATTGCTTGATGATGGATCTTCTCCTCCCACCTTCTTTGTTGATGAGAGAGAAGGTAGCTTGATGATGAGATGTGGACCTCAAACCGGCAGCCTTAGGGCGATGGATGAAGGATGGAATTGCTCTGGAACTGGAGAGGGAGCCTTTGGGCGTCTGAGATTCGATCCCTTTGAAGTGACCCTTGAGGTCCTATTTATAGGATCAAGTTGAGCCCAAACGGTCTTGAGACCGTTTAGTCTCAAACGGTCTTGAGACCGTTTGCCTTCTCGCGGTCTTGGGACCGTGAGGCCTTCTCACGGTCTTGGGACCGTGAGGCCTTCTCGCGGTCTTGGGACCGTGAGGCCTTCTCGCGGTCTTGGGACCGTGAGGCCTTCTCGCGGTCTTGGGACCACGAGGCCTCCTCGCGGTCTTGGGGCCGTGAGGAGTCTTTGTAATTTTTTTTGTGTTTTCTGTAGTGAAAAAGAAGAAAAGTTAGTTTATTGGTGTATCCGCAATAAAGTAAAAACGTTTAATGATTCTATCTAATTTATCTAAGAAAGAGTATGGAAAATTAAAGATAACTAAATAAGATAACGTCACAAAATGGGAGGTTATCAGTACTATTAAAGGGGTAAACCCTAATCACTATAAGAACAATAATTTGGTACACTATGTTAATCATAGTTGTATGTACTCGATGGAAGGGTTAATATGACCTAATCAAGTTGAGAGGATGATAGCATGAAATTCATATATTAGTATGATTCATGTGGTGATTAAGGGTATGTTCCTTAAGTAAAGAGATCATGAAACCCTAATCATGAACATAAACCCTAATTGACAGGGTTATTGAATTCTAACCCTAATTGAGGGCAATTCTAAATGTAACCCTAATCCAGGGTGAGGATGTAACCCTAATCCAGGGTAATGATATGTGAAACTCCAATTTAGGGAAATGAGATGTAAAACCCTAATTGGGATGAATAATGAATTTTTAATTATGGACAATTGAATGAAATCCTAATGGAGATGAATAGTAAACCCAAATTGTGGGTAATTATAGTGGAAATCCTAGTTAAGGATGATTCCATGTGAAATCCTATTCTATGGTAATGTCATGAGAAACCCTACGTAAGAATGATGTACATGAAACATTGATGTGATGATGTGATGTGAGAATAAAATTTAGGGTGATGTCATGTAATGATATATGACACCCTAGTTGAGGGTGATTCCATGTGAAACCCTAGTTGAGGGTGATTCCATGTGAAACCCTAGTTGAGGGTGATTCCATGTGAAACCCTAGTTGAGGGTGATTCCATGAGAAACCCTAGTTGAGGGTGATTCCATGTGAAACCCTAGTTGAGGGTGATTCCATGAGAAATTCTAGTTGAGGGTGATTCCATGAGAAACTCTAATTGAGGGTGATTCCATGAGAAACCCTGATTAAGAATTAACATCACATGAAGATCTAATACTTTGTTATGGTAAGAGGCCCTAAGAAGGGTGAAGGCATGTGAGACTCTAATGTGGAGTCATAATACCTAAAGCCCTAATTTTGGGCAATGTGACAATAAATCATAATCCTAATTTTAAGTAAGGGCAGAAGGAAACCCTAATGATGAGATAGAATGAATTGCCTTATAATGGTGAAACATTTCATGTGGTTGATTATAAGCAATGTCTTTATCATTAGACAAGTCCATATCATTAATGATAGTTGGACAATTCTAATGTGTGGCCTATGCATTATATGCTAAAGGTGAAAGATTAATGATGGGATGTATTAAGAGGGAAATACCTTAATACAAGATATGTTGGTTAACTCAAGAGAGTCTGAAATGATGAGAAGAGTTATACATCAAAGAATGATAGTTATCACATTCAGCACTTCAGGGTTTATATACCTTGATGCACTTCAAATCCAATATAATTGGGTAAGAACATATGAAGTGTGTTATGAAACTATTACAATGAAATGTAATGAGTTGATGCAGTTTGATAAGTGTTAATTAATGTACCTTGAGAATGGGGTTAAGCCAAATTGATGAGTATGATGTAGTCACACCATGATGAGGATGAGAAATGAACTCATACCTTAAATTAATGATCATTAATGCTATATGATGAGAGTTATGATCTTGAATAATCATTTATGATATCTTTGAATACCCCAGAGGTATGGAATAATGAATTAAGGGTTGGACAGATAATATAATCATGAAACCCTAATTAATGAGAAATGGGGAACCCTAACCCTAATTTGGGTAAAGGGAATGAAAAGCCATGTTTGATAGTAAACCCTAATTCCTAGTAAAGGAATAATGGTGTTACTATTGTGTCACATGATGTGATGAATAATTTGCATGACTGTCATCATGTCTAATAACCATGCAGGTATTATGAGATGATGAATATAGCCAGGTTTGAGTTGTCACATTTATATAATAAATGTTGATTGGACTTATGTGCCCTAATGTTGTTGTTGCTTAGTAAAAGTAACAATGTGCAGGGATTTTATGAGTCATATGAGTAAGTTGTTGCCTAAAGAGGTGACAAGATATCTTGTGGCCTTGTGAGCCATGTGTGATGCTTGTGTAACAAGTATCATGAATGCCTTGGTCAGATGACATGAACGTGATAGTTACCTAATAGATGGTAATGATGATCAATGCTGAGTTAAGGGTTTGAATACCCAGAACCATATGATTATGATGATGAGATTGTAAAGGGATGAGAATTCCCAATATTGAAATGAGGGATTGAGTTCCCAATGTCTTTTAAAGACTGATCAGTATTTGATGGAAATAGTACATGTCACTTATTAGGATTGTTGTAATAAGTTATGCTTGAGAACTTGGTTGATGCTAAAAGAATGTGAAAATGTACTTAATTAATCAAGTGAAATCATATCATGTAGAGCCCTGACCATAGATCCATCATCGTCAGGAATAGGTGATGGTGAAACGGCCAGTGCTCCGCGGTAAAACCCGGAATGCATATTTTGAATATGTGGGGGTAAATGGGTGAAAATATCCTTACGTCCGGTGAAGAGATTGAGGGAAGGTAAACAAAAAACCTCTCAATACTTCATGTGTTGGGATGGATGTATCACAAATCTCTCGATGGTTGGGATAGATGTAACATTAATCTCCCAATGATATTTAATGTCAGGTCAAGGAGATAAACATTAAATCTCTCGATGGCCGATGAGAGTGCAGTTGACGTTGTAACTCTATAGAGAAGTTCCAGTACACCCTGGAAAGCTATTTTGAGCAGTAGACATAGTCCTTCTTGTGGTCCCACACTGACCGAGATGTGAGAGGTCATGGGAATCTGGCTCTTCCATTGACCTATGTATGGTACCGATTTCAACTTCACAGTGGTTGTTTGGAGTATGAGCGGTATACCTCATCTCCTCAGGGCATAAGTGTGATTGTAAAATGAAATCAGTCGTATAGCATGTTTGCTTAAGGATTGAATATGGAAATTCATTGGTTGATGTTATATTTCTTTCATGCAACTCTAGTTCATTGATGTTATTCATATATGTTTGTATTCATTGCAAGTAGATGGATGAATTATGAATCTATCATGAGTAGATGCAATGTTCTCCTTGGGAAAGAAGATTACTTCACTCTGTTCATACAGTGATTTATGTGCTGTTAACTATATATAAATCCTTCTGCTCAGTTTTTTTTAATAAACTACTATAACAATGTTTTGGCGGAGAGTTATATCTCCCGATGGGGCAATTTATAATTGTCTCACCCCCGTGGGATCCAACTTTTTAGGTGGACGCAGACGAAGAAGCAGAAATCCTTTTGTAGGAAAAGGACAGCAGTAGTAACATCAGAGACAGCAGTGTGATCTCAGGTGGAGATATTGTCTATCAAGTTATGTAATTAGAAAGTCCTATGTGTCGTCTTTGTACTCTCAGGTCCTCAGAGTTTATAGTTAGTGTTTTAATGAATCATTTGATATTTTGGCTTGATGCCTCGAGATTCGTATGTTGTCTGTATATAATGTTTATAAGGTAGTTGATGTTGTAATCTCTGAGAAGAGATGGTATAGGTTATGTACGTTGGAACCAGAATGTAAATGTTATACAATGGTTCTTGATGGAAGAGACTTCCTATGATTAGATCTCTTTGCAAAAAGATTTAATTTTTAGTGATTTTTAGTAATCTACTGCAAATGATTCACTTCCGCTTGAGTAAATCTTGTTTTTGTGAGTTGGATGCCAAATTAAGGTTTCTGCATACCCTAATACCTTTCTAGATTTAGGGCCATCTCTAAATATTTAACAAAGAATTTAGGATGGGAAGTGATGACTAGGGTTTTAAAGTTGGCAACTAGATAGTCAATGTACTTCTCCAAGAGACATTCCTCAGTTCCAATGGGTGCATAATGCTCTAGAAGATAGAACTTTTGGGCGTAGTAGACTATCGACAACCTTCTATCTTGAGCTTGGTGTATAACTTTTCTTATTCTTCCTCTCATATATAGGGATGAAATGGTCGGTGAAAATTGTTTTGAAGGCTTCCACTCCAGGTTGTCAACCTCTATCTCCTTATTCCCATGGAAAATTTCCCACCAGAATTTTGCTCCTCCCTTAAGTAGGTATGTGGCAAAGTTAATCTTCTTCTCGGAAGGGACTTCTAGGATGTTTATGGTGTTTTCTATAGATAGTATCTGTTCTTTAGCTTTGTCCATGACCTTCGGATGGTCCTCATCCTAAAAGGTATCAGAGATTAGTTTGACAATGTTAAGCACATACACTCCCTTCTTGGATGAATTGGATGTAGAGGCCCCTTTTAGGGAAAAAGCCTCCATGCAATCTGCTATGATCTTCTTTTGTTCCTCCCACCTACCCTTATCCAATGTTTCAGAATCAGTATCTTCAAAAGTTTCAGGATCTTTTGGTTTCTTAGAGGTATATTCCTCCAAGTTCTTGGAATTACGGGTTTTGGGGGATTCCTACAAAATTAATGAATTCAATAAGACATTTTTGTTCTCTTTTTTTGAAAAATATTTCATATTTTTTTCTCAAATGATTATTTATGAGCTTATTGTTGTAGTTTTTGGAGGGTTTTGTAATAATATCTTAGCAAGAACTAGTCATCCTTAGGACTCTATATAGAGTGACACTTTCCTATCCTACATAAAAGAGACAGATCAGAGGGAATATCTATAGATGAGAGTGATCCTTAAATCAGGTATGGCCAATAGAAGCGGACACCTAGAATTTTTGTAAGGTAAGACTTGCACTTCCATAAGTATCCTTGTGTGCTAAATAGAGTAGCTTTGTGACTTTATCCAGACCCAAAAGATCCTAGCCTAGACACCTCCACCCTTTGTATCCCTAACTCAAGGACTACCTTAGACTCATAATTAGATAAATGATGTGTTCATTCAGCTATGATGTGTGGAATATGGCTGTAACACTAACTATGATGACCCCAAATCCAACATACTTTTTGTCGTTACATTCTATTAATATGTGTGCACTCATATCAACAAGATATCAAAAGGGAAAACATAAGGATTTATAGTTACCATCTATCATAAACAAAAGCCAGATCATGTTCACAATGTTACATAAAACAACAACCATCATTCATAAAAGGAAGAGGTATAAAGATATTGTTTACATTATTTGAAAAGAAGATTCTATCCATGAATGAAAGGAAACTACATGGGTATTATATGCATCCTATACATCAACTATGAACCAAAAATGAAATTTAAACTGTAAAATAAGAAGTCCAAGGAGATATCTAATATACTATATGTCCTCCTAGATACTTCATTAAAGCTTTTAGATACTCTTCTAAATTTAGAGGTTCTTTGCACCTATAAAATACATGAAACAACAGATCAACACTAGGAGTTGTGTATGTGGGTAACAGATACATACTAATATTCTTTTGTATATCAACATTTTGAGAAATAAAAGAAAGAATAAAGAAAACCATTATTTAGTGTTGAAATTAGGAAAACAAATATTTTGGATTTGCTTTTGATGTGAATGTACTATTAAGTGGTATCCCTTCATATATATAAAATTTTTTATTGAGCACTTCCCGCCCCTTGGGATATGGATATCCCCAACCCTAATGATATGGGCATGTTCTGGCCTTAATTTTAGAAAGAGAGAGTGAGAGAGAGTATATAACACTTAGCAGCTACAAACCATTTCTTTATTTATGTTCTTAATGTCATGACAAAGATTAGTATTACATGTACAACTCATACTAGCAATATTCCCAAATAAGAACAAGGAATACCTCTTATTAGATTTCACATAATGACAACTACTCGTATACTTAGATATATTACGTACTTAATTAATCAAATATTGAATTTGAGCTAGACCTTCTAAAAATGTGAGGTTGCATCACCCTAAAAAGGAGTTAAGGGTCTATTGTCATTATGTGTCCATAATACCCAAAAATTGAGAGTGGATCACCCTGAAAAGGAGTTGAAGTTTTTGACTTAATTAGGCTCTCTAAAGTCATCTTATGATTATATTATAGCTCACTTGCTAAGATTATCTCTTTTCACGGTTATTAGGATGGATCTAAGGTTTAGGTAGATATTTGGCTTATAAATTACCTTATCATTTAAAGAGAGAAACTAGTATGAGGGTTTTAAAAGGGATTAAGTCATTCATGATTATCTAACTAGGGTTTCATGATCTATATGGAACAAAGATATCATTTTGGCTTAATGATTTGGATATTAATGGCATGAGATCATAAGCATAACTTATCATTGTATTTGAAGTTAAGAAGTGTTGTTAAATCATCAATGTTTATTTATGTCGATATTTTTAGAATAAGATCTGAATCTATGTCGAGATATCATTTTATTTGGAATCTCTATATCTAATAATCTTGATTTATAGTGTTTCAATCATCTTATATTTATTATGATTTCCTAAAGTAACCTAGATTTCCTATATTTTGATAAAAATGAAAAAGGGGGCCTACCTTGATCAATGATCTGATTTGACTGGATCAGAGGATTAGGTTGGTCCTAGAACCTTAGTGGTCTGTTGACTCACAATCCCCTTTGGAGAGGTGGAGCTTGATGATAGATTCACCTCAGATATATCTGCCAAGTCTGATTCTCACCTTTCCTTAGTTGATGTGAAAGACAACATGTTAATACAGCATCTTGTAATTGGATGCCTTTAGTACATCTAGCCACCACGTGGCCCTCACTCCTTTATTTGTATACATAAACCTCCTTCTTACATGACCAACAACCTTTCACATCTGTGACAAATGTTGGCTCACTCTATGGTCTTCCTCTTGACCAACTTTGGGTGGAAACAACTTAGGGGGAGGTCCCAGGATCAGGGTGGCTTGTTGGCATGGCATAGCCCCTATTAGAGCATCGTACCACTAAGAAGAGGGATATAGGTTGTCATATAATATGTGATGGTGAAGATATGGTTGGTGAGGATATGATAAAGGTGACACGGAGGGTCCCCTAAGGCCCATGAATGTGGAGAGGCAATCAATTTATAACGCGGAGTAGAAATACTATTATGTGGAGGTTGGGTGATGCTAGAAGAAAGTTGAGATTGGTAGTAGTGAAGCAGTGTTACATGAAACATATTAAACCATGTGGAATAATAAATATTGGTAGTTAAATCTAGTAGTGGACTTAAATAGTCAAAAGGGGGCAAGGGTGGGGAATCCCTAATTAGTGGTACGCCGCTAGTGAGAGGTTCTAGGTGATTGTAGCTCAATCTTCCTAATATGTGGTCTAAGAGGCATGTATGAGGAGTTATTGTTTTCATCTTAGTGAGAAAAATAATTCCTAAAAAATATCCCACAAGACCCAGTCCCAATTGTTAGCTTGAGGGGTGACACAATAGCTTAGCTACAGCGGTGCTGCAACCAATGATATGTGGAGGTTGAAAATGAAGACACAGTTGTCAAATCCCTGATGGATGGTTGTGACCAAAAGGACATGGATGGCATTCTACAGCCCAAATTTTAGTAGGAACATGACACATTCATCTATCACTCCTAAGGCATTTAATCATCCAACTTTGGTCTTAAACATCAAATAATTGAAATTATACCTGTAAAAATAAATGTTAGTATATTTTAATTAGAACATACAATTACCATAAAATTTTAGGTGGATCTTGATGATATAACTATATTACTAGATTAAAAGTTTGAATCTCAAATTTGAATGTTTAACTATAATAATTTCACTATGATTTAATATACATAAATCACCTTAAATATACATATACGTTTACATTTCTCCCAAATTTGTGTATCCACGTGATTGAAAATTTATAGTGAGTGATTGAGGTTATTGAGGAAAATAACTTGAGAATTGATTGATACCGTTTAATTTTCAGGAGAGAGAAAATAATAACACAAAGCTCACTTTTTCACTTATAGGGATCTAGATTAGTTCATGTGGACTCTCGTTAGGTTAATGAATTAGTGAAGTGTGGTTAGGTTGACCAATGAGAAGTGGCTTAGTTTTCTATGTAAGAGGTTTTGTCTAGTTTTTATCATTAAATCGGCTAAAACAAGGTGAACTAGGGTTGGATTCAAGGAAGTTAGTTTTTAGTTGGTGCTTTCCAACCAGAGTTAGGTTCCTTGAACTTAATGGGTTGCCTACATAGCCCCAAATCACAAAGAGATAGATACGTGAGCTATTGGATTTCATTTTTAGTCCTGACCTAAAACTTTGCTTATAAATAGAGGACACTTGACTACTTATAAGAATATTTCACCTTAAGAGGGACAAAGTACTATCATTCAGAAATGTAAATCTCCCAGGAGTAGATCTTGAGTTGGTTTTTTGTATGCAGACATATCTAGCTAAGGATCTTCTTCATCAAGCTTTCTTTACCCTTTTCCAAGTAAGATAACTCTCTTTTATCATCTTTTACTTATTAATATCCCTTTTCTTAGGTTCTTTGGTCATGGGTTTTTTTACCCATGGTACAATAACTTCTCGTACCTAAGATCATCTACATTATGTCCTCCTTGTCCTAGATTAGGATAGATCTTTCTAAAAGGAACATTAAAGTGTTGTTTGTGGGTATTGTTTAGGATATTTTTGGAGTGTTTTGAATCTTGATTTGTGCTTTTTTCTTGTGGAAGTTCATGATCTTCATAGATATGAGTGATATGATCATTGTTTCATATTATCTGGTTGCATAACCAAGTTGTAATCTATAATAAAGCTAGGATGATACTTGAGTGGGTTAAAAATGTAATTGATATGGGTTTTTGTGGTTGTATGATGAGAAAATATAAAATTCCCTACTTTCTTCACTCTTGCATGTCGATCTATAGTGTGAAATATTAGATTATTTGATTTTCTAAGGCAGAATATTTTGTTATAACTGCGATATTGTTCTAAAATTACATTATTAGTTCAAGACAAACACATAGATGGTTGGATTCTTTGTTTTAGCCATGATGTCTCAGGTTTAGTCCTTGACAGAGGTGTGAATATAATTGTCAATTTAAAAATATTAATATTTGTATGGTTATTTGACCAACAAGTTAACAAAATTTGAGAATCCTAACTTCATTGTTGTTTCATGAGGATCTAGGATGTAAATGTTATACTTTAATAGCCTTTATAATGCTAAATTTTCTGGTAGTATATGGCCTTGCTCCAAAATAGCATTTTTATACCTTCTTCTACCTCTAGTTATATCTTTCTCATGTTATGTTGTGGATGATTTTCACATAATGATATTACTAAAATTAGAGGATATGTGGACCTTTGAATTATAAAAGTGGAACCTTTTGATGATGTGGTATGTGTGTGACTGATCTATGAAGATAGGATATTTTGGACTTGAACTCACAAATCTGGGTTGACCCTAATAAACCTAGCTAGGCTAGTGAGGTGTCTTTTGCTCTAGTGTTTCCAATTTTTCTTAGTTTCCCTTTATACTAGCTAGGTTCCACATCATTTGGTTTTTCTCTGTGAATGCGATTTGAGGTTTCTAATGCTCAATTTAATAAATTAGTGTGAATCTATGTTTTGTTTAAATGCCTGGTTGTACATGAAAGATGAGTAAATTCAGAACTGAATCAAGTGTCACTTAATAAATGTAGCACCATGAGATTGTATAAGTACACCATTGTTCAAAAAATTAGGATATTGAAACAAATAACCTAATAGCAATCTTACATCTGGATGTATCAAAGCTGTATATTATTGAGTGTATGAGTATAAATGAGGGTCCATTTAGTTATACTTTCTCATGGCACCTTAATGGTAGAAGTGAGTATGAGTGTGACAAAGGTTTTATGTCCAATGGTGTGTGACAAACTTATTGAAACCCATATGATGAAATGATATATGTGGGTCTTTATGGCAATGAGATTGGAGTTGTGCACTCTATATTTAGGATTAACCTAATTTTTTATGTAGGTGTATGGATAATCATCCCCTTTGTTGTTATACTCACACTAACCAAGACATGGTAGAATTTTATGGAGATAGCTAATTTTAATATCATATATATTGAGAACTAGGGCACTTCATTGTCACTAGCTAGTGGTTAGGGCATTACATCTGGTACTACCTAAGACTTAAATTATAGAATAAGTAATTCAATCATGTAGACATATACGCATAAGTGTCTTAGTAATTCATATTGAAATAATTTTGTTGTATTATATGCCTTCCAAATTTTGTATGTTTTTTACACATCATATATTGTTCACTATATCTATGGGATTTTTTAAAAATTTAAATAAATCACATTTAGGTTATAAATACATATATGTATGATTATAATTCCATAGAGATATTATATCTATAACTGGGACATGGGTCTCACTCTAGTGGATATCTACATCTTTTTAGTGATTTATGAATGCATATTCATCCTAGTTTTAATTATATTTTTAGTCCAGTCTAGCATTCAAATGTCTTAGTCTTCATTAGAAATAGCTTTGTTTCGATCTTCTTATGTTTTTATACTAACTTTTAGGAATTTAAAACTTTTCTTAACTCCCCTTACATGTTTTGAGTATTGTCAATTTTCGATCAAAACATATTTTGAGCACTTTCAAAAGGCGGATCAATCAATGAATTTTGTTCAAGACCATGATTTTCAAGGCCATTGACCTCCCATGTCCACCCGTTTATCGACCTCAAGAATTGGTTCCGTCATATCAAACAATAGTTAATCAACGACCAAATCGATCAACCATCACCAAAATCCCATGAGATGATCATCAACATCAATGATCATTCACCCCATCAACTTTAATGATTGATGACCCAATAGATCAATGACTGAAATCAAGCTCCAGACCAACAACCTTCCAGGTTGACAGTTACCAGATCGACACCTTCTAGGTCGAAAATCATCAATCAGCAGCCAGATCTCAACATCAAATTAATCCAGCATTCTAGACAATTGACCTTGTCGATCGTTCATTAATCCTATCGACCTCTATCTAGATTGCTTAGCCACAAAGAAATTTATATCTACTATCCACATGTTGCCAATCCAGTCACCGATACCCAGTTACAAAGGCCTACAAATACCCATCACACAACCACAGAAAATATCTATCGGACTTCAAGCTATTCAAGGGGCAAAAGTGTTGCAATTCCATGTCATTTCTATTGATTGACCTGGTGATATCTAGAGTGATCAGCCTCCTAAGTCCAAAGTTTTTGGTTGTCTAGTTATTTCCTGGAGCTATCAAGCTCTCCACCAAAAGATTCATAAACCTCTAGGTCAACAGTAGTGACCGATCGACCCTTTCCTTTAGCAGATCAATAGCCATCGATATCCCTCTCCAAGGCAATTTCCCTCTTCATCGGGTTGATATCCATCCACCTACTTCAACTATAAGTCAGGGTTAATACCTAGAAGAGAGAGAAGGAAGGTAGTTTTCCATCACACATCACGCTGAGCTACTTCTACTATAGTTATGAATATGATTGTGTCCTCTTCCTCAACTAGTGATATTAATCTCACCATGTCTAGGGAGTAGTCCTTTCACTGGGTTTTGAGGACTTGTTCCACTACTAGTGTCTTGTGATTTTATTCTTATTCCAATTCTTATCACTCTTTGATCAAAACAGATTTTTAGCACTTATAGAAGGCAGATCAAAATCAATGAATTTTGTTCAAGACCATGATTTTCAGGGGCATCAGCCTCCTCAGTACATCTTCTGATCGACCTCAAGAATTGGTTCATTCATATCGAGAAATAGTTAATCAACGACCAAATTGATCAACCATCACCAAAAGCCCTTGAGATGATCATCAACCTCAATGATCATTCACCCCATCGACCTTCAAGATTGATGACCCAATAGATCTATGACTGAGATCGAGCTCCAGGCCAACAACCTTCCAGGTTGACAGTTACCAAGTCGACACCTACCAGGTCGACAACCATCAATCAGCAGCCATATCTCGACATCAAATAAATCCAACATTCTAGACAATTGGCCTCGTCGACCATTCAGTAACATTGTCGACCTCTATCCAGTTTTCGTAGCCAGGATGCAATAGATCTCAACTGTCCACATGTTTCTAATTTGGCCACTAATACTTAGTTACAGAGGCCTATAAATACCCATCACACAACCAAAGAAAATCTATCTCAGACTTCAAGCTATTCAAGGGGCAAAGGTTTTTTGATTCCATGTCATTTCTGATTGATTGACTTGGTGATATCTAGAGTGATCGGCCTCCTAAGTCCAGAGTCATTGATTGTCCTATTGATGTCTGGAGATATTGATCTATCCACCAAAAGAGTCATCCACCTCTACATCGATAGTAGTGATCGACTGGCCCTTTCCTTTAGAAAATCAACAACCATTGACATCCCTCACCAAGGCAATTGACCACTTCATCGAGTTGTTGTCCATCCACCTACTTCTACCACAAGTCAGGGTTAATACCTAAAAGAGAGAGAAGTAAGGCAACTTTCTATCACACACCAATCCGAGCTATTTCTGCTATAGTTATGAATATGATTGTGTCCTCTTCCTCAACCAGTGATATTAATCTCACCATGTCGAGCGAGTAGTCCTTTCATTGGGTTGTGGGGACTTGTTCCACTACCAGTGTCTTGCAATTTTATTCTTATTCCAATTCTTATATGAACTAATTTAATTCATTGCTAATCGTTTAGTGCATGTCTTGTGGATTGACTACCCCCTTTACATGATTTGTTATAATCTTATACCAAAAGAACTTCAACGTCTAAGAATTGTATATTGATTAGCTTTAGTGGATGCCCTAATGAGAAATTTTGATGGAAAGTCTCTAGAGTAGTGTATATATGATTTGTAAGTAATACGATATCAAGCTTATAAAGAAATCCTCTCACACACATTTCTAACTCTGAAAGGGGACATGTGTATAACTTCAATTATCTCTTTGTACAAGTTTGGATTTAAATGAATGTTCTTATTTGGGTAGTGCTGGTGAAACTCAATTCCACCCCAGTGTTTTCATCCAATGATATCTAGAACCTTAATCTAGTTCTTTTGATTTTTGCAACCTTAGTTAATTAAACCAGCTCAATTTTTAATACTAGTTCTTGATTGCTCACTTTAGTCAGTTAGTCTTTCCTTTGTACTCAATCCAAAACTATGCTACAATAAGATCTATCTTCTTGTGGGTGGTGATTGTTGCACGTAGTCTAGGTAAACACTAGGGATTTCAACCCTAGTGAATTTGTCTATGCAATAACACATAAGTTAGGGATTCACCTGGGAAGCATGGTTATAGTTGCATGGAGCCTCCTTTGAGCAGTCAGTGCATATAATGGTGAGTATTTATCTTACTGGAGAGTGCAAGAGTCCTAACTATATTTTGGGTCCTAGTAGAGGGTCTTACATTGCAATGTAGTTATGAGTGTGTTTGTAGTCCATATGTCATGACTATATTTTTGGGTCCTAGTAGAGGGTATTATATTGTAATGTAGCTATGAGTGTGTTTTTATTCTATATGTCATGAATATATAGTCATATTATAAACCATAGAATACTTATTTTTTTTAATAAGGATGTTGTGACAATGGTCATACATGTTAATGTACAGTTACTTGTTTAAAATGGATATGGTGGCACTTTTATATAGTTTTATGTGGACATTTTGTCATACTTATATGTTACTCCTTTCTTGTTATCAATGTTATAATGTTAATTACGATGTATCAATGTTTTTTATAATGTTACCTCACATGTGGAATCCCCATGTCAGGGTGTCATAGTTTTCTTTAGTACTAATTAACCATTGCATTTGTTATTTTGAATGTGTTAACTTTACTTAAGGATTAACTTGGGTGAGGTGAACCCATATTATGAGTCCATCAGGCTTTGATGACATGAAAATTGCACCATTAAACATTCATAGTAGTATAATATTCATTCCTCTACTTTGGCGTATACAAATCATAGTGTATAGGGTAGTTGACGATTATGTAGACAATTAAGAATTAACTAAAATTGGCACAATTGGCCTTTTCTTTTTTCCAAATTATATAGTGTATAAGTATCATTCGAAAAAGAAAAAAATTGTTCCAACCAAATGGAAGGGGACTTACTTAATTTGTTTGCAAATTCAATAAGTAATGCATAGATAACATATTCCTGACTCCATAACATGTTCGTTTTTTTTCTCATAAGGATTTTCACTGGTTTTAGTAAATTAGGAACTCATTTCTTAGGAATCCTAGTTCAATTTTCAGAATAAGAGTTCCAAGTACAAGTGTTTGATAAAAAAGTCTCTACATTTCATAAATCGGGTTAAATTTTTTGTCACAAAACATTGTAATAATTAATATTAATTAATTATCGGTGGAAACACATAAAATAAGATATAATAAGAGTTGTTAAATTAGAACGAACATACTACTCTTATTTTAGAAAGGAACAAAAAATTGCACACCTATAGAATTCTAGAAAAATGAAAAAATCCTCAAATTTTAGACTTCCAAAAAATTGATTATAATCTTTTTAAAGAATCTTCAGTTAGAACAACTATGTGGGTTAAGTACTCTTTTTTTCCTTTAAAACTAGGGTATGAAAATTGAGAAGTCTAGTCTATTAATTTGTATAGGCATACATTAGGAGAGCATGGTAAATAAATAATTTCTTGGTCGGTTCAAAAGAAAGAAGTATTTACATGTTTCAGTTAGACGTTGTCTTCAAAGTAAATTAGAAAAAACATCAAAATATTTGTTTATGTAGAAAATTCAAATTCAAGAATAATTTTATGTCTGTGCATCGGTCGTGTAGAAATTTGTATCGGCAAATATACAAATTATTACCATAAATTACATTCACCCTCTTCACAACACAAAAAACAAACACACTCATAATTATCAAAGTGATAATGTACGGTGCAATAGAACCTCTGTGGCTCTTCATGTATCTATATCCCTATGAATAAGAGGGAGTTAGTTGCCTACTTTCCAACTATCAGCTTGCTTGTCCTTTTTTTCAGGGTGCTTTTCATCTTACTGTTTCTTTCAACATTACTCTTTTTCAATGGAAATACACTTTATTTGTACCTATTGACTGGTGGTCATGTGTTCATATGTTTGCATGGTTGTCATAAACTGCCAAAAAAATTCTCTAACAATTTTTTGACGGGATTTGCTATGAGTACATTTAGACGTATAGCAAGTTGTATGTTTGTTGACCTCTTACTACAATCACAACTAAAAAAACATGGAACTATGGTTACAGATGTCATCATCGTAATAAATGAACTGTACATGTTAGTGCTTCTCTTTGACTTCTAATTTTTTCAACAATCATACATGCAAATGATGGAACTCGACAGACAACTGTGATCAATTCTTTCACGTTAATTGCTCTCTTTTGGTTTTCAGACTTCTAAGTTTTGACCACAATCTTGCTGAGTTACAAACAGAGGACAATGGAGAAAGGACCAGCTAACTTCGTTTGGCCTTCATAAAACCTAGAATCTATTTTTTGTGTTCTAACTTATTTTCTTTCCCTGAATCGATTATTTTCCCTTGATTTCTCTCTTTTGGTATCCTAGCCTCTATGAGTTGCGACAATCTTGCCAAGTCGGAAATAGAGGTCAACGGAAAATGGCCATGTAACATCATTTAACCTTCACAAAATCTAAAATCCATCTTGTATGTTTTGACTTATTTTCTATTAAAAATATAAAGTTATTACCTCCACTAGAGTCTGGAATATAATATCATTCATGTATACATTATTCTTAAAACATTTCTATCTCAGTACTACTATATGGTGGTACCATATTACATGATGATACCCTCTGTTTTTCTAATATGTGGCAGATGGTAATGGGGTGGTAGATAATAGAATGAGAAACATTATTGTCACCAATGCTACTGGACAAAGTAGCATATCTGCTATTGCTATTGTTACTTGGAGAACAATACACTTAATTTATGCTTAGGCTTGGTTTTTAGTCATTCTCATATTTCAATGCCCTCCTCTATAATATATTTGAAAGAGTGTCGTCCTTCTCATATCTCACATTCAATCATCATTGACTAATGCAGTGTTTGAAAAAGAGTGTCGTCCTTCTCATATCTCGCAACAATTTCTCACATTGAGAAATGAGCATTTCACAAACTTTGTCCAACGTTGTGGAAAGAAAAAACAATGTAAAAATGAGAGTGGTGAACATATTGGAAGTGGTTGAGCCACTACCCGTGATTGTCCGTCACTATCTAAGCAATCACAGGTGCTTTACCAAACAGTGCATAAGGTGACCAGATCTTCATCTCAATGCAACTGTGTATCAATTAGGATTGTGCATCTTGCAACTACTGTGTTGATTATGTGAGCTCATCAAAGTACTTGAGTTTCGACTTAATCATGCAACTAATAATTTATGCCCCAGTTATATTTCTCGATCTGGATGGCTTAGCAGGTAGATTACTACTAGACACTACTTTAGCAATCAACCTCTATCAGACCTCATGTTGGTCAACAAGGGAATTTCCTAGCTAACTCGACCCCATGTTGTATCTAAATGCTTTGTCGGTTAGGGTTTGGAAGTGGTTTCCCAAACCCACCACTTTTGGATACTCTCTCTCTCTCTCTCTCTCTCTCTCTCTCTCTCTCTTGTAGGTACAAGGGTTCGGTTGTGGTCCTGGTTTCTATCTCATCCATGCAGCAGAACTTGGGGAAAGATGTGCTAGGATCAAGTTGACGGAGGAAGAGGAGGACGTGATTTAGATATCGGAAGAAGAGTCCATTGCAGGCGAAGAGCATGTTGAACCCGCATTAGTGGGAAAGCTATTTATAAATCATGGATACAACTTCTAGGAAATGAAAAGAACCCTAACCTAGGAATGGGCCCTCTTATCCAAGGTATTATTCAAATAGATAGAGGTTGAAGTCTTTGTTATATAGTTTTTTTCATTGGAAGGATAAGAAGAAGGTGGTGGAGGGGCACCCTGAATCTTTGAGAACAAACTTCTCATGTTTAAGGATTATCAATGGTAGTGAACAATTGGAGAAAATCATCCTGACACACAATCTGTTCTAGGTGAGGCTTTATGGCCTTCTGTTGGGTTTTCGATTAGAAGCAGCAGTTCACACAATAGCAAGTTGTGGTCAGGAGGTTATCCAATCGGACAGGGACGACCTCGGTTGGGAGGCATTGACGAGAATCCAAATTTCACAGGATATTTTAAAGCCTCTTAAGAGATTCCTAAGGATACACAGAAAGGACCAAAAATTAACTGAGATTGAGATGAAATATGACAGGCCTTCGTTGTCTAGATATCTTGGAGGTTGGGACATCTAGATTGGAACTTCCCAACACAAGATGAGGATAAAGAGCAAGGAAATGGTGAGCATGATTTAAGGAATCACCTAGGAAACTAAGAGTTTCAGTTGTCGATGAGGTTTATGGAGAAGGGAGTGTAAAGAATAAACTTGTCTTTCAGTAGCGGCCAACCTCGTGGAAACAAGAGGGACCCAGGGTGGGAGGCAGTGAAGGAGGGGAATCAACAACAAGAAAGGAAAGTGACAATATGGACCTGAGAAGGGAAGGTGAATACAAGATCTCTTCCTATGAACAACGGGAGAAAGGATATTACGGTCATGAATCAGTGAGCAAGTAGGGGGAAGGGAATTCAAGTGTGGAGGATCATAGGAACAAATCCATGCACCAAGATGATGTCAACCAGAATGAAACAGTGAACTTGAAGAGTAGTTAGGGAAAGGTTGTAGAGAAGTCAAGGGAGAGGAAACATAATGAGGAAAATGCACAGAAGGAGGACGGACATCGAAACGGTGATAATAAGCTTATTTCATATACATCTAAGCAATTGCTATCACTCTTTGAGGACGTCAGCATACCCGAAGTACCATTGAAGATGAATGAAGTCAGCACTGATGATTCAAAGGGAACAATGGGGAACTAGAGCTGGGGAATCTATTATGTGGAAAAGATGATTACCAAAAATACGGTCCCACAAAGGATATGGGGAAGTCTACTGAATAAGAACCAAAGACTCGAGAAGTTATTGTGACCAGGACACAGAAAAAGAAAGAACAAAAAGAAAATAGAGGGCATAGGAAGAAAGGTAATCAGCAGAAGGAGAAGAACAATCACCATGTATGGGTGTACAGGATGAATTGGGGCTGGTTGTAGCATAAGAAGATATGGAATGGGATGTCCATACGGGTAAAAGATAGAGAAGTACTTAACTTAGAGATATGGAAATTGACCCTAACGAGCTCAAAACAAAAGGGGGCAAGAAATAGAAGGCAGAATATGTCCACAATCAGACAGTAAATGGGGTGTAAAACACTCAAGTATCGATGTTTAATGTTACCCAACCCCGCAAAGAGCAATGAAAATCTTAAGATGAAATTGTCAGGAAATGGGCCACCTTGACATAGTGTAAGGTCTCCAATCTTGGTGTTGGAGGGAGAGCTCAAATTTTGTTTTCTTAATGGAAACCATGGTACCGACAATGAGAATTGAATAGGTAAAAAAGAAATGTGGTTTTCTAGATGACATATGTATTTCGAGTGTTGGTAGAGTGGGAAGTGTTGGCTTCTAGTGGAGGGACACAGAAGTCAAAATTAATTCTTATTCTCAACACCACATGGAGTGCACAATTACAGAGGGTGGCAACAAGATCTAGAGGGCGGTGGATATCTATGGATGGGCAGACCAGCCTTATAAGATAAAGACTTGGGATTTGATGCGCAAGATGCGATCAGATTCAGATCTTTTGATGATTTTCTTTGGTGAATTCAATGAGATAAGATCTCACATGGAGAAGAAAGGAGGACTAATGAAGCCTAACATGTTTCTATAGAAATTTAGAGATGTAATAAATGATTGTGAGCTAGTAGATTTGGGCTACACGGGAGACCATTTCTCATGGAGGAGAGGCAATACCCCGAAGACTCTTATTCAGGAGAGGTTAGATAGGGCCCTTGTAATGACGAATGGAACAATATGTATATGTCCTGTAAAGTGATTCACATGACAAAATAGGAGTCAGACCATGCCCTTATTATTATCAATTCTAATACATATGAGCGGAATAAAAGAAGAAAGGAGTGGCCTTTTGCTTTTGAGCTCCTGGGGGTTGGGGAGCCCCGGTGTGAAGAGACTATTCAAAGGAGTTGGGATGAGAGTAGGGGGCTTAGTGTACCAGATAAAATAAAGGTGTGTGGTGAGAGACTACAAAAATTGCAAAGAAGAGCACTTTGGGAACATTAAAAGAAAGATAAAGGAGACTAAAAAGACCCTTGATGAGTTCATAAACTTCCTCCATATAGTGTGGTCTTGCATAAATGTTTTGAGCTAGCGAAGGATCTACAATTCTAGCACGAGAACAATGAGGCTTATTGGTGTCCTATATTTAGAGTCAATAAAATGAAGGAAGGAGACAAAAATATGGCTTACTTTCACCACAAAGTGTTGGCTAGGCTAAAGGAATATGAAGGAGTCTGGAGGGAAGAGGAGGAGGAAATTAAATAGATCGTTTTGTAGTTTTTTGACAACATTTTCAAGTCCAACAACCCAACGGGATTTGAGGAAGTTATGGGAGGTCTGAAAAATATGATCCCTACTGATATTCAGAACAAACTTGAGGCTAATTTTACTAATGAAAAAAACTCTTTTGGCTATCAAAGAAATGCATCCAAACAAGGATCATGGCCCTGACGGTATGAAAGCAATGTTTTTTCAAAGATTCTGGTACGTAGTTTGGAGAGATGTAGCAAGCTACATAAAGGGCTGGCGGAAGGATACTCATTACATTGAGGAGGGAAACTCTACTCTAGTCATTATGATTCTAAAGGTGCAGAACATAGTAGACTTCACTGAAAATAGACCCATTAGTCTCTCTAATGTCATCTACAAAATTGTGTCCAAGGTGGTGGCGAATAGATTGAAGCATGTTATGAAGGATATTATTTCTGAGAATTAGAGTGCTTTTATCCCGGGCAGGTTGATCACTGACTATGCGTTAATTGCTTATGAACTTTTCCATGCCATGAAGGGGGGAGGGGAATAAAAAGGCCACATCGCTCTAAAACTTGACATGTCAAAGGTATATGACAGAGTGGAATGAAGCTTCCTTGAGTATGTCCAAAGAAAGATGGGATTTGAGGAGAAATGGAGAAGAAAGATCCCCCAGTACATCTCTTCTATGAGCCATGCTTTTGTTGTGAACGGAGACATGACTAGGACCATCAATCCCACCCGAGGCCTCAGACAAGGAGACTCTCTCTCACCCTACCTTCTTATTATTTGTGTTGAAGCTTTCTTCCCCTCCATTAATGTACTGGTTTCATATCATTTTGTCCATGGTATAAGAGAAAGTAGACATGCCCCTTGCATCTCTTACTTATTTTTTGTTGATGATAGCATTATTTTTTCTAGAGACACTAGATCTGAATGCTTGAAAGTAGTTGAAATCATCAGTCAATATGAACAAACATCTAGACAAAAATCAATCTATCCAAGATAGAGGTGGCTTTCGGTAAGGGAGTTTGCTATACCAGAAAGGAGGAGATAAAAAATCTACTAAAGGTTACCGAAGTTGTAATGATCGCCACCAAACCGAAAACCAAATCATTACTAATTATGTGGAATAATCATAAGCAGCAGATTAACAAAAAATCACTAAAATTTAAAACCATTTTGCAATGAGATCTTTTTCCAGTAAATTCTTAGTGAAAGATCCAAAACATATACATATCATGATTCACATTGTACAACATTGTTTCATCTCATTTTGAGGATAACATATAATAGTTGCTCTATCAAAACATATACTAGAGCAACATAAAACCTCAAGGTATACAAGCCAAAATCTCAAATCATTCATGAAACCATTATGAACTGAATCCCAGGACCTAAGAGTACAAAGACGAGACATATGACTTCTATCTACAAGACATGAGAGACAGTACACTCAACCTGAGTTGTTACTACTACCCCAGTTGTTTCTCTCCTTATGCAGAAAGGTCTCTACCTCCTCCTGCACATCCACCTAAAAATTATGGATCCAACGGGGTGAGATAATTGTCCTGGCGAGAGATATAACTCTCTGCCGACCATATTATTATCACAGATAAGCATTATAAAATTGAGCAGAGGTTCTTTTATATTAACTAGAAGGATTAATCACCATATGAAAAGGACAGAGTAACAAACCATCTATCCACTTTACAAGGAATGTAAAGAAACATAAATAACATTTATCAACTAATATGTATAACTGAAGTACGTATCAACCAATGTTTTCCATATTAGATCCTTAAGCAAATACGCTACACGGCTAATTATATTTTGTAATCAAACTTACGCCCTGAGGAGATAAAGTATACCGTTCATGCTCCAACCGACCACAAACTTCTCACAAGTCAGTACCATAAAAGGTCAATGATAGAGCCGGCTACCAAGACCTCTCTAGCCTCGGTCAGTACGAGACAACTGGCAATGACATCTCGTGTCAAACTGCAAAAGAGCATGCCAGGGTATAGTGTCATCTTCGCTCAGAGTTACAGCCGCAACATGCACTCTCTTAGGGGAACAACAGACACACAACCGTCCCCAGTTATAAAATCACTGAGTCATGGTATATAGCCATACTTTGAGTCATGGATCAGTTCACCGTGCTCATTACTGAGTCTACGACCACTGTCTCACTCGTGCCAGGATATGACATATAGCCAATCCCCAAGATTGTGGACGTAAGGGGATTGGATCACATATGTCTGTCCAAGCTCATGCCCTCACATATTTAAAAATATGTGCTCTAGGTTATCCCGTGGGAAAAACTTGTTTCACCATTCAGCAAATCCTGATGCTGATGGATCTATGGTCAGGGAAACTACATTTTATGGTTTATAATGATATATTAAGTGCATTACAGTATTCTTTTAGCATCACACAAGTTATAAGAATCAATCATAAACAAATGCTTACAAAGAAAGGTGTAATACATCTATCAAGTACTTTTCAAATCTTTGGAACACATTTAGATACATAACACTTGGGATCTCAGTCCCTTATCATATTACTGGGGATTATTATCCCTTAATCATTATCATCATCATGATTATATAATCTTGGTAATCAACCCTTTGTTCATTATTGAACAATGTCACCTCTAATTAGATAACCATTACCTCTCTAGGTCCTCAGACCCAGGTATATATCACACTTGTTGCACAAGTATTTCACATGGCTCATAAGGCCCATTAAACATCTTGTCACCTCTCACTAGGAAACAACTATTCACATGGCTCACAAGGCCCATTAAACATCTTGTCACCTCTCACTAGACAACAAATATTCACATAGCTCACAAGGCCCATTAAACATCTTGTCACCTCTCACTAGGAAACAACTATCTTTTAGGTCATCAGACCACATAAACATTATACTTTTTATACGAGTATTTAACATTTCTCACAAGGCTTATGCAATAAGAGAAATACAACCTTCCCATTATTAGGGCTAGGGTTTCCCTTTATAGACAAATAGGGTTTCAAGTTCATATTATCAATCCAAACCCTAATTCATTGCTCCACACATCTAGGAGCATATATTGATATCATAAGTATTCAATCATACTTATTTATTCTCATCATTTATCATTAAATGATTAACAACATAAAGTATGAGTTTCTCTCTCATCCTCACTAGGATATTGATTACATCATACTTTATTATCTTGTCTTAACCCTTTCTCAAGGTATGTTAGCCTACACTTATCAAAGTACATTAAACTCATTACATCTCAATGTAACAATTGACATGTCACACTTCGTGTTACTCATTCAAGTATATTGATTTAAGGTTCATCAAAGTGTATCAACCTTGAGGCATTGGATGTGATATTTATCATGCCTTTATGTATCACTTCCCTCATCACTTTTAACTTACTTAAGTTCATCAACTTATCTTGTATTAGGGTATTTCCCATCCTAATACTTTATTCACTAACGCATCACATTTATCTTGTAGTGTATTGGCCATAAGTCACACATTTGAATTACCCAACTACCATCAAGTGATATGGACTCATCTCAGGTTAAGGCATTAGTGATATAGGGTTGACCATTATCAACCACTATAGGTGTTTCACCTATCAAGGTATTAATAACACCATTATTTGATATTACACTCATCACTCCTAAGAGTGTCTTTCCCTCACCTTTAAAGGGTGTATGGGGTTGAATCATGTATGTTAAAATGAACACATGTATTGGGTTAGGTGTATATCGAGTTAGGTATCATCATATACCTCATACCCTTACCCATGAAGGTATCAACCTTACCAATCATATGGTGTATCACCTTCACAATACATGGGGTAACATCCTCACCTCACTTGAAGATATTGGCCACACCATACTTTAGTGTATTGGCCATTACATGTTCTAGGGTATTAACCACCTTACAACTTTTTTCACCTAG
Organism: Alisma plantago-aquatica; assembly: GCA_963693085.1. Taxonomy (NCBI): domain Eukaryota; kingdom Viridiplantae; phylum Streptophyta; class Magnoliopsida; order Alismatales; family Alismataceae; genus Alisma; species Alisma plantago-aquatica. The sequence goes on from OY856415.1 coordinate 513,515,699, forward strand.
TGTGTTGGGTTACCCACTATATTGTTTTAGAGATGTGTGTTCAACACCATGTCGTCCAAGAGGTGTATGCTTAACCCAATATCAGTATAGAGGTGTATGATTGCTTACCATATCACTTTAGAGGTGTATGTGTGCTTACCATATCGGGCAAGAGGTGTATGCTTGCTTACCATATCACTTTAGAGGTGTATGTGTGCTTACCATATCAGGCATGAGGTTTATGCTTGCTTACCATATCACTTTAGAGGTGTATGTGTGCTTACCATATCGGGTAAGAGGTATGTGCTTGCTTACCATATCACTTTAGAGGTGTATGTGTGATTACCATATCGGACAAGAGGTGTATGCTTTCTTACCATATCACTTTAGAGGGGTGTGTGTGTGTGTGTGTTCTTACCATATCACCTTATAGGTGTATGTGTGTTTCACACCATATCGGGCAAAGAGGTGTGTGTGTGCTTCACACTATATCGGGCAAAGAGGTGTGTGTGTGCTTCACACCATATCGGGGAAAGAGGTGTATGCTTGACCTCATATCATGCAAAAGGTATATACTACATTACCATATCATGCAAGGAAGTATAAACACATATCCATATCATTTTAGTGGTGTAGGTGCATCACCATATCGGGTTAGAGGTGCTTGCTTATGTGCTTGAACCCGATATCACTTTATAAGGTGATACCATCATCTTCAAGCTCTAGACCTTCGTTCTACTTGTTCTAGTACGGGGATAATAGGTCTAAGAAACTACTAGAACTCATAGATACATCAAGTATTCAAGAAAATTTTAGAATTGAAAGTAGATCATCAAATATAGCAAGAAAGATGGTGAGTAATAATATGTTTGGGTTCAAGTTATATAACCCACCTTAAGAACAACTTCAAAGCTCCAAGCTCCAAATATCCACGTTCCTAATGTTGAAGATGACTTATCAAAAGTCCAAGGCTTGTTCACAACTCCTTCATATATAAGGAATCACCATAGTTAAGAACTTGGTGAAGAAGAAAAGAAAGGAAGATCATAACCCTAGATCCATGCTTCAATCCAAGGTTGAAGATGATCATGGCCTCATCTTAGGGTTAAGACTTGAGCTCCTTCTTTCTCCTTATCACCTTGTATGTTACCTCACTACTCATGCACGATATTCCCTCACTTATGGACGATATGTCCTTCACTTGTGGCCAATATCACTTCATTTGGCCGATATCAACTTGTTATGGTCGTTATCAACATGCTATGGCCGATATCACTTGCTATGCATGATACCACTTCACTTATGCACGATACAAAGACTCTATGCATGATATCTAAGAGAAAGGAGGTGGTAGGATTCGAAACATTTCACTAAGGGGTGAAAGGAAGGGTATATATACTTGAGGTTCATGGGAGAGAGTGTAAGAGGTGTCATCACCTTACTACTATGAGGTGCCACATGGCCATGCATGGATTGAAACATGTACTTGCATGCATTCCATTTTTATCTTGCCATGAAAAATAAAAACTTGAGGATAATTCAAGGGATAAGGGTCGGGCCCCTTTGGTTATCTTCTAGGACAAGCCACTTCCACTCACATTATTATTATATTCACAATTCAATGCAACCTTTCCCAAGGAAAGTTGCAAGCCGATATCCATTGCTTTATTGAGGTGCTTAGCTCGTTTTTGCAAATTCAAAGAGTTAAAAACACGATATGGGGGTCTCCTCTTTGGCTCCTTGGCCGATAGGGACTCCCATTTAACACTACAACTCGATACACTCAATACAAGCTCAAATTAGGGTTTCCATTCAACCCCTTTCTTGGTCTTTTCATCACCAAGAATACTACCACTCATAAATGATTCAAAAATAGTGTCTCATTCTTTCTATCTCCTCTAAATGATACATAGAGGAAATAGGAACACTCTAGAGGTGGTAATTTTCATATCAACCCTATAGTTTGGGTAAATTACAATTTGTACCAAAATTGGTGCACAAAGTGTTGGCATTGTTCAAACAAGTTATAACTTGGGATTTAGGCTTTCCATAAGCCACCACTTAGCATCATTATATTTCTTATGATACTAAAACACTTAGAACACGTTCAACATGTGACATATTGCAACATAACCCCTCATCTTGGGCAAATTGCACTTTTCACTCAGACTATCATATAATGCAAAAATAGTTTGCAATTAAGCTCAATCTTGAAAATAAACTTCACAAGAAGCCTTAATTACTTTTCAAAAGATTAGAACAAGTTGTAAGTAACTTACTTAAGCAAATTCTAGGGTTAAGTCATAACCCAAGTCAGGTGTGTTATAGAAGTGGACAGACATGCAAAGCACTTGGGTCTTCCTACGGCAGTGGAGAGGTCCAAGAAACAAGTTTTTAGGTTCATATAGGAGAGGATAGGGAAGAAATTGGAGGGATGGAAGTAGAAACTACTCTCTAAACTAGGTAAAGAAATCTTGATCAATGTTGTGGCACGATCTATTCCAAATTTAATCATGAGTGTGTTCCAACTCCTGATATGTATCATTGAGGCCATCAATAGTGCAATAGCTAGATTATGATGGGAAGTAAAAGATAGAGAGAGCAAATTATCATGGGTTAGTTGGGACAATTTGTGCAATTTGAAGTGCCAAGGGGGAAGGGGGTTCGGAGATATTAGCATTTTCAACCATGTGTTCTTGCTAAACAAGCTTGGAGGCTTCACGCTAGATAGGATACGCTAGTCTACAAGGTCCTTAAAGCCAGATACTTCCAAATACAACTATTATGGAGGCTAGCAGAGGTCATAACCCAAGTTACATATGGTGGAGTATTTGGAACTCTTAAGTCTCTTATCTTGAAAGGCATACAATGGTCGGTTGGCAATGGCGGACAAATTAAGTATGGGAGGACATATGGCTACCCAATGAGTTGGGAAACCTACTCCAATATAAGACTAAAACCCAACCAACCATTCAGTATGTTAGTTACCTCATGCAACCAGAGGCTTGGGAATGGAATGCCCACCTGGTCAGCCCGCTCTTCCGGCAGCATGTGGCGGTAGTGATACAATCTATAGTCATTAGTCTCCAACCAGGCAACCATGAGATTTTCTGGTGGCTGGGTATTAATGACAACAATACAGTCAAATCATCTTACTAGATGGGAGTGATGAAGGTTGGTGACATGGAGGAAATGCATCATAGAAGGGGCGAGGACGTATGGAACGAGGTATGGAGAGGGGGATGGTCGAAGGCAGCCCACTTCCTATGGAGGGCATCCACGGGTAGTTTGGCTACTCTTGTTCACCTTCATGACCTTTTTGTCATCATGATGGTGAGTGTTCGATATTCCATAATGGCAAGGAATAGGATAGTCATATGTTGTTTACCTACAAACACACATGGTATCTCTAGAACCATTCCACGAGGAAAACCAAAGATGAAATCAGACAGATGGCAAACCTTCACTTGGGAGAGCCTAGTAGAAGAATTTTAAGCTCCTGAAGAGTTGAAGAGGGGGATCCAATCGCTACAGCCATGTGGGCGATCTGGACCCATAGAAATAAAAATATTTTTGAGGGAGTAGTGATTGATATATGGTACCTATCCATGGTAGCAACCATAATTGTGTAACGGAAACATAATGAGCAGGCTTCCCACAACAACAAACACATTGGGCAATGAAGTAGTCCGAACAGCACTTGGCGACCACCTGACGGCCAACAAGTGAATCTAAACACAGATGTGGCATGGAGAATGGAAGGAGGAGCAACTTGGGCATGGTATGGAGGAACATTCACAGAGACTTAGTTGTGATTGAAGGGAGATACTTAGACTGCATGGCAGACGCAACGATGGCTGAGGCAGTGGCGATCAGAGAGGGTCTGACATCTAGTCATGATAGAGGTTACCAACATATCATGGTGGAGACTGACTCCCTGATCATCTAGCATGCGTTGAAGGCTGAAGTGCGACGACATGACCAAATTGGGACCGTTCTAAAGGACATTAACAACCTTAGTACTTCCTTTGTTTCTATTTCCTTTACCTTCATCAGTAGGAGGGTAAACTGTGTTGCTCATGAGGTTGCCTTCATAGCTAGGAGTCAATCCAGCAATTTTCTTCATTTGTTGAACTTTCCTTCAGTTTTCTCAAGTGTAGCCTTAGCTGATTTGGTCATATAATAAAGGAGATGGAGTTTTTTTTTTAAAAGCCTCTATCGACCCAAAATAAAGACATGGTTTTTTTTTCTCCCTTTTCTCCACATTCTATTCCATAGTCAATTAATCAATTAAAAAACACAAACATAATATCCATATGTTGTTTCAATTCGCGCCCCATCAAATTGTTAAATACTCCAACTTGTTGTCATCTTTATAACAAAAATATAGCTAAATTAATATATTGATGTTTCCATTCACTGTGCCGTCAATTTTCTGTCACATGTTCAATTAGAGTACAAAAATATACAATTGTGAACTAAATTAATATTGACTCCCCACATTTAGAGCAATGGGTTCATACTATTATCTTTGTGGTTGTTTTTTATAGTCCCACATTTTGTATAAAATACTTATAAAGTATTTCAAAGATGATTTCCTAAAGTGTGTGCACAAATCACATGTTGATGTCTTTTAACATTTAGCTTTTGACCAATATATTAATCCTTCGATATGCCATAAGAGGCAGAAGCATCAATCGACATGTAGAAGAATATGGGAAATTGATCCCTATTCGATTGATAAATACAGGAAAAAAACATCAGCAGTGAAATTCTATGAATTGATAGAGGTTCCATTAGGCAATGGTGTAGTGAGATTTGAAATATAAAGCATGATATGGATTAAATAACAGATAGTTCTTGATTTGATTTACGTGGATGAATACAATTGGGAAGGAGTGACTTGCTTTGTGCAGCTTGGCAAAATCCCTAACTCCGTCTATCACTTAGTTTTGCATAATGACAAAATGATTATTTTTATCACTATGGGTCGTCAAGTGGGTAATCCCAGCTTTATTTTGCTAGTATAGTTACGAAGCAACTCTTTTCTGAAAAGGCTCCAGGGTATCATATGGAAAATATATTGGTCATAATTACTGACAAGCGGTCACTCGGATATGTAACAAGAATCATATTTTTATATCGCACGTCAAGTATTAATATATATTAGAATTCAAATAGAACTATCACATACTAGATAATACTATCTATATTAACTTAATCAAGCCTCACGTGCTAGTATACTAATATAGATGTAGCAGTCCGTACAACATAAACACAACTTGCAGGTGACTACTTTATAATAATAAAGTAAGGTGAGCAGGACAAGTCAACAACCCGTAGGCCGTAGCTAGACATACTGAAGACTCACTCTTGTTATTATAGATATTAGAGTATACATTGGTTATATGTATTTAGTTCTATATTGTTGAATACATGAGTGTTATTATGTCTAGACTTCTATTTATACAAGGCTAGTAATCACTTGTAAGAGATTTTAGTATAATCATATTTACCTACTTACTTGATATTGGAGCCAAAATTCTATAAGAGAGAAAAGTAAAGTCACTCCTAACCAGCGGGGAGCGACCAGTTTTCTCTTAGTACATCGTGTGCGTGTCTTTTTGTTGATTATATTTTGTCCTTTTATTTTTCTCCCTTTATAACATTAACTTTCCTTTTTTACTTAATAGCATTGTCAGTTTTTTCCTTCCATTTTTAGTTTTCTTTCTGTTTATTGATATTCCTCTCTTTCTTTCTTATTCTATTCCATTTCATATTTAATAACATTGTAGGTTTCATTCTTTATGAGTTTCTAATCTTAATTTTTTTCCTTACATGTGTCGATTTTCTCTTTAATATTTTATTGATGTTTCATCTTGTTCTTGTTCCACATTTATAACGTCTTTTTCTCATCTTGATTGGCATCCTGGTCCGCACAAAGCAGAGACCCATGTTGGCCTTACCCCTCTTCCCTCCTATCCCCTTCACTCTCCTCCTAGCCTCCTCGTCTTTTAGGCATAGCTTCCATCTCCTCTTCTCCAGCCCATCCCTCCTCATCTCCAATAGGATCATCTCTATCTCTTTTTTCCTCTCATCCTACACCAGGCTCTACACCCTTGTCTCTGTCAAGCAGCATGTTGGCCTTATTCCTCCTCCCCCTGTCCCCCTCACCTTCCTCCTAGCCTGCTCACCTTTCGAGCATATTTGTCATCTCCTACTCTCCAACCCATCCCTCTTCATCTCTGGTGGGATCACCTCTACCTCTGATTTTCTCTCGCCCTACCTCAGGTTTCGTACCTGTATCTTTGTTGAGCAGCGCAAGGAGATGTACGATGTTATGCCCTACATGACCATTATTTTCAACCACATTTGACTCCTCATCTATGAGGGCCTCATGTTCCAAGACAAAAGAGGAAGCTCAGATGTAGATCATGCTCAAAATTGGGACCTCTCAATCATCTTCCTCCTCGACATCCACATCATCTTCCAACAAGAAGGTCCAACAACTGACGCTCAGATGCGACAACTCTGACTTTATCTCTCTCGACTGCCTCTATCGTTCCGTCTGTCCATATTACTATCTATTGCATTTACTATCTATTGCACCTGTTGCTGCCACCGCCTGTCTCTCCATATTTTCTCTCTAGCAGCGTAGCCACTCTTCTTCCTCTTTGTGCTACGGAGGTAGGGGCAATTAGTCCTCCTTTCATAATGTGACGACAATATCTCAAGATTTCTCCAGTTCTAGTTCAAAATCTTTGTAGGGGCTGAGTATATCTACCTTACATAATTCGAGTTTGTATGTCATGTTTGTATCTTCCTTGTCAAAGTGCACATGTGCTTCACCTATGGTCCGGCTTGAGGGGAGAATTAGAATATGCACTGGTTATATGTGTTTATTCTCATATTGTTGAGCATAGGAGCACTAACATGTGTAGACTTCTATTTATACAAGACTCGTAATAACTTGTAAGATATTTCATCATAGTCATATTTACCATTTATTAGGTATTATATATGTAGAAAAAATAAGTTATCTAGATGTAGAATATGCAGCTTTTCCATTTGTATGTAGGCTTTCGATAGTTCATACCTACGTCACGCTTAGTGTATGATCGCGTAGTGTGCATCCACACATCACCAGCGCTTCAGCCAACTGGAGTTATTTTACTAATTGATTCTAACGTGGATACTCCTCCGATCCTGGATGCTCGCTGGCCGCCGCCACGACGAATTTTTTAATTTTATATTTCAACGGTGCCACTGGCTGCTGGCGATGTGATCATCCGTGACGCTGTCGTCGTTTGAGTTTTTCTCTCGAAATTTCAACTCTCAGAGCAGACGAAGAAAGATGCTAAAAAAATATCGTATGCATGAACAAACGACCACCAGGCGCACGTCCTACTGACGTCTCAATTTAGTTTTTGTCTTAGTTACAGTTGTTTTATTTTATTCACATTTCTTATTCCATTTTCTTTTCCTTTTCAACAGGTCTGCTTAGCTCTGCATCTATCTTCCGGGGATATGAATGCAAATTTCAACGGCTACGAAAAGCCTATCCTCCTTTCAATTCCGTGAATTAAGAGACTCTTGCCATATTTTGTTGCAACTTTTAGTATACAGATGTACCCTTAGGTTAAACTCACAAGTCTGTCTTCCTCTCAATTCGGTGAAATACGTTGCTTTTTCTATTGGGTACAACTTAACTGCCCACATGACAAGAGCACATGCAAACCGACTCCAAACCTTACTTCTGAATTGTAGCTAGAGATACGTCCCAATTCGTAGCCTTGGGTGAATGGTACTCTGACAATGGTTCGTGGGTGGTCCATAAGAATTGCTCGTCACATTAGGTGCCGTGACGTTGTGGATATGTGGATTTGGGCTTGAAAGAAAAGTCAGAAGCTTTTATCGAAACCTTTTATTGCCTCTCGCCTCTCGGGGTCCTTTTTAATGAAAAATGGTTCGCAGCACCTATCCATGAACTAAAAACTACGTGGTCATGAGTTATGTGTGGGACTCTGGGTTGGGACGGCTGAACTGGCGACGTGGGAAAGTAGAGACATGGAGATTGTGGAAGAGAGGGAGGGCTGGTAGTTGGCTTTATTTATTGTGTCTAGCAAGCAGCGAGTAGGGATAGGAGGACTAGTAGTGTCACACACACATGAAGATAAAAAAAAGTGAATACAACTATTCTCACAACCTCTCATATATAATAGACAAGGGCCAATCTATAGTTTAAAAAAAAAGGAGAGAAATATTTTAAAGCACTCCTACAGACTTTCAATACAGCCCTACCAGAATACACAAAGTCCAATTTGTAATTTAGAAAGAGAAGAAAGGTAAAAATTGCATCTAAATCCTTCTGCACTCTCATGTGGTTGTCTTTTTAGAATGAAAGACTAGCTCATTACTAATAACATAAAGAGTTTCATTCAATACCCCTAACACTCTTTCCCATATAGTATAGATTAGAATAAAATGACTACTTTTTTATTCATCAAAGTAAAAAAAAATTACAGAAAGGCCCTATACAACCTTTCTCATATATTATAGATTTGTGCACTTGTTTGTTAGTCTAATCAGTAAATATATGTGTTTCATAACGTGAGGTAAAAAATAAAGACTTAACTATGAAGAATCCTTTCCTCATCAAAGTATTCATAAAACAATGAGTTTTTATTTAAGAAAAAATTCCTTTGTTTTTTACAAATTTTTGAAATCATATTAGTTCTCACAAATATTAGAAAATGCCCCTCTACCATAAACATCACTTTGCATTTGACGGCGAATGAACTTTGTTCTGTATCATCAACTATATACCTTAGTGTTCTTCCTCTCTTCTTATCTTCTAGTTATTTATTTAAATTTATATGTGTCTTGTAACAGAGTCAGGTTTTCCAGAAAGCTCAAGGTTGCACAATGTGTGCACCCTCATATATATAATACTGAGAGATTTACAGAGAGGTCCATAAATAAAGGAAAATAACAAACCAAATAACATGCTATGTAAAACAGGAAATATATATAATGTAACACTCCCCCTCAAGTTGGAGAATAGATGTCAATCATGCCCAACTTGTCCAACAACGTGCAGAACTGTTTCTTCGCCAAGAGCTTGGTGAAGATATCCGCAACTTGATCTTTAGATCTTGTGAATGGAGTGCATATTTTGCCAGCAAGAATAGATTATCTGATGAAGTCGCAGTCAACTTCAATGTGTTTGGTGCGTTCATGATAGATCGGATTATTTGCAATGAAGATGGCAGCTCTGTTATCACAATGCATAGGAATGGCAGATGAAGACTCAATCCCAAATTCTTTCAGAAGAGAATGCACCCACAGCAACTCACAGGAAGTATGGGCCATGGCCCTGTACTTAGCTTCAGCACTAAATCTGGCCACGACATTCTGTTTCTTGCTTCTCCAGGTGACAAGATTGCCTCCTACAAAGGTACAGTAACCAGAAGTAGATTTTCTAACAACTTTGCTTCCTGCATAATCAGAATCAGAATACCCTTCAAGAACACAATGCCCATTCTTTTTATAGTGAAGTCCCTTGCTAGGCGACTTTTTTAAGTATCTGAAAACTTGACATGCAGCATCCCAGTGACACTGTTTGGGTTTGTCGAGGTACCTGCTAAGAAGACCTACTGCAGTAGCAATATCAGGACGAGTAACCATCAAATAGATCAATTTACCAATCAACCTCCTGAATTTTTTATGATCAGCAAACATAGTAGAGGAATCATCATCCCAAATTGATATTGGGATCAAGAGGAGTATCTGTAGGTCTTGCTCCAAGCATACCAGTCTCCTGCAGAATATCAAGAACATACTTTCTCTGTGAAAGAACCAAGGCATTAGAGTTTCTAGAGACCTCTATGCCAAGAAAGTACCGAAGTCTGCCTAGATCTTTGGTAGCAAAGTGCTTGCCCAGATGATCTTTGGTAGCCTGAATACCAAGAGTGTCGCTACCAAAAATAATAATGTCATCAACATATACAATCAGAATAGTAATACCTGCTGAAGTCTTTTTTGTGAATACAGAATGGTCAACTTGTGACCTCAGAAAGCCAAAATCAATCATGATCTTAATCAACTTATCAAACCAGGCACGAGGACTCTGTTTGAGCCCATAGATAGACTTCTTAAGTCTGCAGACTTTGTGAGACTCCCCCTGAGCAACAAACCTAGGAGGTTGCTCCATATACACCTCTTCCTGTAAGTCACCATACAGAAAAGCATTTTTCACATCAAGCTGTAGGAGAGGCCAGTTTAAATTCACAGCAACAGATAAAAGAATCCTGACAGAGTTAAGGCGAGCAACAGGAGAAAAAGTCTCAAAGTAATCAATGCCATATGTCTGACTATAGCCCTTTGCAACTAACTGTGCCTTCAACCTTTCAACCGTACCATCAGGTTGATATTTGGCAGCATATACCCATCTGCAGCCTACCGGCTTACACTGAGGAGGTGGATCCACCAGCTCCCAAGTGTCTCTGTCAGTAAGAGCAACCATCTCTTCATTCATAGCAGATGTCCAAGCCGTACTTTTCAAAGCATCGTAAATATTCTTAGGTACAGCCACAGCAGATAAAGTAGATACAAAATTGCTAGAATGAGTATGCAGATGGGCAGTAGACACACATTGAGCAATGCTATGAGAAGTGCAAGAACGAGTACCCTTTCGGAGTGCAATAGGTATGTCAAGATCAGAGTGTACCTCAGGTGTAGAAGAACCTTCTGGAGGAGAAGATTGGTTGTCTTGGGGGGGTACTTGTGTAGAAGGTGCTTTATTCCTGCGTTGATAAACAATAAGAGGAGGATCTTGCTTTTCAATAATTGCAGTATCAGTACTGTCAGGCATACAGTCAGAAATAACAGGTAAAGGAGGAGCTAGAATGTCTGTCTGCAAACTATCTCCTACTAAAAAATAATACGATGTATCCTCAAAAAAGACAACATCACTACTAGTAAACCATTTATGGGTGTTGGGATTATAACATCTATAACCCTTCTGAGTGCGAGAATAGCCCAGAAAAATGCATTTAGCAGCTCGAGGAGATAACTTATCAGAAGTGGATCCAAGCAATCTGACAAAGCAAGTATACCCAAAAATTCTAGGAGGCACGGTAAACAAAGAGGTGCCAGGTTGCAAAACCTGTATGGGAATCTTATTTCCAATAACAGACGATGGCATCCTATTAATCAAAAAATACGCAGTCAAGATAGCCTCAGGCCAATAAGAGCGGGGCACATGAGAATGCATCATTATCATCCTGGTAACTTCTAATAAGTGTCTATTCTTCTGCTCAGCGACACCGTTTTGTTGTGGGGTATAGGCACACGGAGTTTGGTGAATTGTACCCACAGATTTACAGAAAATAGCCACATCTTGCTTAACAAACTCTAAAGCATTATCAGTGCGAAAAACTTTAATAGGCAAGCCAAACTGCATTTTTATTTCAGTAAAGAAGTATTTGATAGTAGACAGCACTTCGGACCTACTTTTTAACATAAACAACCAAGTAGTCCTAGAAAAATCATCAATAAAAAGAATGAAATACTTGTAACCAGACAAACTTGGTACATGGCATGGACCCCATACATCAAAGTGGACTAAATCAAAAATATTTTTACTGCTCATAGTACTACATCTAGGATACACAGTATGAGTTTGTTTTCCTAGTTGACAGGATTCACACTGAAAATAACAACTGCCAATATCAGAAACTAAACTACACGGCTTCTCTTACAAGGGATGACCCAGCCTGTAGTCCCACTACAGAGCAGAAACAGAAGCCGATAATGTAGATATAATAGCAGCTTTCTCTGATCGAGGTAAATGGTCCAAGTAAAAAAAGTCCATCAGCACCTTCATACCCCCCACCAATCTTCATCCTCGTGCGAAGGTCCTGAAAAATGCATGAACCAAGAACAAATGTCAAGCTACATTTTAAACTCCATAAAATTTTGCTGACAGATAATAAGTTCAGAGGAAATCAAGGCACATATAAGGCAGATTTGAGGCCAAAGTGAGAAAGAATATCACCGACTCCAAGGACCGAAGACTTGGAGCCATCAACAAGCATAATAGAAGAATGACGGGCAGGTGTAGATATATGTTTAAACAAAGATCTATTTCCAGATATATGTGCAGATGCACCAGAATCTATCACTCATTTGGTATTACCAGAAGTAGAAGGTGAGGAGGAACTCAGGAATGCAGTATCATAACCAAAAAATGCAGCATGTGCTCTGCTAGTAGACGCAGCAGGAGAAGACCCAGCACGCTCAAGAAGAAGATGCTCCACCTCGGCACGAATGTAGTCTGCGGTAGCCCCCGCAGGCTCTGGCACAGGTGTCTGAGAACCACCCTCAGACGTAGTAGAGGAGGAATCTGCAGCAGCATTGGCCCACCCCGGCTTACCATACTTTTCCCAACATTTTTCTTCAATATGGTTAGACTGGCCACATAAAGTACACACACTGCGGCCATGGCCATGGCCACGGCCATGACCATGACCACGCCCGCCCCAAGCAGCCAAAGCGGTAGAGTCTCCAGTCTCAGGAGGCGGAGACGATGTCGATGACAGAAGTCATTGGAGATGCTGGTAGGCAGTCTGCAAGGTAGGAAGTAAATCACTCACCAAGATCTGATCTACCACACCAGTATAGGACTCGGGTAAACCACTCAGAAACTGAATCAGCTGAAGTTCCGCCCGCTATTTTTGCATAGTCTCTAAATCAGTAGACAGCGGGTGATAAGTCTCCAACTCACCCCACAGGCCAGTGAAGGTGGAGAAGTAGTCTGATATGTTAGATCCCATAAATTGTAGTCGCCCCAGTTGCTTGGTGATATCAAAGACCTTCTTGGGATTCTGACTATGAGAGTAGGTACCGGTGAGCTGATCCCATATCTGCTTCACCGTAGGCAGCCGAAGAAAAATGGCATTGATCTTCTCAACTGTGTTGTTGAGAATCCATGTCATAATAGTCGAGTCATCACGGACCCAGACATCAAAAGCTTTGATGTCCTTTGCATCTGCCTCCTCTGCAGGCTGAGGCGGACCAGTGTGAATCAGGTGAGAGTACTTCCCTTGCGATTTGGCAAATATCACAAAGGAGCACACCCAAAGCTGGTAGTTGCGCCCGTCAAGTTTAACAGTAGTGACTTGACGACGCGAGTCTCTCCAGATGTCATCTCCAGAAGATGCCATGAGGACAGGCAGGAAAGCAGGTACAGGCACGAGTAGTCACAGGCAGAAGACGGACTATGCTGTCAGGCAGGCAGAAGCAGGCACAAGAAAATCACCACAGACCTCTCACATACAAACTATGCCTAAGAGTAGCAGGAAACCCGGAGACCAAAGCCTACACGGGCAGGCAGGCACAAACGAACATGAACTGAAGTTTGTCCCTCAGACGAACAACGTGCCGATCTCCCCCTGAAGATGGAACTAGTCCAGATCTACAAGCGGCTCAGTGGTCCCGCAGAAGACGGCCACCCGGCAGTGCACCTGTTGTGCGAACAACAACCAAGGTTGCTCAAGCACTAGTGGTGTACCAAGCCAGGAGGCTAGACGGAACCACAAGTGGCGAACAACTGGATGGAAGCCCCTACGTGGGCGGTGGCCATACTGCCCCGGGCGGCCTGACCGGCGGCGCTAGCCGGCGGCTGCTGTTGTGCCGCACGCACGGGCGCAGCACGGCCGGCGGGAGAGGAGGGAGGGGCCGGTGGGGGGAGGGAGGGGGCCGCGGCGGTGGGGAGAGAGAAAGGGAAGGGAGGGAGGCGGCTAGGTTTCGACCTGCTCTGATACCATGTGACAGAGTCAGGTTTTCCAGAAAGCTCAGGGTTGCACAATGTGTGCACCCTCATATATATAATACTGAGAGATTTACAGAGAGGTCCATAAATAAAGGAAAATAACAAAACAAATAACATGATATGTAAAACAAGAAATATATATAATGTAACATGTCTACTATAAGTAGGATGGTCATTCATCAACTAGGTCTGAACACAACTTGACCTAAGAAAAGTTAACATGACCCTGACTAAATTTGAATAGGAGTCAATAGAACATGCATCACCCAACATCGACTCTAGATGGCCCAAAGATATTTCTTTATTCTTGTTGACAAAGAAAATTGATAAGCTATACATACCCAAAACTAAATTTAATCTAAATTGAATGAAACCATACCCGACTTGATCTTCAAAAATTTTGATCTTACTTTAATTGACATGTAGGACCTACTTGAAACATGAACATTAATTTTAATTTTATTTTAATATGTCTAATACAACTAGGATAGCAATGTGTCTGGTTTTTATGAATGTGATTCAAACTGGACCAGTCTTAAATAAAGTTAACCCGAACCTGACCTGACCAAGACAAAAGTTACAAGCTGCAAAATGAACCAATTTTAGCCCAACAGTTATAACCTAGAAAAAAGTTATATGCTGCCAAAAGTTATAACCTAACACAACATGCATGTTGATTCAACTCATGTCATGATTACTTATGGTCGGGTCGGGTTGGGGATTATCCCATTTGGTTCATGTCAACTTTGATTTTATCTATATTGTCAATTATTTTTACCAATAAAAATATAGTATGATCGTGTTCAAGTAAGAAGAGAGAAGGACAGGCCCACAAAATCCATTCATCGTCAAATGCAAACACATGTTGAGGGTGGAAGGGCTTTCTAGTATTTGTGAGAATCGAGGGGTTTCTTGAGACTTTTTAAAAACATAGGGGTTTTTAGGAGTATAAACTAACCCAACCTGCATGTTGATTCAATTCATGTCATTATTACTTACGGTCAGATAAGATGGGGACTCATCATGTTCGGTTCTTGCCAGTTTTCGGTATGTCTATATTATCAATTATTCTTTTACCAATATAAATATGGTATGATCATGTTCAAGTAAGAAGAGAGGAGAATGGGCTCGCACAATCCATTCATAGTTAGATGTAAATGTATGTTTGCGATGGAGGGGTTTTCTAGTATATTTGAGAATCTACAGATTTTTCTAAGATTTCTTAAAAGTAGAGGGGTTTTTAAGAGTACATTGACCCAACCCTCACATTGATTTAAATCGGGTCATGAGTACTTATGGTCGGGTTAGGCTGGGACTTATCTCGTTTAGTTCAATGTTAGTTTTGGGAATCTCTGTGTCATCAATTATTTTTTACC
Organism: Alisma plantago-aquatica; assembly: GCA_963693085.1. NCBI lineage: Eukaryota > Viridiplantae > Streptophyta > Magnoliopsida > Alismatales > Alismataceae > Alisma > Alisma plantago-aquatica. The sequence continues at coordinate 513,530,888 of OY856415.1, forward strand.
AATAAAAACATGGTATCGTTATGTTTAAGTAAGAAGAGAGGAGGATGTGCTTGTAGAATCTATTCACAATCAAATGCAAATGCATGTTGATGGTGGAGGGGTTTTCTAGTATATGTGAGAATTTAGGGGTTTTTGAGATATTTTATAGAAAGAGGGGTTTTTAAGAGTATGACCTAACTTGGCATGAATGTTGATTTAGTTCAGGTCATGCTTACTTATAGTCGGGTCACGCTAGGACATATCCCATTCAATTCATGTCAATTTTGGACATGTCAATATTATCATTTTTTTATCAAAAAATATGTTATGATCATGTTCAAGTAAGAAGAGAGGTGGACGGGCTCACAATTCATTCACAGTTGAATCCAAATGCATGTTGACGGTTGGAGGGGTTTTCTAGTATTTGTGAGAATCGAGGGTTTTTTAGATTTCTTAAATATAGAGGGGGTTTTAGGCATATAACCTAACCCAACCTGCATCTTGATTCAATTACGTTCATGATTACTTGTGGTCGGGTCAAGTTGGGACTTATACCATTTAGTTCATATTAGTTTTAGGTATGTCTATATTATCAATTATTTTTTCTACCAATAAATATATGGTGTGATCATGTTCAAGTAAGAAGAGAGGAGGACGGGCACATAGAATAGATTCACAATCAAATGCAAATGCATGTTGACAGTGGAGGGTTTTCTAGTATTTGTGAGAATTGAGGGGTTTTGTAAGAGTTCTTAAAAATAGAGGGGTATGTAGGAGTATAACCTGACACAGCCGGCATGTTGTGTGGCATCCAACTCACAAAATAAGAATTACTTAAGCGGAAGCGAATTATTTGCAGCAGATTACTGAAAATCACTAAGAATTAAAACTTTTTGTAAAGAGATACACACATAGGAAATCTTTTTCATCAAGAACCAAAGTATAACATTTACATCCTGATTCATAAGTACATAACTTGTATCATCTCTTCTCGAGGGTTACAACATCAGCTGCCCTATTAACATTATATACAGACAGCATGATAACCTCGAGGCATCAAGCCAAAATCTCAGATCGATTCATTAAAACATTAACTATAAACTTTGAGGACCTGAGAGTACAGATACAACACATAGGACTACTATATATATGACTTGACAGGCAGTATCTCCACCTGAGATATTACTGATGTCCCTGATGTTGCTGTTGTTCTTTCTTTACTATAGGGTTTCTGCCTCTTCATCTGCGTCCACCTAAAAACATTGGATCCCACGGGGGTAAGACAATTATAAATTTCCCCAACGGGAGATATAACTCTCCGCCAAAACATTGTTATAGCAGTTTACTATAATAAAATTGAATAGGAATTCTTATATATTAACAGCAATATTAATTGTTGAATGAATAGAATAAAGTAATCTCCTTTCCTAAGGAGAGCATTGCATCTATCCATGGTAGAATCTTAATTCATCCATCTACTTGCAATAAATATAAGGAAATATGAATAACATTAATCAACTAGAGATGCATAAAAGAAATGTAACATCAGACAATGAATCACCGTATTCAATCCTTAAGCAAACATGCTATACGGCTGATTACATTTTACAATCACACTTATGCCCTGAGGAGATGAGGTATACCTCTCATACTCCAACCGACCATTGCGAAGTCAAAATCGGTACCATACAAGGTCAATAGAAGAGCCGGCTTCCAAGACCTTCCACATCTCGGTCAGTACGAGACAACATGCAGGACATCTTGTGTCTCTACTAGATAGCTTTCCAGGTTATACTGGCAACTTCGCTATAGAGTTACAGTGTCAATTGCACTCTCGTCGGCAATCGAGAGAATTAATGTTTATCTCCATCGACCTTACATTAATATTATTGGGAGATGTGTACGACATCTATCCAAACCATTGGGAGATTTGTGATACATCCAACCTGACACATGAAGGATTGAGAGGTTTAATGTTTACCTTCCATCAATCTTTTCACCAGTACGTAAGGATATTTTTGCCCATTTACCCCCGCATATTCAAAATATGTGTTCCGAATTTTGTCGCAGAGCACCCATTTCACCATTCAGCAAATTCTGACACTGATGGATCTATGGTCAGGGCTCTACATGATATGATATCACTTGGTTAATTAAGTACATTATCATATTCTTTTAGCATCAGCCAGGTTCTCAACCATAACTTATTAAGACAAATGCTACAAGGAAACATGTACTATTTGCACCATTTACTTCTCATTCTTTATGAGGCATTGGGATCTCAGTCCCTTATCTCATTACTTGAAAGTTCACATCTCACAGCAACATCATTAACTTACTTATCAAAACTGGGTATTCATACCCTCAATTCATCACTAATCACTGTTGCCATTTGTTAGGTAACTATCACCTCTAGGTCCTCAGACCAAGGTATACATGATACTTGTTACACAAGCATCACACATGGCTCACAAGGCCCATTAAGTTTCTTGTCACCTTTTACTAGGCAACAACTTACTCATATGACTCATAAAGTCCATGCACATTTTGTTACTTTTACTAAAAAACAACAACATTAAGGTACACAAGGCCAATCAATATTTATTATATAAAAGCCATAGCTCAAATCTGGCTATGATCACCATCTCATGATATCTTCATGGTTAATAGATATGATAACAATCATATGATTCAATTATCACATCATGTGATACAATAGTAACACCACCATTCCTATATCAGGATTAGGGTTTACTATCAATTAGGACTTTCCATTCCATCACCCAATTTAGGGTTAGGATCTCCTATTTCTCATTAGTTAGGGTTTCATGTTTACATCATTAGTTCAACCATAATATATTGCTCCACCCCTCTAGGAGCATTCAAAACTATCATAAGTATTTACTCATGATCATTACTTTCATGATATATCATTTATGAATATCAAATCAAGGTATGAGTTCACCTCTCAACCTTACCATGGTATGTTTATATCATACCCATTATCTTAGCTTAACCCCTTTCTCATAGTGTTTAGCCAACACTTATCAAAGTGCATTGGATTTATTACATCTTCATTGTAATAATTTACATAACACACACTTCTTGTGTTTCTTATCCAAGTATGTTGGATTGAGATGCATCAAGGTAAAGGTATAACAACCCTGAAAAGCTAAATGTGATATCTATCATGTCTTGATGTATCACTTTTCTCATCATTCCATCTTACTTAAGATAATCAACTAACCTTGTATTAAGGTATTTCCCTCTTAATACTTGTAACCACTCATATATCACTTTCATTATACAGTGCATAGGTTACACGTTAGATTTGTCCAACTATCTTTAATGATATGGACTTATCTTAATGGTTTAGCATTGTTGATATAGAATAAACTATTATCAACCACTTTATGTATTTCAACTCTTAGGATGTTATCCACATCATTATTTAGTGTTGCATGCATCATTCCTAAGAATTTCATGTTCTCATCTTTGTAAGGTATATAGGGTTGTTACACATGCATGGAGTTAGATATATAATGATCTAGGCATCATATTGTCCCTTATATCCTTATTCATTAGAGTATCAACATTAACATCCAAATGGTTCATCAACTTTACCCTTCATGGATATAACATCCTCATCTTACTTGATTATATTAACCACACCCTACTTTAGTGTATTGGCTATTTTACCATCACTAGGGTTTCACATATCATTACATGACATCACCCTGGATTTGAGTCTCACATCACATCATTCATCTGGGTCCCACAAAACATCATTCTAATTTAGGGTTTCACATGGCATTACCCTAGATTAGGATTTCCCATGGCATCACCCTCAACTAGGGTTTCACATGGCATCATCCCCAATTAGGGTTTCACATTAAATCATCCTCAATTGGTGTTTTACATGAAATCATCCTCAATTGGGATTTCCACTTTAATTAACCACCATTAGGGTTTACTACTCATCCCAATTAGGATTCCTATTCAAGTATCCATAATCAGAGTTTTATGCTCATGATTAGGGTTTTATGATCTCTTTACTAAGGATCATACCCGTAATCACCACATGAATCATACTCAAGTATGAATTCCATTCTATCATTCTCTCCACTTTATTTGGTTGCATCAATCATACGATCAAGTATATACAACTATGATTAACATAGTGTATTGAGTTATTGCTATTATAAGCAATTAAGGCTTATCCCTTTAAAGGTACTAATCATCTAGGTACTTTAGGGATTCAACCTTTATACCTATAATTGATTATCATTTCTATCAATCATGGTATCAATGGAACAATCATTACCTTCAATTTCCAAATGATTGAATCACATTTGACCTTCATTCAGTTTTGGGGTTTCATCACCAAACGGTTTTAAAACCGAATGGTCTTGGTTCTTCAAACGGTTTGGGACCATTTGGTATCAAACGGTCTTGAGACTATTTGGACCCAAATGGTCTTGAGACCGTTTGGACCCAAACGGTCTTAAGACCGTTTGGTCCAAACCCTGTCAAAACTGAATGGACCAAAAAGTCCTTTCAACACTTACACGATTCATGATTTCAATGGATGAATCGATTATCAATTGAAGCCTTTATTTCTTTGTTACTTGAACTATTGAATCAACCTTCAATTAGACCATCAATTAGGGTTTTAAACCCAATTTATCTAGAAATTCTACTCAAGAAACCTTCAATTAGGGCTTTGAATTGAGTAGCCATCAATGATCAACATTGTGGAATTGATGCCATTGCAACTAATGAATCATCATCAAATTTTTGATATGACCTGACTCCAAACGGTCTTGAGGTCATTTGGATGACCTAAAAACGGTCTTGAGACCATTTTCCCCATTCTATCCTTGAAATTTGTGAAATTCAATAGGATCGGGGTCATTGGATTGATCATCAAATCAGCAATTGATTGCATTTCAATTTGGTATCTTTGGACCTTCAAATACTCAACCATACTTAACCCTATTCCTCAAAACGGTCTTGGTTGACATCCAAATGGTCTTGAGACCGTTTGGGTGACCTCCAAACGGTCTTGAGACCGTTTGAGCTAAGTCAACCCAAAAATCTCAATTAACCAAATTGAAAATCAACACTTAACCCGATTAGGGTTTCTATTTGGAAGATTGTCCATATGTTGAATTAATTAATTGGAGTCATTGGATCATCATCCAAAATACACTAGGGTTCTGACCTCAAACAGTCAACCCATCCAAATGGTCAACTCTTCTAAACGGTTTGGGGTCCAAATCTCCAAACGGTTTGGAAATTGTTTGGTCTCCAAACGGTTTGGTGAAACCGTTTGGACCAAATTGTTGAAACCGTTTGCAAGTGATATTTGGAGAGGTGTGTGCTTATGATGATGTAATAATCATCAAGCTCTAAACCCACTAAACCTTCTGTGATTTTCATGGTGATTGCATCAATCAACCAAATTAAATTTCGAAAATGAAGAAAGGATCATCAATTGATAAAGAATTGAATGCAATAACAATAATAAGGATTCAAGTTATAAAACCTGCCTCCAATTGAGCTCCAAAGCATCATGCGCACGTCAACAATGGTGGATGCAACTCCTTTCACTATCCCAAGGCTCATCCTCAAGCTTTGAGTGAAAAGGAATGGTTAGATTTGAAGAGGGGATCGAGATAAGAAGAATTCATGCATTGATTTTCGATTTTCACCATGGATTCAAGGTGAAAGGAGGTCAAGAAGCTTACCAATAGGTTGGGGGTCGTCATTCTGATCATGCAAAGATCCTTTGGTCGTTTGCAAGCAAGGGAAAGAAGTGGATTCTGAAAACACCTTTGATTTGGCTTGTAAAGGGTGGTTTTATAAGAAAAACAATGAGAGAGAAAATGCCTTATAAAAATCATTTAATTCCAAAATTAGTGCCACCTATTCCTCCTAAATTACGTGAATGCAAAGATATATTACTTATCTCCAAATTCCCTTCCATTATCCATGAATTAATGGAAAATAAATTAAGCACCTTAAACATATTATACTAATATCCATAAGTGAGTGGATATTTCTTTTCCTTATAATAAGGTGAGTGGGTTCTTCACCTCCTTAGGATATTTCCATTGCCTTTGCAAGGCACAAGGACGTCCACACTTGTTGATTTTCAACCAACACAATTTTAGTTGAAGGGTAATCCAATTAATATATTTCTTTTTGCATTAAATTGAATTAAAGTTCCATTTTTGCTGAAATCTTGATTATTTTAATATCAAGATTCTCTCTCTTCCAAATTAATTCAAATGAGGCACCCCTCTCATTTTATTTTCTCTAAATGATTCCAAGAAATATTGGGGACCTTATTGAAGTGGTAATTTGCATATTAAACCCTAGTTTTGGGTAAATTGCACATTACACCAAAACTAGGTTTTTAATGCACAAACATTGCTTTATCAGCTCTTTCTTGGTACTCAGGCTTTCACAAGACATTCCTCTGTATCATATTTATTCTCATGATGCTTCAACACATGAGTAACATTTATCAAGTAACATTTGCAAGTTAACCCCTCAACTTGGGTAATTTGTACTTAAGTCCAAAATAAACAAACATTGCTTCAACATTATTCAGACATGACCAAAATTGAAATATAAGTTCCTCTTGAGCCTTAATTAATTTTCACAAGATAAAATTAAAGATCTAATTAACTTTCTTAAGAAAAATTCCCAAGGTTAAGGCATAACCCAGGTCAGGGATGTTACAAATTTTAAACCCCTAACAAGGATTTCATCCCCGAAATCCCAAATAAAGGAAGACAGATATTATTTACTCATTATTCTATCAAGTCTCTACATAACATTTCATTGTTATGGAGATATCATAAGTCTTTGATCAACATCAAGTTATTCCACACAAGTTTATCATGGAATGGTTTACGCGGACACATACTCCACTGTCCTTTTTAGTATTGATTGTGGAGTTGATTATGTGTTAGATAACACTTACCTTATTACTTGTACTAACTATTTCATTAGTTGTACATTTTATCATCATAAGGAGAAGTTACTTATCAATTAAGAATTTATCTTAAAGATATCTTTAATTATTATGTTTATGCAAAGCATAAACCCCTAACATGTGATGTTCATACTATTTTACATGATTAATCTGATTTCATGGTTGACCATTTCAGATATTCAACATAAACCATCTGATATTTCTTAGATACCAGCATCTCTTACCTTGGTATCTGTCACATGTGTTGAAAACACATCACATATATATCTTCCTTTCAACTTGGGATATTACTTGTCACATATATCTTCATCTTAGAACCAAAGTCCAAGATAAACTGATACTTTTCTAAGTATCCATCACATGAACATTTTTATCTTATGCACATCAAGTGTCCTAAGACCCACTTGATTGACATGTCCCCGAAAGGGAAGAAAACAAGGAATCATGTTACTCTTATTATTTCATGTATTTTCAACTATTCAAGAATCATTTACTCTTTACCTCATCCCAGGTTCCTTGCCCTTAGCATAGGAATTTATAAGGATGTTTACATAACATTATTCCTTTCTTTGTCATTATCTAACATGTTCATGAGCATCTTGTGATCTTCATCACATTTCCTATTTCTACAATATGGGAAAAGATCTTTATTATATTTACAAACTTTATTGGACAGGGATCATCTCCCTTGTTCCCATTATTATTTTCTGAGGAGTATACTTTTTTACTTCCTCATACACACATACTCATCTGAGATTATCTCAGATTTCTCTTTCTTGTGCTTAGGATATGACACATTTATTTCATTCCATATTTGTAATTTCATGATACTCATTAGATTGTCTCAGAATGACTACTTGATCAGAGCAATCAAAAGGATAACAATCTAAGATTTTCCATACTCACTTTATCATCAATAGTTGTATACCTGGTCAGGGTATATAAATATTGAGATTAAGTAGTATGGACTTTGTATACTATCATATTCCTTCCTTTTCTTATCATCATGAGCATAAAATTCATCATTCTTAGATTTTATCCAAGCATCTTTTCTATACCTCATCTTCTCTCATAGAGGTAAGAGAAATATAAAACATTTATATTATTTACTATGCAAAATGTAAGTCCTCTTAGGACTAATCAAGGAAAGCTCAATCAATTTCTTTCTCAATTAAACTCAGGAAACCATACAATGACATATTAGAATGACATTATTTTGTCTAACCTGTCATAATCTGTGGATGGTTCACTGCCTCAGGCTGATTCTGCCTCAGAGGTTGATTCACCATAACATTTCTGGCTGAACAATCTCTTGCCAGATGTCCTACCTGTCTACATTGGTAGCAAATTCTGGGTGCTAGATATGGTCTAGAGGGCTCTTTACCCTTTCTAGATGACCATTGTCTTGGTGCATGTAACATCCCTGACCTGGGTTATGCCTTAACCCTAGGTGTTTTGTTTAATAAATATAATTATATGTTTGATTTTATCTTTTAAAAAGTAATTCAGGCTCAAGAGGAACTTATGTTTCAATTTTAGTCCTTTTTGAACCATGTTGAAATAATGTTTTGTCTATCTTGGACTAAAGTGCAAATTACCCAAGTTGAGGGGTTAAATTGCAAATGTTACATGATAATATGTTCCTCTATGTTGAAGCATCATGAAAATGAAGATGATGCAGAGGTATGGCTTGTGGTAGCCTGAGTACCAAGAAAGAGTTGATAAAGCAATGTTTGTGCATTAAACCCTAGTTTTGGTGTAATGTGCAATTTATCCAAAACCTAGGGTTCAATATGCAAATTACCACTTCAAAATAGTCCCTAATATTTCTTGTCATCATGTATAGCAAAGAAAATGAGAGGGGCATCTCATTTGTATCTGTTTGGAGGAGAGAGAGTCTTGATATTAAAATAATCAAGATTTAAGCATAATTGGAACTTTACTTCCAACTTAATGCAAAAATAAATATATTAATTAAAGGCCACTTCAACCAAAAGGTGAGGGAGGAGTTTTCAAGATATTGGACGACCATTTTCCTTGCAAAGGCATGAAAATATCTAAAGGAAGTGGATAACTCACTCACCTTATTATAAGAAAAAGAAATATCCACTCACTTATATATGGATATTAGTATAATATGATTTAAGGTGCTTAATTTGCTTTTCTTTAAATCATGGATAATTGAGAGGAATAAGAGGAAAATAAGATAGCCTCGTGACCAAGGAAGTGAAGGGGGAAAGTGGCAAGGAAATGGAGGAGATAATCCCTATTTTCTCTCTCCTAAAATGTATTTTTAATAAAATGCATAGATGCTCCCTTATCCATAGCTTAGATGGGTAATTTCGAAACCCCTTCCACTTCTTGCTTGAAAAAACGACCAAGTGGGCTTGGAGAAACAGGAGGACGACCCCCAACCTGTTGGTAAGCTTCTTGACATTCTTTCACCATGATTTCATGGTGGAAATCGAAAATAAATGATGGATTTCTTCTTTTCTCCATGCAATCTTCTATCCTAGCCATTCCTTTTCACTCAAAGCATGAGGACGAACCTTGGGATGGTGAAAGGAGTTGCATCCACCATTGTTGACGTGAGATTGGAGCTTTGAAGCTCAATTGGAGGCGGGTTTTATAACTTGAACCCTTTATATTGTTATTGCATTCAATTCCTTATCAAATTGTTGATTCTTTCTTATCCTCAAAATTTTATTTGGTTGATTGATGCAATCACCATGAAAATCATAGAAAGTTTCGTGGGTTTAGAGCTTGATGATTATGACATCATCATAAGCACACACCTCCCTAAATATCTTTTGCAAACGGTTTCAATGATTTGATTCAAACGGTTTCGCCAAACCGTTTGGGGTTTGGAATCTCAAACTGTTTAAGAAGGTTAACCATTTGAATGGTTTGACCATTTGAGGTCAGAACCCTAGAACATGTTGGATAAGGATCAAATGATTCCAATTGATTAAATCAATGAATAGACAATCATCTAATTGGAAACCCTAATCGGGTTAAGTGCTGATTTTGCAATTGATTAATGTAATTATTTGGGTTGATTAACCCAAACGGTCTCAAGAGCGTTTGGAGATCACCCAAATGGTCTCAATACCGTTTGGAGGTCACCCAAGACCGTGTTTTGGTCTAGGGTTGAGTATGGTTGAGTAGTTGAAGATCCAAATATATCAAGTTGTAATGCAATCAATAACTAGATTGATGAGCAATCCAATGATGCAAACCCTAATTGAACTTCACCAATTTTGATGATGAATTGGGCAAATAGTCTCAAGACCGTTTGGAGGTCATCCAAACTACCTCAAGACTTTTTGAGGTTAGGTCATGCCCAAATTGAATGATGGACCAATAATTTTAAAGAAATTAGTTCCACAATGTCTAATATTGAAGGTTCATCGATTTCAACCATAATTCAATTGAGTTTAAAACCTAATTGATGACCAATTGAAGGTTTAATCAATTGAAGGATGATTTATTATCTCAATTGAAGCATGATGCTTAGGTTCAATTGATGAGTAATTATATGGATTCAATTGATGAGGGAGTTAACCATGGAAACCCTAAATCAATTTTAGTGGTTGAGACAATTCTTGGTCCAATCGGTTTTGAGGAGGTTTGGGACCAAACAGTCTCAAGACCATTTGGGACCAAACGATACCAAACCAATTGAGACTCAAATGGTTTCAAATATCTACTTTAGCAAACGGTTTCAAGTGTCTACTTTATCAAACGGTTTCAAGTACCTACTTTTCTAAACGGTTTCAATTGTTAGACTTAGACTGTTTGAAGGTTATCCATGCAAGACCGTTTGAGGTCTGGTTGGTCAAGACCATTTGGAGTCTAAGCGACCAAGACCGTTTGGAAGTAATTAACCCCAAACCGCATAGACACTTAAGGTGTTTAAAGATCAATTGTATAATTGAATATTATATGATGTGAACCAAAGGTGATTATAGTGATTATACCCTTCATAAGATAGGGTGATTAATACCTTGTGAATGATTAATCCTTAATGATTAAGGAAGTAATGACATAATACATGGTGTCAAGCCTTCAATCAAGTTGAGTTGACCTAATCCAATCATGATTGATGCAAATGTCATCTTGTAAAGGATGAGAGAGAGAGGACTTCTTACATGAATAATAATCATGTGGAAGTTAAGTCCCAACCCTTTCAACATATAGGAATGTGTAATTGGGGTATGATCTGTTAAGGAGACCATGAACCCTAATTAAGAAGGTTAATGAGCCTTAACCCTAATCTAGGGCAATGCTAGGTGTAACCCTAATCTAGGGTAGGGATGTAACCCTAATTGAGAGTGATGCCATGTGAAACCCTAATTGAGGGTGATGCCATGTGAAACCCTAATTGAGGGTGATTCCCTAAGAAGCCCTAATTGAGGGTGATTCCATGTGAAACCCTATGCAATGATATGATGAGGAGCCCTAATACAGGGTGAAGGTATGTGAAACTCTAATTTTGAGTTATAATACATGAATCCCTAATCTTAAGCAATATGATGATAAACCAAAACCCTAATTACTAGGTAATGGTATGAAAGAACCCTAATGCTAAAATAGTGGGTAATGCCTTATAAAGGTGAAATATCCCAAATGGTTGATTATAGACAACTTTATAGTAAGCAATATAGTAACCTGAAATGAGTCCATATCATTGAAGATAGTTGGACCATTCTTGTGTGTGACCTATGCACTTCATGGTAAAAGTGATAGGTTAGTGGATGGAAGTATTAAGATGGGAAATACCTTAATACAAGATAATTTGATAACTCAAGTAAATGGAAGTGATGAGGAAAGTGATACATCAAGATATGACATATATCACTTTTAGCATTCCAGGTTTGATATACCTTGATGCATCTCAAATTCAATATACTTGGACAAGAAACATATGAAGTGTGTTATGTAAATTATTACAATGAAATGTAATAAGTTTGATATACTTTGATAAGTATAGGCTAATATACCTTGAGAATGGGGTTAAGCCAAATTAATGAGTATGATGTAATTATACCATGATAAGGATGAGAAATGAACTCATACCTTGTATTGATAATCATTTAATGATGAATGATAAGAGTAATAAACATGATTGAATACTCAAGATGATTAATGGCCTTGTGATAATGTGGTTAGATGTTGCCTAGTAAGAGGTGACAAGATGTGTAATGGCCTTGTGATCCATGTGGTTAGATGTTGCCTAGTAATAGGTAACAATATGTTTTATGGCCTTGTGAGCCATATGGTTATATGTTGCCTAGTGAGAGGTGACAAGATGCTTTATGGGCCTAATGAACCATGAGAACAATTGTGGTCTAGTGAGAGACACCAAGATAATTATAAAAGTTTATTGTAAGAAATGATAATAATTTAATAAACTTAATAAAAGGAACAATTGCATTCAATAAAGAATGTGAAAAGCTATGAAGGCTAACCTCAAGGTTCAGATCCTAGGGAAGGATGTGATGATTAATGATGGGTCAAAGGAATTTATATTCCATGATCCATGTAATCATGTTTGGTTAAATCCTAATACCTGGCATAGGCATGAAGCATGTAATCAGGGTTGGTTAAAGTCCAATGCCTGGCGTTGTAATTAGGTTTGGTTAAAGTCCAATACCTGGCAGAGGCATGAAGCCTATAATCAGGGTTGGTTAAAGTCCAATGCATGGTTGTGTAATCAGGATTGGTTAATGTAACGACCCACACTTTTGAGTGTCTAAAAGACCTTAAAGTCGCAGATCATTAATCATATACTCCAAGATCAGATTCAAGAAATAATACAGAATAGTAAACAATTTCCATTAATGAACAAATATTTACATGTTTACATAAAAAGCTCCTCTAAGGAGTTACATAACTTTTAAATAGAATTAACTTTTACACGTGTGAAGATAAACTATTAATACTACACCTTCATGATTACTGTAGTGTCTTGAACATCTTTATCTGTACCCTCATGTCCATGAATCAAGTATATCCGATACCTAAAAAGCCGACAAACAAATACATGATTAGTATATTTCTATACTGGTACGTGGTTTCAAACAATAATCACAAGTAACATATACGCAAACATCTTTATCTTGCATATAAGAATATAAACTTGTTTTCATATTCTAACCCATGTCTGGTCAACTACCTCAGGTGTAATCACTGTCCCTTCGGGGCTCGTGTGCATTACCCTTAAGATCAGTCTAACCCAGGGTTTAGAATACTATTATTTATTTTACATGATACTCATAGGAACTTTATAATTTGCAAGAACTAAATAAACAAGAAAGCATGTTTATTTGTCATTCAATCTCATCGAGAAACATCGGCAACCTCGGAATTCGATACATGTATTCATAAGTGTAACCACGTGCCTTTGTCATGCAGAAACCATGCAGAATATATCACATGTACTTTAAGAGTGTATCCAAACATCCAAGCAACAAGCATTCAACCAACATAATTTGAAACAAGCATACTACATATGTGTCACCATGTATTCATGCTACATTAAACAGATCTAGATTCGCTCCTAAACTAGGGTTTAGGTTATCTCTCATTTGGACTAAGGATCAGGGTTACAAAACTTAATTCTATTATATCATGGTTTCCGATATTACAACTCAATCATCCATGTTAGGTTAAACCATGATTAGCATCTTAAGCATATTAAACTATTCGTGAAACCTAAATCATATTACTAATATTATGATCATAGCAAGATGTCCACATTGGTTTCAAAACCCTAAAACAGCATATGTAAGATTACTAATATGGAATCGTCCATTATTCAACATTATCAAGGTTTACTCATTATACATGGCAAGATCAGGTTTTAGTTTAACATGAACGAACCTATCCATCTAAGCATTAGATTGAGAAAAATCTAGGTTTTCCCTTACACTAAACACATCAACACATGTAGTACACATACTTTTAGAACATGAAGCATAATAAGGTTCTGATAGTATTTTATTCAGATTCTTCTCAGTTTTCTAAGTAATGTGGTATATAATTTTGCTATATTCCGAATTACAAATCATTTACTATGATTTTTGCAAGATTAACATTGTTGGACCAATTGCATTAGGCCACGTCATATTTAAACCATATTATCAACTTACCAGGAATTCTACACGGAAATAGGGAAAAAGACGTATCAACCCTCAGACTTTGTGTAGCCGAACAGGGATAAAAGTGTCAATCGATTATATTTCCTTTTTTTCTTTGTTTTCTTCTTCCTGTCTGCGTTGCTCGCACGCAGGCTGTGCCTTCGAGGCACTGGTGTCGGGCTGAGTGACCAGCTTCGAGCAACCACGACTCCTTGGTCCTATCTCGACCGAGACTTCTTCGAAACCCCCCTAGATCAAAGCTCCCGGCCCTCCTTCTTTCCCCTCAGGATGGGTGTGCATCAACTGTGTTTTCTGGCCGCCCATCTACAAGACCTGACACCATCGTCGTTCTAGGAGAACTCCTACAAAACCCCACTTCCTCCATCTTTGGCCCCCTTAACTTTGTCGGAACTGGCCAAAGCCTAAGTTCAGTCAGACATGGTGAGGAACCAAGGTTCCTTTCTACTGCTATAAGGCTGAGCAGCAGACGGTGTGAGGATGAAGCAAGCTTTGAGGAGGGTGCTCGTCGTTGCAAAGAAGAGGAAGGAGTAGTCAAGGCTTAGTTTTCGTGCATCTGCTATTCATGCTACAAATATCAATGACTGCAAGTCTGTGATCCTTGGTTGTTTGGAGAGGCAGAAGAGCTGACATCAGGGACCTCCTGGACAGATTCCCCATCGTCTTCCTAGACCAGGACTCCCATGGAATCTAAATATAGGTTGTCTATGTGATTAGCGTTATGGGGTGAATGGTTGGGAGAGAGATATATAGCGTTAGCATGGGTTTGCCTTCTCTTTTGGTCGTGAAGCAAAGGGACATACTTCCAAAAAGTATGAGTTTCCTCGTTCATCCTTAATTTCTTTCCAATCTCCATCGTGTACATGATTCCATAACTTAATCCAAGATTTCCCCTTTTTATCGTGATATACAGGGTTGGTCTTCCATAAGAGTCCCACTTCCCCCTTTTACCGTAAAGAGAGTATTTAATAGATTTTTTGTATGGCGACATTGGTAATCCAAAGGAAACATGCACAATCTAGATAGTTCCTTTTATCTCTCTCCTTAGTATATCTTTAAAACTAATAATTCCTCATATCATGGAAAGTCATCAAAATCTTTCCTAAGTCATATTTGTTAATATTCATAAGTTACATCAGAATAACACTAATTGTTTCTGCAAACATTGTGTTGCCAATAATGGTTAGATGATTACTATTTTAATTATCTAAACCACCACATATCATATTTCTTTTAGCAACTTGTTTGTAATTCAATTGTTCCATAATTATAAAGCTATTAACATTTCTTTACACGATAATTCTCTTTTCTATAGAATTCCACATCATTGGATATTTAACAATATCAATCATTCATTACTTTAGGACTCCCTTCCTTATTGGATTATTGCAAACCACCAAACATTCAAAATCCCTTTTATAACTTGAACTCATGCTACAAGCACCCATACCATATGAATGATGCATATTATTATTCCACCAATAATACCATTGGATAAGATTATTTATCAAATTAATTCATGCATCATATTTTATAGTTCAATTTTACCAAAATTTGATACAGTTAGAGTCCAATGCTTGGCTGTGTAATCAGTATTGGTTAGGGTCCAATGCCTGGCTGTGAAATCAGGATTGGTTAGAGTCCAATGTCTGGCTGTGAAATCAGGATTGGTAGTGTCCAATGCCTGGCGGTATAATCAAGTTTGGAAGAGTCCAATACCTGGCAGAGGCTCAATCCCTATAATGATGACATAGGATTGGGAATAACCCAATGCCTGTATTGATGATATATGAGTACATGGTAAATGTAATTCCATACATGTTTAGCAGATTGACTAAGGCCAACAGATGAAATAAGAATGTTTCATGGGTGACATATTAAGAGAATAGATGATCTATTGTTCTATCATAAATGGTTACAATGCTTTAAGATGAGAATGTTTTAAACTTCTTATCCTCTGCCGAGTTTTATATTATTAAATTGCAATAATAATGTTTTTGGCATAGAGTTATATCTCCCCCTGGGGCAATTACAATTGTCTCACCCACGTGGGATCCAACATTTTTTTAGGTGGACAAGCACATGAGAGAGTGAGAACATCTTGCAGAGGAAGAACTTCAGCAGCAGCAAGTACAATAGTGACAGCTCAGGTTGAGTGTACTGTCTGTCGTGTCATGTAGATAGAACTCATATGTGTCGTCTCTGTACTCTCAGGTCCTCGGAGTTAATAGTTAGTGCTTTTAACGAATCGTTTTGAGATTTTGGCTTGATGCCTCAAGATTCTTATGTTGTCTGTGTTTAGCTTTTAACAAGGCAGTCGATGTTGTAAATATCAAGGAGAGATGATACAAGATATGTACTTATGAACCAGGATGTAAATGTAATACATTGGTTCTCATTGAAAGAGTTTTCCTATGATTGGATCTCTTTGAAAAAGGTTTTAATTTTTAGTGAGTTTCAGTAATCCGCTGCAAATGATACACTTCCGCATTAATTAATCTTATTTTGTGAGTTGGATGCCACAATTCAGTGGTATCAGAGCTCTAGGTTCACTGAGTCTACAGAGACATAGGACTAAGGTATTGAGTCTGTTCTAAGTGTACCTCAGTGTATCTTACAGTGCCTTCTGCTTATGCAGAAGAAGATATATAACTCCAAGATGTCTGGAGAACACGAGGAACACGTTGCTGAGAGAAATGTTGTTGCACCAGTGGGAGGTGCAAGGGATCAAACAAGGGAGGAACCAGTGCCTGAAAATCCCCATGTTGATGAAGTCATGAGATGAAACCCAGATGATCGTAATCTTTTTGGGAAACTCATGAGCACACTTAGGTATATGGAAGACCGGATGCCAGCACCAGCACCTAGGGCACCAGCTCCCAATGAGGGATATGGGTCTGGTAAGACTTTTGAATGACTATGTCGTGTAGGAGCCATAGAATATGCTGGAACATTTGATCCAACAGATGCTTATTTATGGCTCACTGAGTTAGAGAAGGCTTTTAAGATCCTTAGTATCCTAGATATTGATAAAGTTGAACATGATGTGTACCTTTTGAAGGGTAGTGTTGGACATTGGTGGGCTATAGAAGAAATAAAAAGGAATGATGAAGAGGCTGGATGAGAGGAATTTCATCGAGAATTCGTCAATAAGTATTTTCCAAGGACTTATTTAGATGAAAAGATCTCACAGTTTGAGAAGATTCGACAGGGAGCCATGTCAATAAGTGAATATAAGGTTAAGTTCATGGAACTTTTACGATTTTGTCCTCAGATGACTGCTACTGAGGAGGAAAAGATTCGACGTTTTGAGAAAGGATTGAATGATGAGATGTCTATTCCGGCATCTGCCTAGAGAGTAGAGAGAGGTTTGCCACATTTTTGGAGTCAATTCAAAGGATAGAAGGGTCTATGACAAAGAAATATGAGACAGACCTTAAAAGGAAGTCTAAACAGTCACAGGAACAAGGAATTAGTGGTACTAAACAATCAAAGATTTTAGTAGTACCGACTCAAGTACAATATAGTGCACCTGATCAGCCATCACCTAAAAAGCTTCGAGCTTGCTATAGATGTGGACAGAGAGGACATCTGAGGTGGCAATGTCCAAATAGAAAGTGATGAGGTGACTCAATAGACAAGACACTGGATAACTTGTAATAAGTAGACATATCAAGATAGAACTTTCTATTTTGAATTATCTTGCACTCTCTACTATAAGAAGGGTAGTTGTTGTTTAGTTCATCTGTAAAATCCTTTGAGAAAATAAGGAAGAGATAAGTAGAATGAAAACTTGTGTTTAGTTTAAATATTCTCTTATATGTTTTGAAATTTCTCTTTCTTTATTAAGGAAGGTAAGAAATGAAAGAGGAACTCAGAGAAAAATATGATACATTAAGTATATCAAATTTAAAGAAATGAAAACATAAAACAAAATAAAAGCATACTACCTAAATTAAGCTCTTGAATACCCTGGCCAGGTATTCATTTACTGAAGGCAAGGTAAGCATGACATACCTAGATTGTTATCTTTTTTATTACTCTAATCAAGTAATCATTCTGAAACAATCCAAAGAAGCCTAATGAAGAAGGAGATGTGGCATGGATATTTCTACCGCATTCTAAATGATATACAAAAGAATTTGATTTAATTATAAATCAACTTATAAATAAAAGAAGAATATGATTCTTTGTTTTCTTTCCTTTTAGGGACATGGCAATCAAGTGGGTCTTAGGACACTTGATGTGCACAATTAAAAATGCTTATTGATGGATATTTAGAAAAAGTATCAGTTTGTCTTGAACTTGGGTTACAAGAAAAAGATGTGTGTAACAAGTAATGTCCCAGGATGAAACAAAGATGAATATGTGATGTGTTTCTAGCACATGTAATGGATACCAAGGTAAGGGATTCTGGTATCAGATAAAGTATGTTGACCACCTGGAGTGGTTAACTGCAAAAATAGATCGGTTATATATAATAGCATGGACATCATATGTTAGGGGTTTATGCCTTGCATAAACATGACATTGAGATGTTATGAGACCTGATGAGATGATATATGAATAATATCTATCTTTCTTTATCTGGGATTTCGGGTTTGAAATCCTTGTTAGGGGTTTATAGTGCACTAGGCCCTGGTTGTACCGATGGTATCAAAAACTTCTTCTTTTTTGAACTACCAGGCCTCTGTTCCTAGATTTGGATAGGCCTTTTCTCAATTCTTCCTTTATATTCCTTTTCTGGACAATTAGGTCTGATATGTCCAGGCTTCCTACACCTATGGAAGATCCTAGTTTCAGATTGTATCCTATTCCTTTCATCATTATTCATTGCTCCAACAGGCTGATGCTGAGCAAGAAACCTATTGGTGTTCAACACTTCATCATTGGGGGTTGGTAGTCTTGGTTGCATTACTAATGCACAATCTACTATATGCATCATAGTTGTCCTAAATTGCTCGAACAAAGTAGGGAAAGTTGGGCTCTCTATCATGGCTAGGTCAAACTGGGGATGTGCAGGTGTATGTTCTTCTCTGCTCTGATCCCCTACATCCCTTCTTGGTGCAACATTGTTGCTTTCTGCAGCAAACTCCTCATGTGACCCAGTCATCTTCAAATTCTTCTTCTCCTATATGAGAAGAAGACACTATCAGATACACTGGAAGACACTAGAACATACTCTACTACCTTAGTCCTATATCTCTGTAGACTCAGTGAACCTAGAGCTCTGATACCACTTAATTGTGGCATCCAACTAACAAAACAAGAATTACTTAAGCGGAAGCGAATCATTTGTAGTGGATTACTAAAAATCACTAAAAATTAAAACTTTTTGTAAAGAGATCCACACATAGGAAATCTTTTTCATCAAGAACCAAAGTATAACATTTACACCCTGATTCATAAGTACATAACTTGTATCATCTCTTCTTGAGGGTTACAACATTAGTTTCCCTATTAACATTATATAAAGACAGCATGAGAACCTCGAGGCATCAAGCCAAAATCTCAGATCGATTCATTAAAACATTAACTATAAACTCTGAGAACCTGAGAGTATAGAGACAACACATAGGACTACTCTCTATATGACTTGACATGCAGTATCTCCACCTGAGATATTACTGCTGCCCCTGATGATGTTGTTGTTCTTTCTTTACTATAGGGTTTCTGCCTCTTCGTCTGCGTCCACCTAAAAACATTGGATCCCTTGGGGGTGAGACAATTATAAATTGCCCCAGAGGGAGATATAGCTCTCTGCCAAAACATTGTTATAGAAGTTTATTATAATAAAACTGAATAGGAATTCTTATATATTAACATCAGTATTAATCATTGAATGAATAGAGTAAAGTAATCTCCTTTCCTAAGGAGAGCATTGTATCTATCCATGGTAGAATCTTAATTCATCCATCTACTTGCAATGAATATAAGGAAATATAAATAACATATATCAACTAGAGATGCATAAAAGAAATGTAACATCAGTCAATGAATCTCCGTATTCAATCCTTAAGCAAACATGCTATACGGCTGATTACATTTTACAATCACACTTATGCCCTGAGGAGATGAGGTATACCTCTCATACTCCAACTGACCATTGCGAAGTCAAAATCGGTACCATACAAGGTTAATAGAAGAGCCGGCTTCCAAAACCTTCCACATCTCAGTCAGTACGAGACAACATGCAGGACATCTTCTGTCTCTACTAGATAGCTTTCGAGGGTATACTGGCAACTTCGCTATAGAGTTACAGCGTCAACTGCACTCTCATCAGCAATCGAGAGAATTAATGTTTATCTCCATAGACCCGACATTAATATTATTGGGAGATGTGTACGACATCTATCCCAATCATCGGGAGATTTGTGATACATCCATCCCGACACATGAAGGATTGAGAGGTTTAATGTTTACCTTCCATCAATCTCTTCACCGAGACGTAAGGATATTTTTGCCCATTTACCCCCGCATATTCAAAATATGTGTTCTGGGTTTTGCCGCGGAGTACCCATATTACCATTCAGTAAATTCTAACGTTGATGGATCTATGGTCAGGCCTCTACATGATATGATATCACTTGTTTAATTAAGTACATTATCATATTCTTTTAGCATCATCCAGGTTCTCAACCATAACTTATTAAGACAAATGCTACAAGGAAACATGTACTATTTGCACCATTCACTTCTCATTCTTTATGAGGCATTGGGATCTCAATCCCTTATCTCATTACTTGAAAGTTCACATCACATAGCAACATCATTATCTTACTTACAAAACTGGGTATTCATACCCTCAATTCATCACTAATCACTGTTACCATTTGTTAGGTAACTATCACCTCTAGGTCCTCAGATCGAGGTATACATGATACTTGTTACACAAGCATCACACATGGCTCACAAGGCCCATTAAGTATCTTGTCACCTTTTACTAGGCAACAACTTACTCATATGACTCATAAAGTCAATGCACATTTTGTTACTTTTACGAAACAACAACAACATTAAGGTACACAAGGCCAATCAATATTTATTATATAAAAGCCATAGATCAAATCTGGCTATGATCACCATTGCATGATATCTACATGGTTAATAGATATGATAACAGTCATATGATTCAATTATCACATCATGTGAGACAATAGTAACACCACCATTCCTAAATTAGGATTAGGGTTTACTATCAATTAGGACTTTCAATTCCATTACCCAATTTAGGGTTAGGATCTCCCATTTCTCATTAGTTAGGGTTTCATGTTTACATCATTAGTTCAACCCTAATATATTGCTCCACCCCTCTAGGAGCATTCAAAACTATCATACATATTTACTCATGATCATTACTTTCATCATATATCATTTATCAATATCAAATCAAGGTATGAGTTCACCTCTCAACCTTACCATGGTATGTTTATATCATACCCATTATCTTGTCTTAACCCCTTTCTCATAGTGTTTAGCCAACACTTATCAAAGTGCATTGGATTCATTACATCTTCATTGTAATAATTTACATAAAACACACTGCTTGTGTTTCTTATCCAAGTATGTTGGATTGAGATGCATCAAGGTATAGGTTTAACAACCCTGAAATGCTAAATGTGATATCTATCATGTCTTGATGTATCACTTTTCTCCTCATTCCATCTTAATCAAGATAATCAACTAACCTTGTATTAAGGTATTTCCCTCTTAATACTTTTAACCACTCACTTATCGCTTTCATTATATAGTGCATAGGTTACACATTAGATTTGTCCAAATATCTTTAATGATATGGACTTATCTTAATGGTTTAGCATTGTTGATATAGAATAAACTATTATCAACCAGTTTATGTATTTCAACTCTTAGGATGTTATACACATCATTATTTAGTGTTACATACATCATTCCTAAGAATTTCATGTTCTCATCTTTGTAAGGTATATAGGGTTGTTACACATGCATGGAGTTAGATATATAATGATCTAGGCATCATCTTGTCCCTTATATCCTTATTCATTAGAGTATAAACATTACCATCCAAATGGTTCATCAACTTTACCCTTCATGGATATAACATCCTCATCTTACTTTATTATATTAACCACACCCTACTTTCGTGTATTGTCTATTATATCATCACTAGGGTTTCACATATCATTACATGGCATCACCCTGGATTTGAGTCTCACATCACATCATTCATCTGGGTCCCACATAACATCATTCTAATTTAGGGTTTCACATGGCATTACCCTAGATTAGGATTTCCCATGGCATCACCCTCAACTAGGGTTTCACATGGCATCATCCTCAATTAGGGTTTCACATGAAATCATCCTCAATTAGTTTTTTACATGACATCATTCTCAATTAGGATTTCCACTTTAATTAACCACCATTAGGGTTTACTACTCATCCCAATTAGGATTCCTATTCAAGTATCCATAATCAGGGTTTTATGCTCATGATTAGGGTTTTATGATCTCTTTACTAAGGATCATACCCTTAATCACCACATGAATCATACTCAAGTATGAATTCCATTCTATCATTCTCTCCACTTTATTTGGTTACATCAGTCATACGATCAAGTATATACAACTATGATTAACATAGTGTACTGAGTTATTGCTATTATAACCAATTAGGGTTTATCCCTTTAAAGGTACTAATCATCTAGGTACTTTAGGTATTCAACCTTTATACCTATCATTCATTATCATTACTATCAATCATGGGATCAATGGAACAATCATTACCTTCAATTTCCAAATAATTGAATCACATTTGACCTTCATTTGGTTTTGGGGTTTCATCACCAAATGGTTTTAAAACCGACTGGTCTTGGTTCTTCAAATGGTTTGGGACCGTTTGGTCTCAAATGGTCTTGAGACCGTTTGGACCCAAACGGTCTTGAGACTGTTTGGACTCAAACGGTCTTAAGACTGTTTGGTCCAAACCCTCTCAAAACCGAATGGACCAAAAAGTCCTTTCAACACTTACACGATTCATGATTTCAATGGATGAATCAATTATCAATTGAAGCCTTGATTTCTTTGTTACTTGAACTATTGAATCAACCTTCAATTAGACCATCAATTAGGGTTTTAAACCCAATTGATCTAGAAATTCTACTCAAGAAACCTTCAATTAGGGCTTTGAATCGAGTAACCATCAATGATCAACATTGTGGAATTGATGCCATTGCAACTAATGAATTATCATCAAAGTTTTGATATGACCAGACTCCAAATGGTCTTGGGGTCGTTTGGATGACCTCCAAATGGTCTTAAGACCGTTTTCCCCATTCTATCCTTGAAATTTGTGAAATTCAATAGGTTCGGGGTCATTGGATTGATCATCAAATCAGCAATTGATTGCATTTCAATTTGGTATCTTTGGACCTTAAAATACTCAACCATACTTAACCCTAGTCCTCCAAATGGTCTTGAGATAGTTTGGGTGACCTCCAAACGATCTTGAGACCATTTGGGCTAAGTCAACCCAAAAATCTCACTTAACCAAATTGAAAATCAGCACTTAACCCGATTATGGTTTCTATTTGGAAGATTGTCCATATGTTGAATTAATCAATTGGAGTCATTGGATCATCATCCAACATACACTAGGGTTCTTACCTCAAATGGTCAACCCATACAAATGGCCAACTCTTCTAAATGGTTTGGGGTCCAAATATCCTAAAGGTTTGGAAACCGTTTGGTCTCCAAACGGTTTGGTGAAACCGTTTGGACCAAATTGTTGAAACCGTTTGCAAGTGATATTTGGGGAGGTATGTGCTTATGATGATGTCATAATCATCAATATCTAAACCCACGAAACTTGCTATGATTTTCATGGTGATTGAATCAATTAACCAAATTAAATTTCGAAAATGAAGAAAGGATCATCAATTGATAAAGAATTGAATGCAATAACAATAATAAGGGTTCAAGTTATAAAACCCGCCTCCAATTGAGCTCCAAAGCTTCAATATCACGTCAACAATGGTGGATGCAACTCCTTTCACTATCCCAAGGCTCATCCTCAAGCTTTGAGTGAAAAGGAATGGCTAGATTTGAAGAGGGGATCGAGATAAGAAGAATTCATGCATTGATTTTCGATTTTCACCATGGATTCAAGGTGAAAGGAGGTCAACAAGCTTACCAACATGTTGGGGGTCGTCGTCCTGATCCTAAAAAGCTCCTTTGGTCGTTTGTAAGCAAGGGAAAGAAGTGGATTCCGAAAAAGCCTTTGATTTGGCTTGTAAAGGGTGCTTTTATAAGAAAAACAATGAGAGAGAAAATGCCTTAATTTAATTCCAAAATTAGTGCCACCTCTTCCTCCTCAATTCTGTGCATGCAAAGCTATCTTCCTTATCTCCAAATTCCCTTCCATTATCCATGAATTAATGGAAAAGAAATTAAGCACCTTAAACATATTATATTAATATCCATAAGTGAGTGGATATTTCTTTTCCTTATAATAAGGTGAGTGGGTTCTTCACCTCCTTAGGATATTTCCATTGCCTTTGCAAGGCACAAGGACGTCCACACTTTTTGATTTTCAAACAACACTATTTTGGTTGAAGGGTAATCCAATTAATATATTTCTTTTTGCATTAAATTGAATTAAAGTTCCATTTATGCTTAAATCATTTGTGCTTGTCATGCAAGTGGTTTCTATTCTACTTGACAGTGAGGTGGCAGAAGGCAATTTGTTTCCCCTTAAGGCTTCTGGTTCTTGCTCTATTTCTCATCTCATATTTGTGGATGATTTGCTTGTTTTCTCAAAAGCTAATGAGCAGAGTGCTCATGCCATCAAGAGAGTTATGGACCTTCTTTACATGTCTACTGGTTTAAAGATTAATGTTGAGAAGAGTGCTATCATCTTTAGTGCTAATGCTGATAAAAGTATGATCAATAATATTTTGGGTATTCCTGAAGCCACTTTGCCTATTAGGTACTTGGGGCTTCCTCGTTTTGTTGGCAGGATGAGTAAAGCGCACTGTGCTCCTCTGTTAGATAAGATTAAGAGAAGATTGGAGGGATGGAAGGCTAGTCAGCTCTCTATGGCGGGTAGAGTGGAGCTTGTTCAATCTACTCTTTCGTCTATCTATCAATTTTGGACATCTTCTTTGCCTCTTCCTGCCGCTGTTTGCGAGGAGATTGACAAAGTTTGCATGGACTTTATTTGGGGTAAGTCTGAATCCAAGAACTCTGTTCATTTGATCAAATGGAGTAATATCGTCAAGAGGAAAGGGGAAGGTGACTTGGGTCTTAAGAATATACGGGAGACCATTAAAGCCTCGGTGCTGTTCAATAGCTGGAATTTGGCGCTCAAGAAGGACTGTCTTTGGATCAAGTGGATCCATGAAAAGTATTTCACCAATTCTTCCTTTTGGTCTGTTAGTATTAATGATTCCTTTTCTTGGTTGCTCAAGAAGTTTCTGTCCTCAAGGGACAATTTGAAAGTTCATATGAGAATTGTCATAGGAGACGGGGCTTCTGTTTCAGTTTGGAGGGATCCATGGCTGCCGGGGGGCAAGTTCTTAGCTGATGATCTTGATTCCTAATGTTATATCCAGCTGGGAATCAGGTCTAACGCTATGGTCAGCATGTTCATTAGAGATCAGAAGTGGTTCTATGAGGAGAGAGGTTGCACGCTAATCTGATCTCGATTCTGGAGAATCTGTCGGCGCCTACTGGTGGCTTGGACGAGTTTGTTTTTGGAAATACACCTAATGTTGATTACCAGATTTTCCTTGAAACTATAAGAGCTAAGTCTGAATTTGTGCCTTATTTTCAGTGTCTTTGGGACTCTAAGGGTCCTAGGAGGTTTCTTTTTACGGCCTGGAAGGCTGGTCATGGAAGGCTGCTTACGTCGGGGTATATCAAGCGTTTGGGGATCAGATTGGCCTCGCAGTGTCCTTTCTGTAAATGTGAAGAAGAGGAAGCACTACTACAGAACCTACCTTTAGTGTCGGTTATTTTAGGCCTTTAGTGTCGGTTTCTAAGTGACACCTATGTGGGTGACACTAAAAGCTCACCCATTACACGTCGGTTCCAAAACTGACGCCCAAACTCTTCCCGCGCCACCGAAATCACGCTTGTTTGCTGTGGCGTGAAGGTATAGGCGTCGGTTATTAGATAAGAAACCGACACCATATACCTTCGCGCCACAGAAAGGGCGCCATCTTAGCCACTATCAGCGTCGGTTATTAGATAATAAACCGACGCCATATACCTTCGCGCCACAGGGAACAGGAGTCGGTTATTTATATAAAACCGACACTATAACTTTGTGTCGGTGTTATACAAATAACCGACGCCTATTGTTTTTTTTCTGTCAGTCTGCATACCTGTTGTGGCTAGTCGCAGGATGAGAAACCTGCAGTTAACTGCAGGTTTTACGACATCCATTGATATCATCCAACAACATGCCACAAACCTGCAAATTTAACAACAAAAATATTCACACATGCATTTAGCAATACAACCTGCAGTTCCATTTTATTATTTAGAAACATTCATGTAGCTAGCAATCTGTAGTTCCATTCATTCACATTCACACATGTAGAAACATTCATATAGCAACCAACACTTTCATTCATTTTCACTCAGACACATGTAGAAACATCTAGACATGTAGAAACATTCACACATATATTATAATTCAGAAATTCATTTACAAAATATCATTCTTTAGTCATTATTCGCTATCAACATCCCAATTATATTTTAAAACCGCCACTATTTGTATGGCTGTTTTCCATTCTTCTCTTACTTCATTTAATTCTCCCATCGTATAGGGAGCATGCACATCTGGTAAGTCCGTTCCTGTAGTGGGGTCAGCTTTAAACACCTGTAAAGAGAATGATGTATATATATAATTAATGAGCTATAAATAAGATTGATATATTTCATATTATCTAATGAGACTATATAATACCTGAGCAATACAATCGATGTCCATACAACATGACAGACTAACACATATATAGTACATAACAACAACAACGTCGAATTTACATACAACACTAGCTTAGTACATATATAGTGGGACTAAGGTGATGATCCCACCTGTGAAAACAGGTTACCGACAACTACATGTTACGAGTGGGAGGTCGTGATTCAGCAACCGTATTCATTAGCAGGAGGACAAACAGATCCACCTGCTAATGCATACGGTTGCTGAATCACGACCTCCCAGTCGTAAGATGTAGTTGTCGGTAACCTGTTTTAGCAGGTGGGATCGTCACCTTAGTCCCACTATATATGTACTAAGCTAGTGTTGTATGTAAATTCCGAGCTGCTTTTTTTATGCACTATATATGTGTTAGTCTGTCATGTTGTTATATGAATCTGAAGCACTTGTGTGTGGTGCACTTTATGTATTGTATCTATATCCTGCTTCTCTTCATTGGGGCTTCTTTTGCTGTTTCATGGCTTGCTTCCTATATATCTATATAACCTTTGGTGAACGCCTACATATCCTCTTGGACCCATTGTGTGGTCGTAACATGTAGTTGTCGTTGAGCATCGCTGATAGCCTAGTTAGTTAGCACATTGATTTGGTTAGTAACAATAAAGGTTAATCTTGAATAGGTGAATACATAAAAATGTATATTAATTAAATTGGGAGTGGCGCTTAATACCTTGAATTAATCTGTTTTTCTTTGGGTAACAAACTCCTCCCAGTCTTTGGGGTCCAAGTAGTTCTATTGCTGTGTGGCTTCCTTCTTCCTATATTTATTTTTCAAAGAGAATACAAACAAAAATTATTAGTGTAGAGTTAGTGAAATACTGATGAATGTCTAGAATTGGAATCAATCAAGAACCTATTCTCAGCATCGCGTATGTAATCTCGGGTGAGATTGGTCCTATAGTTCTTTAGCACCCTCCCACAATGTTTAGCATTTGTATTAACTAGAAGATAATGAAACATCAAATTAGAAAATGATATTGATATTAAAAAAGTAAACATTTAGCTTCAATAAAAAAAATATAAACATGCATGCCTCTAAAATTGTGATCTTTTATCAATTAACAATCCTTCATTGTGATCTCCGCACACATATAAGTCATCATTAGCTTCAATATTTTGTGGAGTTGGCAACCCAACTGAGAATGGACTGGAGTCATCATATTAATCATAGTACTCTTCTTCATCTATAGGATCTTCAATGAACTGTCTTTTACCATGAAGAACAACCGACCATTTATCATTTGCAGGATCATCGATATAAAATACTTGTTTCGCCTGTGAGGCCAATATGAATGGTTCAGCCTTCTCGCCAATCTTTTCAAAGTTCACTAAAGTGAAACCCAATTCATCCACTATAACTCCTTTGGTGTTATCAACCCAATTACATTTGAAGGGCGGAATTTTGAAATCTATGTAGTCAAATTCCCATATCTCTTCAATGACACCGTAATATGACATTTTAGCTTCACGTGGACTCTTATCCTTTGCACTTGCAAAAAACATAGTCGATGCTTGAAGGGTGACCCCACTATTTTGGACGACACTCTTATCATCTTGGCGCTTTTTGTAATATGTGAATCCATTAATGGCATACCCTTCATAAGACATAACAGTCAACTTTGGTTTAAAGGCAAGGCATTTGATCGTTTTAGTAATATCATCTGGTGTTTGAGATAGTTGATGTAAGACTTTATCTTCAAACCACTTAATAAAAGTCTTGTTATGCTCTCTAGCAAGCCACATTGTATTGGCTCGAGGATATTGTCTTTTGATGAAATTGGTATGTTCCTCGATATAAACGTTCACTTCATCCATGTTGTGTAAAATATACAAATGACCTTGTTCCAACTGCTCACGGCTGATTACTTTCACACGTGATCCCAAAATTCCTTTGCCAAATAGCTCGTCAATATTCTTGTCATTATCAGGAGTGTCATTACCACTGAGAAAGTCATTGCAGAAATCCATAACCTCTCTCGCCACATAACCTTCAATAATACTCCCTTCAGGACCGATAACAGTTTCGAACATCACCTTTAAAAATGCTCATGTATCATTCAATGGGATACATCCAATGCAAGAAAACCGGTCCCAAGTTTTTCACTTCCCTAGTCAAGTGGACAACAAGATGTACCATGATATCAAAGAATGAAGGAGGGAAATACATCTCAAGCTGACATAGGGTAACAACCACTTCTCTTTGCAAATTATCGAGAGTCTCAGGGTCAATAACTTTGTTGCAGAGACTATTGAAAAAGAAACAAAGTCTGGTGATTGCAAACCTTACATGCTTCGGCAATATAGATCGAATTGCCACAGGCAATATTTGTTGCATTAGAGTGTGACAATCATGAGATTTAAGACCTATCAACTTAAGATCTTTCATTGATACCAATCTACGGATGTTGGATGAGTAACCATGTGGCACCTTAACATTTACCAAGCATTCACAAAAAGCTCTCTTCTCCTTTCTAGACAACGTGTAACAATCGGGAGGTAAGTATGTTCTTTTATTACCCATTTCACGTAATTCTATTAATTCTGACCTTATTCCCATTTCACGTTGGTCCAGTCTGGATTTTATCCCATCTTTAGTCTTACCTGGTATATTTAACAGAGTACCAATGATGCTATCACAAACATTTTTCTCAACGTGCATTACATCGATACAATGTCTGACTGTCAAAGAACTCCAATAAGGAAGATCCCAAAATATTGACTTCTTCTTGAATGAAGAATTGTCACTCTGTGTAGTACATTGTGATCTCTTACCAAATTCATTGACAAAGTCTTTTACTCTTTCATAAACAACCTCCCCTGGTATAGGTTTAGGTGCACTGCGTTCCTCATTCAATCCATTGAATGTTGTGCACTTCCTACAATACGGATGGAATTTTGGAAGAAACCTTCGATGACCGAGATATACATTCTTACCGCCATGTTTTAGTCTTGTTGAATCAATGTTCTCTTCACATATAGGACACACTTTAGCTCCCTTGACACTATATCCAGACAAATTCCCATATGCTGGAAAGTCATTAATAGTGCAAAACAACATAGCATGCAAACGAAATGTCTCTCTTCGTGAAGCATCATAGGTTGCCATACCTTCACCCCAGAGTTTCTTTAAGTCATCAATCAGATGTTCAAGATAAACATCGATGTCATTTCCAGGTTGTTTAGGGCCCGATATCAACAACGACATCATTACGTACTTATTTTTCATACACAGCCAGGGAGGAAGATTGTATATAACAAGCATGACTGGCCAAGTGCTATGTTGGCTGCTCAATGTCCCGTACGGATTCATCCCGTCTGTACAAAGCCCAAGTCATAGATTCCTGACTTCTTCACCAAATTCAGGGTACAATACATCAATCTTCTTCCACTGTGGGGAATCAGACGCATGTCGTAGGATCCCATCATTATTTTTCTGAACATCAGCATGCCACCTCAAATTCTTTGCATCTATCGGATTGGCAAACAAGCGTTGAAACCGTGATATTATAGGTAGATACCACATCACCTTGGAAGGAGAACCAGTTTTGGACTCCCCCGAAGTCGTCAATTTATACCGTGACGCACCACATTTTGGACAATCTTTCAAATCCGCATAGTCCTTTTGAAATAATACACAATCATTAGGGCATGCGTGTATCTTCTTGGCATCCATTCCCATTGGGCACAATAATTTCTTTACCTGGTATGTTGAGATTGGCAGCTCGTTTCCTTTAGGAAGCATTTCTTTCAACAAAGACAGCAATGACGTGAAGCTTTTGTCGCTCCATCTATTGTTAGCTTTCAACTTATACAATCTCAACACAACGTTAAGCTTCGTAAACTTAGTACAACCTATGTATAACGGCATATCAGCATCATGCACAATGTTTCTAAAAATGGGAGGTGGATCGGTGTGCTCTACCCCACAACTATCCAGCATCGCATCAACGATGTCTACTGGAACTGGTTCATTCACATCTACGTCATCGTAGGCAATTTCTTCTTCCACACAAGCACTTCTATCGACATCCACTGGTTTCGGGTTTGAAATATCTCCATGCCAGTGCCATTCTGTATAGCCTTGTATAATCCCGTTGCACATGACATGAGTTTTAATTTCGTCACCAGTGTTGACTTTCAAGTTGTTACCGCAATGCCTACATGGACAGTAGAACCTATCTCCAGGTTGTTTCCTATGTTCCTCGACAAATCTAATGAACTGGTCAAGACCAGAAATAAACTCTGGGGTGCAGCGATTGCGAATGGACATCCATGATCTATCCATTCTATGATCAAAGAGAAAACAAGTATATATTAGGACAAGATTAGGGTCTAGGGTTAACAAATACATGTGATGTCATTATTATATATAATATATGTGTACCACCTATCCATTCTTGAACACCTAATCTCACTAGTAAGTGTATAATGTGTATTGGGTTTTTAAGAAAATTTCGGCAGCATTTCCCTGCTGTTCTCCAAGTACATATGTACTTAGAGAACAAACGGGGAAATGCTGCCGAAATTTTCTTGAAAACCCAATACACATTATACACTAACATCCTAAGCAAGATTAGGTGTTCAAAAACAGTCCCAAACCGGGGACTATCCAAGATTTACTCCTAATGAGTAAATCTTGGACGGGTTTCTAGGCCAACAAATAATGTGTTGGACGGGTTTCATGTAGCAACTTTCAATTCCATTCATTAATCTCTTTTTACATCCACACACAGGGGTGTACCCCTAAACAATAACTAAACAAAGGGGTTGGTGTACCCCTAAACATGTGCATAATTAAAAAAACTATTAATACAGACAAGTCTAGATAGATAGACAACTGAATACTACACCAACATGGTCCCGCATCAGTAACTTTGAGGACTTATCGTTGTGGCAGTCTTCTCCTGAAGTTCAGAATAGAAAGCAGCTATGAGTATTGATTGCTTGACAATTATATTTGTTAATTGGACTTACCGTGGTCTTTTTGATGACGAAGTTGTGTCACGAAGCTCCTCACTGTATTTAGACGAATCTGAACTGACAGGGGCCTCAGATTCATATTCGTCCGAGCTGATATGCGACGACGTGCGCTCATACCGCAGTAGATGATCGGGGGTCTCGCAGTTGTTGTTGGTTATCCAAACTTTGATGGAATTATGGCCAACTGGACGGAGAAAAAGCCTGTTGCAATGGACCACATGCATCTCTCCAATCCAATCACGCCAACCAGATTTTGATACAAGATTTCCCTCCAAATCATTCTCAACCTCGATAACATGTGAATAATTGCCAAAAGTTAGGGTCACTTTACCAGGCATGTAGTGTCTTCCTTTTAGAAAACGCCAATGTTTGGGTATGACCAATTGGTTTAAGGAATGATCATCTAGGATTATGTCCAATTGTTCTTCAATAGGGAACGTTAACATTGACATAGAGGCCCAGTTCATAGTGAATGTTATGGGTGGACAGATACTGCATAATATTAGTATTAACAAAGTGTAAGTACATATAACGATGTTATATATTTTCAGAAAAAGTTGTATAACATCAGTTAACCTTTTATTTCTTGTCATAACCAACTTTATTGTGGTAGACATGATAGCTTGAAAAGAAGTCTACATATGTACTTAGAGAACAAATGAGGAAATGCTACCGAAATTTTCTTGAAAACCCAATACACATTATACACTTACATCCTAAGTGAGATTAGGTGTTCAAGAACAGTCCCAAACCGGGGACTATCCAAGATTTACTCCTAATGAGTAAATCTTGGACGG